>CM054148.1:51589695-51599695 GCA_028751875.1 Rapana venosa | reverse complement strand
TGCATTATGTAAGTTTTCTTGCATTTATTTGTATTTACAAACGAAAGAGGCGTGTAACCCCCATGTCAATAGGCCACATTGGACAATGACAATAAATTGGTCAAAGTGTCAAAGCCTCTCTCTCTGTGTGAGTTCACACGCGCATATCTATCTGTCTATCTATCTATCGGTCTGTCTGTCTATCGATCTGTCTGTCTATCGGTCTGTCTGTCTTCTTTCTGTCTATCTTCTTACCTATCGATCTTCTATAATCTATCTATCTATCTATCTATCTAGTCTGTTCGATCATCATCGTATCTTCATCTCTCTCTCTCTCTCTCTTCTCTCTCTCTCTCTCTCTCTCTCTCTATATATATATATATATATATAATATATATGTGTGTGTGTGTGTGTGTGTGTGTGTGTGTGTGTGTGTGTAGCTTATATTTTATTGAACAGTTTAACTTACCCATTTTTTAATTTGCCCTCCCCCCCCCCACACACACACAACTTAAGGAGTTGTTACACACACACACAACTAAACGAGTTGTTACATCTTTAATACAGTTCATAACTAGCACGGCAGCTCATCTAAGCAGCTGTGTGACAGAGCTAGCAGCAGTGACAATGAGCCACGGAGTTCATGGAAAAGGATTCCTCATGTGTGTAAACTGACAGCATCAGGTCGCCTGTCAGTGACTCTTCTTCCCAGTCTTTGCACTGTTGTTGACGTTAGGCGTTCCCCAGCTTAGCACGCTGTGGTCAGTCCCTCAAAACATGCACTCTGTCTCACTCATCCACACGGCAATCACGCTGACCATACACACTGGGCTTTCTTTTCGTTCCTCGGTTAGAGCTCCGAGGTATGCCAGTGGTGAGATTTTGCGTATGCGCCCGTTTTTGTCCATCATGAAGGCAGTAGCCGCATTCCGACTTCGGGAATGTATGCTGGGTGTGTTCGTGTTTCCCTAACCAGCCGAACCCTGACATGAATTACGGGATTTTTAACGGGCACGTTTGATCTTCTGCTTGTGTTTATACGTGAAGGGAGTCAAGCCACTGGCGGGTGTTCCCAACAGAATATCACCGGCAGTGTCTACATGAGAAAAACATTTTCTAATACATCGATAATATTGCTACTGTAAAAATGAAAAAAAAAATTCCAACAGAAAATTACTATTGACAATGTAAACATGAAAATAATCAATTTTCCAGTGGAATAATAGTATTGCTAATGTAAACGTGAAAAAGCATATTCCAGTGGAATGATATTATTGCCACTGTAAAATGAAAAATTCATTCCAACAGAATAATATTATTGCCAATGTAAACATGAAAAAACATTTTCCAGTGGAATGATATTATTGCCACTGTCAAAATGAAAAATCAATTCCAACAGAATAATATTATTGCCAATGTGAACATGAAAAATCATTTTCCAGTAGAATGTTATCGGCAGTGTAAACATGAACAAAAAAGGCCGACAGAATAAAATTATTGCCAGTGTAAAAATGGAAAACAAACTTTTCCCAACAGAATAACAATTATGCCAAGGCAAACATGAAAAACCACTTTCTAGTAGACTATTATTTACCAGAGTAAACATACATTTTTTCCCCAGTAGAATAATATCATTGCCAGTGTAAAATTTACCCCCCCCCCCCCCCCAGTGTAAAATTTACCCCCCTCCACCCCCCCCCCCCCCCCCCCCCCCCGACAATTTTCCCACAGGATATTATGCCAGTGTAAAGGTGAAAAATAAATCCTGTTTTCCAAAGGGTTATCACTTTCCAGCCGGGACCCTTCCATTGCTGGCTTTGGAAAAGCTCTGATTAAAGGTTCGAGGGCACAAGAAACAAACCGTGACTTTTTCGGTTTTGACTCTTTTGAACTGATAGTTTCTTCCATGGATAGAGTATATCCAGTAGACACAGTAAATTTATGAAATTAAAAAAAATTCCTTTATATCGACGATAATGGAATAAGCACTTATGTGCTTTTTTACATCAAGTCCCTAGTGTATGCGGTTTTGTGAATTCTGTCATCTGTTCCCACCGGCACAAAATGGCCTACTCTTACGAAAATCGGAACAGCATTTAACGTGTGCGCAAGATGTTCTGCGTGCGTTCGCACACGGGGCCTCAGTTTATAGTCTCATCCAAAGGACTTTTGGGGAGAGTGGAGTCTGCACTGATGTTAACTCCAGAAGAAAATATCCCCTTAAACGGGAATCGAACCCGGGTCGTCAGATTGCGAGCGCAATGTTCTGACCATTAGGCTATCCTGCCCCCCCCCCCCCCCCCCCCCTCCATGGTATACAAGAACACTACTTCCCAATAGATTGATATCATAGTTAACATCAGCTGACTACGGTTTTGTTTCTTTGTATTTTCTTTGGTTGACTAGACATTCTTTTCTAAAAGGTTACACTCATGAGCGAGAGCAAGAGCGAGCGCGAGAGAGAGAGAGAGAGAGAGAGAGAGAGAGAGAGAGAGAGAGAGAGAGAGAGAGAGAGAGAGAGAGAGAGAGAGAGAGAGAGAGAGAGAGAGAGAAGGATGTTAACAAGTACGGCGATGAGGAGATGACGACGACCGACGACAACGATAACGATGGGGACGATGACTACGACGACGAGGTTGACAACGACAACAATTACGACGATTATGGTAACGATGCTGATGACGACGACAATGGTGACACTAATGACGATCATGATGACGATGACGGCGATGATGATGATGATGATGATGGTTCTGGTGATGATGATGACAACGATGGTGATGACGATGATGACGATAATGATGACGACGACGATAACGACGACGGTGATGATGACGGCGATGATGATAGCTGCTGAATGAACTGAAAGGGAATTGCAGAAGAGGATGACAGCCTAAAGGAAGGAGAGGAGAGGAGAGAAGAGGAGAAGAGGAGCAGAGAAGGAGGGAAACAAGATGGCAGGGTCTGCAATCCTGACCTGTGTACTGCTGGCCTGTGTCCTTCACTGCAGGTTAGTTAGTTAGTTAGCTAGTTAGTTAGGTAGTTAGTTAGGTAGTTAGGTATTTAGTTAGGTAGTTAGGTAGGTAGTTAGGTAGTTAGTTAGTTAGTTAGGTAGTTAGTTAGTTAGGTAGTTAGTTAGGTAGTTAGGTAGTTAGTTAGGTAGTTAGTTAGGTAGGTAGTTAGGTGGTTAGTTAGTTAGTTAGGTAGGTAGTTAGGTAGCTAGTTAGGTAGTTAGTTAGGTAGTTAGTTAGTTAGTTAGGTATTTAGGTATTTAGGTAGTTAGGTAGTTAGTTAGGTAGTTAGTTAGGTAGTAGTTAGGTAGTTAGTTAGGTAGTTAGTTAGGTAGTTAGTTAGTTAGGTAGTTAGTTAGATAGTTAGGTAGTTAGTTAGATAGTTAGGTAGTTAGTTAGGTAGTTAGTTAGTTAGTTAGGTAGTTAGTTAGTTAGTTAGGTAGTTAGTTAGATAGTTAGGTAGTTAGTTAGGTAGTTAGTTAGTTAATTAGGTAGTTAGTTAGTAGTGCTGACTGCCTTGAATTGTAGTGTAGTGTGCTGTGTTGTGTTGTACTGTGTTGAATTGTGTGGTATCGTGTTGTGTTGTGTTGTGTTGTATTGTGTTGTGTTATATTGTGTTGTGTTATATTGGGTTGTGTTATATTGTGTTGTGTTGTATTGTGTTGTGTTTGTATTGTGCTGTATTGTGTTGTGCTGTGTTGTACTGTGTTGTGTTGTGTTGTGTTGTGCTGTGTTGTGCTGTGTTGTGTTGTACTGTGTTGTGTTGTATTGTGCTGTGTTGTGCTGTGTTGTGTTGTACTGTGTTGTATTGTGTTGTATTGTGTTGTGATGTGTTGTGCTGTGTTGTATTGTGTTGTACTGTGTTGTGTTGTATTGTGTTGTGCTGTGTTGTGTTGTATTGTGTTCTATTGTGTTGTTTTGTATTGTGTTGTGTTTGTATTGTGTTGCGTTGTATTGTGTTGTATTATGTTGTGCTGTGTTGTATTGTATTGTTTTGTGTTGTTATGTGTTGTATTGTGTGGTATTGTGTTGTATTGTCTTGTGTTGTGTTGTATTGTGTTGTATTATGTTGTGTTGTGTTGTATTGTGTTATATTGTGTTGTGTTATGTTGTGTTGTGTTGTATTGTGTTGTATTGTAGTTATTGCTTTGTGTTGTATAGTGTTGTGTTACATTGTGTTGTGTTGTATTGTGTTGTATTTATCGCATTGTGTTGTGTTATATGTATTGTGTTGTATTGTGTTGTGTTGTATTGCATTGTATTGTGTTATTTTGTATTGTGTTGTATTGTGTGGTATTGCATTATATTGTGTTGTATTGTGTTGTAGTGCATTGCATTGTAGTATATGGTGTTGTATTGCATAGTACTGCATTGTATTGTATTTTATGGTATGTAATGTATTGTATGTATTTTTGTCCCTTGTATTTATATCCTCTCATAAAGAATGCACATCTCCATCAAATACAAAATGTTCAATTCCCATGCAGTATGTAGCATGCCGACATTGTTATTTTAGTACACATATATCAATGTTTACATTATGTTGCAGGGATGCTTTTAGGAGCAAAAAAAAAGCCATGTATGTGTTGTGTTGTAGTGTATTGCATTGTATTGTATTGTGTTGTATTGTATTGCATTGTATTGCATTGCATTGTATTGCATTTTATTGTGTTGTATTGTGTTGTATTGTTTTGCATTGTATTGTGTTGTATTGTCATAGATTATTGTGTTGCATTGTATTGTGTCATATTGTATTGCATTGTAGTGCACTGTATTGTATTATATTGTATAACACCCGAAGTCACAGGAGATTTCTCTCTGTGAAATTCGGGCTGCTCCCAATGGAGGACACATCGCCACAAGAGCAGCGCCACCCACTATTTATTTTTTCTTTTCCTGTGTGCAGCTGTAGTTGTTTCCCTATGAAGTGGTTTTTCTACAGAATTTTGCCAGGAACAACTCTCGTTGCCGTGGGTTCTTTTACAAGGGCTAAATGTGTGTTGCACGCGGGACCTCGGTGTACCGTCTCATCCTAAAGACTCGCACCCAGACCACCACTTACAGTCTAGTGAATGGGAGGGGGAAGGGAGGGGCAGGGAGTCTCGGGAACATACTGGGATCAAATCACCAGAAACCCCGGAGTTTTCGCTTTCTAGGGAGGCGTGTTACCTCATTTATTTCATTTAGATCACTTTAAGTCACGGAAGATTTCTCTGCGTGAAATTCGGGCTGCTCTCCACGGGGAGAGCGCGTCGCCACAAGAGCGGCGCCACCTATTATTTTTTTCTTTTTTTCTGTCTGCAAGCGTATTTGTGTCCCTATCAGAGTGGCCAAACCACAGATCCACTGTATTCAGGCGTTCAAACAATGCATGTTTACTGAGTCCTCTTTGTGACGCTCTACCCCCACTACCCCGCCTGAAATCTGCCAAGAGTTTGTTGTAAAAGATACTGGACATACGCATCCCGACAAAGCGAAGACCTGGCGATTTTGAAGTCAAACAACTAAAGGAAAAAGATGTAGCAGAGCGTTGACAATCCAACAAAGATTTGCAGCAGGGGGTGGGGTACAACGTATCTCACAGAAAACCAGCAAACAACAGATAGACACACAGGATAACATCTCCACCTGCCAGGCTCTCCCAACACAGCGCGTGATCGATAGTGATTGATCAATATTGATTGATCAATGTTTATTCTCGAGGAATGGCCAGTGATCGCACTCAGTGATCGTCTGTTGACCTGAAGTTCTTTCAGAAATCAATTCCAAAATCAATGCTAGAGAGAACTTTACCAACTCATGATTTTTTTCGTTCCTCAGCTAGAGCTCTGAGATTTACCTATAGTGAGACTTTTGGGTATACGACTATTTCTCTCCCTCCTCCCCTTCCCCACAAACCATCATTTAGGTATCAGGATTCTGACTTCAGGGATGCACTTATGATTGATGATGTCGCTGCAGCTGCTGCTCATACTGCTTACGGCGACGATGATCGTGGTATCCATTGCTGCCCTGACAATTACCTGGTGATGGTTCTAGATGATGATGATGATGAGGATGAGGATGAGGATGGTGGAGAATGATGGTAAAGGCGATGATGAGGATGGTTGCTAGGGTCAGTGTAGGTCGATGGTGATGACAACGACGGCAACGTTGGCGGCGACTATGACGATTGTTGTTGCAACCACTTTATTTCAGTAATGACGATGATGATGATGATGATGATGATGATGATGATAATGATGGTGATGATGATAATGGTGATGATAATGATGATGATGACTCCTAAAAGTTTATTTCAAATTTTACATCCTATTTTTGTTGTTGTTTAATGTGTTCATGCCAAAGTAACTGAGTAGAAGAAATTGATGTGTTTAGCATTTTCCAACTTACTAACCAACCAACCAACCAACCAACCAACCAACCACCAAGAGGAATACCCTGGCGTGTTCTATTTCAGTATTTGTGTTGTTTCGCAGCTTCTCTGCCAAAAGACGTGTTCCTTGTTTGAAGGACAGTAAGTATTTCCGATCTCCCCCACCCCCCTCTCCCACCCCGCCTCTCCATCTCTGTCATTTTTTCTGGCTGGAACTGTATGTCTGACTGTTCTCACAGACATCTGTTCTGATGATCTGTTGGTCTGTTGACGGAATGCTCTGTGTCAACTATGGAGTCTGTGCATGGCTTTTATAGCATATCCCATCTTACACGTTATTTCTGACTTCAAAAGAAGTTATTTTTCCCCGTGGAGATGCCGGGGTCTGTCAGTACAAAATAGCATGCCCTCCTCCTGTAATTTCTGTGCTAGGAATTCCCTCTTTTCTATCAATCTCTTTGTTTCTGCCTTGTTTCTTTCTTCCTGCCACCTCCTTCTGGTCTATTTTGTGCCTTCTTGGTCCATTCTCCTGCTTTTTTCCACCCAGAAAGCCTTTAAAGATGTCATTTCACTCCCATGTTGGAGTCAGATGCGCTGGGTCTGACTTGTCAGGCGCTTAACGGCAGCGCAACACATTTTCGCTCCTATGACAGAAAACAGCAGTTGCTGTCTAAGCATTTGAAGAAGAAAAAGAAGAAGGAGAAGAAGGAGAAGAAAATAAAGAAGTATGGGGATACTTGAAAATTGTCTTGTTTGAGATACCTTTCCCTGTATTGTAAAATTCTTGATTCTGATTGAACTACTTTAAAACTGTTTTGGAACTCTATGATGTTATTGTCCTTCATTCTGATGAAATTTGATACACTGAAAGAATAAAATCTCACCATTGGTGAACCTCGGAGCTCCTGCCGAGCTACAAAAACACCAACTTTGTCCTGCCCTATCATGCCCTTCCCTACCCTACCCTGCCCTTCCCTGCCCTACCCTGCCCTGCCCTACCCTGCACTACCCTGCCCTGCCCTACCCTGCCCTACCCTGCCCTATCCTACCCTGCCCTACTCTGCCCTGCCCTACTCTGTCCTGCCCTGCTCTGCCCTTATTGGCCTGCCTTGCCCTGCCCTGCCCTCCCCTACCCTACCCTACCCTGCCCTACCCTGCCCTACTCTCCTGTAAAGGAAGGTGGCAGGATGGTTAAGACGTTTGCCTGCCAACAAGTAAACCGTTAGGTTCTGGGTTCAATTCTCAGCCTCGCCCTTTCTTCCCAGTTTGACAAAAAAATCGAACTGAATGTCAAAGTCCTTCCGATGAGACTATAAACCGAGGCCCCGTGTGCGAACGCATGCAGAACATCTTGCGCACACGTTAAATCCTGTTCCGCTGTTCGAAAGAGTAGGCCATTGTGTGCCAGTGGGAACAGATTACAAAATTGAAAAAACCGCATACACATGCATAAAAAAGTCATCTGAGCGCTTTGATTTGTTGCTTTACAAGATTCAGCGCTATATAAATTCCATACATTATTATTATTATTATTATTATTCCTTTGCCCTGCCCTACCCTGTCCTGCCATGCCCTGTCCTGCCCTGTGTTGCCCTACCCTGTCCTACCATGCCCTGTCCTGCCCTGTGTTGCCCTGCCTTGCCCTGCCCTGCCCTGCCTTGCCCTGCTCTGCCCTGCCCTGCCCTGCCCTACCCTGCCCTGCCCTACCCTACCATGCCCTGCCCTGCCCTGCTTTGCCTTGCCTGTGCGCTGACTACATTTCTATTATTACATTCATTCTTGTAGGGGAAGTGATGTAATGCCACTCGAGAGCAAAGCTTACAGAGCATCATTGTCGGAAGTTTGCGGTTTGTTTCAGAGAGAGAGAGAGAGAGAGAGAGAGAGAGAGAGAGAGAGAGAGAGAGAGAGAGAGGAGAGAGAGAGAGAGGAAAGAGAGAGAGAGATCCTTTATCAAAATTCCTTCTCTTATGAATAATTTCAAAATTTGGAGAAAAAGAGAGACACGATATTCAAAGAAGTCTATTACATAAGTGTTTTGCTGATGAGTATGGCCGAAGCATGCTGCTTTCTTTCTTTCTTTCTTTCTTTCTTTCTTTCTTTCTTTCTTTCTTCCTTTCTTTACATGGAAGTATTTCCATGCCAACTTTTGGGAATGACGAAAGTTTGCTGCCCTCAAATATCTAAAAGCATTAAAATCTCTGTCTCTCTCTCTCTGTCTCTCCTCTGTCTCTCTCTGTCTGTCTGTCTCTCCTCTGTCTCTCTCTGTTCTCTCTGTCTCTCTGTCTCTCTGTCTCTCTGTGTCTCTGTCTCTGTCTCTCTCTCTGTGTCTGTTCTATGGCTAAATATCTGTCTGTCTGTCTGTCTGCCTATGTTTAGCTCTTTGTTTCTGTCTGTGTCTGTTTCCCGTTTCTGTCTTTTTTCTTTTTCTCTTCTGTAATACATTAATTTTTTTCATTTATGCATTGTGTCTTTCTTTCTTTCTTTCTTTCTTGTTTGTTTGTTATTTCCTTCTTTTCTTTCCTTCTTTGTTTTTTCTTCTTTCTTTCTGTCTGTCTTTCTGTCTGTCTTTCTTTCTTTGTATTTGTTTGTTGTTTGTTTCGTTTCTTTCTTTCTTTCTTTCTTTCTTTCTTTCATATCTGTCTTTCTTTCTTTCTTTCTTTCTTTCTTTTCCTATTGTTCACAGAAACAGTCATCTGTTTTTCCTTTAATACTTGTCTAAATCATTGTTGTAGAAAATAAAATCAAAAGAAAATACACACACATGCACTCGTGCACGGGTACAAGCACACGCACACACAGTGACACACGTACGAACGCACACATGCACACACACACATACGCAGGTGCATAGGGCATGCACGTGCGCACACACACATACACACGCGAGCGCGCGGGCGCATTCACACGCATGCTCGCTCGCACGCACGTACACACACATGCGCGCAAGCTGTTATTGCTTCTTGCTGTTGCGCTGCGACTTTTGATGATGATGATGATGATGATGATGATGATGATGATGACGATGATGATGATGATGATGATGATGATGATGATGATGATGACGACGACGATGATGATGACGACGACGACGACGACGATGATGATGATGACTGTTATTATCCATATGATTTTCTTATAAGTGGTTGTTTTCAGAAGTGTGTCATTTTTCATACGACAACGCCTGCCAGTGGTCTGTCAATGGCTGGTCCGTTACACGTGAGTTACACTGTTACTATTCCGTCATTATGTTTGGTTACAATAATAATAATAATAATAATAATAAATGGAACTTATATAGCGCTATATCTTGCAAAGACAAATCAAAGCGCATGCATTCAACCTAATCTCACACAGTCATGCAATCAATGATAAATAATCAATAGTTAAAGAAACAGATATTTACAAACATGATGTTACGTCACCTTTTCTTTCTTTTTTTTATAGCTTGTATTGTATTGTATTGTATAGTACCGTATTGTAATGTTTTGTATCGCATTGTATTGTAATGCATTGCATCGTATTGTATTGTAATGTAGGCCTATTGTATTGCAGTGTATCGTGTTGTATCGTATTGTCTTTTTGTATTATATTCTATTTGTTGTATCGTATTGTATTGCATTTGTTATAATGTAGA
>CM054148.1:51582195-51584695 GCA_028751875.1 Rapana venosa | reverse complement strand
TATATATGAAAAGATTGCAGAAAATCAGTAGTTTTAGTAGGATGTTAGGACCCTGCCAGTATAAATAACATCCCCCCCACCTTCTGGAAATTCTGTGTTAGGAATTCCCTCTTTTCTATCCATCTCTTTTATTTCCCCCTTGTCCCTTTACTTCCTGTCATCCCCTTCTTGTCTGTTTCTGCCTTCTTGGTTGATCCTTCCACCCTTTTTTCCCCAAGAAAGAATTAAAAGATAACTTTTCTCTACCGGAGAATTCTTCGGAGGCATACGGTGTGAAAGGATCGAAGTTTGCTAAGATCCGCTTCCGTCATCCTCCAGCACTCAGAACCGTACAGGAGCGTAGATACAACACAGCTCTGGTATAGCTTCAGCTTGGCGTTGGTGCTGTACTGAGTTGATCTCCAGATATTGTTCATCTCCCTAAACACACTCCTGGCCTTGCCCAGTCTGTTGTGGATGTCTTCTTTTGTGCCGCCCTCTGGTTTGATGCTGCTGCCAAGGTATGTGAACTTGTCTGTCTGGCGCAGGTCAGTTCCATTCACTTTCACAGGGGCTGGTGTGTTCACATTGAGCGACATTGTCTCTGTTTTCTTGGTGCTAATATGAAGCCCCACTTGCTGTCCGAATGTTTGGAGTCTGCTGGTCGTCTCCTGGATATGTTGGTGTGTGTGGGACAGCAGCGCCAGATCATCCGCAAAGAAAGAAAGGAAGACCAAAAGCAACGTGGAGGAGGACTGTAGGAAGTGAGATGAAGGCCATGCAGCACTCTTGGGGATCAGTGACGAGGTTGGCCCAGGATAGGCAGGAGTGGAAGCGCTTTGTTGCTGCCCTACACACCACTGGGTGTAATGGTTAATGTTGATAATGATGATGATTATCTCCCAAGCCGAAGTGGGATGCGCTGGGCCTGACTTTGTGAGGCGCTTAACGCATCTTCGTTCAGATGACAGACACGAGTTTCTGTCTGAACGAAGGACCAAGAAGTTCCTAGTGTTTAGATTGTTGTCCCAGTGTACATGCAACCGTTCTGTGATCTTTGCTTCTTCTTGTTGTTGTTATTGCTGTTGTTGTTGTTGTTGTTGTTGTTGTTGTTTTGTTGTTGTTGTTGTCCTTGTTGTTGTTGTTCTTCTTCTTGTTATTGTTCTTCTTGTTCTTCTTCTTCTTCTTCTTCTTTTTGTGTTCTTGTTCTTGTTCTTTTTGTTGTTGTTGTTGTTGTCTTCTTGTTGTTGTTGTTGTTGTTGTTGCTGCTGCTGTTGTTGTTGTTGTTGTTGTTGTTGTTCTTCTTCTTCTTCTTCTTCTTCTTCTTTCTTCTTCTTCGCAATTCTTCTTCTTCGCAATTCTTCTTCTTCTTCTTCTTCTTCTTCTTCTTCTTCGCAATTCTTCTTCTTCTTCTTCTTCTTCTTCTTCTTCTTCTTCTTCTTCTTCTTCTTCTTCTTCTTCTTCTTCTTCTTCTTCTTCTTCTTCTTCTTCTTCTTCTCCTCCTCCTCATTCTCCTCCTCCTCCTCCTTCTCACCCTCCTCCTCCTCCTTCTCTCATTCATTTTTCACACCATCAGATGTGTTTGTGAGAAATAGTGGCAAGTCCTTTCCAGCTCCTCTCATACAGCTTGGTTTGCAGGTTTATCTCTGTCGGCCACACAATCTTCCTCAGGTCGCTGAATAGCGTGTATCTCTGAAGGATGTGCTCGCCAGCCTGATTTTCTTTGCCACAGGCACACAAGGGAGAAGGAACGAGTTTCAGCTTTGTGGACATGTGGTGATTTAGCCTGTTGTACCCAGTGCAGATTCTTAGAATGATGACTTGTTCTTCTCTTTTGAGACAGTGGTAGTCGTCCTTCTCTACTCTTGGAGCGCAGAAAGAACAGCGCGAAAGCAGCCTCACCTTCCAGGAAGAGAAGACGATCATCAAATCAGTGATCTGCGTTAGGCTGCACACCGGTATTAATTTGGGGGTCATGTAGTGTCTTGTATAGAGTGCGAGTGGAAAAAAAATGTAGGTGATTTTCACAGATTTTTTTAAGCATGAAAAAATGGACTGTGCGCTGGTTTTTGGGATTGAGGACATAGAGCTATACCAGGTAGTCACGAGAAAGTTGAAAATAACCATCAAATGAGGATTGCTTCTATTCCTACAGCGTTGACCCCGCGCATGCATATTGCGGTAAGGAAGCTAGCAGACGACAAAGGAATGAGGGGGCACAGTGTTTGCTGAAAAAATAAAAAAATTTCAAACCTACCAAATTTGTTGAAAATCACACGAGTTTTGAGTCACAGGCTAGTCTTTTACAAAAAAAGTGGTTTTTATTTTCTGTGGATTGCCTTACTACAGTACGTGCGGTATGAATATAAGAGTCACATAGAAAAACAGAAGGAAAAGAGTGATATTTTTAATACGGGTGTGCGGCCTGTATATTGTGGGCAGACATGTTCCGGAAGCACAAGGGCAAGAGGCGGAAGCTGTATAGCGCCTTCCTGCAGACGCGGCAGACCTCTGGCACCGT
>CM054148.1:51559695-51562195 GCA_028751875.1 Rapana venosa | reverse complement strand
AAGCGCCTGGCAAGTCAGTCCCAGCATATCCGACTTCAGCATAGGAGAGAATTGTTATTTTTTTAAGTCTTTTCGGATATAAAAAGGCAGGAGGAGAATGGACGGAGAAAGCAGAAAATAGACAAGAAGGAGATGACAGAAAGAAAAGGTACACGACAGAAAGAGAGGGATAGAAAAGAGGAAATTCCTAGCTCAAAATTTCCAGAAGGTGGGGATGTTAGGTATACTGACAGACTCCCGAAATCAGGTTGGGGGGAGCGGGGGTGGGTGAGAAAGATGATGATGAATAATGATTGTACATCAACACCTCAGAACTGCTATCTATCTATCTATCTGTCCCGTAGTCTGACGACCGTGGGGGCACCTTCAAAGACTCAGCAACCAGTTCCCTCCATTCTTCTCTCTGTTCTGCCTTTCTCAGGGTTTTGTTGAGTTCTAGGCCTGTCCATTCACTGATGTTATCCTCCCAGCTCTTCCTTGGTCTGCCTCTTCTTCTTCCTCCTTGGACAGTGCCTTGCAAAACTGTCTTTGTAATTCCTTGGGATCTTGTGACATGCCCATACCACTTAAGTTTACGCTTTTTCACGATCGTTAGAAGGTTCTCATAGGGTCCAATGGTTTGCTGGATTCTGTTATGCACGCTTTCGTTGCTTATGTGGTCTTTGTAGGAGATGCCAAGGAATCTCCGAAAGCATCTCATCTCCACTGCCTGTACTCTTCTCTCCAAATCTGCAGTCAGGGTCCATGATTCACAGGCATACAGAAATATAGATATGACAAGGGAGCGCATTAGTCTGATCTTGGAGATAAGTGAGATATTCTTATCTCTCCAGATGGTGTTTAGTTTTGACAAAGCTGTTATTGTCTGTGCAGTCCTGCATACTACTTCTGGCTTGGATCCCTGGTCGGATACAATGGCTCCCAGGTACTTGAAGCTTTGAACTGTTTCCAGCTTCTGGTCATTAACCCTGATATCAGTGCTAATGCCGTTGGTGTTATTAGTCATCAGTTTGGTCTTCTCTGCACTGATTTCCATGCCGTATGTTTTGGAGGCCTTATCCAAGTGTTCTGTTAGGCTGGCAAGCTCTTTTTCTGATCCTGCTATTCCATCAATGTCATCTGCGAAGCGGAGGTTTGTGATCGTTCTGCCACCAATGCTGACTGATCCTTCATGATGTTCCAGTGCATCAGCCATGATTCTCTCAAGGAAGATGTTGAAAAGGGTGGGTGAGAGTAGACAGCCCTGCCTTACTCCAACTGTTGTTCGAAACCATTCTCCAATGTTGTTGTTGTAGTACACTGCACAGAACTGCACTACGTTTTAATCTGCAGTAAAAAGTTTCAATGCAGTGTGTGTGTGTGTGTGTGTTCGCGTGCGCACACGTGTGTATATCTGTGTTTGTGTGCGCACGCGTGTGTGTATCCACGATTTATCTATCTATCTATCTATCTATCTATCTATCTATCTATCTATCTATCTATCTATCTATCTATCTATCTATCTATCTAGAAACAGATATAGATATAGATATATGTGTGTGTACGCGTGCGCACACGTGTGTGCATCTCTGTGTGTGCGTGCGTGCGTGCGTGCGTGGTGTGTGTGTGTGTGTGTGTGTGTGTGTGTGGTGCGTGTGTATGTGTACTCGTGCGCACTCGTGAGTGTATCTATGTGTGTGTGTACGCATTCGCACGTGTGTGTGTATTTGTGTGTGTATGTGTGTGTATGCGCTAGCGCGCGTGTATGTGTGTGTATGTTTGTTTATGCGCTAGCGCGCGCGCGCGCGTATGTATGTGTGTGTATGTGTGTTTATGCGCTAGCGCGCGCCCGAGCGTGTATGTGTGTGTGTGTGTGTGACACACAGGGCCAGTGCCAATGGACGTGGTGGTGTGTGTGGACAGTTCGGCCAGTATCTCGGGCAGGGACTACGAAGCCCTGAAGTTAGCCATCGTCCACCTGGTGCAGCTGCTGCCCCTGGGCCCTCGCGACTTCCGGGTGGCTGTCAGACCCTTCAGGTTTGTGGGTAGGGCCCTCACGACTTCCGGGTGTCTGTCACACCCTTCAGGTTTGTGGGTAGGGCCCTCACGACTTCCGGGTGTCTGTCACACCCTTCAGGTTTGTGGGTAGGGCCCTCACGACTTGCGGGTGGCTGTGAGACCTTTCATAGGGTCTCGCGACTTCCGGGTGTCTGTCAGACCCTTCAGGTTTGTGGGTAGGGCCCTCACGACTTACGGGTGGCTGTGAGACCTTTTATAGGGCCCTCACGATTTGCGGGTGGCTGTCAGACCCTTCAGGTTTGTGGGTAGGGCTCTCACGACCAGGGTGGCTGTCACACCCTTCAGGTTTGTGGTAGGGTCCTCACGACTTCAGGGTGGCAGTCAGACCCTTCAGGTTTGTGGGTAGAGCCGGCCCTCACGACATCCGGGTGGCTGTCAGACCCTTCAGGTTTGGACCTGGAGGCTAGATCGTTGCGCTTGCAATTTCACGGCCCGGGTTCGA
>CM054148.1:51544695-51554695 GCA_028751875.1 Rapana venosa | reverse complement strand
GTGTGAGTGTGTGTGTGTGTGTGTTTCTTTTTAATTTGACGTCTGTTCACTTTAAGTGATATTAGACACAAACAATGTGTGTGTGTGTGTGTGTGTGTGTGTGTGTGTGTGTGTGTGTGTGTGTGTGTGTGTGTGTGTGTTGTTCTTTAATTTAACGTCTATTGACTTTAAGTGATATTAGACACAAACAATGTGTGTCTCTCTGTGTGTGTGTGTGTGTGTGTGTGTGTGTGTGTGTGTGTGTGTGAGTGTGAGTATGTGTGTGTTTGTGTGTGTGACTGTGTATGTGTGTGTGTGAGTGTGTGTGTGCGTGCGTGTGTGTTTCTTTAATTTAACGTCTATTCACTTTAAGTGATATTAGACACAAACAATGTTGTGTGTGTGTGTGTGTGTGTGTGTATGTGTGTGTGTGTGAGTGTTTGTGTGAGTGTGTGTGTGTGTGTGTGTGTGTGTGTGTTGTTCTTTAATTTAACGTCTATTGACTTTAAGTGATATTAGACACAAACAATGTGTGTGTGTGTGTGTGTGTGTGTGTGTGTGTGTGTCTGTGAGTAAGTGTGTGTGTAAGTGTGTGTGTGTTGTTCTTCAATTTAACGTCTATTCACTTTAAGTGATATTAGACACAAACCATGTGTGTGTGTGTGTGTGTGTGTGTGTGTGTGTGTGTGTGTATGTGTGTGTGTGTGTGAGTATGTGTGTGTAAGTGTGTGTGAGTATGTATGTGTATGTGTGTGTGTGTGTGTATGTGTGTGTGAGTGTGAGTGTGTGTGTGTGTATGTGTGTGTGTGAGTGTGTGTGTATGTGTGTGTGAGAGTGTGTGTGTGTGTGTTGTGAGAGTGTGTGTGTGTGTGTATGTGTGTGTGTGTGTGTGTGTGTGAGTGTTGCTCTCGGTCCTATCTAGCTCAGGCTGAAAGTGTCTTGTTAGTGGCTGGTGTGAAGCTTAGGCCTGACCTGGATTAACCTGTTAGGCTTACTCCTCTCTTGTGATCTCTTCACTGGTTGCCTGTGCCACAGAGAATAAACTATAAGATCAAAACCCTCTGTTATAAATGTCTCCACAATACAGCACCCTCCTACCTCTGTCAATGTCTTCACCTGTACACTCCTCGTTCGCTCCGCTCTGCTGCAGATACAATGTGTCTATGAATACCTAGATTTAACCAGTCCACCGTTCTCTGTTTCTGGTCCATCAATCTGGAATGACCTCCTCTCCCTTCGCGAAAAGCCTAATTAGGACACTTTTAAATCCAGCCTCAAGACATACCTATTTCAAACCTAAGACTTTCCCCTATTGTTTCATCTCATAATTATCTGTCCCTGCCTTCAATGACCAAAATTTCCATCATCCATCCTGCCGAAGTGTATAACCTATGTGTATGTGTGTGTGTGTGTGTGTGTGTGTGTGTGTGTGTGTGTGAAAACTGTTATTGTTGGTTGTATATGTAGGAGTGGATCGAATGCAAGCGCTTTGATTTGTTTTTACAAGATATAGCGCTCTATAAATTCCATTTATTATTATTTTTAGTAGTAGTAGTAGTAGTAGTAGTAGTAGTAGTATCATCATCATCATCATCATCATCATCATCATCATCATCATCATCATCATCATCATACTGGACTCTCTTTTAATTAACAGTTTTGTTCTAAATATTAGCTGGACTAGATCACACTTGTAGAGAACAGACATGAAACCAAGGAGAAAGAGAAAAGTGGACTGTTCCTGCAGCACTGCACTAACCTTGCCCACGTTTTCTGTCCTGGAGGCAGCAGAGCACACTGCAGGGGTCACCTCACCTTCACGGATGACTGCTTTCTCTACCCCGAGTTCATTCTCCACAAGGTCTTCTGCAGAGAGCGCACAGCCCCCCAAACACATCACTTCAGGGCCAGCACCGGCAACAGGCATTGATTCTGCAACAGAAGCCCTTCACAGCAGTCACACGGCGTGGAGTTCATCAACAGGCCTGTCCACGACAGACGGACCATCTCCAGCGACCCAACAATCCACAGTACAGCTCGCACCGTTGACAACTCGTCAGAACTCCACGGCAGAGGGTGGCCCATTTTGGGAAAACGAGTACTCCACATTAGAAGTGGGATCTTCTTCAGCGAATCAGGGGTCTACGATACAGGCTGGGCCGATTTCAAGGTATCAACGGACCACGACACGTCCTGGACCATCTTCAAGACACCAGAACTTTACAGTGCAGGTGGACCCATCTTCATCACACTCTGCACGCCACGGTTCTGGTCCTCTCAGCACGGACCTGGTGACACAAGACTCTGGTGCCGTGATGAGTCAGTCTGGTTCTGCAGGATCCTTCCACAGCACCAGTCTGTCCACTGGGTCCTCTGCAGGACGGAAGCAGACTTCGGCAGACGATGCATCCGTGGAAGTGAGCGTTCCTTCAGCTGGTTCTGAGCAAGGAGTCAGAGCAGCCAGGCCTTGTTCTCAGCAGCCTTCAGCTGATGACTCTTCCTCAAAGTCTACTGGCTGGAGGAGAGTTGGTCCTGGTGCAACTGCTGGAGGTGGTGGTGGTGGAGGCTCTGGTGAACACACCTCAGCACCAGACACTGCAGGGTCAGCAGGAGCGAGCACGGCACGGTCTGCTGTAGGTCACAGTGAAGGTTCCTCCAAGGTGGAGGTCAGCACTCCGCAGTCACCACACACCACATCTGCAGACACTGGTTCCAGAACAGTCAACAGAGGATATACCACTGGTGACCTCAGTTCTATAGCCACAGGATCGTCTAATGTAAATTCCAGAACGCTCAGTTCTGCGTTTTCAATGACTGAGCCCCCATCAGATCACGCAGGAGCCGCTATCTCCAGAACAGCAGTCACAACAGGCGGCACAGGGCCTGTCAGTACAGACCCCTTTGTTTCTGACTCCAGATTGCTGAAGACGATTGTGGCGTCCAGGGCTAGATCAGTAAGCACAGACATGCTGACGAGCAGCACTGTCAAGTCCGTCCACGCCCAATCCACAGTCACAGCGTCCACCTCCCAGAGCACGACGATGGCAACCTCTGGGGTCAAGTCCCACACTGCAGTGTCTGACTCACCATCCCTGGTATCAGCAACCGCTGAACCTCTGACCGCGAAGTGGACGCCGGTCACCACCCCTGTAGCGGATAATGCCCAGTCCACACACACACAGCTCACCTACCCTAGTTCCAGATCAACCAGCACAGGATTGACAGCCAGACACTCCACCAGAGTCCTCACCACACAGCCAGTGACTCAGAATTCTGCACCACCAGGGAGCGGAGACAGGGGTAACACCAGATCTAGTCTGACCCCAAAGGGAACCCTCAGCACTGTTTTTCAGCCAGACACTACACAGGGAACCTCCAGTGAACCTCTAGACACGGCAACACAAACTGCAACCCGCGAGTCTACTCTCGGATCCACAGCAACCGGTGGTGCCAACACCCCTGATTCGAGATCTGCACCACACGCCACTCACAGTTCCACAACTGAGACATCAACCAACCAGACAACTCCTGTCAGAGCGGCCACCACCACCACCACCACCACCACCACCACCATCACCACCAAAGGTCGAAGTTCTGAGGTCAACCGGTTCAGTTCTGGGAGCCCCTGGAACGAGTTGCCGTCCACATCCAGCCCACCCCTTGGAGTCACTGGGTCAGCGCCGGACACAGCTCCGAGGTCCGGGTCCTCTCTAGGAAGCGCAGGTCGTCCTGAGGCCACGCCTTCTGGGGGCACAGGAGCCGCTGCTGGAGAGGCTGGAGCCCTACAGGACAGGCAGGGGGCTGGGGGTGTTCCCCACAGGCGTGCCCAGTCCTTGCCGCGTCCACACATCACATGCCGCCTCTGCTGCCCGTGCAGATGCTCTGGTCAGTTTGTGCTGGTGCTTGTGTTTCTCCTTGTTATTTTATGTGGATGGTGTGCGTGGTTGTGTGTGTGTGTGTGTGTGTGTATGTGTGTGTGGGGTGTGTGAGTGTGTGTGTGTGTGTGTATCCGTGTGTGTGTGTGTGTGTGAGAGAGAGAGAAGAGAGAGAGAGAGAGAGAGAGAGAGAGAGAGAGAGATTATGTGTGTGTGTATGTGTGTGTGCGTATGTGTGTGTGTGTGGGGGGGGTGTGAGTGTGTGTGTGTGTGTGTGTGTGTGTGTGTGTGAGAGAGAGAGAGAGAGAGAGAGTGTGTGTGTGTGTGTGTGTGTGCGGGCATAGGAAATATGTTTATTTATGTGTGTGTACTTTTGAGGGAGAGAGAGAGTTTTGTTCTTTTGTTTCGAGGATTACTGAATAAGCACTTATATATATATATATATATATATATATATATATATATATATATATATATATATATATATATATATATATATATATTACATCTAGTCCCTGTATGTATGCAATTTTTGTTAATTTTGTCATCCGTTCCGACAGGCACACAATGGATTACTCTTACGAAAAGCGGAACGTGTGCAAAAGATGTTCTGCGAGTGTTCGCACACGGGACTTCGGTTTATAGTCTCATCCAAAGGATTTTTAGGGAGAGTGGAGTCGGCACTGCTGTTAACTCCAGAGGAAAAATCCTCTTGAACGAGATTCGAACCAGTGTCAGCAGATCTATTACCTAACATTTTGATTATGGAACGAACAACTTTACCTTTCCGTCATGTCCCTCATCTTCTCTTTTTCTGTCTGTAGGTCCTTTTCCTGAAAGGCGCGTGAGGCCAGTGGTATGGGCGCCCCATGATGTAAGGCCGATGGTATGGGTGCCACTTCCCTTCATTCGCCTGAACACTTTCTGTCAGATGCTCTCCCCTTTCTACCCTAGACAACGTGTTCATGGTAACTCTGATTTTCATTGGTTGGGTTCATTGGTTGACTGATTGATTGTTGGCTCACTGATTCATTGGTATATTCATTTTGAGTGTATGTGTGTATGTATGTATGTATGTATGTATGTATGTATGTATGTATGTATGTATGTATGTATGTATGTATACTACTACTACTACTACTACTGCTACTACTACTACTACTACTACTACTACTACTACTACTACTACTACTAACAATAATGTATGGAATTTATATAGCGCTGAATCTTGTAAAGCAACAAATCATGCATGTATGTATGTATGTATGTATGTATGTATGTATGTATGTATGTATGTATGTATGTATGTATGTATGTGTGTGTATGTATGTATGTATGTATGCATGTGTGTTTGTCTGTTTGTCTGTCTTCTGTCCACAATCATTTATATAAAGTCTAATATATATATATATATATATATATATATATATATATATATAATATATATATATATATATATATATATATATATATACAAACATATATAGGGCCCAGTATAATGAGGGAGGTGCCCATCTCCTCTCCCTCGCTGCTTTACTTTCCCTGACCCTAAAGAGGGCAGGTGTCCATTTACAGCTGGGTGAACTGGGGAACTCTACTGAAGCCAAGGCGCACAAACGGTCACCCATCCAACTGGTAACCACGCTCGACGCTGCTTAACTTGGCTGGGGGAAAGCGAGTGCTCCGACTACTGAGCTATCCCGTCCCCTATATCTATCTATCTATCTATCTATCTATCTATCTATCTATCTATCTATCTATCTATCTATCTATCTATCTATCTATCTATCTATCTATCTATCTATCTATCTATCTATCTATCTATCTATCTTTCTATGTGGGTGGGTGTGAGTGAGTGTGTATGAATGTGTGCGCGCGCGCGTGTGTGCGCTTGCTTGCTTGCTTGTTAGCTTGTGCGAATGCTTACACGTGCAAAGTGTGGCCGTCACTAATTATGTGTGTTGACGTACATCGTTACACAGCGCTCTTCCCCTTGGCCAGAGAAGAAACCACATACGGGCACCCAGGAGCGGAAATGACGCACGTGCTGCAGCCAGCCCTCTTCCGGTACTTGTGGGGAAATGGCCACTTCAGATTGTCTTTCGTCTCTCGAGAAATCCTGGCCTGCCCTCGCGTGAGTTTCCCATCCTTGTATTGTGTTGTTTTGTGTTGTGTTATACTGTACTGTACTGCATGGTATTGTAATGTTTTATATGTTTTATATAGGTATTGTTGCCTCGTGTTGTATAGTATTGCATCGTATTGGATTGCGATGTATCGTGTTGTATTGTATTGCGTTTTAATAATAATAATAATAATGTATGGAATTTATATAGCGCTGAATCTCGTAAAGCAACAAACCAAAGCGCTCAGATTTCATTTCATACCACTTTAAGTCACGGCAGATTTCTCTCCGTGAAATTCGGGCTGCTCTCCCCGGGGAGAGCGCGTAGCCACAAGAGCAGCGCCACCCATTTTTTTTTCTTTTTCCTGTCTGCAACTGTATTTGTTCCCCTATCAGAGTGGGTTTTTTTCTAAGAATTTTGCCAGGGACAACTCTCTTGTTGCCGTGGGTTCTTTTACGTGCGCTAAATAATTACGTGTAACACACGGGACCTCGGTTTTTCGTCTCATCCGAAAGACTAGCGCCCAGACCACCACTCATGGTCTAATGGATGGGGTAAAAGTTTCCGGTCCAAACGGGGTACGAACCGCCGCACACTTCAGACCCGGACTTTCTAGACAGGCGCATTACCTCTAGACCACCGATCCACTATTTTGTCGTATTTTATTGTATTTTGAATTATATTATTGTGGTGTATCGTGTTATTTCGTATTGTGATGTATTGTAGTGTGTTGTAAAGAATTGTATTGATTTGTATACCACTTTGATCATGTCAAATTTCTCTACCTAATATTTGGGCTGCTGTCCTTGGGGAGAGCGTGTCGCCACAAGAGGTGCGCTTTTTTCCTTCTTTTCAATCTGCACGTGTATTTATCTCTCTCTCACAGTGACTTTTTCTACAGAATTTTACCAGGCACAACTCTTTTATTGGGGGACGGGATAGCCTAGTGGTTAGAACATTGCACTCGCAATCTGACGACACGGGTTCGATTCCCGTTCAAGGGGATCTTTTCCCCTGGAGTAAACATCAGTGCAGACTCCACTCTCCCCAAAAGTCTTTCGGATGAGACAATAAACCGAGGCCCTGTGTGCGAACGCACGCAGAATATTTTGCGCACACGTTAAATCCTGTTCCGTTTTTCGTAAGAGTAGGCCATTGTGTGCCGGTGGGGAACGGATGACAAAACTTACAAAACATCATACACACGGGGACTGGATGTAAAAAACAGTACATAAGTGCTTATTCCATTATCCTCGATATAAAAGAATAAATAAATAAATAAAAATAAATATTGCCGTGGGGTTTTTTTTTGGTGTGCTCTGAATATGTGCCGTACAGGGGAGCACAGTTTATCATCACATCCGATTATACACGCATTCTCCTGATGGTAAGCCACCCACAGTCATTTTCGGACAGGTGGAGTGATGATTTTAGAGGTAACGCACCTGCATAGAAAGCGAAAAGTCCGATTTCAGGTTCGATCCCCGTCTTTTTGCCCCAAACTTTCCCTCCATCCACTAGACCGTGAGTTGTGGTCTGGGTGCTAGTCTTTCGGATGAGACAATAAGCCGAGCTCCAATGTGCAACACATTACACATTTAGCGCACGTAAAAGAAACCCAAGATAACAAGAGAGTTGTCCCTGGCAAAAATTCTGTAGAAAAAAAGCCACTCTGCTAGGGAAACAAATACAGTTGCAGACAGGAAAAGGAAAAAAAAAAAAGGGTGGCGCTGTTCTTGTGGCGACAGGGGAGCAGCCTGAATTTACGCAGAGAATCTACCGTGACGAAAGTGGCCATTCTTGTCCATTCTTGTGTGTGTGTGTGTGGTGTGTGTGTGAGTGTGGGTGACTGGTGTGTGTGTGTGTGTATGTGTGTGTGTGTGGGTGTGTGTGTTATTGTGTGTGTATGTGTGTGTGTGTGTGTGTGTGGGTGTGTGTGTTATGTGTGTGTGTGTGTGTGTGTGTGTGTGTTGTGTGTGGTGTGTGTGTGTGTGGTGTGTTGTGTGTGTGTGTGTGTGTGTGTTAGTGTGTGTGTATGTGTGTGTGTGTGTGTGTGTGTGTGTGTTAGTGTGTGTATGTGTGTGGTGTGTAGTGTGTTGTGTGGTGTGGTGGTGTTGTGTGTGTTGTGTGTGGTGTGTGTGGTGTGTGTGTGTGGTGAGTGTAAGTTAGTAGTAGTAGTGTTTGGTTGTAGGTGTGTAGTATTGTGTGAGTGTGTGTTGTGGATTGTTGTTAGTGTGTGTGTGTGAATAAATGTGTGTGTGTGTGTGTGTGCGAGCGTGCGTGTGCATGCGCGTGCATGTGTGCGTGTGTGTGCGTGTACGTGCACGTGCTGGAAACGAAAGAAAGAGAAGAGAAATTCTTCGATTTTAGGATAATAATAATAATAATAATAATAATAATAATATATGGAATTTATATAGCGCTGATTCTTGTAAAACAAACAAATCGAAGCGCTTGCACTCAAATAAAGAAAAACGGGTTAGAGCTGAAGCATCCACAGAGAGACAGAGACGTAGACAAGGGACACTCCAACAAATAAATAAAATAAAATTATATAAAATAAAATAAAAAACAAATAAATAAATAGATAAACAGACACACACAGACACTCACTCACAGACACACATACACACATACACACACACGCACGCACACACACACACACACACACGCACTCTCTCTCTCTGTCTCCCTCTTTCTCATACACACACACTCGCATACAAACACACACACACACACACACGCACAAACACAGAGAGAAAGAGAGAGAGAGAGAGAGAGAGAGAGAGAGAGAGAGAGAGAGAGAGAGAGAGAGAGAGAGAGAGAGACACGCACACACACAGACACACACACAGAGACAGAGACAGAGAGAGACAGACACACACACACACACACAACAGATACAGAGACAGACAGAGAGAGAGAGACCACACACATACACACAAGCACACACACATACACACACACAGACACACACACATACACACAAACACACACACACATACACACACACACACAACACACGCACGCACGCACGCACGCACACAAACACACATACACACACAAACACACACACACACACACAGAAACAGAAACACATACACAAAGATAGGAATAAAAGAGAAAGATGAAGGTGAAGAAGAAGAGGTAAGGGGAGTGGGAGGGAGGGAAGGTATAAACACACACATACATACACACACATACCCCCCCCCCCCCCCACACACACACACACATACACACACGCACGCACGCACGCACACACGCACGCACCCATCCCACACACACACAGAAACAGAAACACATACACAAAGAAAGGAATAAAAAGAAGAAAGATGAAGGGTGAAGAAGAAGAGGTATATGGAGGGGGAGGGAGGGGAGGTATAAACACACACACATACACACACACGCACGCACACACACATATATTATGTTTTTTCTCGCTTTTTTTTTCTTTAGATAGATGGCTTGATGAAAAAAAAGCAAATGCACTGCTTATTCAATGTATCATCTGAAAATTAAAAAAAAAGTTTGACATTGACTTTGACACACACATACACACACACACACACACACACACACACACACACACACACACACACACACACACACACACACACACATACACACATACACACAACAACACACACAGACACACACACACACACACACACACACACACACACGCACAAACACACACACATAATACAACACGTACACAAACACACACGCATACACAAACACACACACACATACACAGAAACAGAAACATATAAACAAAGAAAGGAATAAAAAAGAAGAAAGAAGAAGAGGTAAGGGGAGGGGGGAGGGAGGGGAGAGGGGAAGGGGAGGGGACTTGAAGCCGACATCACATGTCACCCGAAAATTCCCAGTTACGGGACAAACCCGGGAGACAGAAGGGAAGCAATCCAGCAACGATTAATCACACAAGCTATGTTATTACCTCCCTTGTGCAGCTTCAGACCTCTGCAGTGGTGCATTATTAAAAGTTATTTTGAGCTT
>CM054148.1:51532195-51537195 GCA_028751875.1 Rapana venosa | reverse complement strand
TAACCATCCTGCCACATGTGTGTGTGTGTTTCTTCTTTTTATTTATTTATTTTTTAATCTTATGTCGAGGATAAGGGTACAAGCTCTCATGTACTCTTTAAAAAAAAAATCCAATCCCCGGTGTATGCGGTTTGCAGTATGCGGTGTGTGTGTGTGTGTGTGTGTGTGTGTGTGTGTGTGTGTTGTGTGTGTGTGTGTGTGTTGTGCGGTTTTGTAAATGTCACGTATTCCCCAGCACACAATGGCCTAGTTTCCGAAAAGTGGAGCAGGTTTAACGTGTGCGCAAGATGTTCTGCGTGTACTTGCACACGGATTGTATGTGTGGTGTGTGTGTGTGTGTGTGTGTGTGTGTGATATTTTCGTTATTTGAGGTTAAGTGCATGTACGTAATACTAATCATGATTAGAGCAATGATCATAATGTTAATAATAATGCTAACGATGATAATAATGAAAACTGCTGCTAGTTCTATCTATCTATCTATCTATCTATCTATCTATCTATCTATCTATCTATCTATCTATCTATCTATCTATCTATCTATCTATCTATCTATCTATCTATCTGTCTGTCTGTCTGTCTGTCTGTCCCCCCCCTCTCTCTCTGGTTTTCATCTAGTTATTATTAGTAGTATTTCATTATGATGCTCATTTTGAATATTCATTTGAATATATCTAAAACTGCTGATTTTTACTGTTTGCAAAAAGTTTGTTTATTTTGGGGTTTTGTGCATTTGGTGTGTGTGTGTTGTTTGTGTGTGTGTGTGTGTTTTGTCTTTTCTTTTTCCTTCTTTTCTTTCTTTTCTTTTTCTTTTGTGTGAGAGCATGGTGTAAGAAGCCTTGAGATAGATAGATAAAACGAGAGAAAGAGAGAGAGAGAGAGAGAGAGAGAGAGAGAGGAGAGATGATGAGAGAGAGAGAGAGAGAGAGGAGGAGTGAGGAGAACGAAGATGCAAAATGAAGAAAGGAGTGGGACGAGGCATTTTCATCTAGCCAGCTCCTGGGGCATCACACAAGTACATTCATCCAAATAAACAAAACAAAGCAGATAAACCTGAAATGCAAACACGAATTCATTCAATTAATAGTCAGTAACGGTATCAACAGCCAAGTATATCATGAGAGATAAAGAAAAATAAGACGATAAACTTGAAAGCAAAACACGAAGTCAATGAATATAAGATAGTCAAGAAAACGGCATATCAAGCAGCCATGGAGAGAGTGAGAGAGAGAGAGAGATAGAGAGAGAGAACTCTGAAATGGCTTAATATACATCGGCCTTAGGCCACAATACACTGGAGAGAGAGAGAGAGAGAGAGAGAAGAAGATGAGAGAGAGAGAGAGAGAGAGAGAGAGAGAGAGAAGAGAGAGAGAGAGAGAGAGAGAGAGCCTCTAAAGGGAAGGCAGTGACCATAGCAGTAAAGTCAACAGAGGTGCCTTAGCATGATGTTGACTTTTCTTCTTAAAGGCCCCCAGGCCACGCAGGACTTGACCCCCACATACCAGCTCCCCCTCCCTCTCACCTTCTCCCTCTTACCCTCTCCCTCTCTCTCCCCAAGCAAGAACGAGTATAGAGCAAATTAGTGTAGGGGGGGTAGTTGTCTTCATGTCAGACCGACAGGGCGACTTTTGTGTCTGGTGTGTGTTGTGTGTGTGTGTGTGTGTGTGAGTGTGGGTGTGTGTGTGGTGTGTGGGTGTGTGTGTTGTGTGATAGAGAGAGAGAGAGAGAGAGAGAGAGAGAGAGAGAGAAAATTGAATTGAATGTTTTATTTAAAGAGGGTCATGGCATACAAAAAGGTAAAGGTGTCCCATAACCTGTGAGGTCACAGAGGCGTCAGATACCTCACTTCTCTAGGGCCAGCATATTGAGGGCGGCGGCGCCCATCTCCTCTCCCTCGCTGCTTTACCTTCCCTGACCCTTAATAGGGCAGGTACCCATTTACAGCTGGGTGAACTGGGGGAACTGTACTGAAGCCAAGGCGCGCAAACGGTCACCCATTCAAGTGGGTAACCACGCTCGACGCTGCTTAACCTTGGCTGGGGGAAAGTGAGTGCTCTGACCACTGAGCTACCCCGTCCCCTATCATTATGGCATAAGCGAACATTTTTTTTTGCACAGCCATCCCTCCGCGAAAAAAGAACACAAGAAAGCCCCAGCAAAAAAAACACAACAACAACAACCTCTGAACCAAGCAACACAACGAAAGTCTTTTCAAAGAAAAAGATTTTTTAAAATCGAATGATCCAAAATGTAAAAGTACATCACTATTCTATGCATACAGCTTTAAAAAATAACCAAACCTGACTGGAGAAGTATTTTGTTTTATTTATTTATTTATTTTTTTATATCGAGGATAATGGAAATAAGCTCTTGTGTGCTTTTTTTTTTTTACATCCACTCCCCGTGCGTATGCGGTTTTGTAAATTTGTCATCTGTTCCCACCGGCACACAATGGTCTACTCTTCCGAAAAGAGGAACAGGATTTAACGTGTACGCAAGATGTTCTGCAGAGGGAAGGACAGAGAGAGAGAGAGAGAGAGAGAGAGAGAGAGAGAGAGAGAGAGAGACAGACACACAAAGAAAGACAGACACAGAGAAAGAGAAAGAGAAGAGAGAGAGAGAGAGGAGAGAGAGAGAGAGAGAGAGAGAGAGAGAGAGAGAGAGACTGTCAGAGAAACACAGAGAGAGAGAGAGAGAGACAGACAGAGACAGAGAAACAGAGAGAGAGAGAGAGGCAGAGAAACAGAGAGAGAGGAGGCAGAGAAAGAGAGAGAGAGAGAGAGAGAGAGAGAGAGAGAGACAATGACAATGACAATGACAATGACAAATTCTTTTATTTCGAGGATAATGAATAAGCACACATGTGCTTTTTTACATCCAGTCCCGCCCGTTAGGGATACATCTTAATAATAATAATAACCCAATACTTATACAGTCTCACAATAAAAAACAAGGGGAAATAACCCTTTTCAAAACAGCTCCCCCCAACAACCCCCACACCCCCCCCCCCCCCCTCAAAGCAAGCAAATAAAAGAAAACCCTAAAAATACCCCCCCACCCCCACCTCCCAAAAAAACCCTAACCAAAACAAACAAACAAAAGAGAAAGAAAAACCAAACCAGAGAGAGAGAGAGAGAGAGAGAGAGGACAAGCGGTTCATTTTGTGGTGGAGGGTCAGGAATCTCTCTGGCACCTTGTCTGGCTTTAGGAAGGTGTGGTGTAGTGTGGTGGTGTTTGTGTGTGTGTGTGTGTGTGTGTGTGTGGAATGTGGGGGTGGTGGTGTGGGGTGGGGTGGGGTGGGGTGGGGGTGGGGGTGACTGCCATGCCTCGTTGAGTCAGTCATTGGGCACTGGAACTGGCTTTACCTGCTTTTCACATCTCCCCTACCCCTACCCCTACCCCCTCCCTCCCTCTGTTGATCTGTCTGTCTGTCTCTCTGTCTGTCTCTCTGTCTGTGTGTGTCTCTCTCTCTCCCTCCCCTAGCTCCCTCCCTTTCTCTCTCTCTCTCTCTCTCTCTCTCTCTCTCTCTCTCTCTCTCTCTCTCCCTCCCCTAGCTCCCTCCCTTTCTCTCTCTCTCTCTCTCTCTCTCTCTCTCTCTCTCTCTCTCTCTCTCTCTCTTCTCTCTCTCTCCCTTTTCTGTTTCTGTCTCTTCCCCCTCCCTCCCACACCCTCTCTCTCTCTCTGCGTCTCTCTCTCTCTGTGTCTCTGTCTCTATCTCTCTCTTATGTGAGTACGATCATGTAAGTGCTTTTTTGTGGGTCGTTTAGAATTGATATAACAGTGTACCGTGACTGTTCACTTCTTTTGTAAGTGCGTGTACATTAGTTGTAAGAATAGCTAGCTATTGGGTAGAAAGCTTCTTTCTTATAATTATAGGCCTATGCAATATTCTCGGTTGTTCTGTTGTGTCTTTTTGTCCTTTTTTGTGTGTGGCTAATACGTCTTGTACTCATCATTTTTGTGTGTGTTGGTGTAATAAAATTCTGTTTGAAACCAATTGTTTTGATGCCTACTTGTTGGGATGGACAGACTGGTAGATTATAGACGGCCTAAAAGTCTCTATCGATGCGCGTTAAATATCATTCTTTTTGTTCATTCATTCATTCATTTATTCATTCATTCATTCATTCATTCATTCATTTGGTGTGTCTCTCTCTCCTTCTCTCTCTCTCTCTCTCTCCCCCTTTCCGGAAGAATTCACAGACACAGACACACAGACACACAGACAGACAACAGACAGACAGACAGACAGACAGACAGACAGACACACACACACACACACCAACACACACACACACCACACACACACTAACACACACACACACACACACACACACACACATCCGCGAGCGCACACAACTCCACTCCCCCAAACGTCCTTCGGATGAGACTATAAACCGAGGTCCGGTGTGCGAACGCACGCAGAACATCTTGCGCACACGTTAAAACATGTTCCGCTTTTCGGAAGAGTAGGCCATTGTGTGCCGGTGGGGAACGGATGACAACATTTACAAAACCGCATACACACGGGGACTGGATGTAAAATAAAAGTACACGGGTGCTTATTACAATATCCTCGAAATAAAAGAAAAGATAAATAAAATAAAGGTAAATAACAGACACAGACACACACACACACACACACACACACACACACACACACACACACACACACACACACACACACACACACACACACACACACAACAACGCTGTTCATATTCACAGACAACACGTCCTGTATGTTGTATCTTTTTTTTATTTTAAAATTCTTTTTATATCGAGGATAATGGAATGAGCACTAATGTGCTTTTTTTTTTACATCCAGTCCCCGTGTGTATGCGGATTTGTGAATTCTGTCATGTTCAGTGGAAGAGCAAGCTGATTGTCTGATTATTTTGCAACGGGTGAAGTGCAGACGTCTGCTCGCTGAACTGACTTGGTTTCTGGAATGTAGACAGAAATAAAATAAAAACCCGAAAAAAACCCCGACCGTAAGT
>CM054148.1:51519695-51522195 GCA_028751875.1 Rapana venosa | reverse complement strand
AACCTCCTTTACCCTCTTTCGCTTTATCAAACGTGCCATCAGTAATAATAATAATAATAAATAATAATAATAATAATAAAATAATAATAACAATCAATAATAATAATAATAATAAATGGAATTTATATAGCGCTATATCTTGTAGAGACAAATCAAAGCGCTTGCACCCAACTCATTCTTACACAGTCACACAACCAGTAACAAGTAATAGTTCCATCAGGTCCAAATGTGTACACACACACACACACACACACACACAGGCCACACACCCTGGCAGGGCAATAGAATCTTGGCTGTTGAAGGCAGGGGAAAACTATGAGATGAGGCAGGAGAGGAAAATCTTAGGTTTGAAATAAATATGTCTTGAGACTGGATTTAAGTGTCATAAGAAGGCTTTTGGCGGAGAGAGAGAGAGAGAGATGGAGGTCATTTCAGATTGATGGACCAGAAATAGAGAAAGAGCGACGGCCGATGGTGGATTGGTTGAATCTAGGTATTCAGTCAGACCAATGGATGCCATCGTAACTTTGAAGAACTACTACAAGCACACATACAGCTTTTTATCTGAATATAAAGAATTCATGCTTACTTTAGTTTTGCTGAAACCTGATTTTTGTGATTTTATCAGTGATGAAAGTGTGGCTCGGGGAGGGGGTGGTGGTAATCTATGCCGTCTAGAATGGATAGAACAAAAAAGAAGAGAGTGGATATAAAAAAACAAGGTTTGTGGCTTGTGCCTGTACGTGAATGAAAGCGGGTGGTCTAGAGCGAATGTTAAAGGGAGAAGAAAACAAGTGGTGTAGTGTAGATACTGAGTTGCCATTGTGGCTGCACACCGGTATTTAAAAAAATCACTCTTTTCCTTCTGTTTTTCAATGTGACTCTTATATTCATACCGTACGTACTAAGGCATCCACAGAAATAAAAACCACTTTTTGTGAAAGACTAGCCCCTAACTCAAAACTCATGTGATTTTGAAAAAAATTGGTAGGTTTGAATTTTTTTTTATTTTTCGGCAAACACTGTACCCGCTCAGTCCTTTGTCGTCTGCTAGCTTCCTTACCGCAATATGCATGCGCGGGGTCAACGCTGTAGGAATACAGACAATCCTCATTTGATGGTTATTTCCAACTTTCTCGTGACTACCTTGTATTGCTCTATGTCCTCAATCCAAAAAAACCCCACAAGTGCACAGTTCATTTTTTCATGCTTTAAAAAATCTGTGAAAATCACCAACATTTCTTTCCACTCGCACTCTATACAAGATACTACGTGACCCCCAAATTAATACCGGTGTGCGGCCTTGTCAATGCGTCCTAGAGAGTTTGGCAAGTGTTGGTGATTGTGTGTTATGTCCCTGTTCTGCCTTGCTGCCTGTGCCGCCTTGGAGATCGCCTGTCAGTGCACAAACTGCAGATAGAAGCTCCAGACACGCCCTGTCTTGTGCTGGGCGATTTGAACCACCGTGACCCAAAACATCCCTGACCTACTTTTCAACAGCACGTGACCTATTTTACCAGCCCAAAATCGAAATTTCAGACACATGTTTTGGAAATAAGAGGTAATCATGGCTACAGATGAGCATGACAATAATAATATCATTTTTGATGTAGGTCTCAGCATGTAGCCTACATCAATAACTGACACAGGTTTTGGTCTGGGTTATACTGCTAAAATTTACATAAACGGCCAGCAAATGGAGGAGGTAGACGCTTTTAAATACCTTGGCGCTACACTCACAAAGGACGGGCGATCGACGACAGAAATCAAAGTCAGACTAGCCATGGCAACATCTTCCATGACAAAACTCACCACCATATGGAAAAGTAAAGAGATCAGTTTCCCAATCAAACTGAAGCTCTACAAAGCCCTAATTCAGACTATCCTGCTGTACGAAAGTGAAACCTGGACATTGACTGCTGAAACAGCAAAGCGAATCCAGTCATTTGAAACAAAATGCCATAGAAAACTGCTGGGCATATCCTGGAGAGAATGAAAGACCAATGAATTTGTCAAGAGCCAAATAACACGGCTGGCAGGTCCACAGGAACCCCTTCTCACCATCGTCAAGAAGAAAAAGCTGACATGGTTCGGCCACGTCACCCGCCACAACACTCTGCCAAAAACAGTACTGCAGGGAACACTCGAAGGTGGCAGAAAGAGGGGAAGACAGACCAAGTCATGGATGGACAACATCAGAGAATGGACCAGGATGAATGACTCGGCACTACTGCGCAGAGCCGAGGACCGAGATGGATGGAGGAGGCTTACCACGGCATCGTTTTTCGTGTCTCCTCCATGACCGCCAAGGTCACGGGACTGATGATGATGATGATACTGGCGAAGATGATGCAAAATGCTGTTGTGAAGGAGAGTATTGTAGTGACCGGGAGGAGGGGGGATTCATATAACGGTTTGATCATATTCATACACTATGTATGAGACAATGTATTGTACAATATAACTCCCTTGTGGGGATGACAGCGGGGCCATTTGATAT
>CM054148.1:51499695-51514695 GCA_028751875.1 Rapana venosa | reverse complement strand
GGAAAAGAGAGATTTCATAGACATGGCATCAAGAACTTGAGAAGAGTAATTGTTTGTTTTTGCTGAATAGATTAAGGTTTTGACTTTGTTGGTTTGTTTACGAAGAAGCTGTTTGTTTTATCTCAGTTTTTGTTTTTCACCATTGTCGCTCTAGCTGTCGGCGTTCACGTTTTGCGACCAGGATGTCATGGGTGTACCATGGTGCACATGGCCTATCAGGCAGGAGATGGTCAGTAGGAGAAGCATGCTCATCAAGAAGTTGGCTGAGAACGGTATTGTAGTGTTTAGAAGGGTCACTATGGTCAGGGATTTGTGATAGACGTTCAGCAGCTTGGGAAAGAAAAGTTTGAATATCTATGGCCTATTTTGTTGTATTGTACTGCATTCCATTGCACTGTGCTGTGTTCCATTGCACTATATTGCATTGTATTGCATTGATTGTACAGTAATGAACTGTACCGCACTACATTGCACTGCATTGTATTGTGTTGCAACATGTTTGTATTGTATCGTGCTGCATTGTATAGTATTAGATTGTGTTGTATTATATATTGTATTGTACTGCATTACATTGTAATGCAATTCGTTGTATTGTACTCTGTTCTCTTGCATTTTCTTGTATTGAGTTGGGGTTTATTGTATTTTACTACTACATTGCGTTGCGTTGCGTTGCGTAACATTGCATTGTACCGTATCGTATTGCACTAAATTATATACAACAACAACTACAGCAGATTTTTCTACATGAAATTCAGGCTGCTCTCTCCACAGAGAGCGTGTATCTGTAGAACTACAAAGCTGTTTTGTTGCTGTTGCTACAGTTTCCTCACATCCTGTCTATTTGTTTACTTGTGAGGTGGCTTTTTTCTGCCGATTTTTGCCAAGAACAACTCTTTAAGTTGTCGTGAGTTCTATTACGTGCGCTAATTCTATGTTTTACCCAGAACCTTGGTTTCACTATCGCAATAGAAAGACTAGCACCCAGATCACCACTCAAAGTTTCGTAGGTGGGCGAAATAGTCTAGTTCTATCGGGGGATATATCAACGGTTTCTCACATTTTCTACACAAGTTTTTAGTTTCTGTTTGTTAGGTTGGATCAAATTCTACTTAAAGATTGACGAAAAAACGACATTTTTCTGAGTTCAGATTACACGCACATTAGTTAAATATATTATGTTTCTCAACTTGAAGAAAAGCGTCGTTAAAAGAACCACATTTGACTTTTGAAACTTTACACCAAAATAACATGATTATGACATTGATTTTTTGATGACGCGCTGTTGATTTTGCTCAAAGAAGACATTTTTAGACGTTGCTCTTTGTTAAGGATACTGTTGACTTTACACACAGGTGTCATCTTTTATGACGTTGTTCGTTTTTGAGGTACTGCTGACTTGGCACAATGATGTCATCTTTATGACGTTGTTCTTTGTTGACATACTGTTGATTTGGCACAATGATGTCATCTTTTATGACGTTGTTCTTCGTTGACATAATGTTGACTTGGCACAATGACGTCATCTTTTATGACGTTGTTCTTTGTTGACATACTGTTGACTTGGCACAATGATGTCATCTTTATGATGTTGTCTTTTGTTGACAAACTGTTGACTTGGCACAATGATGTCATCTTGATGACGTTGTTCTTTGTTGACATACTGTTGATTTGCACAATGATGTCATCTTTATGACGTTGTTCTTTGTTGACATACTGTTGTTGACTTGGCACAATGATTTCATCTTTATGACGCTGTTCTTTGTTAACACACTGTTGACTTTGGAACAATGATGTCATCTTTATGACGTTGTTCTTTGTTGACATACTGTTGTTGACTTTGCACAATGATGCCATCTTTAATGACGTTGTTCTTTGCTGACATACTGTTGTTGACTTTGCACAATGATGTCATCTTTATGACGGTGTTCTTTGTTGACATACTGTTGACTTGGCACAATGATGTCATCTTAGGAAGGAAGGTGGCAGGTGGTTAAGACGTTTGCCTGCCAACTAGTAAACCGTGAGGTTCTGGGTTCGTTTCCCAGCCTCGCCCTTTCTTCCCAGTTTGACCAAAAAACATCGAACTGAATGTCAAAGTCCTTCGGTTGAGTCTATAAACCGAGGCCCCGTGTGCGAACGCATGCAGAACATCTTGCGCACACGTTACATCCTGTTCCGCTGTTCGAAAGAGTAGGCTATTGTGTGCCGGTGGGAACATATGACAACATTTTAAAAACCGCATACACACGCCAAAATGAAATCAACTGAGCGCTTTGATTTGTTACTTTACAAGATTCAGCGCAAAATAAATTCCATATATTATTATTATTATTATTATTATATTATTATTATTATTAATATTATCTTTATGACGTTGTCTTTTGTTGACACAGACACAGGATGACGACCTTACGATGGAGTTGCCTGCCCTTGCTGCTGATCTTGCTGGTGGCTCCCTCTATGCAACAAACACGTGAGTGGGGGTGGGGTTATTGCCCTTTCTGTTGGAATTTTTTTTGGGGGGGTGGGGTGGGGTGGGTGGAGGTGTGAAGGGGAAGAGTGATTGCCTTAGTTTTGATGGTTTGTTTATTTTATTTTATTTTATTTTATTTTATCTACTGTCCCATCTGCTCTGATGTTCCACTACAATTACTCCTTGTCACGGGGGTGAGGGGGGTGAGGGGGATGGGGGGGTGGGAGGGGGAGAGGGGCTGTGATTTGAATGTCGCATTTTTTTTAATCGAAAAGTAACTGAGAGTACATGGCTCAAGTAGTGTTTTGTCTTGTGTTGTGTCGTGTTGTTTTGTCTTGTGTTTTATTGTGTTGTGATATACTGAATCGTGTCGTGTTGTATTGTGCTGTATTCTGTTGTGCTGTATCGTGTTGTTGGTTTGTATTGTATTGTTTACGTGGAAATGCCGGGGGACCTTTCAGTATAAAAAGCATCCCCACCTTCTGGAAGTTTTGTGCTAGAAATTTCCCCTTTTCTATCACTCCATTTGTTTCTGTCCTTCTCTTCACCTCTCTATCCTCTCTCTCTCTCATGCCTTATTTTCGTCTACCCAGCCCATTCTCCTGCCTTTCTTCATGCAAATCTGAAAATGTTTCTTACAAACTTTCTGATGAGCTACCCTGAAGTTGGAATGTTGTCTGGATCAGCAGACAGACCTACTGCAGAGTTACAAGCGCAGGAGAAGACCAGGCACTACGGTATTCTACCAATATAAAAAGGGGGGGCGGGTGTATAATACTGTATTGTAAGTAAAGTGCTTGAGGCACATATTGAACGGTGTTATGTCTTGAAATGTTATACTGAGATTGTGTACTTCATTCATGACAAATATCTCAGTATAAAACCTGTACTACTCTCTAGTAACAAGGAGAGAACAATCACCCGAAGTCAAAGTATGGCTGCCTGTATGGCGAGGTATTTTTCTGCATACGTATTGACACGAAATTTGGAAAGGCATTGGCGAGTCTGCACAATAGCTGACCTGGGAGATTGTAAACATCTCCATTCTTTAATACGTCCTGCCGTATTGGCACGAACTTTGGGAAGGCACTGGCGAGTCTGCATGATAGCTGACCTGGGAGGATGTAAACATCTTCATTCTTTAATTCGTCCTTCGGTCATGGAGACTGGAACTATTTATTTTTATTTATTTTATTCTTTTATATCGAGGATAATGGAATAAGCACATATTACTTTTTTACATCCAGTCCCCGTGTGCATGCGGTTTTATAAATTCTGTCATCTGTTCCCACCGGCACACAATGGCCTACTCTTTCGAAAAGCGGAACAGGATTTAACGTGTGCGCAAGATGTTCTGAGTACGTTCGCACCCGGGGCCTCGGTTTATAGTCTCATCCGAAGGACTTTTGGGGGAGAGTGGAGTCTGCACTGATGTTAACTCCAGGGGAAAATATCCCCTTCAACGGTAATCGAACCCGGGTCGTCAGATTGCGAGCGCAATGTTCTAACCACTAGGCTATCCCGTACCTGTACCTGAGTACCTGTGTGTGTATGTACCTGTGTGTATGTACCTGTGTGTATGTACCTGTGTGTGTACCTGTGTGTATGTACCTGTGTGTATGTACCTGTGTGTATGTACCTGTGTGTATGTACCTGTGTGTATGTACCTGTGTGTGTTATTGTGACCCGTTAGTGTAGGACCCTCAGGATGGACAGCTTGGTGTCATGTCAAAGTTGTACGGATGGAGTCTCTGCAGAGGAAAGTTTGTGATGGTGTCTTTGATGGGTGATGAAGTGGACAACCATGATGCGATGTCGTGAGAGTGATGTGATGAGATGATGATAAATGATGATTGAGATGATGATGATGCTGGTGGTGGTGCCAGTAGTGGAGGTGGAGGTGGTGATGATGTTGATATTTACAATGGTGAAGAAAATGGAGCAGCAGAAAGAAGAGAAGAATGCAAAGAAGAAAAAGAAGCAGAAAGAAGAAGAAAGAAAGAAGAATGCAAAGAAGAAGAAGAAGCAGAAAGGAAGAAGAAGAAGAAGAAGAAGAAGAAGAAGAAGAAGAAGAATGCAGAGAAGAAGAAGCAGAAAAAAAAGAAAAATGCAAAGAAGAAGAAGCAGAAAGAAGAAGAGAATGCAAAAAAGAAGAAGGAGGAGGAGGAGGAGGAAGAGGAGGAAGGAGGAGGAGGAGGAGGAGGAGGAGGAGGAGGAGGAGGAGGGAGGACAGGAAGAAAAAGAAACAAAAAAGGAAGACCAGAAGAAACAGAAGAGGAAGAAGAACACAATGGTGTTTAAAGTGGTGTTGTTTGATGAGGGGGACGATGATGACGACGACGGACAATGGTGATGATCCTGAAAGTAACGTTAATGGTGGTGATGTTGATGATGATAATGATGGTGTTTGCGATACCGATAACGATGATGGTACTACACGATGATAATGATGGTGATGTGATGATGATACTGATGAATAAGGTAGTGATGATGATGATTGAGATGATGTGATGATGATGATGAGGGGAGGAGGAGGAGGAGGAGGAGGAGGAGGGGGAGGATGCGAGTAATGATTGTGATGATGATGACGATGATAACGATGACGATGATGATGATAATAATAATAATAATAATAATAATAATACTGATAACGATGATGATACTGATGACGATGTTGATGATGACGGTAGTAGTAAAAGTGATAATGATGACGATGATGGTGATGGTGATAGTGATTATGATAGCGATGATGATAACGACGATGACGATAATAACGGTGCGATGATTATGCCGACGATGATAATGATAATGAGGGTGATGAGAGTGATGCTGGTAATGACGATGACGATAATAACGGTGGTGATGATTATGACGATGACGATGATAACTGTGACGACGATGATAATGATGATGATGATGATGATGATGACGACGACGACGATGATGATGATGATGATGATGATGATGACGATGACGATGACGATGATGACGACGATGATGACAGGGGACAAGCTGGATCTGGTGTACGTGGTGGACGGGTCAGACAGTGTGGGAGAGGCCAACTTTGAGCTGGTCAAAACCACCATCCTCAACACCGTCACTCCCCTCATGACAGGCAACCTCTATGTCAGTGCACCTACCTGTGTGCACCTGTGTGTGTACACCTGTGTGTGTCTTCCTGTGTGTGTGTTGATGTGTGTGTGTGTTTGTGTGTGTGTACCTGTGTGTGTGTTGATGTTTTGTTTTGTGTACCTGTGTGTGTCCTGTGTGTGTACCTGTGTGTGTTGATGTTTTTTTTATTTTCTTTCTTTCTTTCTTTATTTCTTTATTCTTTTATATCGAGGATAATGGAATAAGCATTCATGTGCTTTTTTATATCTGGTCCCCGTGTGTATGCGGTTTTGTAAATTTTGTCATCTGTTCCTACCGGCACACAATGGCATACTCTTTCGAAAAGCGGAACAGGATTTAACGTATGCGAAAGATGTTCTGCGTGCGTTCGCACACGGGGCCTCGGTTTATAGTCTCATCCGAAGGACTTTTGGGGAGAGTGGAGTCTGCACCGATGTTAACTCCAGAGGAAAATATCCCCTTGAATGGGAATCCAACCCGGGTCATCAGATTGCGAGCGCAATGTTCTGACCACTAGGCTATCCCGTCCCCCCCCCCCCCTTCCTGTGTGTGTACCTGTGTGTGTGTGTACCTGTGTGTGTACCTGTGTGTGTACCTGTGTGTGTACCTGTGTGTTGATGTATGTTTTTTATTTTATTTATTTAGTTAGTTATTTATTCTGTTATATCGAGTATAATGGAATAAGCAGTCGTGTGCTTTTTTTACATCCAGTCCCCGTGTGTATGCAGTTTTGTAAATTTTGTCATCTGTTCCTACCGGCACACAATGGCCTACACTTTTTCGAAAAGCGGAACAGGATTTAACGTTTGCGCAAGATGTTCTGCATGTGTTCGCACACGGGGCCTCGGTTTACAGTCTCATCCGAAGGACTTTGTATGTGTATGTGTGTGTGTGTGTGTGTGTGTGTTTGTGTTTGTGTGTGTGTATCTGTGTGTACCTGTGTGTACCTGTGTGTGTGTTGATGTGTGGTATCTGTGTGGTACCTGTGTGTGTACCTCTGTGTGTGTTGATGCGTGTATGTGTGTGTGTGTGAGTCTGTATCTCTGTGTGTAACATGTGTGTTTTACCTGTGTGTGTACCTGTGTGTGTTGATGTGTTTTGTGTGTATTTGTGGTGTATCTGTGTGTGTATCTGTTTTTGTAAAATGTGTGTGTTTATGTGTGTGTGTTTGTGTGTGTGTTTATTGTGGTGTTGTATCTGTGTGTGTACCTGTGTGTGAGTACCCGTGTGTGTACCCGTGTGGTGTTGATGTGTGTGTGTGATTGTGTGTGTACCTGTGTGTGTACATGTGTGTGTACCTGTGAGTGTACCTGTGTGTGTTTGTGTGTGTGTATCTGTGTATGTGCCTGGTGTGTACCTGTGTGTATGTACCTGTGTGTGTACCTGTGTGTGTATCTGGGTGTATCTGTGGGTGTACCTGTGTTTGATTACCTGTTGTGATTACCTGTGTGTGTTGTACCTGCGTGTGTTATTGTGTGTGTTTTTGTGCGTGTGGGGGTGTTTTGGTTGTGTGTGTGTGTCCCTGTGTGTGTGATGCGTCTGTATGTGTCCCCGTATTTTGTATGTATTTGTATGTGTGTGTATGTGGGTTTGTGTTTGTGTGGTGTTTGTAGTGTGTTTGTGTTTGTGTGTTTGTGTGTTGTGTGTTTGTGTGTTGTGTGTGTATGTGTGTGTGTACCTGCGTGTAAGGTGTGTTGCGTGTGTATGTGTGTATGTGTGTGTTGGTGTTATGGTGTGATGTGTGTGTATGTGTGTGTATGTGTGTGTATGTGTGTGTGTTGATGTGTGTGTGTGTGTTTGTGTGTGTATCTGGGGTGAATACCTGTGTGTGAGTACCTGTTGTGATTTTACCTGTGTGTGTTATTATGTGTTTTGGTGTTTATGCGTGTTTGTGTGTGTGTACCCGTGTTTGTGTGTTTGTGTGTGTATGTACCTGTGTGTGTATGTGTTTGTATATGTGTGTACCTGTGTTTGTGTTTGTGTGTGTGTGTGTTTTGTAATGTTTTGTGTTTGTGTTTTGTCTGTGTGGTATGTGTGTGTATGTGTGTGTATGTGTGTGTTTGTTTTTTGTGGGGGTTTGTGTATGTGTGTGTGTTTGTGTGTGTTTTGTGTGAGTGTGTATTTTGTGTGTTGATGTGCGTGTTATTTGTGTGTGCGTGCATGTGTGTGTGTGTTTGTGAGTGTGTGTACCTTTGTTTCCTCTCTCACTTCTTTGCTTCTTCGGTCAACCCCCTTTCTTCTTCCATCCCTCCCGTTTTTTCCTCTTCCCTCCCCCCTCTGTCTCTCTTTCTTTCCCTCTCTCTTCCTCCTTTCTTCCTTCCTTAGCATTCTGCCCCACCCCTCTCCTCTTGCTATCACCCCCCTCCTCTTTCCCTTTCCTTCCCCTCCCTTCTTTTCACCCCCCTTCACCCAACCCCCACCCCCCACCCCATCTCCACCTCCCGTTTCTCCTCTTTCTCCTCCTCCTACTCTTCTTCATCTCCCGCTTCTCCTCCTCCTCCTCCTCCCCCCTACTTCTCCTCCACCTCCTCCTCCTCCTGTTCCAGCTTCTCCTCCTTCTCCTTGACCTCCACTCCTCCTCCCCCACCTCCATCACATCCACATCCTCCTTCTCCTCCTCCTTCTGCTCCTGCTCCTCCTGCTCCTCCCGCTTCTCCTCCTCCTCCTCCACCCATTCTCCCTCCTCCTCCTCCTCCACCATCTCCATCACCTCCTCCTTCTCCCTCCTTTCTCTTCCTTTCATGAATGGGCTCTCTCTCCCTTCTCTCTCTCTCCCCTCTCTCTCACCTGGGTTTCCCGGGTTTCAGGTGGGTTTTGTGCACTTCTCCTCCTCATCCTCCACCTCCCGATTTCCTTCACCTCCCACCTCCCTCTCCCTCTCCTCCTCCTCCTCCCTTCCTTCTCCTCCTCCTCCTCCTCTTCCCCCCCTCCTCCCCCTCCACCCCATCCCCCCTCATCCCCCTTCCCTCCTCTTCCGGGTCCTTTCCTCCTCCCCCCCGCTCCTCCTCCTCCTCCATCACCCCCCCTTCTCCTTCTTTCCTTTCCCTTTTATGAATGTCTCTCTCTCTCTCTGCCTCTCCCTCTCCCCCCCCCACTCTCTCTCCCTTCTCCTCTCCCCTCCTCTCCCCCCCCCTTCTCCCCCTTCTTCCCCCCTCTCTTCTCTTTTCTTTTTAAAAATTTGAATACATCTTACTTTAGGGATTATTTTTTCTGTTCTAAATGTTTTTTTATGCAACTTTTTTTGGAATGTTTTATTTTTACCACCACACACCCTTCGAGGGGGGAAGGCCTATAATGAATAAACTTTGATTCGCATTCTCACCCGGGACCCTGGTTTTTAGGTTTGGGGTTCGTGCAATACTCCCCGCGGGTGAACAAGGGGGGTGGGTTTTACCTCAACCCCCAAAGAGCTCCGGCAGGAGGTGACCTCCACTACCTTGTCGGGGGGGAAAGGGCCAACACCCAAAGTGGGGGTGCGTGGGGGCCTCCTCCTCTGCCACCTTGCCCGGGGGGGTCCCAAGGGGCGTGGGGTTTGGTTTTGGTTTGGTGGTTTTGGGGGAGGGTTTGGTTTTTTTGGTTTTTGGGGTTTGGGTTGGGTTGGGGTTTGGTTTTTTTGGTTGGTTTGGTGGGGGTTTGGGGTTGGTTGGTTTTGGTTGGGTTGGGGGGGTTGGTTTGGGGTTGGGGGGGTTGTTTGGGTTGGTGGGGGGGTGGGGTTTTGGGGGGTTTGGTTGTGTTTTGGGGGGTTTGGTGGGGGGTTTGAGGGGTTTTGGGGGGTTTGTGGTTTGGTGGGTTTGGTGGTTTGGTTGGGTTGGTTGGTTGGGTTTTTGGGTTTGGGTTTGGGTTTTGGGTTGGTTTGGTTGGTTTTGGGGGGGTGGGTTGGTTGGGGTTTGGGTTGGGGGGGTGGGGTTTGGGGTTTGGGGGGGGTTGGGGTTGGGGTTGGTTGGGTTGGGGGTTGGGGGGTTGGTTGGGTTGGGGGGGGTTTGGGGGTTTTGGGGGGTTTGGTTTGGGGTTTTGGTGGGTTGGTGGGTTTTTGGGGGTTTGGGGTTGGTTTGGGTTGGTGGGGTTTGGTTTGGGTTTGGGGGGTTGGTGGGTTTGGTGGTTTTGGGGGTTGGGGTTTGGGTTTGGGGTTTGGGGGGTTGGTGGGGGGTTAGTGGGGTTTGGGGGTTGGTGGGTGGGTTTGGTGGGTTTGGTGGGTTGGGGGTAGGTGGGGGGGTTGGGGGTGGGTTTTGGGTTGGTGGTTTGTGTGAGTTGGTGGGGTTTTTGGTTGGTGGTTTGGTGGGTTTGGGGGTTGGTGGGTTTTGGGGGGTTTGGGGGTTTGGGGGTTTGGTGGGTTGGGTGGGATGGTGGGTTTTTTGGGGGGTTTTATGGGTGGTTGGGTTTTTGGGTTTGGTTTGGGTTTGGGTTTGGGGGGTTGGTTGGTGGGGGTTTTGGGGGGTTGTGGGGTTGGTGGGGGTTGGGGGTTGGTTGGGGGTGGGTGGGTTGGTGGTTTGTGGGTTGGTTTTTGGGGGGTTTGGGTTTTGGGGGGTTTGGGGTTTGGGGGGTTGGTGGGTTGGTTGTTTGTGGGTGGGTTGGTTGGTTTGGTGGGTTTGGTGATTTTTGGGGGGTTGGGTTTGGGTTTTTGGGGGCTTGTTCGTTGGTGGGTTGGGGGTTGGTGGGTGGGGGGGGTTTTTTGGGGGTTGGCTGGTTTGGGTTGGTGGGGTTTGGTGGGTGGGTTGGGGGTTGGGTTTTTTGGGGTGGTGGGTTGGTTGGGTGGGTTGGGTGGTTTGGGTTGGTTTGGTTGGTTTTGGTTGGGTTGGTTGGGTGTGGGTTGGGGTTTGTGGTTGGTGGGTTGGTTGGTTGTTTGGGTGTTGGTGGGTTGGTGGTTTGATGGGTTGGGTGGGGTTGGTGGTTTGGTGTGGTGGTGGGGTTGGTGGGTTTGGTGGGTTTGGTTGAGTTTGGTGGGTGGTTGGGGTTGGGTTGGGGTTTGGTGGGTTTGGTGGGTTTGGTGGGTTGGTGGGTTGGTGAGTTTTGGTGGGTTTGGTGGGTGGTTGGGTTTGGTGGGTTTGTGGGTTGGTTGGGTTGGTTGGGTTGGTTGGGTTGGTGGGGTTTGGTGGGTTTGGTGGGGTTGGTGGGGTTGGTGGGTTTGGTGGGGTTGGTGGGGTTGGGGGGGTTGGTGGGGTTGGTGGGTTGGTTGGGTTGGTGGGGTTTGGGGGTTTGTGGGTGTGGGGGTTTGGTTGGGTGGTGGTTGTTTGGTTGGTTGGTGAGTTTGGTGGGTTGGTGGGGTGGTTGGGTTGGTGGGGTTTGGTTGGGGTGGGTTGGTTTGGTGGGTTTGGTGGGTTGGTGAGTTTGGGGGGTGGGTTGGTAGGGTGGTTGGGTTTGGTTGGGTTTGGTGGGTTTGGTGGGTTTGGTGGGGTTGGTGGGTTGGTGGTGTGGTGGTGGTGTTGGTTGGGTTGGTGGGTTGGTGGGTTGTGGGTGGTTGGGTTGGTGGGGTGGTGGGGGTGTTTGGGTGGGTTTGTGGGTTGGTGGGTTGGTGGTGGTTTGGTTGGTTGGGTTGGTGGGTTTTGGTTGGTTTGGGGGGGTTGGTGGGTTTGGGGTGGGTTGGTGGGTTTGGTGGGTTGGTTGGGGTTGGTGTGTGTGGTTGGGTGGGTTGGTGGGTTGGTGGGTTGGTGGGTGGGTTGGTAGTGGTGTTGGTGGGTTGTGTTGGTTGGTGGGGTTGGTGGTGGGTGGTGGTTGTGGGTTGGGTGGTTGGTGGTGTTTGGTGGTTGGTTGGGTTTGGTGGGTTTGGTGTGGTTGGTGGGTTGTGGTTGTGTGGTTGTGTTTGGGGTTGGTGGTGGTTGGTTGGGTTGGTGGGTTTGGTGGGTGGGTTGTGGTTTGGTGGTTGGTTGGTTGGTGGTTGGGGGGTGGGTTGTGGGTTGGTGGGGTTGGTGGGTTGGTGGTTGTGGGTGGTTGGGTGGATGGTGTGTTTGGTGGGTGGGTTGGTGGGTTGGTTGGGTTGGTGGTTGGTCGGTTTGGTGGGTTGGTTGGTGGGGTTGGTTGGTGGGGTTGTGGTTGGTGGTTGGTGGGTTGGTGGTGGGTTGGTGGGTTGGTGGGTGGATGGGTTGGTGGGTTGGTGGGTTTGTGGGTTGGTAGGTGGGTTGGTGGTGGGTTGGTGGGTTGGTGGGTGGGTTAGTTTGGGTTGGTGGGTTGGTGGGTTGGTGGGATTGGTGGGGTGGTGGGTGTGTGGGCTGTGGGTTGGCTGGTTGGTTTTTGGTTGGTTGGCTGGGTGGGTTGGCTGGTGGGTTGGTTGGTGGGTTGGTGGTTGAGTGGGTTGGTGGGTTGGTTGAGTGTGTGGGTGGTGGGGTTGGTGGATTGGTTGGTTGGCTGGTTGGTGGTTGGTGGTTGTGGGTTGGGGGTTGGGTGGTTTGGTGGTTGGTGGGTTGTTTGGTTGGTTGGGTGGTTGGGTTGGGTGGGTTGGTGGGTTGGTGGGGGGGGTGGTGGGTTGGTGGTTGTTGGGTGGGTTGGTGGGTTGGTGGGTTGGTGTTGGTGGGTTGGTGGGTTGGGTGGGTTGGTGGGTTGGTGGTTGTGGTTGGTGGGTTTTGGTGGTTGGTGGTTTGTGGGTTGGTGGGTTGGTGGGTTGGTTGGGTGTTGGTTGGTGGATGGGTTGGTTGGTGGGGGTTGGTGGGTTGGTGTGGTTGGGGTTGGTCGTTTGGTGGGTTGGTTGGTGGGTTGGTGGGTTGGTGGGGGGTGTGGGGTGTGTGTGGATGGTGGTGGGTTGGTGGGTTTGTGGGTTGGTAGGGGTTCTGGTGGGTGGTGGGTTGTGGGTGGTTGGTGGGTGGTTGGGTGGTGGTGTTGGTGGGTTGGTGGGCTGGTTGGTTGGTTGGGTTTGTGAGTTGGTGGTTGGGTTGGTTGGTGGGTTGGTGGGTTGGTTGGTGGGTTGGTTGTTGGTTCGTTTGTCTGTCACAGAAGAGAGGGGAGAGGGGAGAGGGGAGAGGGGAGGGAGAAGGGGTAGAGAGAGAGAGAGGGAGGAGAGAGAGGGGGAGGGGAGAGGAAGGGAGAGAGATTGAGAAGAGAGAAAGAGAGAGAGACAGACAGAGAGAGAGAGAGGGAGAGGGAAGGGGGGGAGAGAGAGAGAGGGAGGGAAGAGGGGAGGGGGAAGGGAGAAGAAGAGAGAGAGAGGGAGGGAGAGAGAGGAGGGGAGGGGAGGGGAAGGGTAGAGAGAGAGAGAGAGACAGAAAGAGACAGAGAGAGAGAGAGGGGATGGGAGGGGGAATGGGGGTGGGAGAGACCAGACAGACAGAGAGAGAGAGAGAGGGGAGGGGGGGTAAGGGTGGGAGGTAGGGAGGGAGGGAGGGAGAGAGAGAGAGAGAGAGAGAGAGAGAGAGACAGACAGACACACACACACACACACACACACACACACACACATACACACAGACCGACAGCCACATACCCCCCTCCCCAAAATCTTCACCACCCACAAAACCACACATCCTCTCATACCTACCTTACTACACTGTATTCCGTTTCCCCTTTTCATTTATTTACTCTTTTTTTTTCGAGGATAATGGAATAAACACTCTCGTGGTTTTTTACATCCAGTCCCCGTGTGTATGCAGTTTTGTCAGTTTTGTCATCCATTCCCCACCGGCACACAATGGCCTGCCTACTCTTCCGAAATGCGGAACGTGTTTTAACATGTGCGCAAGATGTTTTGCGTGCGTTCGCACACGGGGTCTCAGTTTATCATCTCATCCGAAAGACTTTAGGGGAGAGTGGAGTCGGCACTGACGTTAACTCCAGAGGAATAAAAAAAAAAACCCACCCAACCCTCTCGAACGAGATTCGAACTCGGGTCAGCAGATCATGAGCGGTGTACTACCCGCATGGCAAGACAACGCGCTTCCACTCTATCTAACCAACCACTAGGCTATCCCAGCCCACCCCCTTCCCTATACTGACTGTACCTCGCCAAACCTCTCTCTCTCTCTCTCCTGCAGGACATGATCGTCATAGTGGACGGAGTGTCCCGTTTTCCTAGCGACACCCAGTCCATCGCCAACTTCACCCGGGGTATGGGGATCTCCATTTCGGCCATTGGGGTGGGCAACACCATCACCCAGGAGGAGCTGCTCAACATCGCCGGGGTTCGATCTCAGGTCTACACCGCGCCTTCCTACGCTGCACTGCCCGCCATCGACCTTCGTCTCACCCAAGGTGCCTTTTTTGGGGGATTGGTTGGGGGTTGGGGGTTGGGGGTTGAGGGTTGGGGTTGAGGTTGAGGTTGGGTGTTGGTGTTGGTTGGGGTTGGTTAGGGTTGGGGTTGAGGTTGAGGTTGGGGGTTAGGAGTTGGTGTTGGTTGGGGTTGGGGTTGGTTAGGTTGAGGTTGGGGGTTAGGAGTTGGTGTAGGTTGGGGTGGGGTTGGTTAGGGTTGGGGGTTGAGGTTGAGGTTGGGGTTGGTGTTGGTTGGGGTTGGTTGGGGTTGGTTGGGTTGGTTTAGGTTGAGGTTGAGGTTGGGTTGGTGTTGGTTGGGGTTGGTTAGGGTTGGGGTTGAGGGTTGGGGTTGAGGTTGAGGTTGGGGGTTAAGGTTAGGGGTTAAGGTTAGGGTTGAGGTTGGGGTTCACGCAGAATGGGTTGAGGTTGGAGTTAGGGTTGAGGTTGGGTTGAGGTTGGAGTAGAGGGTTGGGGTTGGGGGTTGAGGTTGGGGTTGAGGGTAGGGTTGTTATGGTTGAGGTTAGGGTTAGGGTTGAGATTGGGGTTGGGGTTGAGGTTGAGTGGAGGTCGAGGTTAGGGTTGGGGTTGAGGTTGGGTTGGGGGGGAGATTAGGGTTGAAGTTGGATTGGAGTGGAAGTTGGGTTGAGGTTGGGCTGAGGTTAGGGTTGAGGTTAGGGTTGAGGTTAGGGTTAGTGTTGAGGTTGAGGCTGAGGTTAGGGTTGAGGTTAGGGTTGAGGTTAGGGTTAGTGTTGAGGTTGAGGCTGAGGTTGAGTATGAAGTTGGAGTTGAGATTAGAGCTGAGGTTGAGGTTGGGATCGAGGTTGGGGTAAGTTAAAAACGGGAGATAGGGTAGGGTGGGGTGGGGTGGGACGGGGTGGGGGAAGCTAGGTTAAGGTGGGGTGGGGTGGTGGGGGTGGTAAGCGCTCTTCTAAACTCTGGAGGGCCTTCGGTATTATACCCCAGACCTTTGGCTAGGGCCTCCGGAGTGGCTGTCTGAAAGTTTGACCACAGCAAAGAAGAAGACGATGGAGGGCACAGAGGCTGGGGTAGGGCGTGTTTGGCTGGGCCGGGGGTGGGGGTGGGGAGATTTTGGCTGGGATGGGGGTGGGTACGTTTGGCTGGGATGGCGGGAGTACGTTTGGCTGGGATGGCGGGGGTACGTTTGACTGGGATGGGAGTACGTTTGGCTGGGATGAGGGTGGTGGTGGGTTTGTTTGGCTGAGATG
>CM054148.1:51484695-51494695 GCA_028751875.1 Rapana venosa | reverse complement strand
AAAATTTGTGCTGTGCGATGGGTTTAAAACCCAGACTGAAACCGTCTTTTCAACCCTGATGTTTTAAACTATTTGGGTTTTGGGGTTCTTCCCTTTTGGGGTATGCCTTTTCCCCTTTTTTGGGTTTTTTTGTGGGCCAAGTGTAAATTTACTAGTTGGAGGTGGGTTTTTACTGGGAAAATCCAGGAGTCCTCAAACCTCTTTCATTTGATTGGGTTTTTACAAATTTTGGGCCCCCAAACGCCCTCCCAGTCTTTCCATGCACTTCTCCTACCTTTGGGGTTCCCGTCACCCCTTTCACAACAAAAGGGTGGGCTTTTTTTGGGGGTTTGATTCAGAACCCTTGTAGCTGTCATAAAAATTCTTTTACGGCTCCCTCGTGCGGGCGATTAGGGGGTATGCCTGTACTATATTATTTTAAAGGGGGTTGCTCCAGGCGGATGGTTAAGTCCGCTGGGCACAGGGTGACAGCTCATTACGGTGTTCACGGTGTCTTTGTGAACGAGAAACCCCACGCCGTGTTCATGTTTATCCTGTTTTCCACTGTAGTATAATTTGTGGTCTTCCTGGGTCGTTGTTTCTCCCATGTTTTTCCACCTGACTTCGCAGAGCCCAAGGATGTGCCATTGATATCTGGACATCTCATGTGTCAGTTCTTCCACTTTGCCTGCAGCTCTTAGTGTCCGTACATTCCATGTGCCAATGATGGTGTTGTTTCTGGCACGAATTTTGCTGCGTTTTACATCAGTAGCATACTTTCGACATCTGTCCTGATGAGCAACAGAAGGCGCGGTCCTTGGTAACCCGGGCGACGACCGATCCGGTATGGAGATTCTGGCTGTCTTTGTCATGGGTGTATCTTGGGCAAATCAAACCTGGCGGAGCCCATCCCTCTCCAGGTCGGATTTTTTGATTGGGTTTACTCCCCACATGTGGCAGGTGGTACTGGGTTACATGGTTACCAGTAGCAGAGGGAGTCTCTGACCTGACCCACCCGCTGGCAACTTGGCAAAGAAACACAAATAGAACAAAAACACAGAACAATTGAACACTTTGCTAAAAGTGCAACCTGCACAATTGCAAATCAATCGGAAAGCTTGTGTGTGTATATGTGTGTGTGTTTGTGTGTGTGTGAGAGAGTGTGTGAGTGTTTGTGTGTGTGTATGAGTGTTTGTTTGTGTGTTTGTGTGTGTGTATGTGTGTGAAATTCAAGGTTAAAGTCAAGTTATATTATTCTCAGATGGTACATTAAAAAAAAAGCCATGCATTCTCTCCTCCACCCCCCCCACCTCCCCCATCAAAACCATCAATCCAGGAACAAAAACAACTCGATAAATAATATCTAACTACATTTTTACCATAATCATTAATAATAAAACTCTCTCTGTGCGTGTGCGCGCGCGTGTATATCTATATCTATATCTTATCTATCTATCTATCTATCTATCTATCTATCTATCTATCTATCTATCTATCTATCTATCTATCTATCTATCTATCTATCTATCTATCCATCCATCCATCCATCTATCTATCTATCTATCTATCTATCTATGCGTGCGCTTGCGTGTGTGTGTGTGTGTATGCGCGTGTGCGTGTGTGTGTTGCAGGTCTGTGTGAAAGCGCGAAAATCGTGAACGGGATCGGGTATCGGGCGCACCCGACAGACGCGGACAAGTACGTGCAGTGCTACTTCCCTTCCGAGTCTCTAACCCTGGCCGTGGTCCGGGAGTGTCCCTTCGGCCTGCTGTGGAACGACCGTGCCCGCTACTGTGACACCTACCTGCGTGTCCGCCTGGCTGGAGGTACCCGAGTGTGTGTGTGTGTGTGGTGTGTGTGGGGTGTGTGTGTGTGGGGGGGGGGGGGGTATGTAGGGGTGGGGTATATAATACTACTACTACTACTAATAATGTATGGAATTTATATAGCGCTGAATCTTGTAAAGTAACAAATCAAAGCGCTCAGATTACTTTTTTTTAATGCGTGTGTATGCGGTTTTGTCAATTTTGTCATCTGTTCCCACCGGCACACAATGGCCTACTCTTTCGAACAGCGGAACAGGATTTAACGTGTGCGCAAGATGTTCTGCATGCGTTCGCACACGGGGCCTCGGTTTATAGTCTCATCCGAAGGTATGTGGGGGTGTGGTGTGTGTGTGTGTGTGTGTGGGGTGTGTGGGTGGCGGGTGTGGTGTGTGTGAGTATGTGTGTAAGTGAGTGTGTGTGTGAGTGAGTATGTGTGTGTGTGTGTGTTATGTGTGTTTGAGTGCCCGCTACTGTGACACCTACCTGCGTGTCCGCCTGGCTGGAGTACCCGTGTGTGTGTGTGTGTGTGTGTGTGTGGGTGGGTGGTGAGTGGGTGGTATGTGGGGGTGGGGTGTGTGGTGTGTGTGTGGGGGGTGGGGGGTGGGGGGTGGCGGTGGGGTGTGTGTGATTCATTCAGATTCAGATTCAGATTCAGAATATTTTATTGCCATTTAAGTCATGTAGACTTATTTGACACAACAAAAACATCAACTATAATTTATCTATTTTGGCTAAAAGTGATGTACACTAAAAACATGTTGTATTCTACTTCTCTTTCTCTCTTTTTTCAAAACACTCATACACATATCTGATGATATCTGCTTGATATATATCAACTGTGATTATGTCACTTAATTTATGTACACAGTTTTTGCGTACTTTGTCTTTCATTTTGATTTTTAATAACAAATTATTTCTGAGTTCATCATATAAAATGCATTCATCAAGTAAATGAAATTCATCTTCAATTTGTTACAGTGTCTACATTTTCTGTCCTCTCTGGATATATTTTGGTGTCTCCCTTTCTCTATCATTAAATTGTGACAGCTTGTGCGAAATTTACAATATGTCTTCTTATGAGTTTTGTTTTCATAGTTTACTAAGTATGGTTCCAATCTGTATTCTTTGGTAGCAAAATCATAAAATTTTAGTTTTGCAAACTCTTTCTTTTGTAGATCCAAAATGTTTTATACATGTCCTCAAGTTTTCTTCTAACAGCATAACTCAACCGATGAACATTAAGAGTGCTTTGGTTCTTCCAGACATGTTTGAATCCAATTGTGTACAGAATATTTTTCACTGTGTTTATCCATTTATCGTATGTATTCTTCTGATACAAATAAATCGTATACTATTCTAATATAAGAGTCTGGTTTTGATTCTGTCAAATGAATCCAAAAGGATATTATCTGGCATGTGTGTGTGTGTGTGTGGGTGTGTGGGTGGGTGTGTGTGTTGTGTGTGTGTTTGAGGGGACGGGATAGCTCAGTGGTCGGAGCACTCGCTTTCCCCCAGCCAAAGTTAAGCAGCGTCGAGCGTGGTTACCAAGTGAATGGGTGACCGTTTGCGCGCCTTGGCTTCAGTACAGTTCCCCCAGTTTCACCCAGCTGTAAATGGGTACCTGCCCTCTTTAGGGTCAGGGAAGGTAAAGCAGCGAGGGAGAGGAGATGGGCGCCGCCCTCAATATGCTGGCCCTAGAGAAGTGAGGTCTCTGACGCCTCACTCCCCTACGACCTTAGAGGTTATGGGACTCCTTTACCTTTTACCTTACACTAACATGACAGGCTCTTAACATAACAACCTGCACTCTCCTTTAATGGAGAAAAAATATCCTCTGAATTCGGAGTGTGGCTGCCTACGGCCCGGTGAGGTACTCGAAAAGAGTCATACACGCAAACTTCTCATTCTGTGGTGCACTTCCTATCTCACAATGATTCCCAGGTGGGATGAAGAGTGTCAGAGTGCGTGTTCTGGGTGACCCCCCCCCCCCCCCTCCGGGGTGTAAAGCTGGGGAACGCACAACAACAACAAGAACAACAACAACAACAACGAATATTAACAGACGAAGCTTGTTAAGTAAAAACAGACATCACCCCATCAAGACTTGACTTACTTGACTTATGCCTCTTGGTTCCTTGGGGAACATAGGGCTGCAACAACAACACCCCATCCAACGAACTCGGTTTAGGGAGATCCTCTTCAGCTCGGCCCATGTCATTCCGGCTGCAGCGCTGCCTTCGTTTCTTGGTCAACACTTCTGCGCCAGGTCTGTTTTGGTCGGCCAACTTTCCGCTTCCCTTATGGATTCCAGAGGACCTCTTCAACATTTTTTTTTAGAATCGTAAACACTTTTGTCGCCGTGGGTTCTTTGACGCGCGCGCTAAAGCGTCCTTTGCGTCCTTGTGTGTCCTTTTTGTGTCCTGGCAGACCCCTGCCGAAGCAAGCAGTGCGGAGGCTCTCACCCCCACGAGGGCAACTGCCGCACGTTCTACAACTGCGAGGGAGGGAGGAGCGTGCCTCGCTGCTGCCCCGGGGGGTACCTGTATGACGCCCTCAACCAGAGGTGTGCCCCCTGTAAAGCCTGCACCGAGCCTTGCCCTGCCATGTGCAGCTCCGTCCAGTGTATGTAGTATGTGGGTGTGTGTGGGTGTAGGGTGTGGGTGTGTGGGGTGGGTGGGATGGGGGGGGGGGGTGTGGGTGGGGTGGGGGGGTGGGGGTGGGGGTGGGGGTGGGGGTGGGGTGGGTGTGGGGGTGTGGGGTGTGGGTGTGGGTGTGGGGGTAGGGTGGGGTGTGGGGTGTGGGGGGGTGGGGGTGGGGGTGGGTGGGGGGGTGGGGGATGGGGGGTGTGGGTGTGGGGTGTGGGTGGGGGTGGTGGGGGGTGGGGGTGGGGTAGGGTGGGGGTGTGGGTGTGGTGTGGGGGGGTGTGTGTGGTGGGTAGGTGGGGGTGTGGGTGGGTGGGGTGGGGTAGGGGTGTGGGGGTGTGGGGTGTGGGTGTGTGGGGTGTGGGTGTGGGGGTGGTGTTGTGTGTGTGTGTTAGTGTGTGTGTGTGTGTTGTCTCTGTCTCTGTCTGTGTCTGCTGTCGTCTGTCTGTCTGTCTGTCTGTCTTGTCTGTCTGTCTTGTTTGTCTGTGTCTCTGTCTGTCTTGTCTGTCTCTGTCTGCTGTGTCTGTGTCTGTGCTGTCTGTCTCTGTCTGTGTCTCTGTCTGTCTGTCTGTCTGTCTCTGTCTGACTGTCTCTGTTGTCTGTCTCTGTCTGTCTGTCTGTCTCTGTCTGCTGTCTCTGTTGCTGTCTTGTCTGTCTGTCTCTGTGTGTTGTCTGTCTCTGTGTGTGTGTGTGTGTGTCTTGTCTGTGTCTGTGTGTCTGCTGTCTGTCTTTGTCTTTGTCTTCTGTTCTATCTGTCTTATTGTCTCGTCTGGCTGCTCGTCTGTCTGTCTTTGTCCTGTACTGTCTCTGTGTTGTGTCTGTCTCTGTCTGTCGTCTGTTCTTCTGTCTGTCTCTGTCTGTCTCTGTTTTGTCTGTCTGTCTCTGTCTGTATGTTCGTGTGTGTGTGTGTGTGTGTGAGGTGTGGGGTGGGGTGTGGAGTGGGTGGGAGTGTGGGGTGGGTGGGGGTGGGGAATGGGGTGTGATGGGGTGGGGTGTGTGTGTGTGGGGGATGAGATGGGGGTATTTATTTATTTATTTTATTTTATTCTTTTATTTCGAGGATAATGAAATAAGCATATATATGCTTTTTACATCCAGTCCCCGTGTGTATGCGGATTTGTGAATTCTGTCATCTGTTCCCACCGGCATACAATGGCCTACTCTTACGAAAAGGGTAGGGTGTGTGTGTGTGACAGGGGGATGTGGTGGTGATGGGTGTGTGTGGGGGGGATAGGGGTGGGTTGGCCGTGTGTGTAGGGTAGGGTGTGTGTATATGGTGTGTGTGGGGGACTATAAACCGCGGTTCCGTGTGCGAACGCATACAGAACATCTTGCGCACACGATATAACCAGTTTCGCTTTTCGGAACAGTGGACCATTGTGTGTCGGTATGAACGGATGATAAAATTTACAAAACTGCATACACACAAGGACTGGATATAAAAAAAAAAAAGCACATGACTGCTTATTCCATTATCCTCGAGGTAAAAGAATAAAATAAAATAAATCAAAAAGAATAAAGTAAAAGAGAGAAAGAGAGAGAGAGAGAGAGAGAGAGAGAGAGAGAGAGAGAGAGAGACAGACAGACAGACAGACAGACAGACAGACAGACAGACAGACAGAAACACACACACACAAAACACACACACACACACACACACACACACACACACACACACACACACACACACACACACACACACAACGCACGCACACACAAGTCTCGAGCGTGTCATGACGTCACACGCCAATGACGTCACCACACTGTGTGTGTGTGTGTGTTACAGTCCCGTGCACCAAGTACCCAGTGTTTGATGACTACACAGTGTACCGCAAATGGACCCGGAATGGTGACGTCATCGTTCCTTGTGCCAACGGCACATTTTTCGATCTGTCTGCCTGTCAGTGTATAAAGTACAATGTTCCTAACGGTGAGTTGGTTGTTGTTGTTGTTATTGCTGGTTTTTTTTTTTTTTTTTTTTTTTTGGGGGGGGTGTTGCATGTTTGCTTGTTTGCTTGCTTGTTCGCTTGTTTGTTTAGGTTGTTTGTCAGTGTGTTTGGTTTTAGTGCCTTTCTTCTTGTTCGTTTGTGTGCCTGCTCCGTGAGTGTTTATCTTGAACGTTTGTTTTCGGTAGTTCGCTCTCTCTGTCTGTCTCTCTCTCTCTCTCTGTCTCTCTCTCTGTCTCTCTCTCTCGCTCCTTCTCTCTCTCTGTCTGTCTGTCTCTCTCTGTCTGTCTGTCTGTCTGTCTGTCTCTCTCTCTCTTTCCCCCTCTCTCTGTGTCTCCCCCACCCCCTCCCCAGGTGGGGATGTTAGAGGGGCCTGTCAGTATACATAGCACCCCACCTTCTGGTAAGTTTGTGGTAAGAATTGCCTCTTTTCTATCCCTCTATTTGTTTCTGTCTTATTGTGTTCCTTTTTGTCCTGTCGCCTCCTTCTCGTCTATTTTCTGACTTCTTGGTCCATTCTCCTGCCTTTTTGCCCCCCAGAAAGCCGCCGATGTCGAATGCACAGGGCCTGGCTTGTCAGGCGCTTATTACTCATACACTTATTATTCATAACAATGTCCTCACATATATACATACTCATACACATATACATACATAAACTCATACCTACACACATCTATCTATCTATCTATCTATCTATCTATCTATCTATCTATCTATCTATCTATCTATCTATCTATCTATCTATCTCTATCTCTCTCTCTCTACATATATATATATACACACACTTAACTACTTGCTCACTATAACTTATCCACGTTGCATTCCTTGCTACTTCCTTCCTCCCTTCCTTCCTTCCTTCCTTCCTCATTTCCTTCCTCCCTTCCTCCCTTCCTCCCTTCCTTCCTTCCTTCCTCCCTTCCTTCCTCCTTCCTTCCTTCCTTCCTCCCTTCCTTCCTCCCTTCCTTCCTTCCTTCCTTCCTCCCTTCCTTCCTCCCTTCCTTCCTTCCTTCCTCCCTTCCTTCCTTCCTCCCTTCCTTCCTTCCTTCCTTCCTCCCTTCCTTCCTCCCTTCCTTCCTTCCTTCCTCCCTTCCTTCCTTCCTCCCTTCCTTCCTTCCTCCCTTCCTTCCTTCCTCCTTCCTTTGTACTGGCCAAAGCAATAGGTCTGGTGATCTTCTCCGCCTCTCGGAACTCTGAACTTCCTTCCTCCCTTCCTTCCTCCCTTTCTTCCTTCCTTCCTTCCTTCCTCCCTTCCTATTTCCTTCCTCCCTTCCTTCCTTCCTTCCTTCCTTCCTTCCTTCTCTCACTCTTCACCCTTCTCTCTCTCTCAGTGTGCACAGCTGACGTGGACGTACCCTTCAACCCTGCCGCTGCCGCCAGCGGGTCAGGAGTCAACCGCATGGAAGTCAGCTACGATGACGTCACCTTTGCCGGGAACGTAGGCCGTTTCAATGGCGTCAAATCACGGGTCAACATCAAGACCAACCCGCAAAGTCCCTTTGATCGCCCGCTGGTTTTGAGAATGACGTACCGAGAGGCGGAGAAGATCACCAGACCTATTGCTCTGGCCAGTACAAGTAGGTAGTGGTGGTGGTGCGGGGGAAGTGGAGAGAGAGGGAGAGAGGGAGAGAGAGAGGGAGAGAGAGGGAGGGAGGGAGGGAGAGAGAGAGAGGGAGAGAGAGGGAGAGAGGGAAAGAGAGAGAGAGAGGGAGAGGGAGAGAGAGGGAGGGAGAGAGAGAGAGAGGGAGAGAGAGAGGGAGAGAGGGAGGGAGAGAGGGAGGGAGGGAGGGAGAGAGAGAGAGAGGGAGAGAGGGAGGGAGACAATGACAATGACAAATTCTTTTATTTCGAGGATAATGAATAAGCACACATGTGCTTTTTTACATCCAGTCCCCGCCCGTTAGGGATACATCTTAATAATAATAACCCAATACTTATACAGTCTCGCAATAAAAACAAGGGGAAATAACCCTTTTCAAAACAGCTCCCCCCAACAACCCCCCCCCCCCAAAGCAAGCAATTAAAAGAAAATCCTAAGAATACCCCACCCCTACCCCCACCCCCCAAAAAACCCTAACCAAAACAAAACAAACAAACAAAAGAGAAGGAAAAACCAAACCAACAAAAGATGATAAAAAAGAGAAAAACAGACAAACAACAACAACAAGAACAAGAGCTACAACAAAGCCAAGAAAAATAACACAACCAAACTTAATAAGTCATAAAGATAAACATCTACACATTGTCAAATGGTACACATACTTGTTACACATAATTATAAGATATTGAAATAGGGCACTCATTAAAACTTAAGTACAGAGGCAAGTCCAATAAAGTATTGAAAATATAAAAATATGAATTCTTCATCAGGATATACTATGACTATAAGCAGGACGATAAAAGGTGAGAGAGAGAGAGACAGAGACAGAGATGTGTGTGTGTGTGTATTTCAGAGATAATATCCAATATATAAATCCCAAAACAGTATGCGATCCCATCAACACTCATTTTTAGATTATACTCGTTTCAAATTATATGTCATGATAATGAAATAATTTTAATACCCATACATCCACACAATAAAAACAAGAAACAAACCAAGAAGAAATTAAAAACTATACAGTCGTTTAGGGAGAGAATATGGGTGGGTGAGTGAGTGAGTATGTGTGTGTGTGTGTGTGTGTGTGTGTGTGTGTGTGTGTGTGTGTGTGTTTTGAACGTGTGTGTGTGTGTGTGTGTGTGTGTGTGTGTGTGTGTTTGAGTGTGTGTGTGGGGGGGGTGGGGGTGGGGGGTGTTTCAGGGATAATACTAAATATGTAATACTCACATAGCACACGATCAACACAAACACTTTTTAAATATGTTCATGCAAATTGAATGTCATGGTAATAAAATAAGTGCAATACCCATACACTCTCATAATAAAGAGAAGATTAGGATATATTAGGAGATTCACTGGAGGAAGAGGGAGGGAGGGAGGAGAGAGAGAGAGAGAGAGAGGGAGGGAGAGAGGAGAGAGAGAGAGGGGAGAGAGGGAGAGAGAGAGATGGAGGGAGAGAGCGACAGGGGGAGAGAGGGAGGGAGGGACTCTGAACTCTGAACTCTGAAATGGTTTAATTGCACATCGGCCTTGGGCCACAATACAATGCAAAGTTGATTTGGGAAAGTATCACGATATAACGCAGTACATAACACACAGTAATCAACATTTGATACATATTCATGCGTTCTCAGTATACGGAAACACTTCTAAGGTGCAGATTAAATTTAGTTTGCTTAATTTTTTCTTGGCTAGCTTAATCAGAAACAAGATTACTATACATACAAAAATGAGGAGAACATTGTTCCATACGTTATGGTTACTTCTATTACAATGAAAGTTTTTTTGTTTTTATTCTTGGATATCAGACTTAAATCTCACACTTAGGGAGAGAGAGGGAGGGGGGGGGGAGAGAGGGAGAGAGAGAGAGAGAGAGAGAGAGAGAGAGAGAGGGAGAGAGATGGAGAGAGGGAGAGATAGAGAGAGGGAGAGAGAGGGAGAGAAGGAGAGAGGGAGAAAGAGAGAGAGAGAGAGGGGAGAGAGAGAGAGAGAGAGAAAGAGAGAGAG
>CM054148.1:51474695-51479695 GCA_028751875.1 Rapana venosa | reverse complement strand
GGATGATGGTAAGTGGTGGTGTGGTGATAATCATGTGGTGGTGGTGGTGATGATAATGTGGTGATGGTGGTGATGATAAGTGGTGGCGGTGTGAGGTGGTGGTGTGATGATCATGTGGTGGCGGTGGTGATGGTAGTGGTGGTGGTGGTGATGATAATGTGGTGGCGGTGGTGATGGTAGTGGTGGTGGTGGTGGTGGTGGGATGATGGTGGTGGATGGGTGGTGGTGATGGTAGTGGTGGTGGTGGTGATGATGACGTGTAGTGGTGGGTGTGAGTGTGGTGGTGTGGTGTGATGATGATGGTGTGGTGTGTGGTGGTAGTGATGATGATGATGTGTGGTTGTGTGGTGGGTGGTGAGTGAGGTGATGATGAGTGGTGGTGGTGAGTGATGATGATGATGATGATGATGATGATGATGATAACTATGGTGGTGACGAGGATGGTTATGTTGATGGTAGTGATGATGATAATGATTTAGGTGGTAGGTGATGATGACGATGATGATGAAGACGATGATGTTGATAATGTTGCAGTGGCGGTGTTGCCGTACATGCACTGTGGTCTGGACTTCGGCAACAGTGAATGGATGGATGGCTTTAACGGCACCATCAGCAGGGTCAGTCGATAGCAAGCATGAATGGATGGATGGATGGATGGTTGGCTGGCTGGCTGGCTGGCTGGCTGGATAGATAGATAAATGCATGAACGAACGGACGGATGGTTAGATGGATGGATATATAGATGGATGAAAGGACGGATGGATGGATAGATAGATGGATAAACGGACGGACGGATGGTTGGATGGATGGACAGATAGATGGATGAACGGACGGGCGGACGGGTGGTTAGGTGGTTAGGTGGATGGATAGATAGATGGATGAACGGACGGACGGATGGTTAGGTGGATGGATAGATAGATGGATAAACGGACGGACGGATGGCTGGCTGGATGGATAGATAGATGGATGAACGGACGGACGGTGGTTGGATGGATGGATAGATAGATGGATGAACGGACGGACGGATGGTTGGATGGATGGATAGATAGATGAACGGACGGACGGATGGATGGAATGGATGTGAGAAGATGATACGAGAGACGTATGGTATGATGGATAGATAGATGGATGAACGGACGACTGATTTTTGTACTGGGATGTTGAAAGAGAGAAAGACAAAACTGGAACAGAGTTTAGAGAGATAGATAATCTGGAATGAAAGGACGACGGATGAAGAGAGAAGAAAGAAAACGACGACGAAGAAAGAGAGAAAAAGAAAGAGACAGAGAGAAAAAGAAGAAAGAAGAAGAGAAAGGGAAAGAAAAGAAAAGGAAAAGAAAAAGAAGAGAAAGGAAGAAAAAAGAAAAAAGAAAGAAGAAAGAAAGAAAGAGAAAGAAAGAAAGAAAAGAAAAGAAAGAAAAGGAAAAGAAAGAAAAGAAAAGAAAGAAAGAAAAGAAAGAAAAAAGAAAAGAAAAGAAAAAGAAAGAAAGAAAAAAAAAAGAAAAGAAAAGAAAAAGAAAAAAGAAAAAAAGAAGAAGAAAGAAAGAAAAAAGAAAAAAGAAAAGAAAAAGAAAAAAGAAAAAAAAAATGAAAGAAAAAGAAAGAAAAGAAAAGAAAGAAGCAAAAAAAAAAAAAAAACGAAAAAGAAAAGGAAAGGAAAGGAAAGAAAGAAAAAAACAGAGAAAGAAAAAGAAAAAGAAAGAAAGAAAGAAAGATGGAAAAGAAAGAAAAAGAAAAAAGAAAAAGAAAGAAAAAGAAAGGAAAGAAAGACACGAAAGAAAGAAAGAAAGAAAAGACAGAAAAAGAAAGAAAAGAAAAGAGAGAAAGAAATGGAGAAACAAAGACAGGATAGTTATGTAGAGACCTGTTCACCCAGGGAACAGAGCCAGGACAACATGACTTCGCAGAAACAAAGACAGACACGGAGAGAAAGGCAGGACAAAAGACATCGAGGGGAAACTAATATTACCAATGCTGCTACTGCTGCTACTGCTGCTGCTACTGCTGCTACTGCTGCTGCTGCTGCTGCTGCTGCTACTGCTGGTACTGCTGCTGCTGCTACTACTGCTACTACTGCTGCTACTGCTGCTGCTGCTACTGCTGCTACTGCTGCTACTGCTGCTACTGCTGCTGCTGCTGCTGCTGCTACTACTGCTACTGCTGCTGCTGCTGCTGCTACTGCTACTACTGCTGCTGCTGCTACTACTGCTACTGCTGGTGCTGCTGCTACTGCTGGTACTGCTGCTGCTGCTGCTGCTACTGCTGCTACTACTACTACTACTACTACTACTACTACTACTATACTACTACTACTACTACTACTACTACTACTACTACTCATTCTGAAACTGACTATAATTCTTATGATCCTGGTCATTTTTCTGTGTTACAGGTTCAGCTTCTGCGCTGTGTACCCTCTGACTTCCGGATGTACTGAGGTTTCAGGAAATGACATCATTTCTCTATTAATAGACTTGGCCCGCTGAATGCCAAAATGTTTTTGTGTTTTCCAGTATCTGCTTGAATTATCATCCTTATCATTGTTATTTTTAATGACTATGATTATTATTATCATCATTATTGATAGTTTTATTATTATTATTATTATTATTATTATTATTATTATTATTATTATTATCATCATCATCATCATCATCACTGTGGCATTTGTTGCTGTCACTGTCCCTGTTTCCGTTATGTGTTAATCGTTATCATCATTTTCATTGTTGTAACTATTGTCTCTCAAACTGATGGGATGTATCTAAGGTTTCTAACTATGCAGGTTTAATAACCAGCGACTCCTTAATTAAAGCCACAACATCCAATTTGCCAGATAGACCTTCAAATAGACCTCCTAGTTTTCTGTACAACTCTTCGGTCCACACTAGATCCTGAGTGCACAGCTCTTGATGGTTGGTAAAGATAGTTCATGGTTCTGACAACAACAAAAAAGAAAGGAGTGAAAATAATAACTGTATATATATATACTTGCAGAACTCGTGACCACAAAACATAGTTTCTCACCAAAGGGATTCATCATTCTTCCTTCTTGTTCTTCGTCAAACGCTCAGACAGCAACTATCGTTGTCTGTCATATGAGCGAAAATGCGTTGCACTGCCGATAAGCGATAAGCGTCAAGTCTTTCTGGAGAAAAAAAAGGTCAGGAGAATGGACCAATAAAGCAGAAAGTAGACAAGAAGGAGGTAACAGGAAGAAAAGGAACAAGGCAGAAACAGAGAAGGATGAAAAAAAGAAGGAATTCTTAGCACAGAATTTCCAGAAGTGCTATTTATTTGAACAGGCCCCCGGCATCCCATCCCCACGGGGTGGAGTGGGGTGGGGTGGGTGGGGGAAAGGGGGGGGGGGTGTGCTTCATCATGACACAGTTTCTGAGTATGGACTCCGTGCTCTGATGTTATGTATTGTGCTTTTGTCTAGCTTTCGGAAATAATTCTTCATCATAATGGTTGGCAAAATGAAATAAAAGACGGGTCAGTTGTATTTCTGTCTCTCTCTGTCTGTCTGTCAGTCTGTCCGTCCGTCCGTCCGTATGTCTCTGTCTGTCTGTCTCTATCTGTCAGTCCGCCCCTCCGTCCGTCCGTCCGTCTGTCTGTCTCTCTATGTGTGTTTGTCTTAGTCTCTATCTCTGTCTCTCTCTGTCTCTCTTTGTCTCTCTCTCTCCGTCTCTCTCTGTCTCTCTCTTTGTGTGTGTACGCGCGCGTGTGGATGTGTGTGCGTTTGCGTGCATAGTAGTAGTAATAATAATGATAATAATTATTATTATTATAATAATGTATGGAATTTATATAGCGCTGAATCTTGTAAAGCAACAAATCAAAGCGCTCAGATGACATTCCTTTAAGAACTTTTTTTTATGCGTGTGTATGCGGTTTTTTAAATTTTGTCATCTGTTCCCACCGGCACACAATGGCCTACTCTTTCGAACAGCGGAGCAGGATTTAGCGTGTGCGCAAGATGTTCTGCATGCGTTCGCACACGGGGCCTCGGTTTATAGTCTCATCCGAAGGATGCGTGTTTGCGCTAGCGTGTGTGTGCGTGGGAGCGCGCATGTACGCGCACGCGCAGTGAGGTTAAAGCGAGATTTATCAATATATTATTTTTATTTAGCCAAGCGCTGGTACTTGTGGCTTCTTTATACATGTTTTCTTCGTGTTCTGATCTTTGGCTTCTTGCTTTCTCTGTATCTCGTCTTCTGCATGCTGTTCTTGTTTTTAGAGTTTGTTTAGTCATTCGTAGTGTTCTGCATCTTGCTTGTTGCTTTCTGTTCTGTTCTTTTCTTTTATGTAATAACAATTTAGTTGACACTTCTACAACCTATGTCCACTAAGAGACACTAGGGTATATGTCTGGCGACTTAAACAACAGTAGCCATAATTATTGTATTGTATTGTATTGTACTATATTGTGTTGTATTGTTTTGTATTGTATTGTGTTGTATACCAATTTAAGTCACGGCAGATTTCCCGGCGTGAAATTCGGGCGGCTCTCCGCGGGGAGAGCGCGTCGCCACAAGAGCAGCGCCACCCGTAATTTTTTCCTTTTCCTATTTGCCTGTGTATTTGTTTCCACATCAGAGTGGCTTTTCTCCTGCAGAATTTTTTTTTTAGGGACAACCCACTTGTTACCGTGGGTTCTTTTACGTGCGCTAAGTACGTGTAGCACACGGCACCTCGGTTTATCGTCTCACCCAAAAGACCAAGCACCCTGTCTAGAGGATGAGGGAAAAGTTTCGGACACAAACGGGGATCGAACCACAACACACCAAGAAACCGAACTTTCCGCTTTCTAGGCAGGTGGGTTACCTCTAGACCACCGATCTAACATATAACAGCAACAACAGCAGCAGCAACGACAACAGCAGCAACAACAACAGCAGCAGCAGCAGCAACAACAACAATAACAACAACAGAAGCAGCAGCAGCAACAACAACAACAACAACAGCAGCAACAACAAAAGCAGCAGCAACAGCAGCAGCAA
>CM054148.1:51439695-51469695 GCA_028751875.1 Rapana venosa | reverse complement strand
TGAATGCTATAGCCGAGTGGTTAAGACCGCTCGACTATAATCCCATGGGTCCATGAAGTCCCGGGTTCGAATCTCGGCGGTGTCTAGTGAATTAAGGGTAGGGGATTTTTATGAATTCCCAGGTCAGCTTCAAGTGCAGACCTGCCAGTACCTTCATTCCCTTTGTGGATATACACATGCAGAAGATCAAAATGCACGTTAAAGATCCCGTAATGAATATCGGTGTTGGTTAGGTTACGGAACACACGAACATACCCAGAAAACATCCCCGAAGTCGGAATGCGGCTACCTTCGTGGTGGTCCCCAAACGGTTGCATAGACAAAATCTGAGCATTGGCGAGCCTCGGAGCTCTAGCCAAGGAACGAAAAAAAAGAGATATCTGAGAAATGCCAAGGGGTGTTACAGCGTTGGGAGAAGAGAACGGCACAGATTGGCAATAAACACCAAATAACGAAATAATATCAAATATCGTTCTCCATAAACGGGAACGCCAAGTTGTACAAGAAGTCACCGTGAAGATTTAGTGCCTGGTGAAAGGATTCAGAACTAGCCCCCAGAGTAACCAAACCTACGTACAATTGAGTGTCGATTATGTTAGAATCCCAGCGGAGTTATCTGATTTAGGGATCGTGTCAACCAGCCGCCATTACCCAGGTCTGTAATGTACTGGCTCACACCACTGGCTGTAGGGCCATGTATAGTAACACCGTGTGGTAGTGCTGCCTCTGCCACAAGGGAGGTAATATCCAGCCGTCCACTGTACCCCGCTCTGTACCGTACCCCCCTTCTCCCACACTCCCTCTCTCTCTCTTGATAGCATTCTTGTGTTCGAAATTTGTATGAAATTTGATTAATAGTAAGTACTACTTTGCAAAGGCTCATGAATATTATCTCTCTGTCTCTGCTTCTGTTTGTCTGTCTGTCTCTGTCTCTGTCTATCTGTCTCTGTCTATCTATCAGTCTGTCTGTCTGTTTGTCTGTCTGTCTGTCTTTCTCTCTCTCTCTCTCTCTCTCTCTCTCTCTCTCTCTCTCTCTCTCTCTCTCTCTCTCTCCGTATAATTTCTTCTGCCATTTCCTCAGTGAATTTTAACTAAATATCCGGGAAGTGTTAATAGCACAAATAACAGCATCAGGGAATAAAAGGACTCCCTCCCCCCCCCCCCCCGACCTCACAATAAGAAGTTTATAACGACCTTTGCAAAACAGCCGGGTCATGTCGATCCACTGTCTTGAAATGGACTGTTAGCCAGTGCTGGGTTACTTACTGTGTTGCTGTATAGAGTTAGTTGGTTTCACTTGTAAAGTACGTAAGGTACCAGTGGCACATTCTGCAAAGTTCGCAGCTCTAAGCACAAACCATTGGAAAGTAGTTACCACACACACACACACACACACACACCACACACTCATAGAGATGGCCATTTATTCACATGCACAAGAATGCACACACACTTCATTAGGTTTGTCCGCATATATATACATATATATATATATCGCGCAACAAATCAGAACTCTCTCTCTCTCTCTCTCTCTATATATATATATATATATTTAAATATTCATATATAGACACATGAGCATATTACAGGCAGGCATTCCTTACATGCACGTTCGTACTCACGCAGGCACATACACATGTATGTTATGTGTATGTTTGTGTTCTATTTTGAGCGCATTTACGCATACGCACGTAAGAATGCATACACACTTGGTTAGGATTGTTCACGTACAATCATAAACACATAAGCATACAGGCTGGTATTCCACACATGCACGTACACACGCATGCACACACATATATATTTTGTAGATTTTTTTGTTTTCTTTTTTTTATACATCTTTTTGGATCTCCTTGATGCTCTTAAGTTTTCACTCAGCCTTTCAAAAAATCACTTTATCGTGCACTTTGATTTGTTTTCTTCTGGGTCATGCTCTTGTCAAGCTCCCTTGTTTCAGATAAACTCTCTCCCGTGGGGATGCCGGGGGCCCTGTCAGTATAAATAGCATCCCCACCTTCTAAAAAATCTGCCCTAGAAAGTTTCTCTTTTCTGTCCCTCTATTTCTGCCTTGTTCCTTTTCCTTTTGTCGTCTCCTTCTTTTCAGTTTTCTGCCTTCTTGGTCCTTTCTCCCGCTTTTGTTCCAGAAAGGCTTCAAAGATGGCAATACTCTCTCACGCCTGAGTAGGATGTGCTGAGCCTGAGTTGTCTGTCAGACGCTTAACGGCAGCGCAACGTATATTCGCTCATAACAGACAACAATAGTTGCTGTATGAGCGTTTGACGACGACGATAACGACGACGACGACGACGACGAAGAAGAAGAAGAAGAAGAAGAAGAAGAAGAAGAAGAAGAAGAAGAAGAAGAAGAAGAAGAAGAAGAAGAAGAAGAAGAAGAAGAAGAAGAAAAGAAGAAGAAGATGAAGAAGAAGAAAAGAAGAAGAAGAAGAAGAATGCGAAGAAGAAGAAGAAGAATGCGAAGAAGAAGAAGAAGAAGAAGAAGAAGAAGAAGAAGAAGAAGAAGAAGAAGAAGAAGAAGAAGAAACTGTTCTTCAGAATAATTGTAAAACCTAACAGTGTTAAATGATCCAGAAAATGATCTTCACAAAAACGCCTCCCAAACCTCGGCAACACGTGACAGCTTTTCATACCGCGAAATGTCTCGGCAGAAGACAGACAGACAGAAAGAAAGAAAGAAAGAAAGAAAGAAAGAAAGAAGGAATGAATGAAGGAAGATGAAAAATTAACGGGAAGGGCCGGAAGGAGAGAAAGGAGGAGGAATAAAAGAAATGTGACAAGGGGCGGGCAGAAGGGAGAGGGATGTGCAGCATTGTTTCTGGAGAGACATTTGTTTTTTCAATATAAAAAAAGAAGGGAGAAGTGTCGATGGCTCGCTTGTCCATCACATGGGGTTGGGGTTCTTTCCTTCCTTGACCAGAGCTAGCTCCGAGGTTCACCAATGATGACATTTTGCGTATGCCACCGTTTTTGCCTGCTATGAAGGTAGCCGTAGCCGCATTCCGACTCCTGGGGATGTTTGCTGGGCATGTTCGTGATTCCGTAACCCATCGAATGCTGAAAGGAATGACGGGATCTTTAACGTGCATATTATTCAGATCTTCTGCATGTGTAGATACATGAAGGGAAATGAAGGCATTGGCAGGTCTGCACTAGAAGCTGACCTTCACCTTCACGTATCCCGTAGTCTTGTAGACCGTTGGGGCATCACTGAAGATTTTGCAACCAGCTTCCTCCACTACTCGCGGTTTTCACTTTTCCGTAGTAAGTCGTTGCACTCAAGGGCAGTCCACTCTTACTTCACCAGACGCCACCGCGATTCGAACCCACGACTTGATGGGCCCATAGGACTGAAGCCGAACGGTCTGGACCACTCGGCCAGAGCGATCTTTCAGATGGGGGTGTTTAAATTGTCTCCCTTACCTGAGGGGAAGACTCCACTGCAGGCTGTGTACTGCTAAAGCTAAGATAACAATTCTCTCCCACGCCGAAGTCGGATGCGCTGGGCCTGACTTGACAGGCGCTTAACGGCAGCACAACACATTTTTTACTCATATGACAGACAACAATAGTTGCTGTCTGAGCGTTCGAAGAAGAAGCAGAACTCGACTGTGTCCATCGCTGCAGTCGTCGGTAGGAGCTCCACGCAATGCCACCAGGGCTCACCATCTTTCTCTCTTTGTCTCTGCTGAGTTCTACTACAATCTCCTGTCGCCCTCCTCCCAGACCACAGATCTCAATGATGTTGGCAATGTAGGATGTTGGTGGTCTGCCTCTTTTTCCTTCTGCCTTCAACCTTACCTTGAAGAACTGTCCTCATCAGAGTTGTCTGTGTTTCTGTTTGCGTGGCTAATATATCTCAGTCTGCGCTTAATCAATTTCAGCCAAACTTTGTCATTTCACTGAGTATTCATCAAGATTGCTTTGATTTGTTCCTCTGTCTGACCATTGCACTCTTAGAAGTGGCCTGTAGAACCACGTGTCGGCTGCATTTGTCTCTTTCCGATTTTCGATGTCCATAGTTCTGATCCATACAACTATACAGACCAAATGGGAGTTTGACAATTCTAATTTCGAGATGTTTAAGGTATGCCTATGTCTTTTCAGAAGTTGTTTGAATAAATCATCTTTTGCTTGGCCATACCGATTTCTAGTCTTGAGATCTTATAGACAAGAGCCATATTCTCTTTGATATAGCCTAAGTATTTGAAATTTTGAAGGCATTCCAGGTCTATTCTATTGATTTTTATATTCTGAGTCGTAGCTGGTGACTGGTAACCAACAGGGTAGCAAAGCCTGGGAATGAACAACAACAAGAACAACAACAACAGCAAGTGTTTTCAATGTGAAAAGAAGGGATATATCAGTCCTCAGACAAAAGAAGGAATACAAAACTTAGTTCATCTCAGCTTTTCCCACTAGAACAGGCAGTATGGATGTGTTTTTCAATCCACTTGTTGTTATTGTTGGTGTTGTTGTTCTTCTTCTTCTTCTTCTTCCTCCTCCTCCTTATTTTTCTTCCTCCTCCTCCTCCCCCTCCTCCTCCTCCCCCTCCTCCTCCTCCCCCTCCTCCTCCTTCTTTTTCGTCGTCGTCATCGTCAAGCTCAGACTTCAACTACTATTGTTGTCTGTCATATAAGCAAAACAAAAAAAAATGTCACGCTGCCGTTCAGAGCCTGAAAATTTAGGCCCGGCACATCCCACTTCGGCGTGGGGAATCCAGATTAAAATACACTGTTTGTAAATGCGTGGTTTTGGTAGTACCGCTTTCTCTAATGGGTTTTTTTCCCCTCGGCATAGAACACTGTACGCCATTCCTGAAAGGTCAGAGCACTTAACAGCAAGCCATTTCAAGGGTTTATGTCAGGAATGCACACGCGCACACAGACAGGCATGCAGGCAAACAAGCAAAGACACGATGGAACATGCTTGTACAGGCACACATACACGCACGCGCGCGCACACGCACACACACATACAAACACGCGCACGCACACACACACACACTCGCACGCACGCACACACACATACACACACGCACGCACGCATACACACACACATACACACACACGAACGCAAGCACGTACACACACACACACACACATGTGTGTGTACGCGAGCACGAACGCACTCACATACACACGAACGCACACAACAAACACGCACACGCACGAACGCACGCACATGCACGTACACGCATATACACATGTATGTGTGTGCGTGCACGAACGCACTCACACACACACGCACGAACAAACAAACATACACAAACACACAGATAAACGAGCACGAAAAGAAACTAATGCGCGCACACCCACAGACCCACAGACTCAGACCCACACACACACACACGCACACACACACACACACAATATACACACACATACACACACACACACACACACACACACACGCAGACACACATACAAACACACACAAACACACACAGATAGTTAGACAGACAGAGACAGAGACAGGAACAGAGACAGAACAACAACAAACTGAAATCACTGTCACGCAAACCGATATCCACATCACTTTTAAGTCAGCAAGATTATTCTCTTTAATGTAGCATGCAATCCAAACTAAACGGTAAACACAAGATGGAAACGCGCACAGACTACAGCAAGAACTGACTACATAGCAAGCATCACAGGGTCCCTTTACCAACATTTCATAAGAAAACGCTATCAACTACAAATGTACAAACCTTTATTCTAACTACAGAAGTAAAAACTGAAATCCGATATCTAACTTTGTTTTTCCCTCAGGGAACATGGATGTAGAACATTATGTACAGTCAGGCGAAGAACGCCATAGCCGAGTGGTTAAAACCGTTCGACTTCAATCCCATGGGTCCATCCATGAAGTCGTGGGGTCGAATCTCGGCGGCGTCTGGTGAATTCAGGGTGGGCGATGTTGACGACGTCCCAGGCCAACTTGGAGTGCAGACCTGCAAGTGCCTTAATTTCCTTCGTGTAAATACATACAGAGATGATCAAATTTGCAAGTTAAAGATCCCGTCATTCATGCCAGTGTTCGGTGGGTTACAGAAACGCGAACATACCCAGCATGCATCTCCAAAGACGGAATGCGGCTCCCTTCAAGGTGGGCCAAAACGGTTGCATACCGCAAGTCTCACCATTAGTAAACCTCGGAGCTCTTTCTAGCCGAGGAACAAAAAAAAACACAAAACCAACCCACAAAACGTTCATCCCTGAAAGTATACACGGCTACCTTCATGGTGAGCAAACAAACGATGGTATACGCAAACTCTCTCCAAAAGTCCTTCGGATGAGACTACAAACCGAGGTCCCGTGAGCGAACGCACGCATAACATCTTGCGCACTCGTTAAAACCCGTTCCGCTTTAGGGAAGAATAGGTTATTGTGTGCCGGTGGGAACGGATGACAAAATTGACAAAACTGCATACATGCGGGGGCTGGATGGAAAAAAAGAAAAGCACATGAGTGCTTATTCCATTATCCTCGAAATAAAAGAATAAAATACAAAATAAACAAATAAACATAGGTCAATCTCGGAGCTCTAGCCGAGGAATAAAAAAAAGTATCAGCAATCATTTTTTGAGGCTGTTACGATGTGAGCAATAGTCCTTATACGCTACACCGCATCAGAAAGAGGATGTGGGGATGAGGAAGAGGGGGGGGGAATGCATGTGAGATGCACATCAACTCTGAGGCTGTCCAGTATTTAATGAGCGAATGTGTGACTTGCCACTTTAATCAGTGCGCTGGTTAGGTCAAGGGTTCTTGCCGAATAAGTTTATGTACGCTTATGCTATGCTGCATAGTTGTGTGTGTGAGTGAGTGTGTGTGTTGTGATGTGTGTGGTGTGATGTGTGTTGTGATGTGTGTGTGTTGTGTGTGTGTTGTGATATGTGTGTTTGTGTGTTTGTGATGTGTGTGTGTGTGTGTGTGTGTGTGTGTGTTGTGATGTGTGTGTGTGTGTTGTGATGTGTGTGGTGTGATGTGTGTATGTGTTGTAATGTGTGTGGTGTGTGTGTGTGTGTGATGTGTGTTGTGTGATGTGTGTGTGTGTGTGTGTGTGTTGTAATGTGTGTGGTGTGTGTGGTATGTGTGTGTTGTGATGTGTGTGTGTGTGTGTGTTGTGTGTGTCTTAAAAGCAAACAAATACAACTCAATAAGAAAACAGAAGCAGAAATAAAACAAACAACACTCATCCCCCCCCCCCCCCCAACTCTTCAGTGTCTTTTTTTAAAACCGCAAACATAACAACACACCATCCAAAAAATATATGGATTAAAAACAAAGCAAATATGATGTGATTTTAAATTCCCAGACGGTAATACTAAAAGTAATTCAAGTGTCAAAACAATAATACTAAGGATAGTGATTAAAAACACACGATAACTTGGAAAAGCATCAGTATTAATTTATAAAATTCATTCAAACTACAGTGAAAGCGTGAGTGTAGGGAATGTGTCCAGAGACATTATCCCCACAAAGAAAACAATAGAGACCAAGAGGTTTGGGGGTGGTATGGGGAAGTGAGGAGGACTGGGTTGCGGTGGTGGGGTGGGGTTGTGAGGAGGGGTAGGGTGGGGGTGGAATAGCCTAGTGGTTAGAACGTTGCACTCATGATCTGTCAACCCCGGGTTCGAGCCGCCACCGAGACACCTTTTCAAGGGGATTTTCCCCCCACATGCAGTTAACATCAGTACTGACTCCACTGTCCCCGACAGTCTTTTCGGGTGAGGTTATAAACCGAGGTCATGAGTGCGAACACACGCAGAACATTTTACCCCCCACGTTTAAAGCCCGTTCTCCCTTTAGGAAAGGAGAGAACGGACGACAAACCTCACCCCCCAAAAAAAAAAAACAACAACGAAAAAAACAACAACAAAAAACCACCAACAAAAAAACAACACCCCCCAAAAAAAAAGCCACCAAAACAAGCAACAACAACAACAAACAAACAAAAACCGCATGCACACTGACAAAAGACAACGAACGTAACATTTGTATAGATAAATTAAGTGACATAATCACAGTTGATGTCTATCAAGCAGATATCATCAAATAATATGTGTATGAATGTTTTAAGAAAAGAGAAAATGAGAAGTAACATGCTACATGCTTTAGTGTTCTTCATTTTGAACCAAAGAGATGATTATAACTGACGCTTGCTTGTTTTGTTGTTGTGTCAAATAAGTCTACTTGACTTAAATGGCAATAAAATATTCTGAATCTGAATCTGAATCTGGTTTCGTGTTTAAACATCATCCCCAAAGTCGGAATGCAGCTTCCTGAAGTGGGCAAAATGGCTGCATACGCGAAATCTCACCATTGGTGAACCTCAAAGCTCTAGTCGAGGAATGACCCCCCCCCCCCTACCCTTCCCAACTTCCCTCAAAGAAAAAGGAAAGAAAATAAAAGACTAGAGGTTACTTTGGTGGTGGGGGTGGTCTAGAGGCAACGTTTCTGCCTAGAAAGTAAGACGTGTGGGTTTATTTTATTTTATTTATTTATTTTATTTTGTTCTTTTATATCGAGGATAATGGAATAAGCACTTATGAGCTTTTTTTTTTACATCCAGTCCCCGTGTGTATGCGGTTTTGTGAATTCTGTCATCTGTTCCCGCCGGCACACAATGACCTGCTCTTACGAAAAGCGGAACAGGATTTAACGTGTGCGCAAGATGTTCGCAAGCGTTCGCACACGGGGCCTCGGTTTATAGTCTCATCCGAAGGACTTTAGGGGAGAGTGGAGTCTGCACTGATGTTAACTCCTGGGGGAAATATCCTCTTGAACGGGAATCGAACCCGGGTTGTCAGATTGCGATCGCAATGTTCTAACCACTAGGCTATCCTGTTTGATCCCCGTGTGCGCCCTAACATTTTAACCCATCCACTAGGCCTTGAGTCATGGTCTAGGTCCCGTGTGTAACACGCATTCAGCACACGTACAACCCCCCCCCTCCCCCCCTAGCAACAAGAGAGCTGTTCTGGCACAAATTCTGTACAAGAAGAAGACACTTTCACTGGGAGACGAATACACATGCAGACAGAAAAATTGAAAAAGTAATTATATGGATGATGCTGTTCTTGTGCCAATGCACTCTTTACAAGGAGAGCAGCCTGAAATTTACGCAGAGAAATCTGCGGTCACTGACAAAATCAAAACAATACAATAAAGTACATTACACTACAGTACAATACAGTACATTACAATACAGCACAGTACAATACAGTACAGTACAACACAATGCAATACAATACAGTACAACGAAAAGCAGTACAATAAACGAAATGTAATACAGTAGATCACAACACAACACAAAACACTTTAGTACAATACAATGCAATATAATTCAGTGCAATGCAGTGCAATACATTACGATGCAACTTAGTGCAAAGCAACGCAATACACTACATCCCGGTTTGGGGCCCGAACCTTTTCCCCCATCCATTAGACCATGAGTGTTGGTCTAGGCGCTAGTCTTTCGGATGAGACGAAAAACCGAGGTCCCATGCGTTACACAAAATTATATATCGCACGTAAAAGAACGCACAGAAACAAGAGAGTTCTCCCTGGCAAAATTATGTAGAAAAAAGCCACTCTGATAGGGAAACAGATACAGCTGCAGACAAGAAAAAAATGGGTGGCGCTGCTCTTGTGGCGAAGAAATACCTGGTCACCTTGGTGAAACAGCTAACACGATGTGGTCTTTATTGACCAGGTCTGAGATGACTACAAGCAACAGCACGTGATTATTCTGTACAACATGATGACCGCTGTCATGTCAAACCTTGATAAGACAGGCTTCCCTTCAGGACAGCAGAACCCTTTTGGATTCTTTCAGACTGCCACGAAAGAGATAATGCCACTGCCTGCAGAATAGACAGACACACTGCAAAATGGACAGACACAGACTGCAGAATAAATAGACACACTGCAGAATGGACAGACACACTGCAGAATGGACAGACACACTGCAGAATGGACAGACACAGACAGCAGAATGGACAGACACACTGCAGAATGGACAGACACACTGCAGAATGGACAGACACAGACTGCAGAATAAATAGACACACTGCAGAATGGACAGCCACACTATAGAATGGACAGACACACTGCAGAATGGACAGACACACTGCAGAATGGACAGACACACTGCAGAATGGATGACACACTATAGAATGGACAGACACACTGCAGAATGGACACAGACTGCAGACTGGACAAACACACTGCAGAATGGACAGACACACTGCAGAATAAATGACACACTATAGAATAGACAGACACACTGCAGAATGGACAGACACACTGCAGAATGGACAGACACACTGCAGAATGAATGAACACACTGCAGAATGGACAGACACACTGCAGAATGGACAGACACACTGCAGAATGAATGACACACACTGCAGAATGGACAGACACAGACTGCGAAGACACACACTGCAGAATGACAGACACACTAGATGACACAGACAGCAGAATGGACAGACACACTGCAGAATGGAAGACACACTACAGAATGGACAGACACACTGCAGAATGGATAGACAGACTATAGAATAGACAGACACACTGCAGAATGGACAGACACACTGCAGAATGGACAAACACACTGCAGACTGGACAGACACACTGCAGAATGGACAGACACACTGAAGAATGAATGACACACAGCAGAATAGACAGACACACTGCCTGCAGAATGGAGCTAAGTGGCACAGGCTGTCAGCGTCACACTGACCAGGACAGATGTAGGTGACGCCCTTTCATCAGGAAAAGCGGACCGGTGGTCAAGACGTAATGCACCTGCCTGGAAAGTGAGAAGCCCGGCCTCTATCCCCGTTTCAGTCCGAACTTTTCTCCCAGTCACTAGACCCTGAATGGTGGTCTGGGAGCTCATTCTTTTCAGAGAAGACAGCCGAAGTCTCAAGCGGGAACCCGCATTCAGTACCGTAAAAGGACAACACAGGGAAGCGAAAGGGTTGTGTCTGGCAAACTTCTGTAAGAAAAAATGAAAGGAAGAAAGGGAAAGCAAACACAAACATGTCTTCCATCTCCACAGCGACAAACAGCGTTCATATCACGAATCAATCAAGGCGAAACAAACAAGGAGTCACAACACATATTTCTACAATAATAAAAACAGCAAACAGCCACTAAACGAGAGTTTATACAATGAATCCCCAAAAGTAAAAAAATGCAACAAACCAGCAACAACAAAAATAGCCGAAGTGTGTATAGAAGAGAAAAAGAAACAGAATCGACAGAACCAATCCATGTAGAAACCTAACGAGTGGTCAAGCTCTGTGTATGTGTGCACAGGTCTGTGAGGTGGAGTGACAGCTGTGTATAGTGCAGCAGCAGCAGTAGCAGAAACACAGGCTGGACCTCAAAGAAGGAAATGTGTGGTTTGCCAAAAAAATCAGCTGTGTATGTCTGCAGTATGGCACTCTGTGTCCGGAGTGAAAGGAGTCGCCACTGGACCTGTGTCCACTGCACACACACACACACACACTCACACAAACACACACACACACAAATGCAAGCACGCACGCACGCGCACACACACACACTCACCCACACACCCAACTTACACACACACACACAACACACACACACACACACACACACACACACACACACACACACACACACATACACACACACACACACACACACACACACACACGCACACACACACTACTGTCTAGTAAAGGCAAAGCTACAGTCAGGTTGATTGTTTACGGTTTTTCCTTTTCCTTATATGTCTGCGCTTCGTTAGAGCCAAACCAGGTTATCTCCAGTGGACCCAAAGAAGGAGGTAACCTGGTGTGGCTGTAATGTAGCATCTGCAGCTGGCTTCATTCAGTATCTAACTGGCTTCATTCAGTATCTAACTGGCTTCATTCAGTATCTAACTGGCTTCTGGCTTCATTCAGCATCTGTCTCCACATGCAAATCTACATCGACCCAGGCATGCGTTTACAATTACATGGTTTCTAAAAAAAAAGATTTCAGCACGAGGCGCTTCTTACTCGGAAAAAAAGAATTATCTTTTGTATTGTATCTTTCATCTAGATGAAATTGATCGAAATAAAAAAACAAACAAACAAAAGAAAACATGTACTCATGCAGCTGAAACAATATGTAAAGGTAGGTCGAATCCTTCCTGCTATTGTTAGAGAAAAAAAAAGGTTGATGTTGGTACGACACTTCCGGTGTGTGTGTGTGTGTTGTGTGTGTGTGCGCGTGTGTTGGTGTCAGTCTACTTCCTGTGCGCAGAGCGGGTCAGCTGACACCCCTCCCGGTGACCTTTGTGCCGCTCTCTGACCCCCACAGTCCAGCTGGCTCGAGCTTCACCAGCCTGACCACACACTGCCCAGCCTCCGCCCTGTTCGTGACGCAGACCCATCTCCTCAACCCCACGAGCCGCAAGACGCCACACAGCACAGCCACTGTCCGCCCTCACAGCTCTTTTCCTACCCCCACGGCAAGGCTGGGGCTCTGCATAACGTGTTCCGAGAGAAGCAGCAGCAACAGCAGCAGCAGCAGCAGCAGTCACACCTTGGCGCCGAGAAGGGGTGGAAGATAGGACAGAGCAGGAGGCTGAAGAAGAAGAGGAGGAAGAGAGGAGGAGGAGGAGGAGGAGGAGGAGGAGGAGAGACAGAGCGTGGTCACCAGAGCCAGGGTCCACACCAGCAGACGAGGCAGGAGGAGGGGGGTGGCGGTGTTGCAGTAATCCAGGTCGCAGAAGCAGTACACGGCGGAGAAGTTCCAGTCCGGGTTGTGCCACAGGTGGCAGCCGTTGCTCTCGTTCACCCCGGGTAGCGAGCCCAGCTGGTAGCAGGCTCTGATGACGCCCACCCAGCCCTCTGCAACGTTTTCCACACGCACGCACGGGCACGCACAGGCACACAGGCAGAGACACAGACACACACAGAGGCACGCACGCACGCACACGCGCACACAGGCACAGACACGTCACACACACAGGCTCAGGCAGACACACACACAGACACACAGACACATTTACGCACACGCACGCACACACACACACACAGATACACACACATACTAAGAAAATGACTAGCATTCATGTAATGTTTGATAGTAAGAGTCTAAAACCATTTTTAACCTTCTTTTGCTGAGAAATCCTTAGATAAAATATTTAAAAAAAAATAATTTGGCTTTTCATAAAACAAAATCTTTAATGACTAGTTCTGTAGGATATTTGTTATAGTTGTAAGTCATATTAGCATTTGTTATGTATTTATTGATTGTTATCAATGCTTAGCCTTTTTCTGTATACAGCCTACGATATTTAGCAACAAATACCAATTTCACAGCACAAACCATCAACATCAATGTCCCCTCCCCTCCCCTTCCCATCGTCTAATATCACTTTGAGTGAGCAGACGTAAAATCGAAGCAGTAGTAGCAGCACAGCAGCAACAGCAGCAGCAGCAGCAGCATAAGCAGCAGCAGCAGCAACAACAACACACACAATAAAATGAGGTCCATGCGCACACGTTAAAACTTGTTCCGCTGTTCGGAAGAGTAGTCCATTGTGTGCCTATGGGAACTGATGACAAAATTGACAAAGGCGCATGAATACGGTGACTGGATGTAAACAAACCCTAGTTGTTTTTTTTCTTTTTAGATAGATGGCTTGATGAAAAAAACCCAGTTGCGCTGCTTATATTCAATGTACCATCTGAAAATAAAAGTTTGACTTTGACTTAACTTGACAGTCCATGAAACACTGAGTCCCAGCAAAGACCTTGGAGGGGATAGCCTGGGCTGGCGATATGCTGACCCCGGGTTTAGATCCCATTCATGGGGATTTTTTCCCCTTGAGTTAACACCAATGCCGACTCCACTTCCCCCAAAAGTCCTTCGGGGGAGACTATAAACCGAGGCTCTGTGCGCACACCTTAAAGCCTGTTCCTTTTGTCGGAAAAGTAGGCCATGTGTGGGAACGGGTGAGGAAATGGACAAAACTGCAAGAACACGAGGACAGGATATAATAGTGTGCTCATTCCAATATTCTCGAAATAAAAGAATAAAATAAAAATAAATAGATAAAATAAATTCGAGTCACCAAGGATGTTCAGAGATGAAGAGCTTGCGTTTCTGTCTACACAGTCACATAAAGGACGGGGCATGGTTCAATGGGACCTTTTTTCTTCCATTTTTTGTTTTGCCAAAGATGTCACTCCGCCATGAGCAACCTCCGAAATCGCGCGTTTTCTCTCTGTCTTTTCTCTCCCTTCCCCCCCCCCCCCCCCCCACCCTCTCTCTCTCTCTCTCTCTCTCCCTCCCTCCCTCCCCATCTCTCTCTATTTCTCTCTCCTTTTCTCTCTCTCTCTCTCTCTCTCTCTCTCTCTCTCTCTCTCCTCTCTCTCTCTCTCTCTCTCTCTCTCTCTCTTGGGCTATTATTATTAAGATGTATCCCTAACGGGCGGGGACTGGGTGTAAAAAGGCACATATGTGCTTATTCATTATCCTCGAAATAAAAGAATTTGTCATTGTCTCTCTCTCTCTCTCTCTCTCTCTCTCTCTCTCTCTCTCTCTCTCTCTCTCTCTCTCTCTCTCTCTCTCTTTCTCTCTCTCGGGGGGAGTGACGGGCCTTTGATAAGTGGTGCAACAGCTTTACGAGCTCTGTATAAAAATTGGTTTTATTATTGTTCAAAGTTTCTTATCAGCTCAGTTTTGTTACAATGAAAGTATTTTGACTCCAACTTCGATTTCGTGGTTCTTTCTTGTTGGGTAAAGTATTGAAGTTTCCTACATTTAATATTTACGATGTGTATATTATATAAACTCCAGCATTTTGTGAAACACCTAAAGAAACATTTATAATTACGCTGTAGTCTCCAGCAAGAATATTTTTGAAAATTTCACATACAATGTCAATGATGGTCTAATATAGCATTCTAGAATGTTCTTTTCATTATTTTAGTTATTGCTTATTGGTTCCTATTGTTCATCCTTGTTATTACTTTGTGTTCATTTTGAAACTGAGTTTACGTCAGAGCTTAAAGTCGTATCCGTTCATAGAGAGCTCTTTTTTGGTTTTTTGGTTTTCATTACGTTAAATGCATCATGTGATTTTTCTTGTATTTATTTGTATTTACAAAAGAAAGTCGTGTATAACCCCCCTTGTCAATAGGCCACTTTGGGCAATGACAATAAATTGGTCAAAGCGTCAAAGCGTCTCTCTCTCTCCTCTCTCTCTCTCTCTCTCTCTCTCTCTCTTCTCTCTCTCTCTCTCTCTCCTCTCTCTCTCTCTCTCTCCTCTCCCTCCTCCCCCTTCCCCTCTCTCTCACGCTCTCTCTCTCTCCTCCCTCGCTCTTCTCTCTTTATCTCTCTCCCCCCCCCCTCTCTCTTTCTTGTTTTCATCAATTTTAGTCAAGGTATTCAAATGAGCTTCGTGCTGGTTATAGTCGTTTGTGGAGTTTGTATATTTGAATCATACCAATAATTTTATTTCCTTCAATATTTGTTTTAAAACTCAGTTTGAAATTGACATGTCGGGTAGTAAAGGAAGGAGGTAAAGGAGTCCCATAACCTATAAGGTCGTAGGGGAGCGAGGCGTCAGAGACCTCACTTCTCTAGGGCCAGCATGTTGAGGGCGGCGCCCATCTCCTCTCCCTCGCTGCTTTACCTTCCCTGACCCTAAAGAGGGCAGGTACCCATTTACAGCTGGGTGAACGGGGAACTGTACTGAAGCCAAGGCGCGCAAACGGTCACCCATCCAACTGGTAACCACGCTCGACGCTGCTTAACTTGACTGGGGGAAAGCGAGTGCTCCGACCACTGAGCTATCCCGTCCCCGTGTATTTTGGGGCCAGTCTGAAGTCATCGTGTTGTATTTCCGTTGATTTTAGGGTACTTTTTTCTCTTCCGTAAAATTTATGTTGTGTTTATTTATTCTTCGGCTAGAGCTCCGAGGTTCACCAATGGTGAGATTTAGCATATGCAACCGTTTTGCCCACCATTAAAGGTAGCCGCATTCCAGCCTGTGGCTTTCTTTTACTCCCTAATTAGGCCCAGGGAAATGGCACGGGACAGCTCATTGGTCAGAGCACTCGCTTTCCCCCAGCTAAGGTTAAGCAGCATCGAGCGTGGTTACCACTTGGATGGGTGACCATTTGCGCGCCTTGGCTTCAGTACAGTCCCTCGGTTCACCTAACTGTAAATGGGTACCTGCCCTCTTTAGGGTCAGGGAAGGTAAAGCAGCGAGGGAGAGGAGATGGGCGCCGCCCTCAATATGCTGCCCCCTTGAGAAGTTGAGGTCTGACGACTCTCCCCAACGATCGTACAGGTATTGGGACACCTTTACCTTAAATTTTTGTTATTGGGGCAAGAGCCATGTGATAAAAAAAAACCTCGTGAATGCTTTCCTGTAATTCTTGGCAATGATGAATCATCGTCATCGTCGTCGTCGTCGTCGCTACCGTCATTATCATCATCATCATCATCATCATCATCATCATCATCATCATCATCATCATCATCATCATCATCATTAATGTCTGTATGAGCCCCAAAGTCGGCATGCGGCTGCTTTAGTGGTCAGAAAAAAACCCTGACTACATACCCCAAATCTCACCATTGGTGAACATCGGAGCTCTAGCCGAGGAACGAAAAAAAAGTCTGCATATCTGTCTCTCCTTCTCTCTCTGTCTGTCTCTCTATCTCTCTGTCTGTCTTTTGAAAAGAATCATGTCTAAGTTTAGACTTGGTGTATCAGACATAAATGTTCATAAATTAAGATATATAGAACGTGATGATGATGACCGCAGGTTGCTATGCCCATTATGTAAGCAAACAGTGGAAGATGAAGTGCATTTTGTGCTGTGCTGTCCAGCATTAGGGGATGTTAGACAGAATTACATTCCGGTAAGTATCGTAGACAGCCTAATTTATTTAGATTCTGTTTACTCATGGCATCTACTCACCATGAGATTGTGCGCAGCCTTGCTTTATATATTTGTGTAAAGCCTTTAGAATAAGAGATATCTTGGTTTCTTAAGTCATATTTTTTTGTAACTGATTTTTATCTTGGTGGTTGTGGGTATACAATTACATTTTGGTTTTTTGTGTTACTTATTTTTCTCACTAAAATACTAAGCAGTTCGGCAACCTCCCCTTCATGTATGGGCCAATGGCCTTTTTGTGAATAAATTTTTCGAGTTTGAGTTCGAGTTCTCTGTCTGTCTGTCTTCCCCCACCCCATTCGGCCAGTTTACAAATGACACAGGAGAATCCCGATGGAAACATGTCCTTGGGTCACATTGTGTTTTATCGTTGTTGATCCAGTGAAGGCCGTAGAGTGCAGGCCTGCCATTGCCCTCCCACTTCCTATTCAATAAAATGGAGTTCCTTTGTTGCCCCTGACAGCTGTGGCCACACTCCCACAATAGAGCTCTATGGCCAGAATTCAGAGGTGGTTCATGCACAATGATCTCAGGCTTTTAAAGCTGTTTGGAAGGTTCTTTGTGTGTGTTTTTGTTATTGTTGTTGTTGTCGTTGCTGCTGTGGCTGTTGTCATTGTAAGCGATGGTGGTGGTGGTTTTTGCCTTTTAATCAAATTAAATCCTAACTTTTTCTCCTTCTTTGTCGAACACTCAGACAGCAAATATTGTTGTTTGTCACATGAGTGAAAATGTATTGCGCTGCCTTTAAGAGCCTGACAAGTCAGGCCCAGCGCATCTAACTTCGACATGGGGGAGAGAATTGTTATCTTGGAAGTCTTTCCGGAAAAAGGCAGGAGAATGGACCTAGAAGGCAGAAAATAGACAAGAAGGAGGTGACAGGAATTAAAGGGAACAAGGCAGAAACAAAGAGAGAGGGATAGAAAAGAGGGAATTCCTAGCACATAATTTCCAGGAGGTGGGGATGCTGTTCATACTGACATGCTCCCGATATCCCCATGGGAATAAATCTAAACAAAGTTATTTTATTTTCAGTAATAGCGGTAAGAGAAGAGTTACTATGCATTTAAATGCTTTGAGGTTCTTTTCCGGATTTGCTGGCATTACTTCAGTTCCGCTGTCTTTAGCACAAATCTTTCTGTGTGTGTGTATATATATATATAAATATATATATATATATATATAATTATATATATATATATATTATATATTATATTTTAGTGTGTGTGTGTGTGTGTGTGTGTCTGGGTGTGTGTGCGCGTGTATGTACATTTGATTTTGTTAACTCTCTTAATTGTTATTGGTTGTATGTATGGGTGTGTTGAATGCAAGCGCTTTGATTTCCTTTTGCAAGATATAGCGCTATATAAATTCCACGTATTATTATTATTATTATTATTATTATTATTATTATTATTATTATTATTATTAAAGAAGAAGAAGAAGGAGAAGAAAAATAAATAAGAAGAAGAATAAAGAAGAAGAAGAAGAAGAAGAAGAAGAAGAAGAAGAATGTAAAGAAGAAGAAATCAAAATAGAAGAAAAATTCAAAGAAGAAGAATGCAAAGAAGAAAAAGAAGAAGATTGCATTTAGGAGTTGATGACAGCCGATCTTTTGACAGTTATAGTTTAGGGTTTGATCATTCATTGCCCTGTACTTCCACCCTTTGCTTTAGAAGATGACACTTTCAGATAAACACACACACACACACTCACCCACACACACACACCACACACACACACACCACACACACACACGCACTACACTCACACTCACACTCACACACCACACACACACACACACACACACACACACACACACACACACACACACACACACACAGCTTATCATTGATTAGTTTTTTTAGATTCTAGTCTGCATATACATTATCTTTTTCTCTCTCATTTTTTTCTTTAGATAGATGGCTTGATGAAAAAAGCAATGCACTGCTTATTCAATGTACCATCTGAAAATAAAAGTTTGACTTTGACAGACTCTCTCTATCACACACACACGCACACAAACGCACACACCATCCTTTGGATGAGTCCATAGCCCGCTTGCAGAACATATTGTGCACACGTGGAAACTTGCTCGCATTTCGGAAGAGTATAGGTCATTGTGTACCGGTGGGAACGGATAACAAAATGTACAATACGGCTTGCACACGGAGACTGTATAAAGAAAAATGTACACCCGTGTTTATCCCATTGTACTGGTTACAAAAAGAATAAGTTAAAAGAAAATAAATGAATGTCTCACATATGTTCCTGTCAGTATAGTAATTGCCCTTAATGGGATGATTTAAGTATTTTTGACTTGACCTGACTTGACTCCAAACATACACACACACACACACACACACACACACACACACACACACACACACACACACACACACACACACACACACACACACACACCCCACGCACATTCCCTCCCCCCCTCCCCCCCCCCTTGTTCCTAATTACAACCACATAAACGAACATAACGTCCATTCTTTGTCGTGTGACAGGACTTAACAGGAAAATCAAAAAGAAAACTCGCTAAACAAATACGCTTGCAAATTGCTTTTAAACGTACAAAGCGTTAGAATATTGCCTAAATTAGGTAGAAATACATGGGATTATGGGCAGAAGGCTGAAGCTAAAAGCCTGTTCATCAACTCTCTTTAGTTTGACTCCCTGGAGTTTGAACATCTTTTGCAGGCTGTGGACACAGGAAAATTAATGGATGCGATGAAGGGATTCATCAGAATGACGATAGGCGAGAGGAGAAGAAGAAGAAGAAGAAGAAGAAGAAGAAGAAGAAGAAGAAGAAGAAGAAGAAGAAGAAGTAAGAAGAAGAAGAAGAAGAAGAAGAAGAAGAAGAAGAAGAAGAAGAAGAAAAAGGCGGAGGAGGAGGAGAAGAAGGGAGAAAAAGGAGGGGGAAAAAAGAAGGAGGGGGAAAGGAGGAGAAAAAGGGAGGAAAGGGGGGAAAGAAGAAGAAGGAGGAGGAGCGGGAGGAGGAGGGGGAGGAGAAGGAGGAGGGGAGGAGGGGGAGGGGGGGAGGAGGGGGAGGAGAAGAAGAGAAAAGAAGAAAAAGAAGAAAAGGGGGCGGAGGGGGGGGAGAAAAAGGAAAAGAGGGGAGAAGAAAAAAGGAGGAGGAGGAGGAAAAGAAAGGGAAGGGGGAGAAAAAGGGGAGGGGGCAGGGGGGAGGGGAGGGGGAGAAGGAGGGGAGGAGGGGGAAGGAGGAGGAGGGGGGAAGGAAGAAAGAAAAAGGAAGAAAAGAAGAAAAAAGAAGAAGAAGAAGCAAAGGAGGGGAGGAGGTGAAAAAGGGAAATCATCATCACAAATCCCCAATCCCCCATAAATCATCCCCACCCCCCACCACCCCCCCCCACCCCCACCCCCACCCCACCCCCAAACCACCCCCCACCCCACCCCCAAATCACCCTATCACTCATCATCACATCATCATCATCTAATCATCACATCATCTTTGTCGTCGTCGTGTCGCGTCGTGTCGCCCGCCCACTTTCATCACATCATATAAACCATCTTTCAAAACAAAAAACAACGAAAAAGAAAAACAAAAACAAAAACAACGAGAAAAACCAAAACAAAACAACAAAACCCAAAAACAACAACAAGGGAGAAAAACAACAATAACAACAAAAAATTTCCCAAAAGGCAGATTGACAAAATAAAAATTTTCCCAAAATTTCCCTTCTCTACCCACTCAACTTTTTTTCCCAAATGTTTCTCCTTGTTTCACCACAATTGTGGGCACCAATCCCAAAAAACCTCCCTCCTAAAAACCCACCCCCCCAACCCCACCCAAACCCCACCACCACCCCCATCCCCCTCCCCCCTCCCCCCTCTTCCTCTCCCCTCCCCCCCCATCCCCACCCCCCCATCCCACGAGGGCCCTCCCTCCCCCCCCCACTTCGTACCAGGGTTGGGTTCCGGGAAATTCTTTTTTTCCACATTTTTGGGGGGGGTTCCGGGCCCACAGGTGGGGCCTCGTACGGGTTGGGCCTGGAAATCCGGGCCGAAAGGGGACGGGCCTCATGCTGTTGTCCCCATTTGTAGAAAGCGTAGGGCCCCGGCCCTGAACACACACACCCAACACCAAAAACTTACCCCCTTTTTTTTTTTTTTTAACCCCCAGTTTTGATAAGATGAAATTTTGAGGGGGTTTTTTTTTTTTGTTGTTGTTTTTTGTGTCAAATCATTTTTTCGTGAATTAAATGGTAAAAAAGTATTCTAAATCTGAATCTGAACTAAGAGGGAATCACCCCACACAGCAAACATCAGAAAAAAACTTAGCTTTATATTGAAAAACCAAACCAACGCCCCATCTAAAAGGGAGACTTGTTTTTTTGATTTAATGATTTTGGGCAGACATAGAAAAAACTTATTTTTTCATTGTGAAAAACCAAGTCAAAGTCAAAATGAAACTTGACTTTTGACTTTAAACTTTACTGATTTCAAAAATAAACCCTAGCTTCATATGAAAACCAAAGCCAAAGATTTAAACACTTTTGCTTTTTGACTTTGCAGAAAACAGAATCAATTTTAGCTTAATTGTGATAACCAAAGTCAAAGTAAAGGGATTGTTTTTCGTCTTTGACTTTTTTGACTTTGCTGACAGCAGAAAGCAACAAAAATTCGGGGAGAAAACCTGTGGATTTTGGGTGTTAATATGACGAAAAAATGAGGGACTACGGATGGTGGGGGTTTGGGGGGCTGATTATGCGGAGTAGGGTAAAGGGTACTGATGAGGGTTTTGAGGGATAATGATTTAAAGGTGTGATTTTGGGGGCCCGGTCGGGGTTGAAAACCCGAAAAAGGCAAATGGTGAAAAATTCCCAAATTAAAGGGTACCACGCCGCTGCTGCTGCTGCTGTGCTACTGATACTTATGCGGCTCCCAAATACACCCAAAATTTCCTCCTCCTCCCTCCCCCTCCTTAAATCATCTCATCATCCTATCCGCATCGTTATAAAATTAAAAAAGGGAAGGTGGCGGGAAGTTAAGACCCCCCTGCCTCACAAGAAAACATGGGGTTTTGGGGTTTCGATTCCACCCGGCCTTGCCTTTCCCTTCCCAAAGTTTTGAAAAAGAAAAAATCAAACTGAGTGTAAAATTTTGGGATGAATTTAAAAAAAAAAAACCCCTTGTGAAAAGGGCTCGCAAAACATCGGGGGCAATACTTAAAAAAATCGAGGCCCCTATCAAAGGGTTTGGGTTTTTTTCATGCCGGAGAACGGATGTAAAAAAGATAAAAAATACGCATGCACACAGGTGTCGTATTTAGACATTCCCCTAAATTTTTAAATTTAAAAATTTAAAAAAAAACCTTCTTTTTCAAGGAAAATTTGGAATAGCTTTATGGTTTTTTTACATCCACCCCCGTGGGGATGCGTTTTTTTGTAAATTCTGCCCCATCTGTTCCCCCCGGGCAACAAGGGCCCTTTTTTTGAAAAAAAAGGGAAAAAAATTTAACTGTGCGCAAGAAAATTCGCGTGCTTTTGCACAGGGGGGCCTCGGTTTATAGTTCTTCCAAAGGGACTTTTGGGGGGAGTGGGGTCTGAAATAAATTTTTTTAACTCCGGGGGAAAATATCCCTTTAAAAACCGGGACCCCAAACCCCGGGTCGTCAGTTTGCGAACGCAATGTTTTTAAACCACTGGGGCTTTTTCCCGTCCCCTTAAAAAATCGAAACCCCTTTGGGAAAGAGTGGGCCTTTCCCATCCCGGGGGGAAGGATGTAAAAAATTGAAACCCCAAATGCACACATGTGTCGTGTTTAGACTTTTTCCCCCTGAAAGGGTATGGGGGAAACCTAATGGGAAAAAACCCTTTTTTCCCATAGGAAAAACTTTCTGCCCATTGGAAAAACCTGGGAGCTCAATGAGGAAAAAAACCCCCCCTGATTTTAACCCGAGTAAACTAGAAAAAAAAGAAAAAAAAAAAAAAAGGGAAAAAACCCGCTTGACCTCATTCTTTTAGTGAGGGGAAAAAAACCCCAAAAACTCGCTTCCATCCCCCTGTTTTAAATCGTGTGTGTGTGTGTGTGGGGTGTTGTTTTGTGTGTTTTTGTGTTTTTGGTGTTGTGTGTTTTGTGTGTTTGTGTGTGTGTGTCTGCTTTTATGTTGTGTGCGTGGTGCATGCCGGGAATATTGTAGTATGTATGTATATATGTATGAAAAGATGTTTTTTTTGTATGTATGAATGTATGTGGGTATGTATTAAGCATGCATGCATGAGCATGATGCATGTATGTATTATGTTTGCTTTTGTATGTATTTTGTACGTATGTATGTATGTATGTATATAGGGTGCTTTGGGGAAAGTGTTGTTTTGGTGTGCGTGTGTGTGTAGCAGGGGTGTGTTTGCACTTGCGCGCGGGTTGTGTCCTGCATGTCCGTGTGTAAACAGTGTGGGCGTGCGTGCGTGGAGGTACAGTGTTGGGTTTTGTGCAATGTTTGCGGCGCGCAGGGCGCACGTGCACGCCCCCCGCGCGCACTCACCGTTAGCATTAAGAGGGGGAAAAGGGGGAGGGGGGGAAAAAGAGTTTTTACCCCTTTTAAATTTTGCGGGCAAAATTTTCCCTACGGCCCGTTTTTCCCTTTTGTCCCCTTAGCTAGCAGGGGCCGATAATTATGCTGATCAAAGTACATCTCCCCCCAACCCCCCCCACCCCTCCCCACACCCCCCCGCTCCCTTCTCACCAGGGGGGACCCCCCCTTCCTGACTTAAAACCCAATTTCTCCCAAAGTCATCAGAAAAGAAAACCCTTTTTCCGCCGAAAGGTGACTCAGACAAGCGAAACCCGTGGAACCCCTGGGGGATGCTGTTCTACATGGGGGTTTTCCCTTGCACCCCCATCCCCCCCTTTCCCCACTACTCTCCCGCCCCCCCCCTAGAGACCCTACGGGCCCTGTTTTTTAAAAAGGTGCAGGCTTCTCCAAGTGTGGTGGTTGTGCCCCCTTTCCCCCCCCCCCCCCTCCCCCCCGTGTGCAGCTGTGGTTTTGCTGTGGTCAGGGGGGGGGGGGGGCTAGTGGTTCAGTTTTGCTGGTTTTTTTGTTCCTGACAGCCCCGTTCTCCCCTTCCACTTTTTTTTTCTCGGGGGAGCGAAAAATTTCCCAAAAAAACCAAATGCACCAACCCCCCCCCTCCTTTCCTTCTTCAAAAACAACTGCCCCCCCTAACCCCCCCCGGGGTCGTAGGGGGACTGAAAAAAAAGGGAAAGTTTTACCCCTTTTTCCCTTTGTGGGCGATTGTTTGCAAGTTTCCTGGGTTTTGGGGAAGGGTCTTCCCCCTTTCCCTTCAGTTTATGTTTTCTGCCCCTTTTTTCCTCTTTCTGCCTCAAACCTTTTCTTCCCCCCACTGTTCCTTGCAGTTGGGTTTTTGGGCAGCTCAAACCCGATTAAATAAATGTCCCTACCATCTGACTTTTCCCTTTTTTTGATGTGGTCAGCAGGTTTTGTTTGTGCTTTACTTGTTTGTGATGGTTTTTAGGGGCTTCATTTTTGGTAGCTGGTTTCCCTTCCCCGATTTTAAAACTCTTTGTCCGTTTAAACCCAAAAAAACCCCAACCCCAAAAAGCAAGCAAGCAAGCCCAAACAGGGACGCAAACAAAACCCGAACCCCCAAAAACTCCTACATACCCCCCTTTTTAAAATTTATAAAAGGGTTTTCCCCTTTTTTCCTCGGCGCTCCCGACCAGCTATTGTTTTCAACGAGCTAAAAATTTTGTTGCGCTGCAGTTAAGCACCTGACAAGTCAGGCCCAGCGCGTCTGACTTTGGCGTAGGAGAGAATTGTTATATCAGGCCAAGACAGCAGAAAACAGACAAGGAGAAAGTGACAGGAAGAAAAAAACAATAAGCAGAAACAAAGAGAGGGATAGAAAAGAGGGAATTCCTAGCACATAATTTCTAGAAGGTGGTGATGCTGTTTATACTGACAGGTCATCCCCATGGGACAGAAAACTTTTCGAGACCAAAGAGGATTTTTCTCCACTTTTTTGTGTGCCTCATGTCGCCTCATTACTTCATAATAACACTCCCTCATCCGTTTATATTCCAAGAAATCAAGCAAGCAGGCAAGCAGGCAAACAAACAAGCAAACAAAAAACCTTCAACTCAATACATACCAATTTCTTTAACATCTTACAAACGGGCTAGAAACTAAAAGTCCCATGGTTGTTGTTGTTGTTGAGGTTGTAATTGTTGTTGTTGTTGTTGTTGTTGTTGTTGTTCTTCTTCTTCTTCTTCTTCTTCTTCTTCTTCTTCTTCTTCTTCTTCTTCTTCTTCTTCTTCTTCTTCTCTTCCTTCTTCTTCTTCTTCTTCTTCTTCTTCTCCTCGTTGTCGTCGTTGTTGTTCTGCTTCTTCTTTCCTTCTCCTTTTTCCCATCCTCCTCCTCCTCTTCCTCCTCCTCTTCCTCCTCCTCCTCCTCCTCCTCCTCCTCATCATCACTATCCGCATCATTATTATAATTAAGAAGGAAGGTGGCATGACGGTTAAGACGTTCACCTGCCTCACAAGTAAACAGTGAGGTTCTGGGTTCGATTCCCACCCAGCTTTGCTCTTTCTTCCCAGTTTTGACAAGAAAATCAAAGTGAGTGTCAAAGTTCTTCGGATGAGACTATAAACCAAAGTGCTGTGTGTGAATGCACGCAGAACATCGTGCTCATACGTTATATATATATATATATATATATATATATTATATATATATTTATATATATATATATATTATATATAAATATATTATATATATATATATATATATTATATCATCATCATCATCATCAGACCCGTGACCTTGGCGGCCGTGGGGGAGACACGAAAGACGATGCCGTGGTAAGCCTCCTCCATCCATCTCGGTCCTCGGCTCTGCGCAGTAGTGCCGAGTCATTCATCCTGGTCCATTCTCTGATGTTGTCCATCCATGACTTGTTCTGTCTTCCCCTCCTTCTGCCACCTTCGAGTGTTCCCTGCAGTACTGTTTTGGGCAGAGTGTTGTGGCGGGTGACGTGGCCGAACCATGTCAGCTTTTTCTTCTTGACGATGGTGAGAAGGGTTCCTGTGGACCGCCAGCTGTGTTATTGACACTTGACAAATTCATTGGTCTTTCGTTCTCTCCAAGATATGCCCAGTAGTTTTCTATGGCATTTTGTTTCGAATGACTGGATTTGCTTTGCGTTTCAGCAGTCAATGTCCAGGTTTCACTTCCGTACAGCAGGATTGACTGAATTAGGGCTTTGTAGAGCTTAGTTTGATTGGAAACTGATCTCTTTACTTTTCATATGGTGGTGGTTTTGTCATGGAAGATGTTGCCATGGCTATTCTGACTTTGATTTCTGTCGTCGATCGCCCGTCCTTGTGAGTGTAGCGCCGAGGTATTTAAAAGCGTCTACCTCCTCCAGTTGTTGGCCGTTCATGTAAATTTTAGCGGGTGCATTGCTCGTGCTGTTCACAAGTACTTTACTTTTCTCCGAGCTCACCTCCATTCCATATGCTCCAGCTCTGTTCTCAAGTCTGGTCGTAAGATCTTGCGCTCTGTGTTACTTCCGCCCATGAGGTCAATGTCATCGGCAAACCGTAAGTTGTTGAGGGGTCTGCCGCCAATGGAGATGGTAGAGTGGAAGTCATGGAGGGTCTCTCTCATGATGTTTTCCAAGAACAGATTGAACAGGACTGGAGATAACAGGCATCCTTGTCGGACCCCAACTGTGGTTTTGAAGTAGTCTCCGACCTGATTGTTCAGAAGGACTGCACTGCTTGCAGTGTTGTATAGTGCTTGGATGGATTGCACTAGTCCTTCTTCAATGCCAAACATTCTGAGACCTGCCACAGGCCTTCGTGCCATACTCTGCAAAAGCCTCTTGAAGTCGATGAAGTGTGGAACAGGTCTCTCTGATGTTGGAGATGTTTTTCCATCATGATGTGGCAGTTAAAAATCTGTTCGATTGTGCTCCTGCCTGCCCTGAACCCGCTTGTTCCTCTGCAAGGTGTTCTTCTGCCTCCTTCTTGAGTCGATTCAAAATAACTTTGAGCATGATCTTGCTGGCATGGCTGATGAGGCTGATTGTTCTATAGTTTTGGCATTGGCGTAAATTCCCCTTCTTGGGCAGGGGTATGATGAGTGATTGTGTCCATCTGTTTGCCACTGTTTTGTCTCCCAAATCTTCTGACAGATAGCTGTAACATATGTGATGACTGTTTCGCCACCATGCTTGAGCAGCTCTGCTGGTATATTGTCTGCTCCTGGGACTTTCCTACTGGTAAAGCGCGGATGGCTTCTTCCACTTCTTCCCTCAGTATAGGTAATGGCGAGGGTGCTCTTGATGTGCTGCTTTCTTCTATTATGCTCTTGTCAGGTTGTATTGGGTAGTTGTACAGTTCTTGAAATATTCGACCACCTGTTCAATGCAGCTGAGCTTTCTGTGAGGAGGTTTCGGAGCTGTCTTCAATGATGATGATTTGGTTTGAAGTGGTTTTGTGAGTTTCTTCGGTGTCGTATGCCTTTTACTGTTGCCCACTTTCATGTTTTTCGATCTCATCACATTGGCACTGATCACTTCTCTCTGGCCTTTAACATTGACTTCTTCACGAGATTGTTGCTCCCGTATCTTTAGGGTTGGAAGACCTGGTTGGTTTCAGTGCTCTTCTGTATCGCAGAGGTCAAGATCATTGGTAGTCCATGGCTGGTGTTTATTCCTCTGACGTACCGAGTACCTCCTGTGCTGTTTCTCGGACTGCCTCATGAAGTTGTTGGTGAGGTCATTGATGTCATTGTCCAGGAGGGTTAATGCCGCAAAACGTCCGCCAAGCTTAGCTTGGAAGACCTCCTCGACACTGGATCTTTCAGTTTGTCCACGTCAAATTTGATACGTGGGTTTGCAGGCTTTGTTTTTTCTTCAGCTTCATTTTGAATACCAGCAGCACAAGGTCGTGTCGCATGCCTATGTCAGCTCCAGGTATGTTCTTGTTCTGGCTCTGTGATGCTGATTTGAAGCGCCGTGGTGTTAAGATAAAATCTATTTGGTTATGGATCTGCCGTTTGGCGCATGCCAGGTTGTCCTCCTTGACTGCTTGTGGGGATAGAGGGTATTGCAAGGTTAAGTCTGTGGGTGCAGGCAAACTCCAGCAGACGTAGTCCCCTGTCGTTGGTCTCCCCAGTTCCAAACTGACCAACTGTTCCGGCCATTGTGTAAGAGTCAGACCTACTTTGGCGTTAAAATCCCTTGATGATGGATGATGTCCTTCTTGGGTATTTTCTTAATGGTCACTTCAAGATCTTCATAAAATTCTTCTACTTCTTCATCTGTATGGTCAGATGATGGTGCATAGATTTGTATGATGGTGATGTTCTTGGGCTTGGCCGACACCCGGATGCTGATAATCCTGCTGGAAGCCGGTGTACAGCTGATAATGCACCCCACTACATATATATATATATATATATCATATTTTTAAAAATATTATTTTTTATATCGAGGATAATGGAATAAGCACTCATGTGCTTTTTTACATCCAGTCCTTGTGTATATGCGTTTTTTTGTAAATTCTGTCATCTGTTCCCACCGGCACACAATGGCCTAATCTGACAAAAAGCGGAACAGGATTTGACGTGTGCGCAAGATGTTCTGCGTGCGTTCGCACACGGGGCCTCGGTTTATAGTCTCATCCGAAGGACTTGTGTGGGAGAGTGGAGTCTGCGCTGATGTTAACTCCAGGGGACAATATCCCCTTGAACGGGAATCGAACCCGGGTCGTCAGATTGCAAGCGCAATGTTCTGACCACTAGGCTATCCCGTCCCCCTAAAGACGGAATGAAGCTACAGAAATGGTGAGGGAAACCAGTCGCATATGCAAAAATCTGACAATTGGTGAACCTGGGAACTCCAGCTGAGGAACAAAACCCCCTGATAGTAACAGAGATCAACTAGAAAAGAAAAGACAAGAAAAGAACAAGCGCTCTGACCTCATTCTTGTTAGTGATGGAGAAAACCCAAACAAACTCTGCTTCCATCACCTGCTTCAATCGTGTGTGTGTGTGTGTGTGTGTGTGTAAGTGTGTGTGTGTGTGTATGTGTGTGTGTGTGTGTAGTGCGTGCATGTGTGTGTGCAGTGCGTGTGCATGCCTGAATATATGTATGTATGTATGTATATATGTATGTAAGTATGTATGTATGTATGTATGTATGTATGTATGTATGTAAGCATGCATGCATGCATGCATGCATGTATGTATGTATATATGTATGTATGTATGTATGTATGTATGTATGCATGCATGTATGTGCATGTGTGTATTTGTGTGTGTGTGCAGTGTGTGTGTAGCAGCGTGTGTTTGCGCGTGCGCGCGTGTATGTGTGCCTGCATGCATCCGTGTGTATACAGTGTGTGCGTGCGTGCGTGCGAGCGTACATGTGTGTGTGCGTACATGTGTGTGCGTGTGCAATGTTTGCGTGCGCGCATGCAGCACGTGCATGCACGCGCGCACTCACGCGTTAGCAGTTGAAGATGGGGAAGGGTGGGGGGAGAGGGGAGAAGAGAATTGCATCTTCACTTTGCTGGCAGAATGTCTATGGTCAGTCCTGCCTTGTCCCCTTAACAAGCAGTACTCATGAATATGCTGATCAAAGTACATCTGCCCAACCCCCACCCCCTCCCCACACCTCCCCCCCTCCCTTCTCACCAGGGTGGACCTCCACTGTCCTGACTTCAAACCTCAACTTCTCCCGAAGTCATCAGCAAAGTCAACTTTTCCGCCAGCAGCGTGTCTCAGACAAGCGAAATCCGCTGGAACCCCTAGGGGACTGCTGTTCATAGCAGTGGCTGGTTTCTTGCAGCCCCAGTCACACACCTCCCCTCTACTCTCCCGCCTCCCCCTAGAGATCTACAGGCTGCTGATTTCAAAGGTGCAGGCTTCTCCAGAGTGTGGTGGTTGTGTCCCCTTCCCCCCCCCCCCCTCCCCCCCGTGTGCAGCTGTGGCTTGGTTCGTAGGGGGGGCGGGGGTTTCGTCTTTTGTCCCC
>CM054148.1:51425899-51439195 GCA_028751875.1 Rapana venosa | reverse complement strand
TCAGACTGATGCGTTCCCTGCTCATATCCATATATTGTATGCATGTGAAACGTGGACCATAACAGCATACATTGAAAGAAGAATTCAGGCAATGGAGATGAGGTGCTTTCGCAAACTCTTGGTATCTCAGGCACAGATCACATCACTAATGGGGAAGCGAAGGCCAGAATTGAAAACGCCGTAAGACCATGTGAACACCTCCTGACTTCGGTGAAAAAACGTAAACTGAAGTGGTAAGGGCACGTCACACAAACATGTGGACTGGCCAAGACTGTCCTACAGGGAACAGTGCAATGAAGGAGACGATGAGGCAGACAGAGAAAACGACGGGAAGACAACATCAGAGAGTGGGCTGGCCTTGAGTTAAACGACTTGCTATGGAAAGCTGAAAACCGTGCGAAAAGTGGAGGAAGCTGGTTGCAAAAGCTTCAGTGATGCCCAAGCCGTGTGCTAGACCACGGGCTAGGTAAAGGCGAAGTGAAGATATTCGTTTCGTTGTTCATCCATGGCTCTGTTCTGTTGGTTAGAGCACAACTGACTGACATTGTCGTGACTTCAAGCCATTGAAGGTTTTATTTCCTCATTTTGGGGGATTGGGATTAGATAAGCAGAAAATATAACTATACCTTTATTGCTTGGATCTCATCTCTGACATCAAAGGAAAGCTTTACTGGAATAATATGGTCGTCTTATAAAAGAAAAAAAACAACATATAGAAAGTAGCAACAACAAAGAAAGAAAGATGGATAGAAGCAAGATAGAAAGAAAAGGAACGCGAACTCCAGTCACATTTTGTGGCAAACATCAAAGGGTAATTGTATCAATGTATGAATGGATAACTAAAGGCGTAAACATGATTTATCAACCACACAACAAACAAACAAAGAAACAAATCCAAACAAAGAAATAATGGAAAACCCAACTAACTCCAGTAACATTATATGTGATCAAAGTGTAATTGTATCATCACATGAATGAACAACTAAAAGGCGTAAGTACGTTTTATAAAGCACACAATCAACAACAACAACAACAACAACAACAACAACAACAACAACAACAACAACAACAAATTACCCTCTATTCCCTACCCCATCCCACCCACAAAATCCTGTAACATTCTACCTAATAAAAGCCTAACTGTATTCACTGTACGAATGGAGAACTCAATATACATCTCATCATCTCATCTGCTCCCATAACCCCCTCCAGGGTCGTAGGGGCACAGCGGTGACAAACGTTGCACCAGTCGGCTCCATTTGCGGCGGTTGTGGGCAAGTGACTGGGTTGTGGAGAAGCTCTTCCCGGTCCACTAAGTATACAGGTTGGATTTATTCAGCATGCAACCATGTACGCACCTGCAGGCAAGACTGCAGCCCTCCAAGAGGTAGCAACCGGCCATTTCTTCGCTACACGGTATTCTATCTGCCGGCAGGCGAAGTACTGAAGCCTACACTTCACATTTTCTTCTGGAGGTTTTCAACTCCCCTGTCTTTTGTTTTACGTTCCTCGGCTACAGCTCGGGATTCCACTGAAGGGGGGGTGGGGGGGGGGGGGTGGTTGATGTTTTTGCCTGTGCCACCTTTAAGAGAGCGGCATTCTGACTTCGAGTATCTATCTATCTATCTATCTATCTATCTATCTATCTATCTATCTATCTATCTATCTATCTATCTATCTATCTATCTATCTATCTATCTATCTATCTATCTATCTATCTATCTATCTATCTATCTATCTATCTATCTATCTATATTCTTTATCCTCCGTTCTTACCGACACAAATGACCAACGCTTGCGCAAGTCAAAAACGGGCTTTTAACGTGTGTGGGGTGCAAGAAGCTCTGCTTGCGTTTGCACACAGGAAATCAAGTTTAAAGTCTCACCCGAAGGACTTTCGGGGGAGTAGAGTGCGTAACGGTGTTAACTCCGGGAGAAAAATCCCTTTGAACGGGTGTCTGGGTGATGGCACGAACCTGGGCTTGATCCCGGGCCGCCAGATCGCGAGCGCAAGGCTCTAACCACTAAGCTACCGTGTCCCCTTCAGCCTCGCTCAGTCCTGCCATTGTTTCAGGTGTCTCTGTGGTCTTGGGGTAAAGCACCAGCCAGGAAAGAAAGAAGTACTTGGTTCCCATCCCGAACTTTACTCACAGGATCGTCCTCCGAGGGTATGCCGTGGGTCTGTCACACCTTCTGGAAATGCTGTGCTAGGAACTCCCTCTTTTCTATCCCTCTCTTTGGTTCTGCCTCGTTCCTTTTCCTCCGGGTCACCTCTTTCTGATTTTTTTCTTTCTTCCTGGGCCATTCTTCTGCATTTTAGTTTTTACCCTAGAAAGAATTAGAAGAAAACAGTTCTCTCCCACGCCGAAGTCGGATGCGCCGGGTCTGACTTGTCAGGCGCTTAATGGCAGCGCAACGCATTTTCGCTCATGTGACAGACAACGATAGTTGTTGTCTGAGCGTTCAAAGAAGAAGAAGAAGAAGAAGAAGAAGAAGAAGAAGAAGAAGAAGAAGAAGAAGAAGAAGAAGAAGAAGAAGAACAAGAACAAGAAGAAGAAGAAGGAGGAGGAGGAGGAGAAGAAGAAGAAGAAGAAGAAGAAGAAAAAGAAGACTGGGAAGCATGCCAGTCTTACACCGACATTTTTTGTATGGGAGATTTCAGCATAGATTTGACAGCCCCTGGCTCATAGTGGAATATTCATCATGCTGGAGAGGGGAGGGGAGGGGAGGTGGTGGTGGTGGTGGTGGGGGGTGGGGGTGACTAGATAGTCTGGTGGTTAGAGCGTTGCGCTCGCGGTTCGATGGCCCGGGTTCGAGCCCCCACCGAGACACTCGTCCTCCTTCTCCGCACATTTATACACCTCTCTCTGTTCTTGTCTTCCATCTCTCTTCCTTTTCTCGTATCTATTCCTTCACACTCTCTTCTCCTCTCTCTCTCTCTCTCTTTCTCTCTCTCTCTCTTTCTCTCTTTTTCTGTCTGTCTGTCTCACTCTCTCTTTCTCTCTTTCTCAATCTGTCTGTCTGTCTGTTTCTCCCTCACTCTCGTTCTTTTTCTCTCCTCTCTTTCTTTCTTTTTCTCTCTCTTTATTTTTCTTTTTCTCTCCTTACCTCTCTCTTTCTCTGTCTGTCTGTCTCCCTCTCTCTCTCTCTCTCTCTTTCTCTCTCCTTCTTTTTTTGGCTCTCTTTCTCTCTCTCTCTCCTCTCTCTCTCTCTCTCTCTCTCTCTCCCTATGTCTGTCTGCCTCTCTCTCTCTCTCCTCTGTCTGTCTCTCTGTCTGTGTCTCCTCTGTCTGTCTGCTACTGAATAACTGTCCATAGCTTTGGGTAATACAATTAGGCCAGCTAAACGGATTTTTTGGAAGATGTGATGTAGCAGTTATGGAATTTTCCCTGCGTGGCTGCTCTCTACACGAGAAAATTGAAAACGGACAGACTGGCCTCTCTCTGTCTCTCTGTATGTCTCTGTCTGTCTGTCTGTCTGTCTCCCTCTCTGTCTGTCTGTCTGTCTCTGTCTCTGTCTGTCTCTGTCTGTCTGTCTCTGTCTGTCTCTCTCTTGTCTGTCTCTGTCTGTCTTGTCTGTCTCTGTCTCTGTCTGTTCTTGTCTGTCTGTCTGTCTGTCTTGTCCTGTCTGTCCTTGGGCTGTCTGTCTCTGTCTGTCTCTCTCTCTGTCTCGTCTGTCTGTTGTCTTTTCTGTTCTAGCTCTTGTTTTTCTGTTGCCTCTCCTTCTTGTCACTACTTTCTGTCGGTCAGTCTGTCTGCCTGCCTGTCTGTCTCTCCTGCTCATTAGCTCTTGTTCTTTCTGTGTCTGTCTGTCTGTCTCTCTGCTCTGTCTGTTGTCTGTCTCTCTACACATACATAAGCGCGTGCGAGCACACACACACACACAGACACACACCACGCAGCATAAATTATATATATTATATATATAATATTATATATAGATATATATATATATTATATAATATAATATATATATATATATATATTCCATGTATCATTATCATTACATACATACACCATTCTTTAACCTTAATGCTCAGTTGCATTAGGAAAACTAACAGCATTGTAACTGACTTGCAGGTTTGTCTGTGAAAGAGCTATTGACGTACTTATCTACTGTTCATGTCTCATCTATTTCTCTCCCTCTCTCTATGTTCATGCCTTTTTTTAGCTATGATTTTTTACGATGCTTTTAAGGAGGCATTAGGTAAACGACATTCGTGGCGAGAGGTCGTGTTTTTCTTTCGACTTCTGTGACCGGTTTAGCAGCGCAGTCAGAGTGAAAATTTCCTTCCTTTTGCCCCTTTTTTGAGTCTTTTTCTCTGTCTTGACTTTGTGAAATTTGATGTGCCCTCTTTTGTGTGTGTCTAAACAGTGCAGTGAACACGGTGTACAGATTCATCACAGCTGCATAGCAAAGCGTCAAGTCTCAGTGTGATATAGAAGCAGTACACAGCACAGGAATGATGTCTTCAGGGACTATGTGGAGACCTGTGGATAAGTACTCTGTGTTGCTGTGTTTGGTGTACGTGTGACAAGGTGAACATCTTTTTCCGTATCGCGATTGTCACATTTCACCTATCCCGAAGTCCCTTGGACCGTAGGGCACTAATGAAGATTTACTTCATTTTTTTAGCATGGCTCTCTGATTGCGATACTATCAATTAGTGATGGTATTTCAGCACCTGGTTACGGTAATATTGATTATTGGTTACTGCTGATATTTCAATACCTTTATAAGATTTTTTCTTTGTGAAATATCACGTTTCTTCCATCAACTTCTGTCATTGCATTAGTATATTATCAATATTTCCATCAGACTGAGCATGATATAAGCTCGAAGCAAGTTGTTACTTAATGTTATGCACTGTATTGTTTGTTATGATGCTTACCAAATTAAACGTGCTTAAAAGAGGGATAATAGATTGCAGTAACAAAACTATTTCGTTTTCTGACGATGAAATAATGAAAGCAGTGAAAGGAAACTCGGAACATCAGTACGTTCAAAACTGATATATGAAAGAGATTGATACAAAGATAAACAAAGATGTAGTTCATCATCATCTTAACCTCGATGCTGAATGCTCATGTGGATTAGTAGAAAAGACAGCTGAACATTTTCTTGTGCACTGCTCTAATCATGCTGACATTAGAGTCAGCCCTGCAGCTACTCTCCCTACCAGTCAAAAGGGAATCTCAACCTGATTGCATGGTGACTCAGATTATGACATTGCTGAAAATGAAATTGTGGTTTTTTTTTAACTTGTACATAACTTGACCACTCTTTCTGAAAGGTTATAAAAGTAAAATGAAATTGTGTTTTTTTTAACTTGTACATAACTTGACCACTCTTTCTGAAAGGTTCTAAAACTGGAAGTCTGTAGTTTGTTGGTTATCTCTCTCTCCTTCTCTCTCCCTCCTCTCATCTCACTTCTCTCTCTCTCTCTCTCTCTCTCTCTCTCTCTCTCTCTCTCTCTCTCTCTCTCTCTCTCCTCTCTCTCTCTCTCTCTCCCTCTCCTCCCTCCTCACTCTTTCTTCCTCTCTTATCCTCCTCTCTTGCTCTCATCCTCCTTCCACTTCTAGATCGTCAGTGTCTAGGAAAAGTAATGGCATGTCCTTTCCAGCTCCTCTCTCGTGGGCCGTACAGCTTGGTTTGCAAAGTTGTCTCCGTCAATCACAGACTATTTCTCAGGTTGCTGCATAGTAAGCATCTTCGAAGGACGTGCTCTTCTGGTTTTCATTACCACAGGCATACAGAGAACAAGGAACGAGTATGAGCTCTGTGGACATGTGGTGATTTAGCCTGTTGTGTCCAGTGCGGAGTCTAAGAATGATGACCTGTTCTTTTTTGAGACGGGGGTAGTCGTCCTTCTCTATTCTATGAACCCTCCTAAAAGTCTATAACGATATGTGGGTGCCTGGATATTTTCCCCGGTCGTGGCAGGCAGATGGCTCGTATCATCCCCATCCCTAAACCTTGTAAGGATCTCAAAGACCTCAGCAACTACAGACCCATAGCGCTGACCAGCAGTGTCTGCAAGTTGCTTGAAAAGATGGCTAGCCACCGTCTCTGGTGTGGCATCTGGAAATGAAGGGCCTTCTGGAACAGAATCGCTGCACTCTTGACCATCTGGTCCGCCTGGAGACCTCTGTCCGTAGCACCTTTATTATGAAGAAGCATGTTGTCGCCGTCTTTTTGTTTACTTAGAAAAGGCTTATGTCACAGCTTGGTGGTAGGGCATCTTGTCGGATTCTTGAGGACCCTTATGGTTGTCCAGGCCGTTGCTACAGGGAATGATAGTAGAGTTAGTTTTAGACCTTGTTTTAACATGTATATTGCTGCCGTTTTAATCTGAAACTTAACATTTTACGAGGTGACAGCCCTGATATGGCCTCTGTGGTAAACAGGGCTGTAAACAACAGGATTGGATTGGATTGGTGTGTGGTTGATATGGTTTCTCCCACAACGCCGTGACCCTCTGAAGTTGACCCTTATGGTTGGCCCCGGCGTTGGTACAAGGAACGACAGTAGAGTTGGTTTTATATCTTGTTTTAATCAGTATATAGCTGCACAGTTTTATTCCGATATATACAATTTTACGAGGTGACAGCCCCAATATGGCCTCTGTGGTTGGCGGGGTTAAAACAAGATTAGATTGGATTGGTCATTAATTGCAGCAGCTACCTCCTCCCGTTTTGGTGTTGGGTGATTTCTGTGGGCATTCCCTTCTCCGAGGAAGCGGAAAGTCACCGATGAGGGTCCTCCTCTTGAAGGAGTGTGTATGGAACAGGAACAGGACCTGTGTGTTTTTTTCAATGGCAAGGCTCCCACTGACTTCCTTTCGTCAAACGGTGGGCTGTTGTGTCTGGATTAGATTATATATGAAAAAATGTGCGTTTTGAGGCTGGATTTCAAAGTGTCAAATGTAGGCTTTTGGCGAAGTGAGAGAGGAAGGTCATTCCAGGAGGATGGATCAGAAACAGAGAAAGAGCATGTGCCAACAGTAGTTTGTTTGAATCTGGGTGTTCGGAAGCGCAGAATGTCTGCGGATGAACAATGGGAACGAGATGGCGTGTACAGGTGAAGACAGTTACGGAGATAAGGAGGGTGCAGATTTGTGGAGACATTTGAAACAGAGGGTGTTGATCTTATACTTCAGTCTTAATGAGACAGGCAGCCAGTGAAGAGATTGCAAAAAGGGAGTGATGTGTTCAGATTTTTTCTTTCTTAGGACTTGTCAAGCTGCAGAGTTTTGAATATGTTGAATGGAGTGGATTGATTTATTTTATATTTTTTTTATATTGTATTTTTATTCCACTTTAAGTCACGAGATTTCTCAACGTGAAATTCGGGCTGCTCTCCCCGGGGAGAACGCGTCGCCACAAGAGCAGCGCCACCCTATTGATACTCAGCTTCAATGCAGGGATACTCTTGAAAAACTGTCTTGATTGATGATGCTGGCAGATCAGCAAAAAGAGAATTACAGTAGTCCAAATGTAAAAGAATTAGAGATGTGACAAGCTTGGATGTTGCATCAGTGGACAAATACTTGCGTGTTGCGCTTATGCGCCGTAATTGATAGTAGCTCGTCTGGCAGGTCTGGGTGATGTATTTTTTCATAGAGAGTGTGTTGTCAAGAACTACACATAAATACTTCACATAGCTGGACAAAGGAACTGACGTATAGCCGAATTCTATTGAAGTTGTTGTGATGGAGAAAAGTTTATGTTCGGTCCCTATGTGCATAGCTTTAGTTTTGTCGGCATTTAGCTGTAACTTGCTCTGATTCATCCGGTTTTGAATATCTTGCAGGCAGTGAGCCATGTTTGTCAGGAGGGAAGGCAGTTTCGCAAGAGTATCACTGCATTGAAACTGAGTATCATCAGCATAGAAATGACGATCAATATGATGGCGGTTTATTATGTGTGAGAGTGAAAGTGTAGAGAGTGACGGGAACAGGATCCAGAACTGATCCCTGTGGGACTCCACATTTCCAGTTTGAAAAGTTTTGATTGGATTTTGCTGACAATCGCTTTCCGGAATATATATATATATATATATATTATATATATATATATATATATATATATATATTATATATATATATATATATATAGAGAGAGAGAGAGAGAGAGAGAGAGAGAGAGAGAGAGAGAGAGAGAGAGAGAGAGAGAGAGAGAGAGAGTCATGTCAAATTCTTTTATTTCGAGGCTAATGAATAAGCTCTCATGCTTTTTATATCCAGTCCCCACCCTTATCGGGATAACATCAATAATGAGAGAGAGAGAGTGAGGAGACAGGGCCCCACAAAAGTGTCAGCGCTTGTGTATTTCAAGCACACACACACACACACACACACGTGGAGTCAATATATATATATCTATATCTATATATATATATATATATATATATATATATATATATATATATATATATATATATATATATATATATATATATATGTATGTATAATGGATGTCAATATATGAAATTTAATCAAAGCAAATGTTTGCCTTAAAACTGTGATACTGATTGTGTGCTATTTTGTGTGACAAATATTTTTAGCCGGGCTTGTAACCCATATGGATTTATCATTATTTCCAGATATTGTTTGTATTGTGCTGTACTGAATTGTATTTATCATATTATACTGTATTGGATTGTTTGGCCACTGCTTGAACACGTTGAAGCCACATGCCTGTTTTACGAGGGGACAGCCCCGATATGGCCTCTGTGGTCGGCGGGGCTAAAAACAACAAGGTTGGATTGGATTGGAATGGAGTCTGTTCAAGCTGACCCTGGTGGAGCCCATCTTCGTAAGGTCAAAGAGTGCAGGCTGGGTATATTACTGCCATTGATAGTGTTTAAGCTGGGGGAACTCTTATACCAAAGATGGATGGGCGTTTAACGTGTGTGACAACCATTGTGCTTTCGCTCGTCCAAGGGACCTGGGTTTATAGGCTCATCTTCAGGATTTTCCGAAACGAGTGCCGTAACCTTCAGGCAATAAAGCCTCGCTCCACGAACACGTTTCTGTCTGGGAGTTCTCACAGCCCACTGCCTCCTTCTCCTCCTGCTTCATCGCTCACGAGAAACTTCAGCCTGCAGAGAAAGTTATAAGATTAACCACCCGTGCTTCAGAAGCAAATATTATATATATATATTTTTTTTTTATTGATTAAATGATAATGTGTATTAATTCATCATTTTAGAAACGCCATACATTCTTAAGTTTTTGTTTCTTTTCAGTTCAGGTTAAAACAAATCGAGCAGTGTTTTGAAAAGTTGGGTTTTTTTTTATTTTAAAGAATTGAGGTGAGAATGTCGAAGAAAATTAAGTTGGCGTTTTAAGAAAGTGTTTATTTGACGATAGGGTTTTTAAACATATGAAATTTGTGTTAAATTCAGTTAGCTTTAGAAATTGTGCGAAATTTTTTCTTTGAGTGAGAAAATTTAGTTCGCTTTAGAAAATGGTACGGAAATGTTTGCTTTGTGTTAGAAAATTCAATTCGCTTTAGAAATGTACGGAATTGTTTGTTTTGTTTTAATGCCTTAATGTTAAGTTGAGGTTTCACAGAGAGCTAACCTTGCATTTAAAAAAATTGCTCACGTAAAATCATAGCACTAGCACCAGCCGCCTTGGCGCAGTGGTTAGCGTCTCAGGCTATAGACTGGAAGGTCGCGGGTTCAAATCCCATAAGAGTCATACGGATTTCTTGGACTCCGGCCGCCTGCTACCCAGGGTGAGTGTGCTGTGGGCTCAAAGCAGATGCACTTCCATGGCAGCATTGTTGCACCATCCTCGCTGTCACCGCTCATCATGCAATAATGAAAGAGTCTGATTTGGAAGCTCCGGTTGCTCTGGTGTCAGAGCGACCTCAGTTTTGGTTTCTTCATACACTTCTGTGCCTGTGGTGAGTTTGTGTCAAAGCCTTTGAGGTTGGAGGTTCGTGGGGAAGGGTCGTTGGAGGGACGTTGTGGTGGTTGCCACCTCAAGTAGGTGACTCACTCAGTCTGGCTCCACGACTGAGCTAATACTGTTGTTAGTAGGTGGTATCCTGCACATGTTAGCTCACACCAGGCACCACTAAACACCACCACCACCGCCTTGGTGCAATGGTTAGCGTCTCAGGTTATAGACTGGAAGGTCACGGGTTCGAATCACCACCCAGCATCAGTGCAGGGCCCCTCTGGCTGGTGGTCCCACAGCGGTGTGCCATTGATGGGCTCCCTGTGAACTTAATTATAGCAAATCTGGGTATGGCTGGGGCAGAGACATTGGATGAAGCAGGACAGCAGTGTTAGGACAGTTGATGAGGCGACCAAGACAAGCTGCTTGGGCGTTCAAAGGAGAGTAGTTTGCACATCATTGTAAAGAAGCCACGCGGGGTCTCCAAACAGTTACATGCACCTTTTAAAAAAGGAAAGTGTAGCTGGTGTTTTATCATTGTAAAGTTAAGATGGCGTTTTCAAGTAATTTGCATACGCCCAAGTCGGATGCACTGGGCCCGGCTTGTGAGGCGCTTAACGGCAGCACAAGGCATTTTTGTTCCTATGACAGACAACACTAGGTCCGAAGAAGAAATACTGCGGTTATGTATGCCTTCATGAAAAAAAAAAAAAAAAAGAAAAAAAAAGGGTGAAAGGGTGGCGCAGCGCTAAGTGGCGACGCGTTCTCCCGCTCTCCCCAGGGAGAGCAGCCCGAATTTCACGGAGAGAAATCTGCCATGACTTAAAGTGGCATGAAATAAAATCTGAGCGCTTTGATTTGTTGCTTTACAAGATTCAGCGCTATATAAATTCCATACATTATTATTATTATTATTATGTGTGGTGTATACCACTGATGATATGTATCTATAGATATTTATTTCTGGTTTGTGATCAGGTGTGTTTGGGATAAAGACAGATGGTCAGATCCCATTTTAGACAGTATTTAGTTCTGGGTGTATGAAAAAAATATTGAATAGCAGGAGAGTTTGTCATTTATAAAATAGTGACTAGCATTTCAATTTGAAAGTGCTGGTAAGAATTTCAGTTTATAGAATACCCCTCCACAGCTTTTCAGTCATAAACGTTTAGACAGCTTTTTAGTTAATCAACATTGGATACATTTCACTCAAACTCTTTCGGAAACACTGAATACACGTCACAATTGTTCGGGGAGTGTGCATAACCACATGTCCCACACTAACTTTCCAATGACACCACTACGAAACACGGAAAGAGGAGTCCAATTTTACTGTTCCGAAAATCCATCATTAAATGAATCAAACCACACACAAGCTCGGATTCAGTTAACAGTTTGCAATGTTGTTATCCCCGACTCTGTTTTCCCACAGTATCGCTCTGAACCTGCCCTAGGGCTGCAATCACGATGTCCTTCGAATGTCCACAGTGGAAAGTCCGGTCATGAAGACACACACCATCCTGTAGAACTCTGGTGCTGCTGAAGCCCCTAGTGCAGGAAAAAAAGAAACAAACACAGGGGGGGGGGGGGGGGGGGGGGAGATGGGCCATGAGAAAGAACATGGAGCAAACGGGGAGGGAAATAGGCGAACTTTAACGAGAAATGGAGCACTTGAAAATTTGAAGGGGAGACGGAAAACGTACAGGAAACGATCTCCAAGTTGTGTAAATGCAGGAACCTCACTAGTGCAGATCCTCCACTGCTGGAGGGAACCTGGAACCTGTAACGGAAAATACTTGCCGTCCCTAAGTTTACGTTGGTACACTGTGTCACTTAATGATGGTTTCCTTTGCATCTTTCCTTTGAATGCATCCTTCCTTTGCATCCCTCAAGGCTAACAAGCCATCTCTCTGAACCCGAAAGATTTCCACCCGTCCCTCCAAACCAGCATGGGTTACATCTACCATTTCAATGTAAACAAAGACTGGTTTGACTGGGTTTATCTGTTTGGCTGTTCGCCTCAAAAGCAGTTAATTACAACACGTTTAAACAACATTCTGCTCAAGATTATCCTTACAGGCAAGCAGTAATAATCATACATTAGCCTTACACTTGCAGAATGCACAAAACTGGACTAAATAAAAAAAAAACCAACAGTATTCATTCAAATATTCAGACTGTCACAACCCACTCTGAAAATTTCCCATCTGACCAGAAGTATTTTTCCAATAAATTCAGTCAATTCCAACATTAATTCATTTGCAAAAGAATAAGTGCACATTTTCTCTAACATTTAAATGTGATGAACTATAAACGTGCCCGTTCGACGATCAATCTGTGACGAAATTTTCGTAAAATACCATTGTGTAAAAGAGACAAATTAACAAAGCCACACCAGCGAAAAATAGTTTTTCCCTATCCTCATATCGAACAGAAATATAATAACATCACCCAATAATACTGCGACAACAACGCCAGTGAACATCACCACCAAAACACTGCACCAACACAGTGAACGTTCACCGCAGGAAAACCACCATCGACCCTGACCTGTCACTAGAAAGTGTAAAGGCGCACTGCAGTAACCAGGGCAGATACCAACTGCCACACAGGACGACAAAGGTAACACAGACACGAAGATAACAGAGAGCCAGACCTTCTGCAAGGCGTACCATTCCCCACTCGAAATAGAGAGATGATATCAAGAAGCACAAAACAGCCCACACTGGAACTATGATCCGTCTCCTCTGGCCAGAGCCCGACTGTGCTGAGACCCAAGCAATGCAAGCCTGCCCCTTCTTTCCACACAGACCTGGCCAACACTACAGCTCACTCCGCTGAAAACTCAAACCAGGAACTCCAGGGGAAGCTGTTGACTGGTATGAGAACCTGCAGAGGAGAGGGACAGAACCAAATTACGTGAGATCGAGCAAGCTGAGCTGGAATTCAATGCATACGGGAAGAATGCTATGGGCACGCACGTCCTCACGCGCGCGCACGCGCGCATACACACACACACATGGCAAAAAACCTGGGGAATAAAGCCATGGAACAGTCATTTCTTTATTTTAATTTTATTTTTTATTTTTTTTGGAGGATAATGGAAAAAGTACTCTGCTTTCTTTTTACACCCAGTTCCAATGTGCATGCGTATTTTCAATTTTGTCATCTCCCCCCCCCCCCCACACACACACACAATGGCTTACTCTTTCCAAAGCGCAACAGGTTTTAAAATGTGCGCATGTTTTGCGTGTGGTCGAACACGGGACTTCGGTTTATGGTCTCATGGGAAGGACTTCTGTGGGGAGTGAAGTCCGCACTAATGTTAACTCCAGGAGAAACTTGAACAGGATTTGAACCCGGGTCAGCAGATCGCGAGCACAATG
>CM054148.1:51410899-51420899 GCA_028751875.1 Rapana venosa | reverse complement strand
AACCAGTTTACGTTTTTTCACTGACGTCAGGAGCTCTTCATATAGCCCGATGGCGTTTTAAATTCTGGCCTTCACTTCCTCATTAGTTATGCGGAAATACCAAGAAGTTTGCGAAAGCATCCCTTCTGCATTGCCTTACACATCCCTAAGAAAAACAACAACCCAGGCGACAACAGTTGCTCTCCTTTAGGATTCAGTGTCTGACTCATCCACATCAGCCGTACTTATGTTTCCCTAGCGGTGTGGAACGGCAGAATCTCCTGATCGACATTCTGTCTGTATCTCCTGGACCATTCTAGCCTGGTCTTGGTCTGGGTGCATTCTAATTAAGGGGCAAATGTCTGATATCGATCCACCTCTGGAAGACACAAAAATCAAAGCAGCTGCTATCGATAGAAAACAGGAGAGAAAGAGAGCGGAGCTGGCCAGAGAGAGCATAGTCCCTCGACCAACAGGAGCAGGCAGGCTTCTTGAGAGAATCAGGGTTTTTTTCCCCGCCTGTCTGATACTTAGTGAAAGGGTTTATAGTTGGTCACTAAGAACAAGGTTGTTTTAAGGAACCTGGTCTTGGTTGTATCTCAGTTTATCTGTGGTTGATGTGGTTTCTCCCACAACGCGGTGCCCGTCCTGGGTTGATGACCCTTATGGTTGACCAGGGCGTTGATACAAGGAAACGACAGTAGAGTTGGTTTTATACCCTGTTTTAATCTGTATATAGTTGCACAGTTTTATTCTGAGATTTAAAATTTTACGAAGTGACAGCCACGATATGGCCTGTGTGGTGGGCGGGGATTCGAAATCCTGTTTTTCATCTGTATATGGCTGCACAGGTTTAATATGAAATTTTAAAATTTGACAAGGTGACAGCCCCGATATATGGTGGGCGGAGCTGTAAACAACATGATCGGATTGGGTTGGATTGCCACGCTAGTGTAGTGTAGTATAGTGTAATGTAGTGTAATGTAATGTACTGTATTGTAGTGTAATGTATTTATTTTATTTTTTTATTTATTCTTTTATATCGAGGATAATGGAATTAGCACTCATGTGCTTTTTTACATCTAGTCCCCGTGTGTATGCGGTTTTGTAAATTTTGTATTGTATTGTAGTGCAATGTAGTATATTTTGGTGCAATGTGGTGTAATGCAATGTAGTGCAATGCAGTGCACTACATTTTGCTACACTACACTTCACTACTCTTTGCTACGCTAGTGTAGTGCAGTGTAAGACCGTGTGATGAAGTTCACAGTGAACAGTGTACTGCATTACACTTCACTACATTACACTATACTGCAGGACACTACACTGCACTACACTACACTGCTGTACACTACACTACACTGCACTTCACTACACTACACTACACTACACTACACTACACTACACTACACTACTACACTACACTACACTACACTACACTACACAAACTACACTACACTACACTTCACTACACTGAAGTACTCTACACTACACCACATTACACATCCGTGGCAAAGTGTAGTGTAGTGTAGTGTAGTGTAGTGCAGTACACTGCAGTGTCCTACACACTGTAGTATAGTGTAGTGTAGTACACTGTGCACTGCACTTGACTACATTGAGCCACACAACACTACACTACAATACACTGCACAAGTGTAGTGTTCTGTAGTGTGTACAGCAGTGTGGTGTAGTGTAGTGTAGGGCATTGCACTGCACTACACTCCTCTTCACTACACTACACTACACTACACTACACTACACTAAGTACACTACACTACACTACACTACACTACACTACACTAAGTACACTACACTACACTACACTACACTACACTAAGTACACTACACTACACTACACTACACTACACTGAGTACACTACACTACAGTACACTACACTAAACTACACTAAACTAAACTACACTACAGTACACTACAGTACACTACTCTACACTACACTAGCATTGCATAGTACAGTTAAGTGTAGTGTAGTGCAGTTCAGTGTAGCTGCACTGCACTATACAACACAACACTGCACTACGCTGCAGTCAATTGCACTACAATGGGCCAGTGTTGTGTAGTTCAGATAGTGATGTGCACAGTGTACTACACTACACTACAAAGTACTACTCGTTTCAAGTTCTTGATGCCACGTCTATGAAATCTCTCTGTTCCCTCAACTCCACTCTACTTGGATCTGTGAAGGCTAGCCATCTGCCTTCTATCCACAACCACTCTGAACTTCCTTCTATATTTGCTGCATTCTTTTTCTGAAAAAGTCCATAACATTCGCTCTAGTTTGGATCAGACTCCTTTCTAGCCTGCAATTTCTGATCCCCATTTTTCTGGCACTCCTCTCCCTTTCTTTCATCCAGCAAGCGAGAAAGAAATCGTGACAATTTTGAAAGGAATGACTATAAAATCATGCGATCTCGACCCCATACCTGCTTCTCTTTTCGCACAATGCCTGTCACAGCTTATACCCACTATCACGAAAATAGTAAACTCGTCTCTTGTTTCTGGAAATGTTCCCTCAGCTCTCAAAACTGCTGTAGTCACACCTCTATTCAAAAAGCATGACTTTGACCCTTACATTCTGAAGAATCATAGACCTGTTTCTAACCTACCTTTTATCTCATAAGTCCTTGAAAAAGTAGTCCTGAAACAGCTCAACAACCACCTTCTCTCCAAAAGTCTTCTTCCTGCGTTTCAGTCTGCCTATCGCGCCAACCACAGCACTGAAATCACCTTAGTCCACATCTTAAACACGCTTCTGCCTGCTTCTGACTCGGGGAAAATCTCCCTTCTCATTCTACTCGACTTAATGTAATAGCTGCAGCCTTTGACACTATTGACCACTCTATCCTTCTCTCCCGTCTTCAAGAAACGTTTGGTGTTACTGGTACAGCCCTCACCTGGTTTAGCTCATACCTGACTGACCGATTCCGGATAGTCACAGTAAAAAAAATTCAGTCAGTACCTGCCAGACTGGAATGTAGAGTCCTGCAGGGATCAGTTCTGGGCCCTGTCCATGCAAAAAGTCATCACCCAGACCTGCCAGTCGTGCTACTATCAGTTATGGCATATTAGTGCAATTCGAAAGTGCCTGTCCACAGATGCATCATCCAAACGCGTCATGTCTCTCATTCTTTCACGTCTGGACTATTGCAATTCTCTTCTAGCTGGTCTGCCAGCATCATCTATCCACTCCCTTCAACGTATTCACAACTTTTGCAGCTAGACTGGTCCTCAGAAAGAAACAATCTGAGCACATTACCCTTCTTGCGATCTCTCCACTGGCTGGCTGTGCCACAAAACTATAAGATCAGTACTCTCTGCTACAAATGTCTACACAAAACAGCACCCTCCTATCTCTCTGAATGTCTTCACCTATACACTCCGTCTCGTTCCCTTCGCTCTGCTGCAGATTCCTTGTACCTAGATTCAGCCAGTCCACCGTCGGCCATCACTCTTTATTTCTGGTCCATCAATCTGGAATGGCCTCCCCATCTCTCTTCGCCAAAGGCCTTCTTGTGACACTTTTAAATCCGGCCTCAAGGCATATTTGTTTCAAACCTAAGATTTTCCTCTCCTGTTTCATTTCATAGCTGTCCCTGCTTTCAACAGCCAAAATCTCATCACCTTGCCAAAGCGTATAACCTGTGTGAGTGTGTGTGTGTGTGTGTGTGTGCGTGCGTGTGTGTGTGTGTGTGTGTGTGTGTGTGTGTGTGTGTGTGTATGTGTGTGTATGTGTGTGTACATTTGGACTTGTTAGAACTATTACTTGCTATTGGTTGCATGACTGTGTAAGAATGAGTTAAGTGCAAGCGCTTTGATTTGTCTGAGCAAGATACAGCGCTATATAAATTCCATTTATTATTATTATTATTATTATTACATTACACTATACTACGCTAGCGTAGTATAGTGTAATGTAGTGTAGTGGATTGCAGTGTAGTGCAAAGTAGTGTAGAATGACTGCACTGCACTGCATTGACTACACTACACTGCACTTCACTACCCTTCACTACACAATGCTAGGCTAGTGTAATGTAGTGTGGTGTAGTGTAGAGTAGCGCAGTACAATGCAGTGTAGTGTAGTGTAGTGCAGTAATGTAGTGTAGTACAGTGCAGTACAGTGAAGTGTAGTGTAGTACTGTGTAGCGTAGTGTACAGATTCACTGCTTTCAAGAAAGCCATCCGCTTTTGCTTACAACTTGCACTAAGCCTTGCGCACTTTCTGTTTTTTCTCCAATATGTCTTTTTAGACCTACATTTTTCTATCAAATAATCCATTAGTTATCGCCCTGTTATTCATAATGTTGGTAATAATATTACAAACCCCACAATCTACATAAGATTGTAAATAATGTGCTCTGCGGCGTTTGAAAGCCTAATACATCTTCAACTCTAAAAAACATCATTGTCCAATGAAGATAAATAATCAGCGTTGAACACAGTCCTTGATGTACAAACACCAGAAGCACCACCTACCTGTCTTTCCACCACGTGGTTCCAGATCATTTAGAGATGGTTGAACATGGACTACAGGGGACGGGATAGCCCAGTGGTCGGAGCACTCGCTTTCCCCCAGCCAAGTTAAGCAGCTTTCGAGCGTGGTTACCACTTGGATGGGTGACCGTTTGCGCGCCTTGGCTTCAGTACAGTTTCCCCAGTTCACCCAGCTGTAAATGGGTACCTGCCCTCTTTAGGGTCAGGGAAGGTAAAGCAGCGAGGGAGAAGAGATGGGCGCCGCCCTCAATATGCTGGCCCTAGAGAAGTGAGGTCGCTAACGCCTCGCTCCCCTACGACCTTATAGGTTATGGGACTCCTTTACCTTTACCTCCTTGAACATGGACTAGGCACGACGGGGCAATGTACATCAGAATACTTCTTCTTCGTCAAACACTCAGACAGCAACCACTGCTGTCTGTTACAGGAGCCAAAATGCTTTGCGCTGCAGTTAAGCGCCTGACTTTGAAGTGGGAGAGAACAAATATTTTTTAAATCTTTCTGGGAAAAAGGCAGGAGAGTGGATCTACAAGGCAGAAGGAGAAGACAGGTAGAAAAGAAACAAGGCAGAAACAAAGAGGGTTTAGAATACAGGGAATTCCTAGCTCTGAAATTCCAGAAGTTAGGGATTCTTATTTATACTGACGGCATCCCCACAGGGGAAAATAACATAGATCGAATCGAAGGATACAAGAGCATAATCTACTACGTTCACATTTTTTACATGTACATTACTTTACCAAATTTAATATCTTCTCTGATACATGCATTGACAATTATGGCATTTCCAGTTTTACGAAATGCTATGACCAGTTACCTATGGCCACATCTTGAGAAGCCCTGAGTGAAACAGATGAAATATAAAAGAAGGGTGAAGAGAAGAAGAAGGAGGAAAAGGAAGAAGATGAAAAAGGAAAAAAAGGAGAAGAAGGAGTAGGAGGAGGAGGAGGAGAAGGAGAGGGGGGTCGAAGAGGAAGTTGTAGAGGAAGAAGAAGAAAAATGCGAAGAAAAAGAATGCAAAGGAGGAGGAGGAGGACAAGAAAAAGAAGGAGGAAGAGGAGGAGGGGAGAGGAGGAAGAGGAGGAGGGGAGAGGAGAACAAAGTGCAGTCCCCACCCCCCCCCCCCCGACGGCATATTGCAGATATCACATTTTCTCGCGGATTTCCTAATGCAACATTTAAGAACAAGGGCTCAAACATTTCAGAAATTCAATCCTGTTGAAAAGCTTGACTTCAAAATTTTTTTGTTTGAAAATATCAGGTCTTTACGAGCGCTGTAAAATTTGAGCTCCTTCATCAGCAAACCTGGTCACAGCAGAGAGAGTTGGAGGTCAACATATTATCTGGTGCAGAGAACAACACCCTTTGTCTTGTGTTTGTTCGTTTTGCAACACAACACAATCCGATAGTTTTCTTCTTCTTCTTCTTCTTCTTCTTCTTGTTTTCTTCTTGTTCTTCTTGTTCTTCTTGTCTCTTCTTCTTTTTTTTCTTCTTCTTCTTCTTCTTTTCTTCTTCTTCTTCTTTTCTTCTTCTTTCTTCTTCTTCTTCTTGTTGTTGTTGTTGTTCTTCTTCTTCTTCTTCTTCTTCTTCTTTGTTCTTCTTCTTCTTCTTCTTCTTCTTCTTCTTCTTCTTCTTCTTCTTTTTGTTCTTCTTCTTCTTTTTTCTTGTTCTTCTTCTTCTTCTTTTGTTCTTCTTCTTGTTCTTGTTCTTCTTCTTCTTCTTCTTCTTCTTCTTGTTGTTGTTGTTGTTGTTCTTCTTCTTCTTTTTCTTGTTCTTGTTCTTGTTCTTCTTCTTCTTCTTCTTCTTCTTCTTCTTTTCTTGTTCTTCTTGTTCTTCTTCTTGTTCTTCTTCTTGTTCTTTTTCTTCTTCTTCTTTTTCTTCTTCTCTTCTTCTTCTTCTTGTTCTTCTTCTTCTTCTTCTTGTTCTTCTTTTTGGGTTTTTCTTCTTCTTCTTCTTCTTCTTCTTCTTCTTCTTTTCTTCTTCTTCTTTTTCTTCTTCTTTTTCTTTCCTCTTCTTCTTCTTCTTCTTCTTCTTTGTTGAACGCCCAGACAGCAACTATAGTTGTTTTGTTATAATTATGAGCAAAAAAAGCGTTGCGCTGCCGTTAAGCGCCTGACAAGTCAGGTCCAGCGCATCCGACTTCGGCGCGAGAGAGAAAGGCAATAAATCTGTGCGAGTCTGTTGAGAGGATAGTGGATATACACGTTCCCTCCACCCCAACGTGCAAGACCAAAATACCCCCAACAAACAAACCAACCAACCAAACAAACAACAACAAAAACAGAAAGATCATCTTCTCCAGTATCTGTTACAAAGACTCCCATTAACTCATACATTTCGTGAAGGAACTGCTCTCTCTAAACCTGCACGAAAAGGACAACCAGAAAACAAACAAGCAAGCAAAAAAAGCAAGCAAGCAAACAAACGAGCAAACCACACACACACACGCACGCACGCACATACACACACGCACACACACACACACACATACACACACACACACACACACACATACACACACACACACACACACACGCACGCACACACACACACATACACGCACGCACACACACCCCACACCACACACACAACATACCACACACACACCACACACACACACACACACACACACACACACACACACACACACACACACACACACACACACACACACCAGTGCCGTTTTGTCAGTGTACCCTGTGAACCCAGCTGTTTTCAAGGACTTGGTGACAGGGCTGGAATGACAGTTTTTCCCTTGGGAATTCCGGGAGCCTGTCAGCATAAAAAGCACCCCCCCCCCCCCCCACCGTCTTCCCAGTTTAACTAAAAAATTGAACTGAAAGTCAAGGTCCTTAGGATGAGACTATAAACCGAGGCCCCGTAAGCAAACGCCCGCAAAGCATCTTGCGCACACTTAAAAACCCGGTCCATCTTTTAGAAGAGTAGGCTATTGTGTGCCACTGGGAACGTATGGCGAACCCCCCCCCCAAAAAAAAGCCAACAAAAAACCCAAACCAAACCCCACATGCACCCAGATGTATTTAGACACATCCCCAGAGATGGAATGTGGCTACCTAAATAGCGATGGAAAAAAGGTCGCATACGTAAACACTTTCACCAGTGAGGAACCTCAGAACTCTAGCCGAGGAACGAAAAAACAAATCCCCTCCTGAAAATTCTGACTATGAAATCCCTATTTTTTTTAATCCATCCCTTTGTTTCTGCCTTGTTCCTTTCCTCCCTGTCACCTTCTTCTTGTCTGTTTTCTGCCTTCTTGGTCCGTTCTCCGTCCCCCCCCCCCCTCCCCGAAAATCTTCAAAGTTAACAATTCTCTCCCTCACCGAAGCCGAATGCGCTGGGACTGTTTTGTTAGGAGCTTAACGGCAGCGCAACGAATTTTCACTTACATGACAGACAACGCTAGTTGCTGTCTCAGCGTTCCATGAAGAAGAAGGAGCCACAGCTTTCTGCCTCCACCAAAGGACTTTCAGTGGAGTGGAGTCACTGTCAACGTTAATTCCACAGGGAACATCCCCTTAAACCACGCCTCAGCAGAGACTCGAACCCCGCACCCACGAGTAACTGTCAGATGTCAACCATGATGCTGAAACCACCGAGCCACCCCCATTAAAGTACAGTAGTTAGTTTCTCCACCTGTTACCACTTTCTTTAATTATAGCAGGGCACTTTCCGCCACAGCAGAAAACTGTATTCTACAGAGCAGAAAACTATGTCATCCATAGCAGAAAACTATGTAAAACATAGAAAACTATGTCCTTCATAGCAGAAAACTATGTCAAACATAGAAAACTATGTCCTCCATAGCAGAAAACTATGAAAAACATAGAAAACTATGTCCTTCATAGCAGAAAACTATGTCAGACATAGAAAACTATGTCATCCATAGCAGAAAACTATGTCAAACATAGAAAACTGTGTCCTTCATAGCAGAAAACTATGTCCTACACAGCAGAAAGCTATTCCCTACACAGCAGAAAACTATGTCCTACACAGCAGAAAACTATGTCATTCATAGCAGAGAACTATAGCAGAAAACTATGTCCTACACAACAGAAAACTATGTCCTACACAGCAGAAAACTATGTCATTCATAGCAGAGAACTATAGCAGAAAGCTATGTCCTACACAGCAGATAACTATGTCATTCATAGCAGAGAACTATAGCAGAAAACTATGTCCTACACAACAGAAAACTATGTCCTACACAGCAGAAAACTATGTCATTCATAGCAGAGAACTATAGCAGAAAGCTATGTCCTACACAGCAGATAACTATGTCATTCATAGCAGAGAACTATAGCAGAAAACTATGTCCTACACAGCAGAAAACTATGTCCTACACAGCAGAAAACTATGTCCTACACAGCAGAAAACTATGTCATTCATAGCAGAGAACTATAGCAGAAAACTATGTCCTACACAACAGAAAACTATGTCCTACACAACAGAAAACTATGTCCTACACAGCAGAAAACTATGTCCTACACAACAGAAAACTATGTCCTACACAACAGAAAACTATGTCCTACACAGCAGAAAACTATGTCCTACACAACAGAAAACTATGTCCTACACAGCAGAAAACTATGTCATTCATAGCAGAGAACTATAGCAGAAAAATATGTCCTACACAGCAGAAAACTATGTCATTCATAGCAGAAAACTATGTCATTCATAGCAGAGAACTATAGCAGAAAACTATGTCCTACACAGCAGAAAACTATGTCCTACACAGCAGAAAACTATGTCATTCATAGCAGAGAACTATAGCAGGAAGCTATGTCCTACACAGCAGAAAACTGTCACTCATAGCAGAGAACTATAGCAGAAAACTATGTCCTACACAGCAGAAAACTATGTCCTACACAGCAGAAAACTATGTCAAACGTAGCAGAAATCTATGTCCTTCTAAACTCTCCTACGTAACAATTTCTTATAAAACTAGCTCCTACATAAATCTCTCCTCTATAACTATTTCTTATAAAACTAGTTCCTACATAAATCTCTCCTCTATAACTATTTCTTATAAAACTAAGGCTAAAAAAGGTAAAGGAGTCCCATAACCTCTAAGGTGGTAGGGGAGCGAGGCGTCAGAGACCTCACTTCTCTAGGGCCAGCATATTGAGGGCGGCGCCCATCTCCTCTCCCTCGCTGCTTTACCTTCCCTGACCCTAAAGAGGGCAGGTACCCATTTACAGCTGGGTGAATTGGGGGAACTGTACTGAAGCCAAGGCGCGCAAACGGTCACCCATCCAACTGGTAACCACGTTCGACGCTGCTTAACTTGGCTGGGGGAAAACGAGTGCTCCGACCACTGAGCTATCCCGTCCCCCCTTATAAAACTAGTTCCTACATAAATCTTTCCTACATAACTACTTCTGATAAAACTAGTTCCTACATAAATCTTTCCTACATAACTACTTCTGATAAAACTAGTTCCTACATAAATCTTTCCTCCATAACTATTTCCTATAAAACTAGTTCCTTCAT
>CM054148.1:51380899-51400899 GCA_028751875.1 Rapana venosa | reverse complement strand
CCTCACTGTGCCTTGTAGGATTGTTTTGGTAAGACCAGAGGCAGTGTCACGCATTAAAAAAAAACACTTTTTGATTGGCAGGCACGTGCATTTCAAAACAAACAAATGGACTTTTCATCCAGACAACATTATGATTATGTCCAACTTTCTCGCGACTACGTGGTATTGCTCTATGTCCTCAATCCCCCCAAAACAAGTACACAATGCAGTTTTTCATACTTTAAAAAAATCGGTGCAAATCATCAAAAGTATTTTCGTACCTAGCACTTTATAACAAAAAAACTCCTACATGACTCGAAAGCTAAAGGTGGAGTGTAGCCTGTATTCAGTCTGTGAGGGAAACTTCAGCCTGATTTTGAACTTCTGGTGTTTAAGCTTTCCGTGGTATTGGGGGGAGGGAGGGAGGGAGGGAGAGAGAGAGAAGAAGGGAGAGAAGGAGGTAGAGGACTTCACGTTGATGACCCAGAGACAGGACAAAGGGCCTGGCTGCCTAGCTAGCAGAGGGCTGTTAGAACCTGGCCTATCAACACACTGGTGCACCGGGGTTTGTAACGGGTGCAGAAGGTCCAGAGGGCTGTAAAGAGGCAGCCAGACACTGTCCAGGGTGCACAGAATGAACACACAGTCCTTGATCCTCTTCACTGCCCCTGTCTGTGGTCCTGGTCTCTTGGTAATCTCTGTCGTGCTTTCTTCTATGACTGCAGTGACTTTTTTGGGGTTTAGAGTGGAGGATTTTGGGGGAGTGGGGGTGGGGGTGGGGGTAGGAAGGGGCAGGGCGGTTCTTGAAAGACAGCGTGACGGTCATTATCCCTGTGTGGGGCTCTGTACTTCTTCTTTATCTTTGTTATATTTTGTACTTCTTTATCTTTGTTTTATTGTCATCTTTGAAGGCTTTATGGAACAAATATCAGGAGAATGAACCAAGAAGGTACATAATAGACAAGAAGGTGATAAAAAAACAAAGAAAAAGGCAGAAAGAAAGAGAGGGATAGAAAAGAAGGAAAAGAAGTACAGAAGAAAGAAGGAAGGAAGGAAGGTGGCAGGGTGGTTAAGACGTTCGCCTGCCAACAAGTAAACCGTGAGGTTCTGGGTTCGATTCCCAGCCTCGCCCTTTCTTCCCAGTTTGACAAAAATCGAACTGAGTGTCAAAGTCTTTCGGATGAGACTATGTACTTTTCGGAAGTGTAGACTATTGTGTGCCGGTGGGAACAGATGACAAAATTAACAAAACTGCATACACACGGGGACTGGATGTAAAAAAGCACATGAAAGCTTTTTCCATTATCCTCGATATGAAAGAATAAATAATAAATAAAATAAATACATATCTTCTTCGTCAGACTATCATCCAACAGCTAATTTTGTTGCTTTGCGTTGCACTCCCGTTCAGCGCCTGCAAGTCAGTCCCGCTGCATTCGATTTCGGCGTGGGAGAGAATTGTTATCTTTGAAGCCTTTCTGGAAAAGAAAGACAGGAGAATCAACCAAGAAGGTAGATAATAGACAAGAAGAACGTGACAGGAAGACAAAGAAAAAAGCAGAAAGAAAGAGAGGGATAGAAAAAAAGGAAATCCTGGTACAGAATTTCTAGAAGGTGGGAATGCTGTTTATACTGACAGGTCCCCGGCATCCCTACATGGAGGGAGGGCCTCTTACTCAGTCTGGCTGTGAAGTTAACTCAGCTGTTGCTGCAGTCAGGAGACAGGGGCTAGCAGGTGGCGCTACGCATTGGTTGGGTCATGACATGCCTGGATGAACACAGCAGGTGAACCAGAAACAGTGCAGGGTCTTGTTCTGCTTGGAGCCTAACGGCAACAGCTCTTGTTAGAATTACAGCCGTGATAAGCTGATGGTCAGATCAGAGGAAGTGATTGAGAGCAGTAGCACTAGCTCCTTACAAAAGACAGGTTAGCCCCCTTTCTTCACCATCTTCCCAAATGGTTCCTTTGGTAATTTTATCTGAGCAAAAAAGCCCCAAACAATGTTTCTTTATTCTGTTTTATCTTAAAAAATTGTGATATTTTCCCACATTGTTATATCTACCCAAAATCGAAAAAAACTGTTTCTGTATATAGTTTTATTCCACCCCAAAATGTTACATTTCTTTATAAAAACTGTACCTAGCTTCCTGCAACAAATGTAAAGCACCGTAAGTAGTCTTGTCCCAATGTTTCTCAATTTCCATTCCTCCAGCATGAAATGCACTACACAGTTATTCAACCGTTTTATTTTATTATTATTATTATCTTTTTTTAATTGTTTGTTACCAAGTTCCTTTTTGGAATTGTTCAGAAATCCGATCCCTTTCTTTACATTTAGAGGGTAGGAAGGTTTGTACCAAAATAATACCTGAAAAAGAAAAAAGTATCGCTGGTGTACTGTCTTGTAGTAAAAACAATACCGTGCTAAACATCTAAAAGGTTAGAATTGCCTTCTCCTTCGTAAATTGTCTTGAATAATTCAGGAACACATAGCCAAGAAATCTGTGTGGATTTCAGTCTGAAGCGCTCCAGCAGTCATTTATTGCCAGTTAGACGAGAAAACTTCACAAGTTAACACTTTTCCAGTAAGAAGTTTGTGTGTACTTTCCGTTTTTTGGGGCAATTAAGACAACTATTATATCCACTCCAAGACTGCTTCGTTTACTTATCAAGTTTTTTGTTCAACTGATGTGATAATATTTACTCGCAAAATGTTTCTGGAAACATGAAAGCAGGGATGGCAGATTCATGAACGTTTGTTTCTGAAATGATGATGCGGAATTGAACGTTGCTCAATATCTTTTGTGTCACTGCTAAGGTAGACGTAGATACACAGATTTTTGGGCATTACATTTGTAATAAAAGATAAGAATGCAAAGGAACCTTATGAACTAAAATTGCAGTCAAGTGAAAAATATTTAAAACAAAACCCTAAATGATATAATTACAACCCGTCGTTATGTTTTTTTTCTTTCGTTCCTATGAGATTTATTATTCTTGGCGACTTTAACTTCCACTTTGACAACCCGTCTTCTCCTGATGTCAAACGTCTTTCTCTTTCTTTGTCCAACCATTCTCTTTCACAGCTGGTAACTGAAGCAACACACAGATCAGAACATATCTTAGACTGGCTCATTACTGATGTATCACAAGATTTGGTCTCATCTGTATCTATCACTGATGAACTACTTTCTGATCATTCTGCTGTTCTTTTCTCCCTCAACATTGCAAAACCTATCAGAAAGAAGAAACGTGTCACCCGTCGCAATCTCAAGGCTATAGACATTGAAACTTTCTCTACACAAGCTGCTGAACGCCTATCACTAACCTCTGACAACACTGACGTTTCGAAACACTACAATACTGTTCTCAGCCAACTGCTTGATGAGCATGCACCTCCCACTGACCGTCTCCTGCCTGACAGGCCCTGTGCACCATGGTACACCCACGACATCCTGGTTGCAAAGTGCAAACGCAGGCAGCTAGAGCGGCAGTGGCGAAAAACTAAAACGGAAATCAACAAGCAGCTCTTCCGAAAACAAATAAACAAAGTCAAATCTTTAATTCTTTCAGAAAAAACAAAGTATTACTCTTCTCAAGTTCTTGATGCCACGTCACTGAAATCTCTCTTTTCCCTCACATCTACTCTTCTTGGATTTGTGAAGGCAAGCCCTCTGCCTTCCATCCACAACCACTCTGAACTTCCTTCTATATTTTCTGCATTATTTTCTGAAAAAGTCTATAACATTCACTCCAAACTGGATCAGACTCCTTTCCAGCCTGTACTTCCTGATCCCCAATTCTCTGGCACTCCTCTCTTTTTCTTTCATCCGACAAGTGAGAAATAAATAATGACAATTCTGAAAGAAATGACTATACAATCATGTGATCTTGATCCCATACCTGCTTCTCTTTTGACACAGTGCCTACCACAACTCATACCCGCTATCACGAAAAAAGTAAACTCATCTCTTGTTTCAGGAAATGTTCCATCAGCTCTCAAAACTGCTATAGTCACACCTCTACTCAAAAAGCATGACCTTGACCCTAACATTCTGAAGAATTATAGACCTGTTTCCAATCTACCTTTTAAATCTAAAGTCCTTGAAAAAGTAGTTCTCAAACAGCTCAACAACCACCTTCTCTCTAACAATCTTCTTCCTGAGTTTCAGTCTGCCTATCGCGTAAACCACAGCACTGAAACCACCCTAGTACACACTTTAAACACGCTTCTACTCGCTTCTGACTCAGGGAAAAGTCTCCCTTCTCACTCTACTCGACTTATCAGCAGCCTTCGATACTATAGACCACTCAATTCTTCTCTCCCGTCTTCAAAAAACGTTCGGTGTTACTGGCACAGCCCTCACCTGGTTTAATTCATACCTTACTGACCGATACCAGACAGTTACAGTACACAAGATTCAATCGATACCTGCCAAAGTGGAATGCGGAGTCCCACAGGGATTAGTTCTAGGCCCTGTTCTTTTCACTCTTTACACCGCCTCACTGTCACATATAATAAACCGTCATCAAATCAACCATCATTTTTACGCAGATGACTCTCAGATTCAAAGCAGTGTTACTCCTGAAAATCTGCCTTCTCTCCTGACAAATATGGCCCGCTGCTTTGAAGATATTCAAAACTGGATGACACAGAACAAATTACAGCTAAATGCAGATAAAACCAAAGCCATGCTCGTAGGGACCAAACACAAACTCTCTTCCATTACAACAGCTTCAATATAACTCGGCAATACATCAGTCCCTCTATCCACTGCTGTGAAGTATCTAGGTGTCGTTATCGACAACACACTCTCTATGAAAAAATTCATCACCCAGACTTGTCAGTCGTGCTACTATCAATTACGGCGTATTAGTGCAATTCGAAAGTACCTGTCCACAGATGCAACAGCCAAACTTGTCACTTCTCTCATTCTTTCACGTCTGGACTATTGCAATTCTCTTTTGTCTGGTCTGCCAGCATCATCTATCCACTCCCTTCAACGTATACAAAACTCCGCAGCTCGACTTGTTCTCAGAAAGAAAAAATCTGAGCACATTACCCCTCTCTTGCGATCTCTCCACTGGTTGCCTGTGTCACAGAGAGTAAATTATAAGATCAGTACCCTCTGTTATAAATGTCTCCACAAAACTGCACCCTCCTACCTCTGTGAATGTCTTCACCTGTACACTCCTTCACGTTCCCTCCGCTCTACTGCAGATACCCTGTGCCTACGAATACCTAGATTCAACCATTCCACTGTTGGCCGCCGCTCTTTCTCTATTTCGGGTCCATCGACCTGGAATGAGCTCCCCTCTCTCTCTTCGCCAGAAACCTTGTTATGACACTTTTAAATCCAGCCTCAAGACATATTTATTTCAAACCTAGGATTGCCCCCTCCTGTTTCATATCAGAACTATCCCACCTTCACTAACCCATGTCCTATCACCCTGCTAAAGTATATGACCTATGTGAGTGTGTGTGTGCTTTTGAAAAACATTTGACTGTTGAAATTTTATTTAATAGATTTTTTCTGCATCGCACCATGTTTGTAAATATCTATTTGCTTAAACTATCGATTATTTATCATTGATTTTATGACTGTGTAAGATTAGGTTGAATGCATGCGCTTTGATTTGTCTTTGCAAGATATAGCGCTATATAAGTTCCAATTATTATTATTATTATTATTAGATTTACCAAATTAATGGTGAGATTTTCTGCGTATGAGATCGCTTTTACTTACTATTAAGGTAGCTACATTCCGACTTCAGGGAAAACGAATCGTATGTTAGTTAAGGAAAGAAATCAGCTAATATGCATACACATGGGAAAAAGCAAAGAAGACAAAAGACACACACACACGCACAGGAAGACCAACAAATCCCGTCTAAAAACAAAAACTAACCACAAAAAACCCTTCAAGGAGAGAAACAGTTTCTGACAGGGCTTCAGTGCTCGGAAACACAAAGAGAGCAACAGACGTTGCTGTTTTTCCTAAAACAAATTCTTTGTTTCTTTTTCAAAGTGTTCCAAGAAATTGTGAATGCACGCAGAAGAAAAAAAAAATTTGGTCGTACGCTGAGACAATGTCGTTAAGGTAGTGTTGGGCGTTTTCCAGCTAAACACGCTGGAGGTCATAGAACATAATGCAAACCACCTGTAGGCCAATCTGATCTCGGTGAGATCGCGAGTACACACTAGATGAGAGGAGTGTGTGTGTGTGTGTGTGTGTGTGTGTGTGTGTGTGTGTGTGTGTGTGTGTGTGTGATGTGCGTGTATGGTTATGTGTGTATGTGTGTATGTGTGTGTAGTTGGTGTGTATTTTGGTATGTGTGTATGTAATGTGTGTGTATTGTGTGTGGTGGTGTATTATGTGTGTGTATGTGTGTGTATTGTTGTATATGTGTGTGTATGTTTTGTAGTATGTTTTAAATGTGGTGTATGTGTGTGTATGTATGTGCGTATGTGTGTATGGTATGTGTGTATGTGTGTGTGTATTGTGTATGTGTGTGTGCGTAAGTGCGCGCGGGGTGTGTGTAGTGGTGTGTGTTGTGTTTGTGGGTGTGTGTGTGTGGTGTGTGCCCGTTTTCAAGGACGTAGCTCGCCATGCAGGTAGCCATGATCCAGCTTCATGGATTTTTAAAAAAATTATCTAGAAATTAGCTGTTTGCCATAACATGATACCAGAGATGAGCTGTTTTACCATAGCACAATACCAGATTTGAGCTGTTTTTCCATACCATAATACCACAGGTGAGCTGTTTTGCCATAGCACAATACCAGAATTGAGCTGTTTTGCTATACCATAATGCCAGAAGTGAGCTGTTTTTGCCATAACATAGTACCAGAAGTGACCTGTTTTGCCATAACATAATACCAGAAGTGAGCTGTTTTGCCATAGCACAATACCAGAATTGAGCTGTTTTTCCATAACATAATACCACAAGTGAGCTGTTTTGCCATAACATAATACCAGAAATGAGCTGTTTTTGCCAAAATAACCAAAAAGCAAAGCTGTTTTTTTGCCATAAACATAAATAATACAAGTGAGCTGTTTTGCTTAACATAATACCAGAGTAGTTGAGCTGTGTTTTTTTGCCATAACAACAAAGCACCAGAAGCTAGCTAGTTTTTCCATGACATAATACCACAAGTGAGCTGTTTTGTCCATAACATAATACCGAAAATTACTGTTTTTTGCATAATACCAGAGCGACTGTTTGCCAAAATAATATCAATTGAGCTTTTGCGCTTTACATAATTACTAATTATGGTTTGCACATACCGACATACCAAAACGAATCGTTTTATCTTAAGGAAAGAAATCAGCTAATATTGCCATAACACAAGGGACAAAAGGCAAAGAAACAAAAGAAACTACCATACCACATAGAAGACAACAGAATCTCGTCTAAAAAAATACAAAATTTTGCCAACACAAAAAACCTTCAATGTTGCATAAACAGATTCTGAACAGCGTTTCCATACTCGAAACCACAAGAGAGTAGCAACAGACCATTGACTGTTTTTCCTAAAACAAATCTCTGTTCTTTTGCAAAGGTTCCAAAAATTAGTGAATGCTAGCTTTAAAAAAAAAAAATTGGTTTTCATACCTAACAATCGTTAGAGAGTAGGGCTGTTTTCCATACCTAAACACGCTGGAGGTCATAGAACATAATGCAAACCACCGTGAGTGCCAATCTATCTCGGAGTATTGCAGTAACATAAATGAGAAGTGTGTGTTGTGTGAGTGTGTTTGCATGCAATGTTGAATGTGTGTGATATGTATTACCAGAGATGTGAGTGTTTTGCTAAGTATAGTGTGTGTGTTGTGTGTGATGTAGAAGAGTGTGTTTGTTTGTGTAATAGTGTAGTGTGAGTGTTTTGGCTGTATGTGGTAAGTGATGTGTTGTGTTATGTATTGTGTATATAGTGGTGTTTGTGTGAAAATGAATGTGGTATTTTTGTATTGAAGTGTGAGCTGTGTGCATAAATGATGTGTGGATGTGTGTGTTGTGTGTGTCATACATGTGGTTGTTTTGTATGTATCGAGTGATGCTGTTTATTGTCATGATAATGATCATGATAGCGATGTTTGCCATAATGTATATGTGTATGCTGTGTTTGCCATACATATACCTGACTGCTGTGTTGCATAAAAAATAGCAGAATGAGCGTTCTTGCAAAATAATACAAAGTGAGTGTGTTTTGCATAGAAAAATACAGATGAGCTGTTTGTGCCCTAAATAAGACGTAAGCATCGCCATGCAGATACCAATGATCCAGCTTCATGATTGTTTCTAAACAATTATCCAGAAATTAGCTGTTTGCCCCCTCATAACATGATACCAGAGATGAGCTGTTTTACCATAGCACAATACCAGATTTGAGCTGTTTTTCCATACCATAATACCACAAGTGAGCTGTTTTGCCATAGCACAATACCAGAATTGAGCTGTTTTGCTATACCATAATGCCAGAAGTGAGCTGTTTTTGCCATAACATAGTACCAGAAGTGACCTGTTTTGCCATAACATAATACCAGAAGTGAGCTGTTTTGCCATAGCACAATACCAGAATTGAGCTGTTTTTCCATAACATAATACCACAAGTGAGCTGTTTTGCCATAACATAATACCAGAAATGAGCTGTTTTTGCCATAATACCAGAAGCGAGCTGTTTTTGCCATAACATAATATCAGAAGTGAGCTGTTTTGCTTTAACATAATACCAGAAGTGAGCTGTGTTTTTTGCCATAACACAATACCAGAAGCTAGCTGTTTTTCCATAACATAATACCACAAGTGAGCTGTTTTGCCATAACATAATACCAGAAATGAGCTGTTTTTGCCATAATACCAGAAGCGAGCTGTTTTTGCCATAACATAATATCAGAAGTGAGCTGTTTTGCTTTAACATAATACCAGAAGTGAGCTGTGTTTTTTGCCATAACACAATACCAGAAGCTAGCTGTTTTGCCATACCATAATACCAGAAGTGAGCTGTTTTTGCCATAACATAATACCAGAAGTGAGCTGTTTTGCTATAACATAATACCAGAAGTGAGCTATTTTTGCCATAACATAATAGCAGAAGTGAGCTGTTTGCTATAAAATAATAGCAGAAGTGAGCTGTTTTGCCATAGCACAATACCAGAATTGAGCTGTTTTGCCATAACACAATACCAGAAGCTAGCTGTTTTTCCATAACACAATACCACAAGTGAGCTGTTTTGCCATAACATAATACCAGAAATGAGCTGTTTTTGCCATAATACCAGAAGCGAGCTGTTTTTGCCATAACATAATATCAGAAGTGAGCTGTTTTGCTTTAACATAATACCAGAAGTGAGCTGTGTTTTTTGCCATAACACAATACCAGAAGCTAGCTGTTTTGCCATACCATAATACCAGAAGTGAGCTGTTTTTGCCATAACATAATACCAGAAGTGAGCTGTTTTGCCATAACATAATACCAGAAGTGAGCTATTTTTGCCATAACATAATAGCAGAAGTGAGCTGTTTGCTATAAAATAATAGCAGAAGTGAGCTGTTTTGCCATAGCACAATACCAGAATTGAGCTGTTTTGCCATAACATAATACCAGAAGTGAGCTGTTTTGCCATAACATAATACCAGAAGTGAGCTGTTTTTGCCATAATACCAGAAGCGAGCTGTTTTTGCCATAACATAATATCAGAAGTGAGCTGTTTTGGCATAACATATTACCAGAAGTGAGCTGTGTTTTTGCCATAACATAATACCAGAAGTGAGCTGTTTTGCCATAACAAAATACCAGAAGTGAGCTGTTTTGCCATAACATAATACCAGAAGTGAGCTATTTTGCCATAACATAATACCAGAAGTGAGCTGTTTTTGCCATAACATAATACCAGAAGTGAGCTATTTTGCCATAACATAATACCAGAAGTGAGCTGTTTTGCCATAACAATAATACCAGAAGTGACCTGTTTTTCCATAACATAATACCAGAAGTGAGCTGTTTTGCCAAAGCACAATACCAGAATTGAGCTGTTTTGCCATAACATAATACTAGAAGTGAGCTGTTTGCCATAAAATGATAAAATGATTGTTTGCCATACAATGATACTAAAAGTGAGCTGTTTGCCATACAATGATACTAAAAGTGAGCTATTTGCCATAAAATGATACTAAAAGTGAGCTGTTTGCCATAAAATGATACTAAAAGTGAGCTGTTTGCTATAAAATGCTACTAAAAGTGAGCTGTTTGCCATAAAATGATAACATGAGCTGTTTGCCATAAAATGATACTAAAAGTGAGCTGTTTGCCATAAAATGATACTAAAAGTGAGCTGTTTGCCATAAAATGATACTAAAAGTGAGCTGTTTGCCATAAAATGATACTAAAAGTGAGCTGTTTGCCATAAAATGATTCTAAAAGTGAGCTGTTTGTCATACAATGATTCTAAAAGTGAGCTGTTTGCCATACAATGATAAAATGAGCTGTTTGCCATAAAATGATACTAAAAGTGAGCTGTTTGCCATACAATGATACTAAAAGTGAGCTGTTTGCCATAAAATGATACTAAAAGTGAGCTGTTTGCCATAAAGTGATACTAAAAGTGAGCTTTTTGCCATAAAATGATAACAGAAGTGAGCTGTTTGCCATATAATAATACTGAAAGTGAGCTTTTTGCCTTAAAGTAATACCAGCAGTGAGCTGTTTGCCATACAATGATACTAAAAGTGAGCTGTTTGCCATAAAATGATACTAAAAGTGAGCTGTTTGCCATAAAGTGATACTAAAAGTGAGCTGTTTGCCATAAAATGATAACAGAAGTGAGCTGTTTGCCATATAATAACACTGAAAGTGAGCTTTTTGCCTTAAAGTAATACCAGCAGTGAGCTGTTTGCCATACAATGATACTAAAAGTGAGCTGTTGCCCTGAAATGATACTACAAGTGAGCTGTTTGCCATAAAATAATAGCAGAAGTGAATTGTTTGCTATAAAATAATAGCAGAAGTGAGCTGTTTGCCATATAATAATAGCAGAAGTGAGCTGTTTGCCATATAATAATACTGAAAGTGAGGTTTTTGCCGTAAAAGTAATACCAGAAGTGAACTGTTTGCCATAAAATGGTACTAATAGTGAGCTTTTTGCCATATAATAATACTAAAAGTGAGCTGTTTGCCATAAAATGATACTAAAAGTGAGCTTTTTGCCGTAAAAGTAATACCAGAAGTGAGCTGTTTGCCATACAATGTTACTAAAAGTGAGCTGTTTGCCATACAATGATACTAAAAGTGAGCTGTTTGCCATACAATGATACTAAAAGTGAGCTGTTTGCCATACAATGATACTAAAAGTGAGCTGTTTGCCATACAATGATACTAAAAGCAAGCTGTTTGCCATAACATGATACTAAAAGCGAGCTGTTTGCCACACAATGATACTAAAAGCGAGCTGTTTGCCATGAGCACGACATCCAATAAAACCTGACAGGAAGAGAGATTCCTCAGTCCTCAGTGCTGATACAGACTTGATCACAATTCATCACCTGCTCTTAGATGAGCCACTCCAGACCTGTCCAACACACCAAGACTGGAGGGCCGATATATATCTGGCCTATTGACCTGCTGATTAGGAACAAGCTCTTCAGACCCCTAGAGGACTTCAGCGTGCCACGTCATTTGTCAGGGCCTCTGGAGTTGCTGTCTGAGCGTTCGACCACGACGACGAAGAAGAATAAGACAAAGAAAAATAAGTCGAAGAAGAAGAAGAAGATTGATGTTCAAGAAGAAGAAGAAGAAGAAGAAGAAGAAGAAGAAGAAGAAGAAGAAGAAGAAGAAGAAGAAGAAGAAGAAGAAGGAGGAGGAGGAGGAGGAGGAGGAGGAATAAGCCACGGACTCATTCAGACGGATTAAAATGCTAGGACGACATCACCTCAGTCCTGATCTGAACATTGAACAAACCTCCTTGTATTTATTCTCGTCTCTCTCCCTCCCTCCCTCCCTCCCTTCCTTCCTTCCTTCCTTCCTTCCAGTTTGTTTTTAACCGACATTGCTTATTGTCTCCCTGGAAATGTGTCCCCTTCTCCACTGCTTTTCCCCCCCTTCCCCCCTCCCCTCCCCTACCCCAAGCAACTTGATCAGTGAGAAAGAGTTTGAGCAGGAACTATCGTCTGGGAAAAAAGCGACGGTTAATTGAGTTTAAGGGCACCGTCCATTGACTTAGCACCAGATTGAATTAACCGGTGCCAATCGTCTCTGAGACAGTCAGAACGCATTTCTGTGAACATACTTTCTTCCAGCAGTAAGAGTCGTTATAAGACGGAAAAAAAAACACTTTTGTTTTAGTCAGTAGTATTTTTTTTTTGAAGACCCCCCCAAAAAAAAATATTGGTTATCCTTAACATATCATGTGGTGTTTAACGTCAGAATCTTGCTGCATAATCTGCGTATGTAAACTAAACACATGGACTGGATCAAGCATGCAAAGGTAAAGGTGTCCAATAACCCATAAGATCGTAGGGAAGTGAGGCGTCAGAGACCTCAGCTTCTCTAGGGGCCAGCATATTGAGGGTATCGCCCATCTCCTCTTCAACGCTGCTTTACCTTCCCTGACCCTAAAGAGGCAGGTACCCATTTACAGCTGGGTGAACTCGGGGACTGTACTGAAGCCAAGGCGCGGAAACGGTCACCCATCCAAGTGGTAACCACGCTCGACGCTGCTTAACTTGGCTGGGGGGGAAAGCGAGTGCTCCGACAACTGAGCTATCCCGTCCCCAAGCATGACTTTGGCATAATTTCACCTTTTACCTTTCACCTATCCCGTAATCCCGTGGACCGTGGGGGCACCAATGAAGATTTTACAACCAGCTTCCTCCATTCCCCGCGGTCCTCTGCTTTATGCAGCAATTCGTTCCACTCAAGGCCAGTCCACTCTCTGATGTTATCTTCCCATCGTTTTCTCTGTCTGCCTCTTCGTCTCCCTCCTTGTACTGTTTCCCTGTAGGACAGTCTTGGCCAGTCCAGATGTTCGTGTGACGTGCCCGAACCACTTCAGTTTGCGAGATAGTTTTTGTTTAATCATTGAAGTCAGGAGCTCTTCATACGGTCCGAAAGTGTTTCTGATTCTGGTTTTCCTTTCCTCATTAGTAATGTGATCTCTGCATGAGCTACCAAGGACCTACTGTGAAAAAGACGTCAAATGAAAGGCGCATGAATGGTCAGAACTCTGCAAGTTATACGAGCACTTCTAGCAAGGATAAATACCCGACTTCATCCAACCCCCCCTTCCTCTCTCTCTCCCCCTCCTCTCTCTTTTCCGACCCCCACCTCCTCCCTCCCTCCCTCCTCCGACAATTTGACAGGAGAAAAAGGCAAGCAGGAACTACTACAGTCTGAAAAAGGAGAAAGGCTAATTGACTACCGTGCCGCTTCGGAACAGTCAATTTGGCTTGGCAGGAAACTGAGGTAAAGGCTGTAAATGTCGTAGTGAGAGCAATGAATGTTATTGGGAGACTAAATTCTTTTCTTTTTCCTTCCCTCCCCCCCCCCCCCCATGTTTTTCAAGCTATAAAAACCATCAAAAGAGAAGAGAAGAGAAGTGTGTTTGGAGAAAAAAATTGATACCGCCGTATAGAGAATGTGAGCAGAAGACATACAGTACTTAATTCTGAAATCACTTTACAGACCACTTGTGTCTAATAATCTGTGTGAGTGTGCGTGTTCTGTCTGTCTGTCTATCTTTATTACGTGGTAAAACACGACACTAGTGCATATGTAGGATTTGAAATAAAGAGTGTCATTTGTCCCGACCTGCTCACAATGGCCTACTCTTCCGAAAGGCGGAACGGGTTTTAATGTGTGCGCAAAATGCTCTGCATGCGTTCGCACACGCTACCTCGGTTTACAGTCTCATCCGAAGGACTTTTGGAAGAGTGGAGTCGGCACTGATGTTAACTCCAGAGGAAAAATCCTCTTGAACGAGAATCGAACCCGGGTCAGCAGATCACGAATACATCAATGTAACCACCAGGCTATCCCGTCCCTCCATTTCAAATGGTTTATAGAAAGAGCGAGCGCGCGCGCGCGCGCGCGCGCGCGCGAGAGAGAGAGAGAGAGAGAGAGAGAGAGAGAGAACATTCTGGGTGACCACCGGTGTATCAAACGTCCCCCCTCCACCCCCCTCAGTATCCATTCCTTCTTGATATTTGTTCGCTGTTTTCTGTTTTCTTCGGAATGTAACACACACAAACCACACACACACACACACACACACACTCTCTCTCTCCTCTCTCTCTCTTCTCCTCTCTCTCCATCTCTCCTCTCTCTCTCCTCTCTCTCTCTCTCTCTCTCTCTCTCTCTCTCTCTCTCTCTTTCTCTGTCTGTCTTTCTGTGAGTGTGCGTGTGTGTGCGCGCGCGCACGTGTGTGTGTGGGTTCATTTTATTGATTGATTCCTTTATTATTACATTTCAAGGATTCTCTGAAGTCGGAATGCCTGTTACCTTAACGGTGGGCAAAAAGACTAAACTTGTCTCATAGGCAAAATCTCCCCACAGATGAACCTCTGGCCCTGGCTGAGGACTGGGAATAGAAATAAAGGATTTTATTTTTTATTTATCTATTAATTATTCTTTTATTTCGAGGATAATAATAATAATAAAAATAATAATAATAATAATGTATGGAATTTATATAGCGCTGAATCTTGTAAAGCAACAAATCAAAGCGCTTTTTTATATCGAGGATAATGGAATCAGCACTCATGTGCTTTTTGTCTCCTTCCAGTCCTCATATATATATATATATAGTGAGGAAAAACAAGTGCAGGTAACCAGTTACAACTTCATTCCCATCATACAAATGATTTTTGTCCAAGATTCGGAAAAAAAATCACTACGATATAAAACTTTGAAGGCAGCATTTTGAGGAATATTTGAGTAAAGATCATGCCTTTGGCCTGACCTGACTCGAGTTTCGGCTCCTGGTTGAGCACTCTTCAGAGGTCCCGCAGTGTTTGAATCCTCCTTTACTCATCCTCTGTCGTACTGACAGCAAGACACCCTCCATAATTCAGAAGTCCTATTGCTGCCCTAAGAATAAATAGATGTTCTTGTGGTCTACCACAGCCGCCAGCAAAAGATGAAAAATAGAAAGAGGAGGAAAATATATGAAAATAATACTGGTAAAAAAATGTCTATGAAAATAAGTGGCTAACGAATATCTATCTATCTATCTATCTATCTATCTATCTATCTATCTATCTATCTATCTATCTATCTATCTATCTATCTATCTATCTATCTATCTATCTATCTATCTATCTATTTATAAATAAAATATGTTTCTGTGTCTCTCTCTGTGGTCATGGCAGTGCACTTGATCTCAGATATCTAGCATCCAGTGCAGGCGATGATGGTCACGCACTGGCCATCCCCTGGGAATGGAAGAAAAGCGACCTGATTTGCCTGCTGACACCCCACACCACTAAGGTCAATATCCTCTTCCTGTCTGTCTGTCTGTCCAGTCCTCTCTGTCTGTCTGTCTGTCTTGTCCTCTCTGTCTTTCTGTCTGTGTCTAGTCCTCTCTGTCTGTCTGTCTAGTCCTCTCTGTCTGTCTGTCTGTCTAGGCCTCTCTGTCTCTATATGTCTAATCCTCTCTGTCTGTCTAGTCCTCTCTGTCTGTAAATCTTTCTGTCTCTAGTCCTCGTCTGTCTGTCTGTTAATCCTTCTCTGTCTAGTCTTGTCTGTCTGTATATCCTCTCTGTCTCTGTCTGTGTGTCTGTCTGTGTTCTGTGTGTCTGCCTGTTTTTCTGTCTGTCTGTCTGTCTGTCTCTGTCTCTGGCTCTCTCTCAGATAGGGGACGGGATACCCTGATGGTCAGAGCGTTGTGCGTTGCTGTGTTGCGCTTGCGGCGACGTGCTCTACCCGGGTAGAACAGCTCGAACTTCACGCAGAGAAATCTGCCCTGACAAAGTGGTGTACAATACAATACAATACAATGCAATGCAATACAATACAATACAATACAATACAATACAATGCAATACAAAGGAATATTATCTGAGCTACACTTTTTGTGTAACGATGCAAAAAAGATTTTGTCCTCATTGACTGGCTTACAACATAATTATGTAACTGACACAAGGAGCGGGAGCAGCGAGTTGAAGACGGTGTCAAACCTTCATTCCTGGTCTGCACTTGTTGTATAATGGTTCCTCAACTCCACTCAGCTAAACTCCTGTATACCTAGAACATATTACGCACACGTTAAAACCCCGTTCCGCTTTTCGGAAGAGTAGGCCATTGTGTGCCGGTGGGAACGGATGACAAAATTTACAAACTGCATACACACGGTGACTGGATGTAAAAAAGCACATAAGTGCTTATTCCATTATCCTCGACATAAAAAAACCCAAAACAATCTCATCATCATCATCATCAGTCCCGTGACCTTGGCGGTCGTGGAGGAGACACGAGAGACGATGCCGTGGTAAGCCTCCTTCATCCATCTCGGTCCTCGGCTCTGCGCAGTAGTGCCGAGTCATTCATCCTGGTCCATTCTCTGATGTTGTCCATCCATGACTTATTCTGTCTTCCCCTCTTTCTGCCACCTTCGAGTGTTCCCTGCAGTACTGTTTTTGGCAGAGTGTTGTGGCGGGTGACGTGGCCGAACCATGTCAGCTTTTTCTTCTTGACGATGGTGAGAAGGGGTTCTGTGGACCTGCCAGCCGTGTTATTTGGCTCTTGACAAATTCATTGGTCTTTCGTTCTCTCCAGGATATGCCCAGCAGTTTTCTATAACAATCTACCTAGACTTTAAAGCTAAAATCAGTACAGCCAAGCAAAAGACGATTCAGTTAAACAACATTTGAAAAGGCAGAGACAAACCTAAAATATCTCAAAATTAGATTTGTCAAAACACTGATGTGGTCTGAATTGCTGTATAAGTCAGAAGTCTGCACATTAATTTTTTTTAATGGAAAGAGACCAAGTAAACGCAGCCAAACGGTGGCTCTACAATAATAGTGTAATAATAATAATAATAATAATAATAATAATAATAATAATAATAATAATAATAATAAATGGAATTTGTATAGCGCTATATCTTGCAAAGACAAATCAGAGCGTTTGCATTCAACATATTCTTACAGAGTCATGCAGCCAATAACTGTCAAAAGCTTAAACAAAATTCAAATGTACGCACCTATGCACACATACACACACACACACACACACACACACACACACACACACACACACACACACACACACACACACACACACACACACAGAGGTTGTAGGGTTTGGCAGGGTAATGGGATTTTTGGCTGTTGAAGGCAGGGGCAGTTTTGAGATGAGAGAGGAAGGAAAAAGTTAGGTTTGAAATAAATATGTCTTGAGGCTGGATTTAAATGTCATAAGTAAACTTTTGTCGAAGAGAGAGAGGAAGGGCGTTCCAGATGGATGGACCAGAAATAGAGAAAGAGCGACGACCAACAGTGGATTGGTTGAATCTAAGTATTCGTAAGCACAAGGTATCTGCAGCAGAGCAGAGGGAACGAGAAGGAGTGTACAGGTGAAGATATTCACAGAGGTAGGAGGGTGCTGTTTGGTGGACACATTTGTAACAGAGGGTAATGATCTTGTAGTTTACTCTTTGTGGCACAGGCAACCAGTGGAGAGATCGCAAAAGAGGAGTAATGTGTTCAGATGTTTTCTTTCTGAGGACTAGTCGAGCTGCAGATTTTTGTATACGTTGAAGGGAGTGGATAGATGTTGCTGGCAGACCAGCTAAAAGAGAATTGCAATATCCAGACGTGAAAAAATGAGGGACGCAACAAGTTTGGATGTTGCATCAGTGGACAGGTACTTTCGAATTGCACTAATACGCCGTAATTGATAGTAGCACGACAGGCAGGTCTGGGTGATGAGTTTTTGCATAGACAGTGTGTTGACTATAACAACGTCTAGATACTTCACAGCAGTGGATAGAGGGACTGATGTATTGCCGAGTTCTATTGAAGTCGTTGTAATGGAAGAGAGGTAGGGCTCTACAGGCAACTTTAAGAGTAAAGTAGTCAGACAGAAGAACCAATAAAAGCATTCTTGATGAACTCTCAGTGTAAAGACAAATGTCGGCTGAAATGGATAGGTTCAGACTAAGGTGTGTGGGTCATGCAAACAGAAACACACGGACAAATCTGATGACGACAGTTCTCCAAGGTAAGGTTGAGGGCAGAAGGAAAAGAGGCAGACCCCCCAACACTGCTGCCCCACTAACCATCTATTTACACACTGTTCCAAATGCTGCTACGTCACTGTCATCCTCATCTACCGCTCTCCCCCTTTGGGATGCCGGGGGCCAGTCAGTACAAGTAGCACCCCTACCTTCTGGAAATTATGTGCTGGATGTTCCCTCTTTTCTATCCCTCTTTTATTTCCACTTTGTTCCTTTTTTCCCTGTCACCTCCGTCTTATCTATTTTCTGCTTTCTTGGTCCATTCTCCTGCCTTTTTTCAGAAAGACTTCAAAGATGACAATTCTCTCCCAGGTCGAAGTGCGATGCGCTGGGCTTGACTTGTCAGGCGCTTATCGGCGGCACAACGCATTTTCGCCCATAAGACAGACAATGATAGTTGCTGTCTGATAGTTCAAGGATAAAGACCTACCGCGGAATAGACGTCCTCTGTTGATTTCTCTCCCTCCTCCTTTCCTCCTGTATTGTTGTTGTTGTGTGTTCCCCAGCTTAACAGCCTGAGGGTCACTCAGAACACACACCCTGACTCACACACTCCATCTGAGAATGACTGTGAGATTGAAGGTGCACAATGGATGAGAAGTTGTGTGTATGACTCTTTTCAAGTACCTGGCCGCGTAGGCAGCCATACTTCGACTTCAGAGAAGGTCTTTTTTCTCTCTCCTCTAAAGGAGACTGCAGATTGTTATGCCTAGAGCTTGTCATGGATGAAGACAATCTCAACATAACACTTGACAAAATAACAGCATAAGACTGCAGGCCTTAACACTTGACAACACAACAATCTCAACACAACACTTGACAACATAACAGCATGATAATGCAGACCTTAACATTTGACAACATAACAACACGTTCATGCATAACTTAACACTTGACAACATAGCAACATGATAATGCATACCTTAACACTTGACAACATAACAATATGTTCATGCATACCTTAACAATTGACAACATAACAACATGTCAATGCATACCTTAACACTTGACAACATACAACATGTTGATGCATACCTTAACAAGTGACAACAGAACAACATCGATAATGCTTACCTTAACACTTGACAACATAACAACATGATAATGCATACCTTAACACTTGACAACATAACAACACGATAATGCAGACCTTGACTTAACATAACCTCGATAACTGCAACCTTGGTATGCCTTCAATGTTAACAACTTTTTGGCCTGGCTCATGTCTAACTTGCCGCCCAGCCCCTCCCCCCCCCCATCCCCCACCCACTCACACCCCCCCTCCACTCCCCCCCACCCCCCCCCCCCCCCCCCAAACAAAACCCAACCCTCCTCCCTAGCCCTTCCTCTACCCTCCACTCTCCCTACCCGTGACAATTTAAAGAGCAGGAAAAGACCAGCAGGCAGGTACAGAGCCTACTGTCTGGAGAAGGGGAACTGCTAATTGAAGAGCTGTGTGGGTTTAGAATACACTCCTCTGACTGACAACACTCGGCAATAACAAGTGGGAATGAAGTTCGAGAAAGTCAAAGTCAAAATCAAAGCGGCAATTAGAAGTGTGAATGAAGTTACAGAAAGCCAAAGTCAATGTCAAAGCGGCAATTAGAGGTGTGAATGGAGTTACAGAAAGCCAAAGTCAATGTCAAAGCGGCAATTAGAGGTGTGAATTGAGTTACAGAAAGCCAAAGTCAATGTCAAAGCAGCAATTAGAAGTGTGAATTGAGTTAGAGAAAGCCAAAGTCAAAGTCAAAGCGGCAATTACAGGTGTGAATTGAGTTAGAGAA
>CM054148.1:51353399-51370899 GCA_028751875.1 Rapana venosa | reverse complement strand
CTACTACTACTGCTGCTGCTCTGCTGCTCTCTGACTGCTACTACACTACTACTACTACTACTACTTACTACTACTACTACACTACTACTCTACTACTACTACTACTACTACTACTACTACTACTACTACAACTACTACTACTACTACTACTACTACTACTACTACTACTCAACTACTACTACTACTACTACTACTACTACTACTACTAGTACTTCTACTACTAGTACTACTACTACTACTCTACTACTACTACTACTACTACTACTACTACTACTACTACTACTACTACTACTACTACTAATGTATGGAATTTATATAGCGTTGAATCTTGTAAAGCAACAAATCAAAGCGCTCAGATGACATTTTCTTTTTCATCGAGGATAATAGAATAAGCACTCCTGTGCATATTTTTTTTACATCCAGTCCCCATGTGTATGCGGTTTTGTAAATTTTGTCATCTGTTCCCACCGGCACACAATGGCCTACTCTTTCGAAAAGCGGAACAGGATTTAACGTGCGCGCAAGATGTTCTGCATGCGTTCGCACACGGGGCGTCGGTTTATAGTCTCATCCGAAGGACTTTGACATTCAGTTCGATTTTTTTGTCAAACTGGGAAGAAAGGGCGAGGCTGGGAATCGAACCCAGAACCACACGGTTAGCTTGTTGGCAGGCAAACGTCTTAACCATCCTGCCACCTTCCTTCTTTTATTCATTAACTGAACAAAACTGTCGAGATACAGGTTTGAGCCCTGTTAGGATACGACTGAAGTACAGTCTCTGACTTTGCCATTGTATTCAGTACCTCTTTCACCCGTGGCAGATTTCTCTGCGTGAGATTTGGGCTGCTCTTCCCATGGGAGACCAAGTGAGATTTGGGCTGCTCTCCCCCGGGGAGACCAAGTGAGATTTAGGCTGCTCACTCCAGGGAGACCAAGTGAGATTTGGGCTGCTCTCTCCAGGGAGACCAAGTGAGATTTGGGCTGCTCTCCCCCGGGAGACCAAGTGAGGTTTGGGCTGCTCTCTCCAGGGAGACCAAGTGAGATTTGGGTTGCTCTACCCCGGGAGACCCAGTGAGATTTGAGCTGCTCTCTCCAGGGAGACCAAGTGAGATTTGGGCTGCTCTCTCCAGGGAGACCAAGTGAGATTCGGGCTGCTCTCCCCAGGGGAGACCAAGTGAGATTTGGCCTGCTCTCCCTGGTGTAGACCAACACCACTTATCTTATCTTTTCTTTTTCTTTTTCTGCTGTGTGTGTGTGTTTCCTTCCTTGTGAAAGGGAAGGACTGAAGACTTCTTCGTCGTCCAGTGCTCAGACAGCATCTCACTGTTGTCTGTCATTAGGCAAAAATGCATTGCGCTGCTGTTAAGCGCCTGACGAGTCAGTCCCAGCGCATCTGACATCGGCGTGGGAGAGCATTGTGTGTTTTTTTAAAAAAAAGTCTTTCTGGGAAAAGCGGCAGAAGAATGGAAACCAAGAAGGCAAAAAATAGACAAGAAGGAGGTGAACAGGAAGAAAAGGAACAGGGCAGAAACAAAGAGAGGGATAGAAAAGAGGGAATTTCTAGCACAGAATTTTCAAAAGGTGGGGACGCTGTTTATCCTGTAGACAGCAGAAGATGGAGACCGATGACGGGGCATGCATCACGGCCACCATCAACAGGGATTATTTTATTATTTCTTAAATTATTCTTTTATTTCGAAGATAATGGAATAAGCACTCATGTGCTTTGTTTACATCCAGTCCCCGTGTGTATGCAGTTTATCAATTTTGTCATCCCTTCCCACCGGCACACAACGGCCTACTCTTCCAAAAAGCGGAACGGGCTTTAACGTGTGCGCAAGATGTTCTGCGTGCGTTTCGCACACGGGACGTCAGTTCATAGTCTCATCCAAAGGACTTTTGGGGGAGTGGAGTCTGCACTGACGTAAACATCAGACAAAAAATTCAGGCTATGACACTGACAGGTAGATAGGTGATAAAAGAGTGACCCCCCCCTCCCCCACACACACACACGAATTGCCACAACAACGCTCTTGTTGGCGTGGGTTTTTTACGTGTGCAAATTGTGTCGCTCACGACACCTCTGTTTATTGTCTCATCCCAAAGATTATCACCGAGGCCAGCAACTCAAGGTCTCGAGAATGAGGGGAAAGTTTAGGTTTCATCGGGTATCGAACCAGCGACGTCTGGCGTTTTGGATTCGTGCGTAAACCCCCAGACCACTGATCTACCGTAATAACCATTTCTGTGGCAATTACACTCGAGAGGAAAGTAAAAAAAAAAAAAGCTCTGTGCACTAGTTCAATAAAAGACACAATCAATATTTTATTGTCGAAAAAAACACCAGAACAGCTGGAATGATGTAAGTGCTATGGAAGGAAAGAAAAGATGGATCGAGTGTCTACCCTGGCATCCATTCACAGTCATTTGGGGGAGAGAGCCCTGTGAATATTGCACTACGATCAATGCGAGAGAGAGAGAGAGAGAGGAGAGAGAGAGAGAGAGAGAGAGAGAGAGAGAGAGAGAGGAGAGAGAGAGAGAGAGAGAGAGAGAGAGAACTTTGCATATACAATGAGTAAGCACGTGGTGCTTTCTTTTGCTTGCTTTCTTTCTTCTTTCTTTCGTTCTGTCTGTCTGTCTTTCTTTCTTTCTTTCTCTCTCTCTCCCTCTTTCTTTCTTTCTTTCTGTCTCTTTGTCTGTCTGTCCATCTGTCTAGAAGATGTGCTCTGTTTCCTTTATCCTGTCAGTGAGTGACTGTGGTACCATCAATTAATGCACACTGGATGAGAAGTTTGCATGTATGACTGTGTTCACCTACCTCAGCCTGTAGGCGGCCATACTCCAACTTTAACAGATTGTTTTGTCCTTTAAAAATGTAATGGCGAGTCTATGTTATTAAGCAAAGAGCGCATCATGGATGAAGAGTTTCATCAGACTTCTTCTTCATCGTTGAACGCTCAGATAGCAACTATTGTTGTCTATTACAGGAGCGAAAATGCCTTGTGCTGCTGTTAGGAGCATGACAAGTTAGGCCCAGCGCATCCGACTTCGGCATGGAAGAGAATTGCTATCTTTGAAGTCTTTTTGGAAAAAAAGAGCTGGAGAATAGACCAAGGGCTTCACCAAGTGTGATCTAACCAATACACATCAACTGAAAGTTTCCTGTGGTGCCACCTCACCTGACCTCACTGACAAAACATGATCCAAAATGGCCGCTCTGCAGCTGAAGTAAAGTTCAGACTTACCCTTGCAACCTCAGCCCTGGCAAAGTTGAACAGCTTTGGTCCAAAAAGCAAACAGATCAGCTTCCCAGCAAAGCTGCAGTTGGTTAATGAAGAGCACTGGTCATTTCCGCACTGCTGTAAGGGAGCGAAAGCTGGACCTTGACCACAAAAGTGTTAAAGAGAATCCAAGCTTTCAAAACGAAATTATTCAGAAGGCTTCTACACATTTCCTGGCGGGACCACAGAACCAACGAGTCAGTGTGGCAAGAGGTGAAAGTCATGAAAGCTGGGCCACAGCAACAAACCCCTTCTGGTTGTTGTTGTAAAGAGGAGGAAGCTAACGTGGTTTGGTCAAGTCACACGTCCTAACTCTCTTGCCAAGACTAGACTGTCCTGCAGGGGACAACACTGGAGGGAGGCAGACACAGCAGGGGCAGGCAGACAGAGGAAGAAAGAACTGGATGATGCAGAACTAACAGCACAGACTGGACCACCGGCCTGGACATGACTGTGCTGCTGTTGCTGCCAAAGGCTGAAGACAGTCAGACAGACAGACCAGCCTGGAGTAAATTGACAACCAACGCGTCCTGCGTGTCGCCCCCCTTCCCCCCTGCCCCGACCATCTTGGTCAAGGGACTGTTGATGATGACGACGATAATTCCCAGAGGTCAGGGGAGAATACTACAGGGAATTGGACGAGAGTTCATAAACTTTAGGGCTTCAGGTACAAGATACTCCATTTTCTACATGAGCACTCGGTGATTTCTGCCCACAATGTGATTTCTAGTGACTTTTTCGGGAAGGTTGTAGAAGGTTGTGGTGATTCTGTGAATGTCATCATCATCATCATCATCGACAGCTGTCTGCCTGTCTCTTCCCTAGGGATTGAGTGGGAAAAACTAGATTTTCTGACACCAAATACCGTGACTATGAGGTTGTGGGGGAGGGGGGGGGGGGATTCTCGGTGTGTGTGTGTGTGTGTGTGTGTTTGTGCCTGTCTCTGTCTGACTGTCTGTCGGTCTCTCCTGTCCTACTCCCCTCTCTTACTCTTTTGTTATTATTAATTTTGTTTTGTTATTATCTATATTTTGTCTAGGAATTTTTTTGATTCAATAATGTTCGTTTTTCTGTCGTTTTGTTGTTGCAAAAGCCTAGTGTAAAGAAGCCTCTGGCTTATCATGTTACCCCCAATAAGATATTATCTATCTCTCTCTGTCTCTGACTGTATATGACTGTATCTCTTTTTTCTGATTGTTTATGTTCGTTACTAACATATCCCCCCCCCCTATTCTTGATATACTTCAGAGCTTGATTTCTTAGTTGAATGATTGGTTGATTAATTAATTTATTTTAACTGAGGGCTGCATGAAAATATCCCACTAGTGTGCTTATTCTTTCTCCTCAGTATATGAAAACAGTTTATTATTCATTATTCATTGCGCGCTCTCTCTGTGTCTCTCTGTCTGTCTGTCTGTCTCTCTCTCCTCTCTCTCTCTCTCTCTCTCTCTCTCTCTCTCTCTCTCTCTCTCTCTCTCTCTCTCTCTCTCTCTCTCTCCTCTCTCTCTCTCTCTCTCTCTCTCTCTCTCTGAGGGACGGGATAGTCTAGTGGTTAGAACATTGCGCTCGCAATCTGACGACCCGGGTTCGATTCCCGTTCAAGGGGATATTTTACTCTGGAGTTAACATCAGTGCAGACTCCACTCTCCCCAAAAGTCCTTCGGATGAGACTATAAACCGAGGTCCCGAGTACGAACGCACTCAGAACATCTTGCGCACACGTTAAATCCTGTTCCGCTTTTCGTAAGAGTAGGCTATTGTGTGCCGGTGGGAACAAATGACAGAATTAACAAAACCGCATACACACGGGGACTGGATGTAAAAAACCCACATAAGTGCTTATTCCATTATTCTCGATATAAAAGAATAAATAAATATCAAATCTCTCTCTCTCTCTCTCTCTCTCTCTCTCTCTCTCTCTCTCTCTCTCTCTCCTCTCTCTCTCTCTCTCTCTCTCTCTCTCTCTCTCTCTCTCTCTCTCCCCCTCTCTTAAAGCAATTGTCATGCTTATTCTATCACCATCTGAAAATAAACTCATCTAATTCAATTCAATTCAACCCAATTCTCTCTCTCTCTCTCAGTCTCTCCTTTCCTCCCTCTCTCTCTCTCTCTGTCTCTCTCCCCCCCCCCTCCTCTCTCTCTCTCTCTTTCTAACCGTGTCTAATATTCCTCTTGCCTTTGTAAGAGGGAACACTTTTGGAAACCAAGAAACTTGTGGGCATCAAACAGAAGAAAAAGAATGTTGGGGGCCTGTACAGTTTAAACAAAAACTTATTTGTAAGGCTGTAAGGTTGCCTGTTGCTTTTGCTGCGCTGTTTCTTCCTCCCTTTGATTTGGTGTGAGGGGTGGGGGTAGAGGGGTGGGGGAGGGGGGGGGGGGTAGGGGGGTCTTTTATTGTTTCTTTGTTTCTCTGCTTTAGAGTTTCTTTCTTTTTTTAAAAAAAAAATTTTCATGAGAAAATTTCTTTCTTCTTTCTTTCTTTCTTTCTTTTCTGTCTTCTTCTCCTTTCTTTCCTTCTTTTTCTTCTTTCTTTCTTCTTCGTCTTCTTTTCTTGTTTGTTTGTTTTTGTAGTTCTTTCTCTTCTTTCTTTCTCTTCGTCTTTCTTTCTTCCTTTTTTATATTTCTCATGACAAAGTTTCTGTCTGTCTGTCTGTCTGTCTGTCTTTCTCTCTCTCTCTCTCTCTCTCTCTCTCTCTCTCTTCTCTCTCTCCTCTCTCTCTCTCTCTCTTCTCTCTCTCCTCTCCTCTCTCTCTCTCTCTCTCTCTCTCTCTCTCTCTCTCTCTCTCTCTCTCTCTCTTTCCTTTTATTTTTCTTGACAAGCAAAGTTGCGTATTGAGCTTTATTTGTAGTAGTCTAAATCTGATTTTACTGGGTATTATTATTTTTGTTTTGTGGTTTTTACGTTCATTGTCTAAGCTTCCGAGATTCATAAATGGTGAGATCTTGCGTTATGCGACCGTTTTTGCCCACCACCAAGGTAGCCGTATTTCGACTTCGGGGACGTATTCTGGGTATGTAGGCGTTTCCGTAACCTACCGAACACTGCCATGAATGACTGGATCTTTAACGTGTGTATTTGCTCTTCTGCATGTGTATATAGATGAAGTGAATCAAGGCACTGTGCACTGGGAGACTGTAACAATGCCCACCCTTAAGTAACCTGAGGCCGCCGAGATTCGAACCCATGGCTTCACAGACCCACGGGATTGAGGTCGGACAGGCTTAACCACTCGGTTATAGCGTCCGTCACTGGGTGTTGTTTGATAATGAGGACTAGGGTAGGGCGGAGAAGGGATAAAACACAGCACAATGAGCGCTTAGCTATCACACTCGAATCAAAGAACTTGCCTTGCCTTGCCTTGCCTTACCTTACCTTACTTTGCCTTGCCTTACCTTACCTTGCCTTGCCTTACCTTACCTTACCTTAATTGTCCATGCCTTGCCTTGCCATGCCATGCCATGCCATGCCATGCCTTGACTTGCCATGCCATGCCGTGCCATTCCTTGTCTTGTCTTGCCTTGCCTTGTCTTGCCATACCTTGCTTTACCTTGCCTTGCCATACCTTGCTTGCCATACCATACCATATCTTGTCTTGCCTTGCCATTCCTTGCCTTGCCATACCCCTCACCTTGCCCTGATCGCTTTACCACAGAGGATTGCTCAGACTATGTAAAGTAACAGCACCCATCTCCTTTTTTTTTCATTGAAAATGACACTACTGCACACTCTCTGGTGATCTCAAACCTTGTCAATACCGTTTCTAAACGGTCACCTTGGTGGCAGACCTACTGGGAAGAAGCAAGCCATTGGCAGCCAGACTACACCCCCCCCCCCTTACCCCCCCCCCCCCTCCTCCCCCCCGGGACTCTGTACACGGCGAATTCCTGACCATCGTGTCATGCCTCCACCCAAAAGGTCAGAAGGTTTGTGTTCAAATCCCGTCTTGAGCCGCATCCCCCACCCCTAGCCCCTCTTCAGGATGTCATGAGTGATAGTCTTGGTGCGTATCTTTCTAAGGAGACGACACACCAACATTTTGTGTGCAGCGTGATATAAGAGCGTTTAGAAAAACACACGGACACGAGAGACTGTTCCTGCTTAAAGTCATGTACAAGCATTTACTGAAATAGGTTAAAAACATCTATTTTCTGAGGCCAGTAACATCTACTCTAATGGGCCTATTGCATCTACTCTAAAGGGCCTATAACATCTCCTCTAAAGGGCCTATAACATTTCCTCTATGGGCCTATAACATCTACTCTAACGGGCCTATAACATCTCCTCTATGGGCCTATAACATCTCCTCTATGGGCCTATAACATCTCCTCTATGGGCCTATTACATCTACTCTATGGGCCTATAACATCTACTCTAACGGCCTATAACATCTCCTCTAATTGGCCAATAACATCTACTCTAATTGGCCAATAACATCTCCTCTAAAGAACCAATAACATCGATACTAGTGGGCCAATAAAATCGATTCTAGTGGGCCAATAGCATCGATTCTAGTGGGCCAATAACATCGATTCTAGTGGGACAATAACATCTACTCTTAATTACTAAAACCATCTGCTCTAACAGGCCAATAACATTTACTATAACGGGCCAATACCGGCCACTGCAATAGGCTGATGACATCTTTTGTTATAAGCGAATACCATGCATAGGGAGAAAGGAACATACACAATAACAGCTCTGCACTACAGAAAGCGCACTCACTGTCTGCTGGGAGGGCGACCCAATTTATTTCAGAGAAATCTGTCGCCAAAAATTACCTTCACTATACTATACTATACTATACTATACTATACTATACTATACCATACCATACCATACCATACCATACCATACCATACCATACCATACCATACTATACTATACTATACTATACTATACCATACCATACCATACCATACCACACCACACCACACCACACCACATCACACCACACCACACCACGCCACACCACACCACACTGACACTTTCACACGCAATTGAAGTTTGGCATGTTGAAGCTGACGGAGCCCATTTCTCTCGGGGGTCTCAGGCTGCATGCAAGATAGGTTCCTGTTGTTCGTACTGCCGACACAAGTGATTGTCTCTATTGCTCAGAACCGTCTTGCCTTATGACCTTCTCTGAATGGCTTGCAGACTGGAAAATGTCAAAAGTACTTTCAGTGCCATGGGAGATTCTCCCCTACCCCTTCCCTAGAGGACCCCGCGCCCCAGCTGCCCCTCAAACCTGCCATAGGATGAATCCTGATTGAACAATTTGCCCACAAAAGTTGGTAGCGCCTACAACCAAGGTGGTAAAAATCGATACAGAACTACTACTACTGCTGCTGCTACTACTACTACTACTACTACTACTACTACTACTACTACTACTACTACTACTACTACTACTACTACTATACTACTGCTACTACTACTACTACTACTACTACTACTACTACTACTACTACTACTACTGCTGCTGCTGCTGCTGCTGCTGCTGCTGCTGCTGCTGCTGCTGCTGCTACTACTACTACTTGCAGAGATGGTAGCGCCTACAACCAAAGTGGTGAAAATCGATACAGAACTACTACTACTACTACTACTACTACTACTACTACTACTACTACTACTACTACTGCTGCTGCTGCTGCTGCTGCTGCTGCTGCTGCTGCTGCTGCTGCTGCTGCTGCTACTACTACTACTACTCCTACTCCTACTACTACTTGCAGAGGTGGTAGCGCCTACAACCAAAGTGGTGAAAATCGATGCAGAACTACTACTACTACTACTACTACTACTACTACTACTACTACTACTACTACTACTGCTGCTGCTGCTGCTGCTGCTGCTGCTGCTGCTGCTGCTGCTGCTGCTACTACTACTACTATTTCTACTACTTCTTCTTCGCAATTCTTCTTCTTCTTGTTCTTCTTGTTCTTGTTCTTCTTGTTCTTCTTGTTCTTGTTATTCTTCTTCTTGTTCTTGCTCTTGTTGTTGTTGTTTTTGTTGTTATTGTTGTTGTTGTTGTTGTTCTTCTTCTTCTTCTTCTTCTTCTTCTTCTTCTTCTTCTTCTTCTTCTTCTTCTTCTTCCGGACGCTCAGACAGCAACTATTGGTGTCTGTCATATGAGCGACAATGCGTTGCGCTGCCGTTAAGCACCTGACAAGTCAGGCTTAGCGCATCCAATTTCAGCCTGGGAGACAACTGGTATCTCTTAAATCTTTCCGAGGAAAAAAAGGGCAGGAGAATGCACCAAGAAGGCAGAAAATAGACAAGAAGGAGATGACATACAGACACAAAAAACCCAACCCAAGACATTAAGCGGGAAAGAATAGAGGGAATAGCTAGTATGGAACTTCCAGAAGGTGGGTGTGCTATTTATACTGACCTGCCCCCCCCCCCCCCCCCCCCCCCCCACCTCCCGCCCCCAGCATCCTTACGCGGGAAATCAATACCCAACTGTAGCTAGGATAAAGGAGTCATCTCACCAGATCAGCTGTCCCGGCAACATTCATCTTGCAAGGCATCAGGGCAGGAAATTGTGAGGTAAGGAGTAGAGGGCAGACAGAGCAAGTGGATCAGGGACGTCAGCACAGAGAGCCAAAGCCCTGAACCGTTCATGATTTCCGCACGCGCACCCTTTAGCAGCAGCAGTAGCAGCACAGCAGCAGCAGCAGCAGCAGCAGAAACAGCAGCAGCAGCAGCAGGAGTAGCAGTAGGAGAAATGTCACTCTATTCTCTCACAGGAACCATGAGGGTTTGAGATGATATCTTACATTCAGTCTATCTGTCTGTCTGTTTCTGATTGCCTGCTCGTATGTCTGTGTCCGTATGTCTGTCTGTTTTATCTGTCTGCCTGTCTGTCTGTCTGTCTGCTTGTCTGTCTGTTTACAGATTCTGTCTCTGAACAGTAAGGGGTTTCTAGGGTGACAAGACACTGGAAATTGACGTCAGCGTTTTGTTTATTGTCTGCTTGTATTGATATTGAAGGTGTGTTTTATGTTTCTTTTTGGGTGGGTGGGTGGTGGGGGGGGGGGGGGCGGCGTGTTTGGGGGTTGCGCTGATTTTTTGTTGCATTTACGTATGTATGTATGTATGTATGTATGTATGTATGTATGTATGTATGTATGTATGTATGTATGTATGCATGTATGTTGTCAGTTGAGTATTGATACAATTATTTTATCACGTTTTATCTATTCTGTGTATGTCTGTTCATTTGACATGTAAATTCTTATGAATACAAAACTTTCCTTCTTTTGTTCTTTCGTTTGTCTCCCTTTCTTTCTTTTTTCTTTCTTGCTTTCTTTCTTTCTTTCTTTCTTTCTTTTCTTTTCTTTCTTTGTGTTTGCTTTTCAACTTTGTTTTTTAAATTATTATTTAAAAAGCAACTCTTTATGAGAATATTTCTTATCTCTTTTCTTCAGTCTATCTCTTTTTCTGCCTTGCGCTTCATTCTGCAAGGCTTATTCTGTTCCCTTACAAAACGAAGGCTGATACTCAATGTCTGACTGTCAACAGCCATCCCGTTTACTTCTTCATCACTTACACACAGAATCTGACACCCTGCCCTGTAACTTTACAACCCACTCGGCTGGGCCTGGTACTTTTATACAGGCTTCTAAAGACTGTCACCAGTGTTACATCTTCCTTAACCATGTTCTTTATCTGTCAGCGGAGGGGGGCGGTATTCCCCCAAACTAGACTCTTAACAGGTTGTTTACATTGTGTGTGTGTGTGTGTGTGTGTGTGTGTGTGTGTGTGTGTGTGTGTGTGTGTGTTTTGTGTGTGTGTGAGTGTGTGTGTGTGTGCGCCCGCGCATAAATTTGAAAATCTTAATTATGTTATTTGAGGAAAGTTGCATGCGTGTAAATGAATTCGATTTGTCTGTTTTACAAGATTCAGCGCTGTACAAATTTCATTTCTTCTTCTTCTTCTTCTTCTTCTTCTTCTTCGCAATTCTTCTTCTTCTTCTTCTTCTTCTTCTTCTTCTTCTTCTTCTTCTTCTTCTTTCTTCGCAATTCTTCTTCTTCTTCTTCTTCGCAATTCTTCTTCGCAATTCTTCTTCTTCTTCGCAATTCTTCTTCGAAATCCTTCTTCTTCTTCTTCTTCTTCTTCTTCTTCTTCTTCTTCTTCTTCTTCTTCTTCTTCTTCTTCTTCTTCTTCTTCTTCTTCTTCTTCTTCTTCTTCTTCTCCTTTGCAATTCTTCTTCGCAAATCTTCTTCTTCGCAATTCTTCTTCGCAATTCTTCTTCTTCTTCTTCAGTCTTTCTGCGTGTTCTTTCTACAGAATTTGAAAGCTCTGCTGCGTAATTTCATCTTTTAGTCTGGTCTACTGGTACTGCTTCCAATCCAATCCAATCCAGTCCTGGTGCCAATAGCTTCATCGACCACAGAGGCCACATCAGGTGTCGTTTTAGTGGGTTCTTTCCCCGCAGTGGCAGTGTTGTAGTGTCGTGGTTGCATCTCTGACACATTCTGTGAACTGGTCATGAGCATGGCATTTTGTCCACAAGGCTTTGGTAGAAGGGAGTTCCATTTTCTGACTTGAAAACCCCCCAAACCGTTTGGGGTAGACATACTTAGTTCTTTTTCAGTCTTTACTGTTTTGTCTGTCCCTGTGTTACAGTTCCTTCCTTCCTTTGTTTTCTTTATTACTTATTCGAATTCTTCTGTAATTTTGCCTTGTATTTACACCAAGCATTTAAGTTTAGAGACCTTGCTATGTCGTCATGAGAATCTTTTTGTTTCTTCTTCTAGGCAATCAGATTTTAAAATGCTGGCTCTAACTACCTCTATTTTCAGCTATTGCGTCATGTTCATATATCCCTTCATAAGGGGCCTTGACCTGTAAAAGAACAAACCATCTCAGTGTCAGTCCCTCTGTCTCTGTCTCTGTCTCTCTCTCTCTCTCCCTTCCTCTCAACCACTCTCTCTCCCTCCCTTCTTCTCAACCACTCTCTCTCTCTCTATCTCTCTCTCCTCTCTCTCTCCTCTCTCCTCTCTCTCTCTCTCTCTCTCTCTCTCTCTCTCTCTCTCTCTCTCTCTCTCTCTTTCTGTTTCTCTGCCTTCCTGCCTGCTTGTCTGTCTGTCTGTCTGTCTGTATGTCTTCCTACCTCCTTCTCTCTCTCCCTGTCTGTCTGACTTCCTACCTCCTTCTCTCTCTCCCTGTCTGTCTCTCTGTCTGTCTGTCTCTCTCTGATCAGTTCCTTAGTAACCACCTTCCCTTCAGAGGACATATCCATCCATATGTTTTACATTTGCTCTCCATGGCCTCTCAAATAATGGCAAGTCAGGGTAGAACCCCTTACCCCATGCACATTTAGAAATCAGAATATATATTGTACGTGTTTACTTTTTTTGTGTACAAAATTCAAATGAACAATTACGTGTGATGGTATTTCAATGTTGTAGTTCCAGATGCTCCAGCGGCTGTGTGATTGACCTGAGAGAAAAAATATTTGTTCAGAGATTGGTAACGGAAACAAGGTTTTTGGCGTTTTTTGAGGTTTTTTTCCTTTTGCATTTTTTATCCTTTTGCTTATAGATATTTTTGCATGTTTTTGATATAATTACACTACACAGTGTGGTTTTGGCAAATAAACATTTCATTGAGAGTGGATCTATACTTCCCTGTGTATATGTTTTTTGCTTTGTGATTTTTCATATATAGCTTACTTTAACTTGTTTCATTTCCCCAATAGTTGTATTTTGATGCTATTGGATACTGCTACTACTACTGCTTTAAATCGTCTGAAACAATCATCAACACGTGGCCTCGATGGATTGGATGGGAAATTTTTTAAATCATCTGCAACTGTTGTAGAAGAAACACTTACAAATATTTACAATATTTGCATAAATAAGAATACTTTCCCTAAAATATTAAAATAAGCAAAAATTATTCCTTTACATAAATCAGGAAATACCCCGGAACCATCAAGCTACAGACCAATTTCAATATTGTCCACTCTTTCAAAACGATTAGAGCAACATATTCATAAATGTTTATTAGCCCACTTAAACAAATACAATCTGTTACACCCAAACAAGTCTGGATTTAGAGCAAACCATTCCTGCCACACTACTCTTGTAAAAATGACAGATAGATGGCTGTTTAATATGAATACAAAGGAATTTACAGGTATACTCTTTATTGATTTTGCTAAAGCCTTTGATATTATAGACCACAGACTTCTACCACGAAAGCTTGCAGTCTCCAAACTATCTCCTAGAACCCTCACACTTATTTTGTCATTCTTATCTGAGAGACATCAAAAGGTACATCTAAACAACACTTCTTCAAGTTTTCTTCTTAACGGATTTGGTGTTCCACAAGGATCAGTAATTGGTCCCTTGTTGTTTCTTCTGTGTATAAATGACCTGCTTTTAAGTATAACTATACAAAATGAACTATTTGCAGATGATACAACTCTTGATACTAGCCACAAAAACCCTCTCCACGTATGTCAACGTTTACAAGAAAATATAAACATAATTGTCGACTGGACACAAATGAACCACATGGCTCTTCATCCAGGTAAAGCAAAATGTATGGTGTTATGAACAAGACAAAAACATCGAAATCTTAACATAATATTGCCTTCTATTTACGTCAGCAGTGTCAAAATTGAAGAAGTTTCTAGTCATAACATTTTGGGAGTAACCATCGATAATAATTTGTCTTGGTCTGTACATAAACGTAATCTAACAAAGAAATTTGCTTCCAAAACCTACAAGTTAAATAAATCAAACACTTCGTAAATCTGCAAGAGAGAAAAATATATATTTTGTATTCATTTATTCAGTCTACCTGGATTATGCATCAACCCTATGGAATTTAGCGAGTAATAACCTATTCAAACCATTAATCAGTATACATAAACGAGCTGTCAAAATAGTAATAAATAAGTCATCTTTATTAACCTTTTCATATAACAAAAATGTCAACATTCTTCCTCTCAAAACAAGATTGCTGTTTAATAAAGGTGTACTAATGCATAACATTCTTCATGGTAGTGCCACATCTTCCTTGAGAAGCATTTCAGCGAAAACAACTTTCGACATTCACATAAAATTAACCTTCCTTTACCAGCCATTACTCTGTTTAAATCAAGTCTGGTCTATTCTGGGAGCTGGTTGTTGGAATAGGCTCCCAACCTTTTTAAACAATGAAACATAATTTTCAAGATTTAAGAGTCTGTTCTATGATTTTCTAATGACTCATGAAAATGTCACATTTCTTTCACCACAAATGTTTTGATCAAACCGCAAGTAGTTTCAGTTACATAAATGGTCTCCCTTGATGGTATAGTTAGATTTTTGTTAATATCCATTCCTATTACTCTTTTTTTTTTGGGGGGGGGCTTGTTTTTCATTATTTCTGAGTATATCTAAGCTCTGTTTCTCTCTCTCTCTCTCTCTCTCTCTCTCTCTCTCTCTCTCTCTCTCTCTCTCTCTCTCTCTCTCTCTCTCTCTCTCTCTCTCTCTCTCTCTCTGATGTTTTCTACATCTTGCTTGCCTTCCAGTGTGTGTGTGTGTGTGTGTGTGTGTGTGTGTGTGTGTGTGTGTGTGTGTGTGCGCGCGCGCGTCTGTGTGTGTATTGTTTTCCATGCAGTTCTATGTCATCATGCATATTTCCCCCTTTTTTGGAGGGCTGGATGTAAAAAAGCATGTAATGCTTAATCTAGTATCCTCTGAAAAAATTTTAAAAAATATTTAAAAACTGTTCACATTGTTATATCTCTCTCTCTCTTTCTCTCCCCCTGTCTGTCTGTCTATCTCTCTCTGTGGGCTCATTCTCGTAACGCGATGCAGCAAAGCGTACTTTTTTTTTAGAGAGCGGCAGAAAAAAATCCTTGTACTCCAGTCTGAAAATGCCAGTCACAGGACTCGCTTGGCGCTGCGACGCTTTGCTGCTGTATGAGCTTATCAGCTTAACGGCAATACAATTTTGTTATCATTATCATTATCTCACTCACTCTCTCTCTCTCTCTCTCTCTCTCTCTCTCTCTCTCTCTCTCTCTCTCTCTCTCTTTCTCTCCGTCTGATCTCTTTCTCTATCCCTGTCTGTCTGTCTGTCTCTCCCCCTTCTCTCTCCCCATCCCCCATTTCTCCTCCTCTCTCTCCCAGCCCTTCCCCCCTCCCCCTCCCCGCCTTTATAGACAGAGATCGTTCTTCATCAAAGCTCATTTATCACACTCAGCCCTCTAGACAAGCCACACAGAAAGAAGACCTGGAGGACAGTGGAGGAGAGATGAGGAGGAGGAGGAGAGATGAGGAGAGATGAGGAGGAGGAGAGATGAGGAGAGATGAGGAGGAGGAGAGAGGAGGAGGAGGAGGAGGGTTTTAGTTTCAAGACCCAACAAACACACCATCAACGCTCCATGAAGTGGAGAACGATCCGTCCACCACTTGCCTCATTTATTATTATTATCTCCTGCTTTGTGTGTGTGTCTGTGAGTGTGTGCGTGCGTGCGTACGTGCGTGTGTGCATGCGTGCGTGCGTGTGTGTGTGTGTGTGTGTGTGGCAAGCTGCCGTCATCCATTGTCTAAAAACACCAAGGGGGTGGGGGTAGGAGAGAAGAAGGAGGGGGCGATGGGGGTGGGTGATGGGTGGCGGGGTTGGAGGGGCTCTTAAACCCTGCTTCAGATTCTGGGCCTGGAGGGCCCCGCACAGCTGCCGGTCTGGCACTGTCAGGTGAACAAACACACTCCTCCTGTGGCTGGTCCTGGCTTCAGAGTCTGCAGGTGGGCGGCTCTCTGGTGACAGGCCCAGTTGCGGGGATTTGACAGCTGAGGAGCTGTTCAGGTGCTGGTATTGCATCGTCTGGCAGGTACGGGATTTGAGGGGATTTGGGGAATTTGCCAGGTACCGTTCATTTCTTCTTCTTCTTGTTCTTGTTCTTGTTCTTGTTCTTGTTCTTGTTCTTCTTCTTCTTCTTCTTCTTCTTCTTCTTCTTCTTCTTCTTCTGCTGCTGCTGCTGCTACTCTTCTTCTTCTTCTTTCTTCTTCTTCTTCTTCTTCTTCTTTCTTCTTCTGCTGCTGCTGCTGCTGCTGCTAATGCTGCTGCTGCTGCTGTTCTTCTTCTTCTTCTTCTTCTTCTTCTTCTTCTGCTAATTCTGCTGCTGCTGCTGATGCTTCTCCTCCTCCTCCTCCTTCTCCTCTTCTTCTTCTTCGCAATTCTTCTTCATCGCAATTCTTGTTCTTCTTGTTCTTGTTCTTGTTCTTCTTCTTCCTCTTCTTCTTCTTCTTCTCTTCTTCTTCTTCTTCTTCTTCTTCTTCTTCTTCTTCTTCTTCTTCTTCTTCTTCTTCTTCTTCTTCTCCTTCTGCTGCTGCTGCTGCTGCTGCTGCTGCTGCTGCTGCTGCTCGTTTTTCTTCTTCTTCTTCTTCTTCTTCTTCTTCTTCTTCTTCTTCTTCTTCTTCTTCTTCTTCTTCTTCTTCTTCTTCTTCCTCTTCTTCTACTTCTTCTTCTTCTTCTCCTTCTTCTGCTGCTGCTGCTGCTGCTGCTGCTGCTCGTTTTTCTTCTTCTTCTTCTTCGCAATTCTTCTTCTTCTTCTTCTTCTTCTTCTTCTTCTTCTTCTTCTTCTTCTTCTTCTTCGCAATTCTTCTTCTTCGCAATTCTTCTTCGAAATCCTTCTTCTTCTTCTTCTTCTTCTTCTTTCTTCTTCTTCTTCTTCTTCTTCTTCTTTCTTCTTCTTCTTCTCCTTCTTCTTCTTCTTCTTCTTCTTCTTCTTCTTCTTCTTCTTCTTCTTCTTCTTCTTCTTCTTCTTCTTCACCTTCTTCTTCTCTTCTTCTTCTTCTTCTTCTTCTTCTTCTTCTTCTTCTTTCTTCTTCTCTTCTTCTTCTTCTTCTTCTTCTTCTTCTTCTGCTGCTGCTGCTGCTGCTGCTGCTCTTCTTGTTCTTGTCTTGTTCTTCTTCTTCTTACTCTTCTTCTGCTGTTGCTTCTTCTGCTAATTCTGCTGCTGCTGCTGCTGCTTCTCCTCCTCCTCCTCCTTCTCCTCTTCTTCTTCTTCGCAATTCTTCTTCATCGCAATTCTTCTTCTTCTTCTTCTTCTTCTTCTTCTTCTTCTTCTTCTTCTTCCTCTTCTTCTTCTTCTTCCTCTTCTTCTTCTTGTTCCTCTTCTTCTTCTTCTTCTTCTTCTTTTTCTTCTTCTTCTGCTAATTCTGCTGCTGCTGCTGAACCTCCTCCTCCTCCTCCTCCTCCTTCTTCTCCTCCT
>CM054148.1:51333399-51348399 GCA_028751875.1 Rapana venosa | reverse complement strand
GGTATTTTTCTTCTTTCTTTTTTTCTTTCTTCCAGTCTTCCTTCCTTTCTTTTTCTTTCTTCCCTTCCTCCTTCCTTCCAACTTTACTTCCTTCCTTCGTTAATTCATTTCTCTCTTTCCTCCCTCCCTTCCTCCCTTTCTTCCTTCCTTCATTTCTGCCTGTCCCTCTTTCTTTCTTTGCTTGCCTGTCAGAAAAGAAGAGTGCAGTTTATTCCTCTTATTCTACATAGGCATACAGGAAAAAAAAACCCACCAACCACCACCACTACCACCATCGCCACCACCACCATTACCACCACCATCATCGCCACAACCACCACCACCGCTACCAGCCACCTTTCCCACCGTTTCTACATTCAGTGCAGTTTTGATGCTGCGTCCCGCGCTTTCAGGGTAATTTGATCATCACGTCTGCCCTGTCCTGAAAAATCAGGAACCAAGAATGGCCATTTAAAACAGCAAGGGAGGGGGGTGGGGGGTGCCGGTGGGGTGGGGGTGGGGGGGTGGGGGGGGGGGGGGGGTTTAGGGGGTGCCGCCAGTGGAATGGAGAAATGTACATGGGTAAGGTAAAGAAACACACACTGGGTGCTTTTTGCTTTTCAGGGCGTTTGCAGGAGGGGAGAGAGAGAGAGAGGGGAGAAGAGGAGAGGAGAGGGGGGGGGGGGGAGAAAGAGAGGGGGGGAAAAAGGAGTGGGGGAGAGGAGAGAGAAGCGAGTCTTAGATGAACAACCACCCAGATACAACCTTTAGGAAAGGGAAGGTGTGTGTGGCTTGTGTGTGTGTGTGTGTGTGTGGTTGAGAGAAGAAAAGAGAGAGAGAGTGTTTTGGGGTTTGGTGAAGAGAGAGATGTTGTGTATGTGTATTGTGTGTTTTTTGTGTGTTTAAAGTGTGTGTGGTGTGTGTGTGTGTGAAGAGAGGAAAAAAAAGAGTTTAATATAAAAATTTTTATATATAATATTATACCCCCAGAGAATCTTCGAAAAATATATATATAAAATTTTTATATATAATATATTAATTAAAAATAAAAAAAAAAGTAGAAAGATAGATAGAATAAAATAATAATATAATAGATGAAGAGAGAGAGAAGAGAAAGGTTTAGGCTGTGTCCTACTTTTTCCCCTCGCCTATCGCTTTCTCTTTTTGCACCTCGTTTTTTCGGGTTTTCGTCTCTGTCCTCCCTTCCTCCCCCCCCCCCACCCTCTCTCTCTCTCCTCTCTCTTTTTCCTCTCTTCTTCTCTCCTCTCTGTAACAAAACCAAACAAAGCACAACAAAAATTGCGCATTTAAATTTAAAAAAGGCACAACACGGGAACCACAACGACCCGATTTGCTTTTTTGGGAAAAGGACAGTAGTGAAACAGCCCCCTCACCTGTTAACAAACAGGGAAAAACTTTCCCCCCCACAAACACCTCCCTTTTCTCCTTTTGGAGAAAGTAAACTTTTGGGTAAAAGCCTAAACTAGGACTAAGGAATGGGGAGCAAAAAGCAGAGAGAGAGACAGACAGAAGAGAGCAAGGCAGAAAAGACAGACAGGCACACAGGGGAATAAAGTGTGGCCAGACACCCCCCTGTCTGTCCTGTCTTCCATGTCTCTCTATATCTATGTATCGTGTATCTGTCTATCTATGTTGTACTTCTATGCTTTTTTGTATGTAGATGTATGTATGTAGTATGTATGAAGTATGAGTAGATGTATTATGTATGTATTATGTATGTACGTATCATCTACATCCTTCGGGGGCTAAAAACCCACCCCCGTGTTCGAACGCAGCAAACATCTTGCGTACACGTTAAATCCTGTTCCGCTTTTCGAAAGAGTAGGCCATTGTGTGCCGGTGACAAACAGATGACAACATTTACAAAACCGCATACACACGGGGACTGGATGTAAAAAAGCACACGAGTGCTTATTCCATTATCCTCGATATAAAAGAATAAATAAAATAAAATAAAATAAAGTATCTATCTATCTATCTATCTATCTATCTATCTCTCTATCTCTTCTATATGTAAAGTTAATCTCTCTCCCTAACACACACACACACACACCACACACACACAAACACACACACACACAAACACACACTCACACACACAAAACACACACACACACAAAGCTGATGAAAAGCCTAGCATTGAAGCAACATCCGTGTCTTGGAATTTGGGTGGGTTCTTTGTCGCTGTTGTGCCCAGTACAGCACACACGGGGCCTGCTGTCCTCACTGGGAGACATTTGCAGAGAAGAAGAGGGGCACAGAACAGAGCAGTTCAACGAGACAGGGGCAGTCATCTACATACAAAATGCTAGGAAAAGGAAGGAGTGGGTGGACAGAGAGAGAGAGAGAGAGAGGGGAGAGAGAGAGAGAGAGAGAGAGAGAGAGAGAGGAGAGAGAGAGAGAGACGCTTTGACGCTTTGACCAATTTACTGTCATTGCCCAATGTAGCCTATTGACAAGGGGGGTTACACACGACTTCTTTTGTAAATACAAATGAACATAAGAAAAATTACATGATGCATTTAACGTAATGAAAACCCTCCACCCAAAAGAGCTCTCTATGAACGGGTACGACTTTAAACTCTGGCGTAAACTCGGTTTCAAACTGAACACAAAGTAATGCCAAGAATAAACAACAGGAACCAATAAACAATAGCTAAAATAGTAACAAGAACATTTTTAGAATGTTATATTAGACCATCCAATCAAATTGTATGTGAAATTTTCAATGAATACCACAGCAACCATAGCACTGAAACTACCCTAGTCTAGACCTTAACCACACTTCTAGTTCTACTTGCTTCTGACTAGGGAAAAAAAATCTCCCTTCTTACTCTACTCGACTTATCTGCAGCCTTTGACACTATTGACCATTCTATTCTTCTCTCACGTCTTCAAAAAACGTTTGGTGTTACTGGTACAGCCCTCATCTGGTTTAGCTCATACTTTACAGGGAAGGTAAAGCAGCGAGGGAGAGGAGATGGGAGCCGCCCTCAATATTCTGGCCCCTAGAGAAGCTGAGGTCTCTGACACCTCGCTCCCTTACGACAGCATAGGTTATGGGGCACCTTTACCTTTACCTAAGTATTGATGTTGAGAGCTTCTGCATTCTATGGGAATACCGGTACCGCATCCTTCAAGTGAGATTATTTTGTTCACTGATGGTGTGTGTGTGTGTGGTATTTTCTTCTTCGAACGCTAAGATAGCAGCTATTGTTTGTTTTTTTTAATTCTTTTATTTCGAGGAAATGGAATAAGCACACATGTGCTTTTTCATCCTGTCCCCGTGTGTATGCAGTTTTGTCAATTTTGTCATTCTCTCCCACCGGCACACAATGGCCTACTCTTCCGAAAAGCGAAACGGGATTTAACGTGTGCGCAAGATGTTCTGCTTGCATTCGCACACAGAACCTCAGTTTATAGTCTCATCCGAAGCACTTTATTGTCCTTATTTAGTAAATAAGGGTATAAATGTGTGAGTGATATAGGAAAATAGGAAGAAAAGGGGAAAAAATATTAAAGGGGGTTTGCAGCCTAAAGTGCAGGAGAAAAACCTGTCTCGTAGCCAGTGTGCTGTGCTGCGGTCTCTTCCCTCCATCAGCTGCAGAAGCAAGCCTGTCCATTAACACAGGACCTGGAGCTGAGGCTGACTGACTCTCAGCACTGAATAGACAGGAGCGGGCCGTGTTGTGGCAGCAAACATGACGCATCTTTCCCGTTTTTGGGGGGTGCAGAGCAGAGCAGGAAAGGGGATTAGTAGAGAAACACACAGAGAACTAGAGAGGAGTTGAATGGGTAACTTTTTGTCTGTCTGTCTGTCTCTGTCTGTCTCTTCTCTGTGTGTGTGTGTGTGTGTGTGTGTGTGTGTGTGTGTGTGTGTGTGTGTGTGTGTGTGTGTGTGTGTGTGTGTGTGTGTGTGTGTGTGTGTTTCCCCCCTCTCTCTCTCTCTCAAAGGGGGAAAAAGGGAGGCAACATCAAAACAGTTCAGTCTACAGGGTTTTATACTGATCTCTATTTCACAGCAACATGGTAAATAAAATGCCAGATCGTTTACACAAACACGGAAAGCCTCTCTCAACCCCCACTCCTACCTTCTTCCCCTCCCCCCCCACCCCCACCCCAAAAAAAAAAATCCAAAAGTGTCTACCCCACTCTGACAAGCTAGGTGGCTGAATCACACCGTTGAAAAGCGGACACGATCTCCTTATTTAATGCAGGGGGCCATGCATTCGGTGTTGTTGTGCTAGGGGGTTTCTTGTCCGTGCCAGTGAAGGCTCAGTGTACCCGCAGTCCCTTTTTCTATAGAGCACAGAAATCAGGCACAGAGCAGATAGCGAGGAAAGGGCATCCTCTCAAAAGAGAGAACAAGCAACATCACTTCGTGGTTGCAATCACCTACCAGATGTGAACAGGGGGGGACGGGATAGCTAGCCTGGTGGTTAGATGTGATGTATTTGTGATCTGCTGACCAGGGTTCCATTCTCGTTCAAGAGGATTTTTTCCTCTTCTGGAGTTAACATCAGTGCTGACTCCACTCTCTCCCCCAAAAAAAAAGTTCTTAGGGTGAGACTATAAACCGAAGTCCCCGAGTGCGAACACACGCAGAAAATCTTGCGCACACGTTAAAATCCTGTTCCGCTTTTCGGAAGAGTAGGCCATTGTGTACCAGAAGGAACGGGTGATAATTTTTTTTTAAAATTGCGTACACACGAGGACTTGATGAAAAAAAACACATGAGTGTTTGTTTCATTATCCTCGAAATAAAGAATAATTTTTTTAAAACCCAGACATGCGGGGAGCACCATCTCTTCTCTCTAAGGGGGCCGATGACAAGTAGCATTCTTGTGGACAGGCTTACAAGACAGGGACAGACATGACACTATAGCATGGAGACAGGCAGAGTGTACAGGTTTACAAGACAGGGACAGACGTGACACCATAGCATGAAGAAAGGTAGAGTGGACAGGTTTACAAGACAGAGACAGACGTGACACTATAGCATGAACACAGGTAGCATTCTTGTGGACAGGCTTACAAGACAGGGACAGACGTGACACTGTAGCATGAAGACAAGTAAAGTGGACAGGTTTACAAGACAGGGACAGACGTGACACTATAGCATGAAGACGGGTAGAGTGTACAGGTTTACAAGACAGGGACAGGAGTGACACTATAGCATGAAGACAGGTAGCATTCTTGTGGACAGGCTTACAAGACAGGGACAGACGTGACACTATAGCATGGAGACAGGTAGAGTGGACAGGCTTACAAGACAGGGACAGACGTGACACTATAGCAATGAAGACAGGTAGAGTGTACAGGTTTACAAGACAGAGACAGACGTGACACTATAGCATGAAGACAGGTAGAGTGGACAGGCTTACAAGACAGGGACAGTCGTGACACTATAGCATGAAGACAGGTAGAGTGGACAGGCTTACAAGACAGGGACAGACGTGACACTATAGCATGAAGACAGGTAGCATTCTTGTGGACAGGCTTACAAGACAGGGACAGACGTGACACTATAGCATGAAGACAAGTAGAGTGTACAGGTTTACAAGACAGGGACAGACGTGACACTATAGCATGAAGACAAGTAGAGTGTACAGGTTTACAAGACAGGGACAGACGTGACACTATAGCATGAAGACAAGTAGAGTGTACAGGTTTACAAGACAGGGACAGACGTGACACTATAGCATGGAGACAGGTAGAGTGGACAGGCTTACAAGACAGGGACAGACGTGACACTATAGCATGAAGACAGGTAGAGTGGACAGGCTTACAAGACAGAGACAGACGTGACACTATAGCATGAAGACAGGTAGAGTGGACAGGTTTACAAGACAGGGACAGACGTGAAACTTTAGCATGAAGACAGGTAGAGTGGACAGGCTTACAAGACAGGGACAGACGTGACACTATAGCATGAAGACAAGTAAAGTGGACAGGTTTGCAAGACAGGGACAGACGTGACACTATAGCATGAAGACAGGTAGAGTGTACAGGTTTACAAGACAGGGACAGGAGTGACACTATAGCATGGAGACAGGTAGCATTCTTGTGGACAGTCTTACAAGACAGGGACAGACGTGACACTATAGCATGAAGACAGGTAGAGTGTACAGGCTTACAAGACAGGGACAGACATGACACTATAGCATGAAGACAGGTAGAGTGTACAGGCTTACAAGACAGGGACAGGAGTGACACTATAGCATGGAGACAGGTAGCATTCTTGTGGACAGTCTTACAAGACAGGGACAGACGTGACACTATAGCATGAAGACAGGTAGAGTGTACAGGCTTACAAGACAGGGACAGACATGACACTATAGCATGAAGACAGGTAGAGTGTACAGGCTTACAAGACAGGGACAGGAGTGACACTATAGCATGGAGACAGGTAGCATTCTTGTGGACAATCTTACAAGACAGGGACAGACGTGACACTATAGCATGAAGACAGGTACAGTGGACAGGCTTACAAGACAGGGACAGACGTGACACTATAGCATGAAGACAAGTAGAGTGTACAGGTTTACAAGACAGGGACAGACGTGACACTATAGCATGGAGACAGGTAGAATGGACAGGCTTACAAGACAGGGACAGACGTGACACTATAGCATGAAGACAGGTAGAGTGTACAGGTTTACAAGACAGGGACAGACGTGACACTATAGCATGAACACAGGTAGCATTCTTGTGGACAGGTTTACAAGACAGGGACAGAAGTGACACTATAGCATGAACACAGGTAGCATTCTTGTATAGCATGAAGACAGGTAGCATTCTTGTGGACAGGCTTACAAGACAGGGACAGACGTTACACTATAGCATGAAGACAGGTAGAGTGGACAGGTTTACAAGACAGGAACAGACGTGAAACTTTAGCATGAAGACAGGTAGAGTGGACAGGCTTACAAAACAGGGACAGACGTTACACTATAGCATGAAGACAGGTAGAGTGGACAGGTTTACAAGACAGGGACAGACGTGAAACTTTAGCATGAAGACAGGTAGAGTGGACAGGCTTACAAGACAGGGGCAGACGTGACACTATAGTGTGAGAGAGACGTCAGACTTCAGACTTTTATTGTACATCAGCCTTAGCGGACAATACAGCAAGCAAATTGGGTATAGGGAATGGGTACATGACAAGTCTTGTAAACATACTACTACCACATAGGATGAAAGTGAGTGTGTCACCATGATTATGAAAACTGGAATATTACATCAGGCGTAACATATATATTTGATGGTGAAACAAGTGTACATCACAAAATTTACAGTCCACATTGTTTTACATTACTTATGGTATTCATCAACCTGAAAATCAATGTCTACAAATTTATTTGACTTTTTCTTTAGATTGCATGAAAAATAAATCGCGATAGGTTATAATCTGTCCGTGGGTTTGACAGCTTTCAGTACAGCGCGCACGAGAAAGAGAGAGAGAGAGAGAGAGAGAGAGAGAGAGAGAGAGAGAGAGAGAGGAGAGAGAGAGAGAGAGAGAGAGAGAGAGAGAGAGAGAGAGATAACGCAATTTTATTTTGTGAGGGTAAAAAAATAAGCACAAGACTTTTTTTACATCCAACCCTCGGGGAGTGGGGGGGGGGGAGGAAGAAAGAAAGAGAGAGAGAGAGAGGGAGAGAGAGAGAGAGAGAGAGAGAGAGAGAGAGAGAGAGAGAGAGAGAGAGAGAGAGAGAGAGAGAGAGAGAGAGAGAGAGAGAGAGAGAAAGAGAGAGAGAGGGAGAGATTAAAATTCAGAAAAATGTGTTTGGAGACAGAATTCTATGACAAAGTGTTAAGCTAAATAGGCCGTTAAGCAATGACGGTAAGCCCGTTGCAGACACTGAGACAGGCTGCTTCAGAATACATTTCCTCTTATCAAGTGGGCCAGATTGATTTTCAAGATTTTCAAAGGCAATGCCACTCTGAAAATACAAAAAATCTTCTTTTTTATACTTTTTTTTTTTTTTTTTTTTTTACTATACTACATCTTCTATCAACATCAGACCATCAATACTGAGAGCGAGAAAGAGAGAGAGAAAGAGAGAGAGAGAGAGAGAGAGAGAGAGAGAGAGAGAGAGAGAGAGAGAGAGAGAGAGAGAGAGAGAGAGAGAGAGAGAGAGAGAGAGAGAGAGAGTCAGAGCAAACCCACACATAACGCACTCACATATTTATTTATTTATTTATTCTTTTATATCGATGATAATGGAATAAGCACTTATGTGCTTTTTTACATCTAGTCCCCGTGTGTATGCGATTTTGTAAATTTTGTCATCTGTCATCTTTTTGTCACATAGAGGCAGACAGGCGGACAGACAGGCAGCCAGACAGACAGACAGAGGCTGGGAGAGACAGGGAGGGGGACGAAGACAGGGTCGCAGGCAAAGAGGTAAAAAGACAATCAGACATAAAATACATAGACAAGATGCGCGTATCATACTCTCTCTGTGTGTTAGGGACAGAGACAGACAGACAGACAGGCTGACAGACAGGCAGACAGACAGACAGACAGGCTGGCATGTACGCAGGCAGGCAGAAAGACAAACAGATAAAAGACAGACACAGACAAACAGACAGACAGACAGATAGACAGCCAGACAACTCTCAAATATTTTGTGTGTGTGTGGTGTGGATATCTATGCCGACATCTAATCCACACTGTCAACAGGAAAGAGCGATGAGTTCACAGAATTAGAATGGAGGAGAAAAGAGAAGCAATCCCCCTCCCCCTACCCCACCCACTACCCCACCCCCACCTCATCCCACGATCCTAAAATCCTCATCCCTCATCGGTTGAAAAGAGTGGACTAGAAGATCCCCTTACGTTATGAGAGAGAGAGAGAGCCAGAGAGCCAGAGAGAGCCAGCTCCGCCTGATGAGGACCTCATTTCTCAAACTGTCATGCCATGCTAACCCTGACCCTGGCCTTTGAAGGCAAGCAGGCACTGTCCTGTCTGTTGTTCACAGGACAGAGTTTTTTCCCCTTACCTGCCCCCAAGCTTTCCTGTCTGCCTCTGTCTGCATCAGAGTTGTCATGTCTTCAGGGCAGCAGATGGGAAAGCGTGTGCAGGGCGAACACCAATGGAAAAAACTTGCATGTAGTAGTATGCTAAGAGAAATGCTGCAGGGCAAGATTCCCACAGGTTTTTTTTTCTCCTGGTCAACTGTCAGTGACATCAGAACAGTGGTGATGGTAGCTGTTGATATGCACGTCCCAGTCAGCCGTCTCCATCCCCTCCCGTCTTTTATTTATTTTATTTGTTTATTTATTATTTATTTATTATTTTATTCGTTATTTATCATTTATCTGTTTATTTATTCTTTTATTTTGAGGTGAATGGAATAAGCACTCATGTGATTTTTTTCACATCCAGTCCCCATGTGTATACAGTTTTGTCAATGTTGTCATCCGTTCTCACCAGCAAACACTGACCTACCCTACCCAAAAGCGGAATGGGTTTTAACGTGTGCGCAAGATGTTCTGCGTGAGTTCACACACGGAACCTCGGTTTACAGTCTCATCCGAAGGACTTTTTGTGGAGAGTGGAGTCGGCACTGTTGTTCACTCCAGAGGAAAAAAACCCTCTTGAACGAGATTTGAACCCGGGTCAGCAGATCAGTCCTTCAGTAGAGTTTTCTCTTTCGACTTACTCCGTCCACTTGGCTTTGTTCTCTGTGTAGGAAGAAGTGTGTGGTCTGATGTCTCCGTGGGCTCTGTTCGTTCTGTCCATTTCATGCCCTTGGCTTGCTTCCGTGTGAAATAGCACATCTTCTTCTACAAATTTTGTGCCAGAAATGTCTCTATTACTTTTCTTATTGTCCACTTTGTGCAGTTTTTGTTATACTTTACATTTCTTTTCCTTCATTTTCTTTGTTTTCTACGACCTGTCTGCAGTTCTGTCTGTATTTTTCCTTCTTATTTGTCTTCGAACACTCAGGCAGCAACTATTGGTTTCTATTATATGAGCGAAAATGCGTGTGCGCTGCCGTTAAGCGCCTGACAAGTCAGGCCCAGCACTTTCAACTTCGCGTTGGAGAGAATTGTTATATTTAAAGTCTTTCTAGAGAAAAGGCAGCAGAATGGACCAGGAAGGTAGAAAAATAGACAAGAAGGAGGTGACAGGAAGAAAAGGAACAAAGCAGAAACAAAGAGAGGGATGGAGAAGAGGGAACCCCCAGCACAGAATTTCCAGAAGGTGAGGATGTTATTTATGCTGACAAACCCCCGGCAGCCCCACAGGTAAAGTTAAAAGGTAAAGGTGTCCCATAACCTATAAGTTTGTAGGAGAGCGAAGCGTCAGAGACATCACTTCTCTAAGGGGCCAGCATATTGAGGGCGGCACCCATCTCCTCTCCCTCGCTGCTTTACCTTCCCTGACCCTAAAGAAGGCAGGTACCCATTTACAGCTGGGTGAACTGGGGGACTGTACTGGTACCCCGCAGGATGACAGTTATATTTTCAAACTGTTAAGGCAAGCCTTTATGCTGAACTCTCCAAGTCTACCAGTGCCAGGCCCGTAAAGATTTTTACATTTACATTTTATTTACACTTTATACCACTTTAAGTCACGAGATTTCTCCACATGAAATTCGGTCTGCTCTCCCCGGGGAAAGCGCGTCGCCACAAGAGCAGCGCCACAAAAGATAAAAGCTTTCGCTCCCCAACTCCTCGCCCTATCTCTCTCTCTCTCTCTCTCTCTCTCTCTCTCTCTCTCTCTCTCTCTCTCTCTCTCTCTCTCTCTCTCTCTCTCTCACACACACAAAAACTCCCAAACTGCTGTTGTGCATCCTCCTTTATCTGCAGACGGTAACAAGGTGTAACAGCCACAGAGGGGAGCTGGGCCTGTACAACCTTTCCTGCACGTTAAACAAAAAAATTGTGAGTGCAGATTGGACAGAAGTTGAAAGCCAACCTGAGTGTTTGTGCTAAAATTGTTAGAGAGGGGAGGGGGAGGGGTGGGGAGAGAGGAGAGGAGGGGGGGGGATCAAAAATGGACAGTAGGGGGGGGTGTTGGTGGTGAAGAAAAGAAGAAGACACGGGTGAAAAGTAAGAAATCATGGAAGAGGAAGAATGAAATTAAGAAAAGAGAAGAACACAGAGAGAAAGAGAAAGAGAAAACAAGAGAGAGGGGAAGAGAGAGAGGAGGAATGGAGAGATAGAAAGAAAGAAAGAAAGAAAGAGAGAGAGAGAGAGAGAGAGAGAGAGAGAGAGAGAGAGAGAGAGAGAGAGAGGAGAGAGAGAAGGAGCAAGCGAGAGAGAATAGTAATGGATATATAGAGAACAAGAGAAAAGAGAGAGAGAGAGAGAGAGAGAGAGAGAGAGAGAGAGAGAGAGAGAGAATAGTAATGGATATATAGAGAACAAGAGAAAGGGAGAGAGAGAGAGAGAGAGAGAGAGAGAGAGAGAGAGAGAGAGAGAGGAGAGAGAGAGGAGCGATGGAGAGATAGAAAGACAATGACAATGACAATGACAAATTCTTTTATTTCGAGGATAATGAATAAGCACATGTGCTTTTTTACATTCAGTCCCCGCCCGTAGGGATACATCTTAATAATAACCCAACACTTATACAGTCTCACAGTAGAAACATGGGGAAATAACCCTTTTCAAAACAGCCCCTCAACACCCCACCCCCCACCCCCCGAAAGCAAACTAATAAAAGAAAACCCTAAAAATACCCTCACCACCCCCACCCACCCTCACCACCAAAAAAACCCCACAACCAAAACAAACAAACAAACAAAAGAGAAAGAAAAACCAAACCAACAAAGAAGAAAAAAAGAAAAAAAGAGAAAAAGAAAACAACAACAACAACAAAACCAAGAAAAATAACAACCAAACTTAATAAGTCATAAAGATAAACATCTACACATTGTCAAATGGTACATATACTTGTTACACATAACAATACGATATTGAAATAGGGCACTCATTAAGACTTAAGTACAGAGGACAAGTCCAATAAGTATTGACAATATAAAATATTAATCCTTCATCAGGATACACCATAACTATAAGCAAAACGATAAAAGGTGAGAGAGAGAGAAAGAGACAGAGAGTGTGTGTATGTGTATTTCAAAGATAATATCCAATATATAATCCCCAAAACAGTACACGATCACCATCAACACTCATTTTTGATTATACTCGTTTCAAATTATATGTCATGATAATGAAATAAACTCAATACCCATATATTCACACAATAAAAACAAGAAACAAAGAAAAAAAGGCAGAAAGAGAGAGAGGCTTTAACAATTTCTTGTCATTGTCCAACTAGGCCTTTTGACAGGGGAGGTAACATATTTCGTGAAACAGTTAAATAAGATAAAGTTAAATCTGTGATCAGCACAAGTAAGTATGGCAAAAAGCAAGGTCCAATCCCCTTATAATAAACTAAGTATAACATTGGCGTCTATACAATGACAAATCATACAGTAAAAGGTAAAGGTAAAGGAGTCCCATAACCTATAAGGTCGTAGGGGAGCGAGGCGTCAGAGACCTCACATCTCTAGAGCCAGCATATTGAGGGCGGCGCCCATCTCCTCTCCCTCGCTGCTTACCTTCCCTGACCCTAAAGAGGGCAGGTACCCATTTACAGCTGGGTGAACTGGGGGAACTGTACTGAAGCCAAGGAGCGCAAACGGTCACCCATCCAACTGGTAACCACGCTCGACGCTGCTTAACTTGGCTGGGGGAAAGCGAGTGCTCCGACCACTGAGCTATCCCGTCCCCATTACACAGTACATACAAGGAAAAGAAAAAAGAAAAACCAAACTCGAATGCTATAACAACTTTCGAATCGACCATCCATTCAAATTACAAGTTATAGATATCAACCTTTTTTAAAAACAAAATCTCCTTACTTGAGAATAAATTGCTCTTTAAAGTGACTATATCGTTACGTATTGATACAACTGGTACTGGCATGGCTTTGTCTTAATTTCTGTGCTTCTGCGCTAAATTTAGCTACAGATTTAATTACGTGTTCGGACAAAATAGAAACAATATCTTGACTTTGTGTTGTTAATAGACTTAGAAAATTACGATTCTTGCGTATATTTTCATATGCTCTACATTGAAACAAAAAATAAATGCCATCGTCAACAGTATGACCACATAATGGGCATGGTAATTGCATGGATGTTTCTCTGAAACCATCTTTTGTTTGCAATGAAACCCAGTGTTCTTAACCTGAATCGAGCATAATTAAGTCAGTGCCATTTATCAGTGATTATTATTAGATATTTTTCTGTCTGAAATACAGATTTGAAAGTAAAGAACCAGCTATATCTATTTCTACTCTCCATATCCGAGTGCCAGTTTTGTTTAAAAGAGCAAATAAACCTATCTTTAAATTCCGAAAGAAACTGACGCTTATTACCTACTTCCCGAGACAGCCATACAATCCCAAAGCCATGCTCTGACAAAACTTTTTTAAAACTTGATATGCCCAGTTCTCTTTACCCAACTCCATCTGCATAATCAACATATCGTATGACTGTCTACATAAATGTGTTTGTGGAAGTTTCAATAGTTTTTACCAATATCTAATGCATTTCACAAAAGTTCTTATATATAAAGGATATCTTCCTGTCTCTCCATAGAGTACAGTATTAGATGAATGTATTGGCACATTTAAAAAACGTTGTCGTGGCAAATGTATGAACTTTTTCCATTTGTGCATTTGCATATAATCCCCACATTTCTGAAGAGTACGTCAGCAACGGTTTTATCTGTGTGTCAAATATTTTCCAGAATAGGGAACAGTCGAGAGAGAGAGAGAGGAGGAGGAGGAGGAGGAGGAGGGGGAGAGAGAGAGAGAGAGAGAGAGAGAGAGAGAGAAGAGAGAGAGGAGAGAGAGAGAGAGAGAGGCACAGTGGCTGATGTATGTAGAACAGAACAAGCAACAATGCAACTCTAGCCTTAATGCCAGGAAACCGAACAGATGCCGACGCAAGCAACACAAAGCGCAACACTGCATCAGTGTATAATAATAATAATAATAATAATAATAATAATAATAATAATAATAATAATAATAATGATAATAATAAAAATAATAATAATAATAATAATAATGATGATGATAAAATGGAATTTATATAGCGCTATATCTTGCAAAAACAAATCAAAGCGCTCGCATTCGATCCACTCCTACACATGCAACCAACAATAATTAACAGTTTTCACACACACACACACACACACACACACACACACACCACACACACACACACACACACACACACACACACACACACACACACACACACACACAGTGGCTGATGTATGTAGAGACGCACAGTGGCTGATGTATGTAGAACAGAACAAGCAACAATGCAACTCTAGCCTTAATGCCAGGAAACCGAACAGATGCCGACGCAAGCAACGCACAGCGCAACACTGCATCAGTGTATGGTTTTTTTTGTTTGATTTGTATAGTTTACCATAGATTAGGTTATTTTTATTCTATGTCTGCATATACATTATCTTTTTTATTATCGCTTTTTTTCTTTCTTTAGATAGATGGCTTGATGAAAAAAAGCAAATGCACTGCTTATTCAATGTACCATCTGAAAATAAGTTTGACTTTGACTTGACTGACACCACACACACACACACACACACACACACGCACACACACAGGTTATACACTTCGGCAGGATGATGAGAATGTTGGTCATTGAAGGCAGGGAATTTCTCTGTCTTTGAGATAATACAGCTTTTGAATTTGAATTTGAAGGATAGATAATTACGAGATAAAACAATGGGGAAAGTCTTAGACTTGAAATAGGTATGTCTTGAGGCTGGACTTAAAAGTGTCATAAGTAGGCTTTTCGCGAAGGGAGAGAAGGAGGTCATTCCAAATACCTTCCCTGCCTCCCACCCCCCACCTCCATTCCTGAGTTAGAGCACCGAGGTTCACCAATGATGACATTTTGCGTTTGCGACTGTTTCTGCCTACCATGAAGGTAGCC
>CM054148.1:51323399-51325899 GCA_028751875.1 Rapana venosa | reverse complement strand
TATAGAAATCAACAGATAAGAAAATAAAATCATCACACTTTTACTTGTATCTGATATACATAAAACGACATGATTATCACCAGCGCATTTAGCAAATTAGAATGCATACATTCAGACTGATACACATATTTATCATATATTTGTCATACTTCTATACTACATAGTCATCGGAGCATCTATAACAAAACATGACGACGTGTCTATAATACTAAAACAATGAAAAATCTTTATCTATGAAGCTAGGACGATATGTATAGTCAATTTATTGAAATCTCCTTTCATCAATACACGCATATCTGAAAACCCTTAAATCTTATCTGCAGCTCTATTTCAGACATAAGCATACCACTATTTACCTCAAAATGATCAGTTTTCATGGTAGTAGGTAAACACAAGTACATAATACATCCTTTGCCAAACATAAATGACCTTTTGATATGCGTTGCTTATTCTATTAACCCCCTTGAATAAAGTTCATTTTGTCCACCCCCCTGCCCCCTCTCTCTCTGTAATGTTATTATGCTCACTACATCAAAAATTGTGCTAGAGAGAGAGAGAGAGGGGGGGGGAGGGGGACGTGAAATGACTTTTATTGAAAGGGGGTAATAGAATAAGCAACGCTTTATTTCGACATCTAGCCCTCTGGGGCGGAAAAGACACAACAAACGTGAAAAAACTGCCACAAAATGAGAGACAGAGAGAGAGAGGGGGAGGGAGGTAGACGGAGAGAGAGAGAGAGAGAGAGAGAGAGAGAGAGGAGAGAGAGAGAGAGAGAGAGAGAGAGTGAGAGAGAGAGTGAGAGAAAGAAAAAGAAAGACAGGCAGTCAGACGGACACAGACACAAAGGCACACAGACACACAGGCACACAGACAGAGACAGAAAGACAGACAGGCAGACAGAGACAGAGACAAAGACAGACAGGCAGAAACATGGACAGAGACAAAGACAGACTGAACAAAAAAACAGACAGACAGAAGACAGACAGACAGACAAGACAGACACAGAGAGGCCACTTTTGTACTTGACATATTTCAGGCTCTTCGCGAATAAAGAGAAAGCGACTTGGTTCTGCATTTGAAAGCAGAATGGATGGTAGGCCAGAGTAGTCCGTAAAAAAACTGTTCATCAGACAAAAGTGTCAAACCATATAATGCCCCCTCCTCTACCCCCCCCCCCCACCCCCCTCGCCCCCCCCCCCCCCCCCACACACACACACCACTGCACGAGATCAAAGGACAACATTCTTCAGACAGTCGGCTGATTGAAAGAAGAGAAAGAGGAGTAAAAGGTTTGGGCTTTCCCTTCTTTTTCTTTTTCTTTTACACGAAAAGAGAGGAACACTGCATTCAAGAAGAAGATATTGGGGGGAAAAGTTCTGTAAGAAGAAACTAATGCAAGTAGTGGGATGCTGATGCTTTCATGTTCTTCCAATATTTCGTCGCACAATTGCATGCACGCACGCACGCACGCACACACGCAAGGACACACGCATATACATTATTATGTGCAAGCATGCATGTACGCGAGCGCACACACTCACACACACACACACACTCACTCACTCACTCACACACACACACACACACACACACACACACACACACACACACACACACACACACACACACACACACACACGCACGCACGCACGCACGCACGCAAGCACTCTCCATCCCCCCCCCCCCCCCACACACACACACACACAAGCACGCAGATTAACCGATACCTGGCCTATTCGGTCGTTTTGTAGACCGCCGGGGCACCACTGAAGATTTTTCAACCAGCTTCCTCCACCCAAGTATAGGGGGAAAAAATCCAAAGAGAGCCATTTTCAAGCAGTCATCGTGTGCAGCAGAATGTCAAACTGCTTTAAAAAACATCATCGTGAGACAATGGACGACACGAGTAAATAAACGCTGGGACAGTACATTATCACAGCTCTGAGAGCAAGAAACAGAGAGGGAGGAGGCGTACTCACCTGTGCAACTCCTATGTCTATGAACAAACCAACCTGAATTATCTGTCTGTCTGTCCTTCTGTCTGTCTCTCTGTCTCTGTCTCTGTCTCTCTCATCAGTGCAGACTCCCCTCCCCACCAACAGTTCTTCGGATGAGACTATAAACCGAGGTCCCGTGTGCGAAAAGCGCAGAATATCTTGCGCACACGTTAAAAACCTGTTGCGCTTTTCGGAAGAGTAGGCCATTACGTGCCGGTGGGAATGGATGACGAAATTTACAAAAAATGTATACACACGGGGGACTGGATGAAGAAAAAGCAATACATGCTTATTCCATGATCTTGGAAATAAAAGAAGAAAAAAAAAATTCTCTCTCACTCCCTTCTGTCTCCCCCTCTCCCTCGCTCTCTCTCTCCCTCCCTCTCTCTCTCCCTCTCTGTCTGTTAGACAACTAGCATGGTTTTTGTTTAAAGCTTTCAAACTAAGAGACAGTAAACTGAGTCTCCTGTCCACCTAGAATTTTGTAACTCTTGATGTTAATC
>CM054148.1:51300899-51320899 GCA_028751875.1 Rapana venosa | reverse complement strand
TTTTCTTTTCAGAAAGGCTTAAAAGATATCAATTCTCTCCCACGCCGAAGTGGGACACGCTGGGCCTGACTTGTCAGGCGCTTAACGGCAGCGTAATACATTAATTCGCTGATGTGACAAACAGCGGTAGATGCTGTCTGAGCGTTGGACGACGAAACTGAAGATGATTAAGGTTCATGTCCGTGATTGCTGGCAAGCTCCTGCCTTAGCGTGTTTTTTCGATAATCTGGAGACAGGGAGCCTGCCACAGTTTGACGTGTACAGTTCTGTCCTGAAGTCCAGAGATAATTATAATTATCAGCCATGTTCCGGGCCTCGGTGACCTTGGGACTGGGAAAGGGTCACCATTCCCCCGCCCCCTACCCCTCCCTTCCCTCACTTCCCCTGTTCTGTCAGTGACAGAACCCTCGGGGGGACATATTGGTAGTGCTCGTGGAGACACGCTGGGATGATGCTAGGAAAAAAAAAGCGGCAGAGACAGCCTCCCCATTTAGAGTAGAGTCCGAGTAGGTTTTCTGCTGGTTTTGTTGCTGTGGTTTGGTTCGTTTGATGGTTTTGTTTGTTTCGTTTGTTTGTTTCTTGCTTTTGGGTTTTTTTCTTCTTTTTTATACTTTTTTCTCTTTCTTTTATCTGTTCGTTTTTGTTTTTGTTTGTTTGGGGAATAATTTTTTTAACTAAACAAACAGATCAAGTACAGGGCAAGCAAAACTCTCCACACCCACAACAATATCTAGAAGACAATCATATGCAGATCATGTGCAGACCAACAATTGCCTCAAGCTTTGCCTTCATCCTTGCAGGAAAACAATAACAATAACAACAATTGCACGTAAAATATCTGATATTTCATGGTAGTTATGAAAAAGTGTTACAAAGTTTTAAAAACAAATCCAGCAAACATCCAAATCTTCACCAGCACACTGTATATGTTTACAGTTTTGAAGAAATCGGCCAGCTCAACATCTCATCAACACATGAAGCGTTTTTATTGGTCAGTTTACTTTAAAGGTATTTCTGATTGGTTAGTTTTACTGTAACTGTGTTTTTGATTGGTTATTTGACTGAAACCGTGTTTTTATTTGGTTATTTGACTGAAACCATGTTTTCGATGGGTTATTTGAATGTAACTGTCTTTTTTTATTGGTTATTTGACTGTAATTGTGTTTTTTGTTGATTATTTGACTGTAACTGTGCTTTTGATTGGTTATTTGACTGAAACCGTGTTTTCGATTGGTTATTTGACTGTAACTGTCTTTTTTATTGGTTATTTGACTGTAACTGTGGTTTTGACTGGTTATTTGACTGTAACTGTGTTTTTGATTGGTTATTTGACTGTAACTGTGTTTTGATTGCTTATTTAACTGTAACTGTGTTTTTTTCGATTGGTTATTTGACTGTAACCGTATTTTTCATTGGTTATTTGACTGTAACTGTGTTTTTGATCGCTTAGTTTGCTGAAATTGTATTTTTGTTTAGATATGTGACTGTAACTATATTTTTGATGAGTTATGTTATAGAAAATGTAGTTTTGATTGGTTTGTTTGTTTTGTAAGTACATTTTGGATAGGTGCTCGTTAATCTAATTTACTGTAGTTTTCACTAATTTTTGTAGGTGTATTTTGAATGGGTTCTTTTACTGTAATTCTTTTTTTTCATTTTATTTTATTTATTTATTCTTTTATATTTATTTGTTTATTCTTTTATATCGAGGATAATGGAATAAGCACTCATGTGCTTTTTTTTACATCCAGTCCCCGTGTGTATACGGTTTTGTAAATTCTGTCATCTGTTCCCACCGGCACACAATGGCCTACTCTTACGAAAAGCGGAACAGGATTTAACGTATGCGCAAGATGTTCTGCGTGCGTTCGCACCCGGGGCCTCGGTTTATAGTTTCGTCCTAATTTTGACTGGTTATGTCACTGTTACTGTAGTTTTTTTACTGGCAGGTTGACGGTGACTATATTTTTGGTTGGTTGTTATGTAACTGTTTCTGTTTATATTTTGTAACTGTGTGTCTGGTTAAATTATGTAACTATGTGTCTGGTTAAATTATGTTAACTGTGTTTCTGGTTAAATCATGTACCTGTCTTTCTTCTTTTTTTAAATTGTAACTGTATTTTTCTTCTTCTTCTCCTCTCCACGTTCCATACGCATCCATACTGTAGAGCGTCTGTAGAAATCTAGTGGAAAACACAGAACCGTACCTTGTAAAATTGTGTGTTATTTTATTGTCTTAAAGTTTACGTATATAGATAGATATATATGTATATATACATATATATATATTTATATATAAATAAAATATATTGTTTTTATATAGCGCTGAATCTTGTAAAGTAAACAAATCATATATATATATATAAACTATGCAGAATAGGTAGGTATGAACATAAGCTGCAAAGCCAGTACTTCTACCGATGCAAAAGAGAAAGAAGAATGGTTATCACGATCATTGTCATTGATATAGTCCATGTAAACACACGATGTAGACATGAACATGTCCAAGAGAGATGAAGCTGGAATTGTGTGGGGGTGTCTCTGGTAGCTGGGGATTGCGGTATTGCGTGTGGCCAGGAGAGTATGTAGATAGCAGAGGGTAGGCAAGGTCAGGCAGGGGGGGGGAGGAGGGGGGGGCAATGACTGAACGCTAGTTGGGCTTTGTCTGGGATCGGTTTTGTAGTGTTGTATTGTTTTGTGTTGCATTGTACACCATTGCATTGGTTTGCATTGTATTGCACTGTACTTACTTGTATTGTCTTGCACTGTATTGTATTGTATTGCACTGCACTGTATTGTATTGTATTGCACTTTACTGTATTGTATTGCACTGTACTGTATTGTATTGCACTGCACTGTATTGTATTGCATTGCATCGTATTGTATTGTATTGCACTGTACTGTATTGTATTGCACTGTACTGTATTGTATTGCACTGTACTGCACTTAATTGTATTGTGTTGCAGTGTATTGTATTGTATCGAACTGTATTACATTGCACTGTACTGTATTGTATTGCACTGTATTGTATTGCACTGTACTGTATTGCATTGCACTGTACTGTATTGTATTGCACTGTACTGTATTGTTTTGTATTGCTCTGTACAGAGTTTTATTGCACTGTGCTGTATTGCATTGCACTGTACTATATTGCATTGCACTGTATTGTGTTGAACTGTGCTGTATTGTATTGCACTGCATTTTAATCTATTGTATTGCACTGTATTGTGTTGAACTGTGCTGTAGTGCATTGCACTGTACTATATTGTATTGCACTGTATTGTATTGAACTGTTCTGTATTGTATTGCACTGTATTGTATTGCACTTTGTATTGTATTGCACTGTATTGTATTGCACTGTATGTATTGCTGCATATTTATTGATGCACTGCACTATGTACTGTATTGTATTGCACTGTATGTATTGTATTGCCTGACTGTATTGTATTGCACTGTATTGTATTGTACTGCACTGTATTGTATTGTATTGTACTGTATTGTTCTATAATGCACTGTACTGTATTGTATTACACTGTGCTGTATTGGATTGTATTGCACTGTACTGCATTGTATTGCACTGCACTGTATTGTATTGCATTTCACTGCAATGTATTGTATTGCACTGTACTGTATTGTATTGCATTGCACTTCATTGTATTGTACTGCACTGTACTGTATTGCATTGTATTGCACTGCGCTATATTGTATTGCACTGTGCTGTATTGTATTGTACTGCATTGTATTGTACTTCACTGTACTGTATTGTATTGCACTGTACTGTGCTCTATTGTATTGTATTGTCATGTATTGTACTGTATTGTATTGAATTGCATTGTACTGTATTGTTTTGTATTGCACTGTGCTGTATCGTATTGCACTGTATTACATTGTATTGCACTGCACTGCATTGTATTGCACTGTACTTATTGTATTTCACTGTACGGTATTGCATTGTACTGTATTGTTTTGTATAGCACTGTGCTGTATTGTATTGCACTGTGCTGTATTGTATTGCACTGTACTATATTGTATTGCATTGCACTGTATTGTACTGTGCTGTATTGTATTGCACTGTACTGTATTGTATTACACTGTACTGTATCGTATTGCACTGTGCTGTATTGTATTGCATTGCACTGTACCCTATTGTAATGCACTGTATTGTAATGCACTGTACTGTATTGTATTGTACTGTACTGATTAGTATACCACTGTATTGTATTGTATTGCATTTTGCTGTATTGCATTTATATCATTGTATCATATACCACTTTTTGTCACAAAAAATCTCTCTGCGTGAAATTGGTCTGCTATGCTCTGGGAAGAGGGTGCAGCATGACCACAAGAGCAGCGCCATCATTTATCTTTTTTGTATTTTTTAAATCCTGTCTGCGTAATATATTATATTCGTTTTCCTATCAGAGTGGCGTTTTTCCTCAGAACTTTGCCAGGAAACAGCTACTTTTTGCTATACATTCTTTTACGTGCGCTGAATGTGTGTTGTACACATGATCTCGGCCTCATCTGAAAGACTAGCACCCAGACCACCACTCCAGGTCCAGCTTTTACAAAGCATTCTGGCAGGGTCAGAAAATAATGAAAGGAGAATGAAGAGAGGTGGAAGAAGTAAGAAACGATTTCTGATGCTGAAAATGCACGGTTCAGGCCCCACAGAAGGGAAGAGGAAAACAGAGAAGTCCGCTGTAGATAGACCTTTGATTTGTCAAAACGTCTACTTCACCTTGTACAAGTCTAGACCCGATGTTGTACGGTTAAATATACAAAAACTGATTGACAATCTTTGTTGTTAGGAAAGAAAAGAGTTTTTTTCAGTAACTGGCTGATAGTCTTTGATACTGGAACCAACAAAAAAAACAAAGTTTCAAATAACAGACAGGTAACCTTTGATAGCAGAACAAAAAGAAGGCTTTTCAAATTATTGGTAGGCAATCTTGTTGAATCCAGCAATGATGACAGACAGCAAAGACTGAGGTCAGTGTCAACCATGTCGGCCCTGTCTGTGTAGTACTTTTATCATAAAGGAGGCCCAGCTCCAATATCATCATTATTATTAGCTAAGCCCAATAACTGTGGCACGCTGCCTGTAGTATTTTGGCTTTGTTGGTAAGGAGTTAAATCTTTACTTAACATCCCTTACTGTCATGTAATGCTCACGGGTATAAGTGAGTATCATCATTGGTATAATAAGGTGGAAAGAATAAGAGACAGGACTGCGCCTTGTGGAGAACCAATGAAAGTTGTTGTTTTTTTCCTGAAGACATTACTTGTTGAAACACGACACATTGTTTTGTATTACTCAGTAAGTTCATCATAACCCAAAGGATAAGCCGAAAACACGTGTTCAATGATAGCAGTTTGAGTGCTAACTGACGGAGCTGGATGAGATTGAAGGCAGAGGACAAGTCAAAAAACAGTGTGCGAGCAAAGGAGCCAGGTTTGTTTTTTCCACATGAGTGAGAGCATTGTGCAGCACTGTACCTGTAGTGATCTTTGTGCTTTTTTTGGCTTTCTATACAAATTACACACTTTTGTTGGCTTTCTATACAGATTACAGACTTCTGTTGGCTTTCTATACAGATTACAGACTTCTGTTGGCTTTCTATACAGATTACACTCTTTGGTTGGCTTTCTATACAAATTACAGACTTTTGTTGGCTTTCTATACAAATTATTACAGACTTCTGTTGGCTTTCTATACAGATTACAGACTTTGGTTAGCTTTTTATAAAGAATACAAACTTTTGTTGACTTTCTATACAGATTACAGACTTTGGTTAGCTTTCTATACAGATTACAGACTTTGGTTAGCTTTCTATACAGATTACAGACTTTGGTTAGCTTTCTACACAGATAATAGACTTTGGTTAGCTTTCTATACAGATTACAGACTTTGGTTAGCTTTCTATACAAATTACAAACTTTGGTTGGCTTGATGTAAAAATTACAGACTTTGGTTAGCTTTCTATACAAATTACAGACTATTGTTGGCTTTATATACAAATTACAGACTTTGGTTGGCTTTATATACAAATTTAAGACTTTTGTTGGCTTTATATACAAATTACAGACTTTTGTTGACTTTATATACAAAATTACAGATTTTGTTGGCTTTATGTACAAACTACAGACTTTTGTTGGCTTTATATACAAAATTACACAATTTTGTTAGCTTTATATAGAAAAATTAAAGAAAATCTACGTAAGAAAAACTACAGTACAGAAGAATAAGGAAGAATAAACAGAGACAGAGACGAGAAGAGACCTACGACAAACCACTAGAGATGTTGGTGGGTGGGTGGTCACTGACAGGTAGAATGACCCACTCTCTGACTGACCACCAAACATACAGATAGACTGACCACCAAACAGACAGACAGACTGACTCACCACCAAACAGACAGACAGACTGACTCACCACCAAACAGACAGACAGACTGACTCACCACCAAACAGACGAACAGACAACAGATAAAGAAGGAAGACAGGCGAGGCAGACAGAGAAAGGCCATCAGACAGATGGCCCTTTGATGCTGACACCAGTCTGTACAGGGCAGACTGACTGACAGTGCCAGAAATGACGACTGCTGGGAGAGCGAAAGAAAAGAGAGAGAGAGAGAGAGAGAGAGAGAGAGAGAGAGAGAAGAGAGAGAAGAGAGAGAGAGAGAGAGAGAAGAGAGAGAGAGAGAGAGAGAGAGAGAAGAGCGAGGAGAGAGCGAGAGAGAGAGAGAGAGAGAGAGAGAGGAGAGAGAGAGAGAAGAGAGAGAGAGCGAGAGAGAGAGAGAGAGAGAGAGAGAGAGAGAGAGAGAGAGAGAGAGCGAGAGAGAGAGAGAGAGAGAGAGAGAGAGCGAGAGAGAGAGAGGAGAGAAGAGAGAAAGCGAGAGAGAGAGAGGAGCGAGAGAGAGAGGAGAGAGAGCGAGAGAGAGAGAGAGAGCGAGAGAGAGAGAAAGCGAGAGAGAGGAGAGCGAGAGAGAGAAGAGAGAGAGAGAGAGAGAGAGAGAGAGAGAGAGAGAGAGGAAGAGAGAGAGAAGCGAGAGAGAGAGAGCGAGAGAGAGAGAGAGAGAGAGGAGAGAGAGAGAGAGAGAGAGAGAGAGAGAGAGAGAGAGAGAGAGAGAGAGAGAGAGAGAGAGAGAGAGCAGAGAAGCAAGAAATGAGGGAAGGTACAACAGAGTAGATGAGAAGGGACGCAGCTTAAACAGACAGAGAGAAAGAGGCATGAGAACAGACAATGGAGGAAGGGGCTGACATCAGTCTTATGCCAGAAGGGACATCGGGCCTTCAAACGACAGTCTATAAAGATGAGGAGCAGAAGGACATGAAGGATTAAACGTCCAGCTTGCCTCCCCTCACTGCTTAAGAGGAGACAAAGGCCATGGATAAGCTTGACACTCTTAGACGATAGGAGGAGGAGGAGGAGGGGGACATGACAGGATAAAATCAGTGTCCAGTCTGTCGGCCCATCCTCCATCAAATCCGTTACGACGGACGCTATAGCCGAGTGGTTAAGACCGTTGGCCCACTGCTTTGAAGATATTCAAAACTGGATGACACAGAACAAATTACAGCTAAATGCAGATAAAATCGAAGCCATGCTCGTAGGGACCAAACACAACTCTCTTCCATTACAACAACTTCAATAGAACTCGGCAATACATCAGTCCCTATATCCACTGATGTGAAGTATGTAGGTGTTCTTATCGATAACACACTCTCTATGCAAAAATTCATCACCCAGACCTGCCAGTCGTGCTACCATCAATTACGACGTATTAGTACAATTCGAAAGTACCTGTCCACCGATGCAACATCCAAACTTGTCACTTCTCTCATTCTTTCACGTCTGGACTATTGCAATTCTCTTTTATCTGGTCTGCCAGCATCATCTATCCACTCCCTTCAAAGTATACAAAACTCTGCAGTTCGACTAGTTCTCAGAAAGAAAAAAAAATCTGAGCTCATTACCCCTCTCTTGCGATCTCTCCACTGGCTGCCTGTGCCACAAAGAGTAAATTATAAGATCAGTACCCTCTGTTACAAATGTCTCCCAAAACTGCACCCTCCTACCTCTGTGAATGTCTTCACCTGTACACTCCTTCACGTTCCCTCCGCTCTGCTGCAGATACCTTGTGCCTACGAATACCTAGATTCAACCAATCCACTGTTGGCCGCCGCTCTTTCTCTATTTCGGGTCGATCGAACTTGAATGAGCCCCCCCTCTCTCTCTTCGCCAGAAACCTAGTTATGACACTTTAAACTCCAGCCTCAAGACATATTTATTTCAAAGATTTTCCTCTCCTGCTTCATCTCATAGCTTTTCCCTTCATTCAACAGCCAAGATTCTATTGCCCTGCCAGTGTGGTGTGTGTGTGTGTGTGTGTGTGTGTGTGTGTGTGTGTGTGTGTGTGTGTGGTGTGTGTGTGTTGTGTGAGTGAGTGTGTGTGTTTGTGTGTGTGTGTGTGCGCGCGTGCATGCACATTTGGAACTATTAATCGTTTCTGGTTGTATGGCTGTGTAAGAATGAGTTGAGTGCAAGCGCTTTGATTTGTCTCTGCAAGATATAGCTCTATATAAATTCCATTTATTATTATTATTTCACTTCTATGGGTTTATGAGATAATGGGGTTGAATCTCGGCGGCGTTTGGTGCATTAAGGGTGCGGAGTTTTACTATCTCCCAGGTCAGCTTCAAGTGCAGGCCTGCCAGTGCCTTCATTCCCTTCGTGTATATACACATGCACAAGTTGTTGTCAATCATATGAGCGAAAATGTGTTGCGCTGCCGTTAAGCACCTGACCAGTCGGGCTAAGCGCATGGAATAGTAATAATAATAATAATAATAATAATAATATAATAATAATAATAATAATAATAATAATAATAATAATAAATGGAACTTATATAGCGCTATATCTTGCAAAGACAAATCAAAGCGCATGCATTCAATCTAATCTTACACAGTCATGCAATCAATGACAAACAATCAATAGTTTTTATCTAACATATATTACAGAAATGGTATGATGCAGACCAAATCTATGAAATAAAAATTTCAATAGTCAAATGTTTTTCAAAAGCACACACACATAGGTCATATACTTGAGCAGGGTAATGGGACAAAGGTTAGTGAAGGTGGGACAGATCTGATACGAAACAGGAGGGGAAAAATCTTAGGTTTGAAATAAATATGTCTTTAGGCTGGATTTAAAAGTATCATAACTAGACTTCTGGCGAAGAGAAAGAAGGAGCTCATTCAAGGTCGACGGACCCGAAATAGACAAAAAGCGATGGCCAACGGTGGTTTGGTTGAATCTAGGTATTCGTAAGCACAAGGTATCTGCAGCAGAGCGGAGGGAACGTGGAGGAGTGTACAGGTGAAGACATTCACAGAGGTAGGAGGGTGCACTTGTGTGGATACATTTGTAACAGAGGGTACTGATCTTATAATTTACTCTCTGTGGCACAGGCAGCCAGTGGAGAGATCGCAAGAGAGGGGTAATGTGCTCAGATGTGTTCTTTCTGAGAACTAGTCGAGCTGCAGAGTTTTGTATACATTGAAGGGATTGGATGGATGATGCTGGCAGACATGCCAAAAAAGATGCAATAGTCCAGACATGAAAGAATGAGAGAAGTGACAAGTTTGGATGTCGCATCGGTGGACAGGTACTTTCGAACTGCACTAATATGTCGTAATTGATAGTAGCATGACTGACAGGTCTGGGTGATGAATTTTTGCATAGAGAGTGTGTTATCAATAACAACACCTAGATACTTGACAGCAGTGGATAGAGGGACTGATGTATTGCCGAGTTCTATTGAAAATGTTGTAATGGAAGAGAGTTTGTGTTTGGTCCCTACGAGCATGGCTTCGGTTTCATCTGTATTTAGCTGTAATTTGTTCTGTATCATCCAGTTTTGAATATCTTCAAAGCAGTGGGCCATATTTGTCAGGAGAGAAGGCTGATTTTCAGGAGTAGCACTGCTTTGAATCTGAGAGTCATCTGCGTAAAAATGATGGTTGATTTGATGACGGTTTATTATATGTGACAGTGGGGCAGTGTAGAGAGTAAAACGAACAGGGCCTAGAACTGATCCCTGTGGGACTCTGCATATCAGTTTGGTAGGCATTGATTGAACCTTGTTCACTGCAGCTGTGTGGAATTGGTCAGTAAGGTATGAATTAAACAAGGTGAGGGCTGTGCCAGTAACACCGAATGCTTCTTGAAGACGGGAGAGAAGAATTGAGTGGTCTATAGTGTCGAAGGCTGCCAATAAGTCGAGTAGGTGAGAAAGGGGACATTTTCCCAGAGTCAGAAGCAAGTAGAAGCGTGTTTAAAGTGTGTACTAGGGTAGTTTCAGTGCTGTGGTTGACGCGGTAGGCAGATTGAAACTCAGGAAGAAGATTGTTGGAGAGAAGATGGTTGTTGAACTGTTTGAGAACTACGTTTTCAAGGACTTTAGAAATAAAAGGTAGATTGGAAAAGGTCTATAATTCTTCAGAATGTCAGGGTCAAGGTCATGCTTTTTGAGTAGAGGTGTGACTATAGCAGTTTTGAGAGCTGATGGAACATTTTCTGAAACAAGAGATGAGTTTACTATTTTCGTGATAGTGGGTATAAGTTGTGGTAGGCACTGTGTGAAAAGAAAAGCAGGTATGGGGTTAAGATCACATGATTTTATGGTAATTTCTTTGAGATTTCTTTCTCACTTGTCATATGAAAGAAAAGGAGAGGAGTGCCAGAGAATTGGGGGTCAGAAGCACAGGCTGGAAAGGAGTCTGATTCAGTTTGGAGCGAATGTTATGGACTATGGAAGAGCACTGCTATCTTTAAGTCTTTCTGGGAAAAAAACCCGGCAGGAGACTGGACCAAGAAGGCAGAAAATAGGCAAGAAGGAGGTGACAGGAAGAAAAAAAACAAGGCAAAAACAAAAGGGGGATAGAAAAGAGGGAATTCGAAGCACAGATTTTGCAGTGGGTGGGGATGCTGTTTATACTGGCAGACTCCCGACTTTCTTCTCATGTGGGCAAACCAAGGCAAGAGAGCGAGAGACAGACAGACAGACAGAGAGTCAGACAGACAGTCAGACAGACAGACAGAGAGACAGACAGACAGACAGACAGACAGAGACAAAGACAATGAGGCAGAGGCAGACAGAGAGAGAGAGAGAGAGAGAGAGAGAGAGAGAGAGAGAGAGACAGACAGACAGACAGACAGACAGACAAACAGACAAACAGACAGACAGATACAAAGACAATGAGGCAGAGGCAGACAGAGAGACAGACAGACAGACAGACAGGCAGACAGACAGACAGAGACAAAGACAATGAGGCAGAGGCAGAGGCAGACAGACAGACAGAGAGAGAGAGAGACAGAGATAGAGAGAGAGAGACAGACAGACAGAGACAAAGACAATGAGGCAGGGCAGAGGCAGACAGACAGACAGACAGAGAGAGAGAGAGAGAGAGACAGACAGACAGACAGACGGCCAGACAGACAGACAGACAGACAGAAACAGATTGTTGTCCTGTCACGGATGTATTTTATATTCATTTCATATCACATATTTCGCACGCGATGCCATTTCTTAAGGACTTTCTTAAGCACACGCTAAAACCAGTTTCGCTTTTCAAAAGAGTAGAACATTGTGTGCCGGTGGGTATGCATGAAAAAAAAATGGACACGAGTGCTTATTCCATTATCCTCGAAATAAATGAATTGAAAACAAGGCAAACAAACACTCGTACCGCCCTCATCACCCCTCGTTCACCCCCCCCCCCCCCGCCCCCCTCCTCTCAAATCAGAAATGGCTGATGAAAACTAAAAAAAAAAACCCCAAGATTTTGTAGCAAATAAAAAAAAAGTGAATTGTGCAATATGAAATCGATTTTTCTTCATTATTTATGATGATAGGCTTATTTGGAACTGTCAACGAAGAGATGAGTTTAAGTGCACCGGCATCGTTAAAAGCATCCACGGAGAAATATCGAAGGTAATAGGCTGTTTTCGTGAAAGCGTATCGATCTAGAAAGTAAACATGAAGCGAATTCGAGAAATATTGGAAGAATGGCTATGAACTAGAAAGATTTATTGGTCGTGCGTGCGCGTACGTCTGATTAAAAATAAAAGCCTAAAACAAAGTTTTATGCATCTTCTAACTCTGTGTGTGTGTGTTTGTTTGTCTTTGTGTGTTATTGTTTTTGCTGTGTTGTATTGCCTTGTATAGCATTGTGCACTTCTTTTACATACACACACAAAAACACACACACAAACACACACACAAGCACAAATACCCTCATATTTGATATTGCTATTTAGTGGAAGGACGTTAAACTGAAGAACTAGCACACACACATACACACACTCACTCACATACCTACACACAACACACAGACCTACACACACACACGTACACACACACAAACACAAACACATACAACACAACACAACACACTCCTATACATAACACACACACCTACACACAGCACACAACTACAGACAATATAACACAACACAACACAGCACATACACACTCTCTCTCTCTCTCTCTCTCTCTCTCTCTCTCTCTCTATCTCTCTCTCTCTCTCTCTCTCTCTCTCTCTCTCTCTCTCTCTCTCTCTCCTTCCCAAAACAGATCAAACCAAACAAAAGCCCTTGCTTCTGACCTGTACTGAAGTTTTCAACGCAAAAGCTAAACCAACAAGAAAACTGCAGGTTTAACGATCGCTTTCATTCTCTCCTTGCCTTTCTCTGCAATGCTTTCCTCTTCACAGGACTGTCACACAATTCAGTCCTAGAGGAAGGAGAAAGGACGTTTCTTTTGAAGACCTCCTCCTCCTCCTCCTCCTTTCTTCTTCTTCTTCTTCTTCTTCTTCTTCTTCTTCTTCTTCTCCTCCTCCTCCTGCTCATCCTCCTTCTTCTTTAGGCTTCATTCCTCTTATCTCAGAGCATGCAGAGTCTAAAAGTATGGGACATTTGAAAGGAGACCTTCTTCTTTAATTTAAGAGACTCTCCCCCCCACCCTATAATCATACTTCAAAGGGGTTCCATTATTTTGACGTGATGAAAGTTTGTGTCACGTCAGGCACTTGCGGTTGTTGTGATTCCATTGAAGTTTCTGTAGTTTAAAGTTCACTTTCATCTGATCTTCATTGATTTCACTGATTTATTGTATACTCATAAGTCACTTGGGTTTCCTCGGCTTGGCTCGTCTCCGCTCGGTTCGTTTTCGGTCCGGTCCGGTTCGTTTCGGTATTGTTCGGCTGTACTTGACTCGAACCTGTGCGGGTTCGGCTTTTTTAGCTCGGCTTTGGTTGGGCTCGGCTTGGTTGGGCTCGGGTTTTTGGTGTGTGTGGTTCGGTTGGAAGTCGGGTTGGGTGGGGTTGGGTCAGTTTGGCTTGGTTCGATTTGGTATAGTTTTAAACCTGTTCCGCCTTTTGGAAGGGTAGGCGTTTTGTGCTAATGGGAACGGATAACAAAATTTACAAAACCGCATGCACACAGGTGCACACAGGTAAATGGATGTTAAAAAAAGCACAAATATCCTCAAATGGAATCTCTCTCTCTCTCTCTCTCTCTCTCTCTCTCTCTCTCTCTCTCTCTCTCTCTCTCTCTCTATCTCTCTCTCTCTCTCTCTCTCTCTCTCTCTCTCTCTCTCTCTCTCTCTCTCTCGATTGTTGGACAATCTTTCATTCATCATATTTCTTTTCTAATTTTAATGTAAGCTAGATTTTAACGATCGCTTTCACTGCTTTCCTCTTCACAGGACTGTCACACAACTCAGTCCGAGAGAAAGAAAGGAGAAAGGACACTTCTTTTGAAGACCTTCTTCTTCTTCTTCTTCTGAGCGCTTTGATTTGTTGCTTTGACAAGATTCAGCGCTATATAAATTCCATACATTATTATTATTATTATTGTTATTATTATTATTATTATTATTCTCTTTCTTCTTCTTCTAAGCTAAATTTCAATGTACGCTAGGTTAGAAAGTTCGGGGAAGGGGATGTTAGGACACTGGCACTCAAAGGAATGATGATGAGGCCACGCAGGGGTGTTATGGTAACACGCTTTATGGTTTCCTCTACCCATTAACAACACACAGCTCAAGCAGGAGAACAAAACTGCTGTTTTCCTTCTAAGTGATTCTGTCAGGTTTTACCACACGACAGCCTGTCCAACTTCAAGAAGAATCTAGCACCAGACTGCCAGCAAGAGAGAGACTTTAAAATGCCATGCACACCCTGTTATATTGGTTTGCTTGCAGGACTACTTATTCCAACTGACCAATGAGTACATTTGCAAACTGAGACTAGCTATAGTGCTAGTCCTGACCACACATCCAAATCAGCTGACAAAAAAATTTATTCACAAACTAAAATCACCCAATAGTCAGACTACATGACAAAATCTGCTGATTCCATAGAGAAAGGGGGGGGGGGGGGTAATAAAGAGGGAGAAGGGAGGGGATGCTATTCAACAAGCAAGAGGCCCCACAAGTCTGTTGATAGAGACCAGCTGTGGCGAGCTCTAAGGTGTTTATCACATGACTCTTTCACTGGACACTCTACAACAATGCCTCAGGACATGAATAGAGAGGACTCCACTGTAGATGACAAAGGGACTGTTAAAGACAAAGGCTGAGCCACCAGCCCTGGGACTGTAGGCCTACAGTGAGAATTTTTTTTTTTTTTTTTTGCTGCCTCATCTTCTGACGATCCCCGTCTCACTGTTCACACGCCGCTCATTCCAATCTCCCCGCCACAACCACATCCAGATTTGTTATGTCTCATCCTCAGGGTCGGAAGTCCACAGGGAGCCCATCACTATCAGGCCGCCGTGGGACCACCAGCCAGAGAGGCCCTGCACTGCTGCTGGGTCACTTTGGTGGTGTTCAGTGGTGCCTGTTCTGAGCTAACATACGCAGGACACCACCTACTAAGCCCCCTACTAACGACAGTATTAGCTCAGTCGCGGAGCCAGACTGAGTGAGTTGCCCACCCCAGGTGGCAACCACCACAACGTCCCTCCAACGACCGTCCCCTGCGAACCTCCAACCCCAAAGGCTTTGACACAAACTCACCACAGACACAGAAGTGTATGGGCAAACCGAATCTGAGGTCACCATGAGACCAGAGAAACTGAGACCACCGAATGAGAGGCAAAATTTTTTTAATGCATGATGATCAATGACAATGAGGATGACGTAATGATGCTGCTGTGGAAGTGCATATGCTTTGAGACTACTTGACAGGGTTGTACTCTACGCTTACTATCATAATATATCCCGGCGTCAACCGGGCCCGAGAGATACAGACACCTGCAGTGTTGGTCAGGTAATTTGAGCAACACTCTCAAACTCGCATCCGTTAAGTGGATGAAGCTCGACTGTGTGGTCCCAGTCTTCCCACTGAGCCCACAGCACACTCACTCTGGGTAGGAGCCGGCCGGAGTCCGAAAAATCCCTATGACTCTTATGGGAATCGAACCTGCGACCTTCCAGTCCGTAACCCAAGGCGCTAACCACTGCGCCATGGCGGCTGGTACAGTGAGAATACTTAGCTACATCATCACACTGAGTTGCCAGTCTTCTAGCTCACAGAGACATGCTGGACACTTAACGTGAGAGAAGGTGTGACAGTACACAGGCCTCAATCAATTGCCAGGTCTCCCAGCCCACAAAGACATGCTGGACACCTAAGCTATGAGAAGGCGTGACAGTATACAAACTTCAACTGGTTTCTTTAGAGAAAGCCTCAAGTGGATTAAAAGAATTCCCAAACAACAGCCATGGGTATACAAACAGACCAGAAGTTTGTCCAAACAGCACACTGCAACATGCAGCTTCACAAAGAAACCCAACTCTCTTTCAGAACTGCTAACCTCAGCAAATCATGAAGTCTAACCAGGTTGAACACCTTCTTTCTAGAAGGGGGGAGGAGGAAGAAGGGAAGGGAAGAGGGGTCTAGTTCAAACGTGATAGTGTCCAAAGTGCACACTATAACATAAGATATAGCGAATTTGAATATGTTGATACCCTTTTAAATGGGGCAATTGCCTTTCTTGAATAAAATATCGTTATCCTTATCTCTCGATTGTTGGACAATCTTTCATTCATCGTAAATTTTGAACGTTGGTATCTCAAATGCTGTTTTTTTATATAAGGTTTACTGTTTTCCTTATCACATAATGTTTTTAAATGTTGTTGTGCATTTGACGTTACTGCCCAGAACGCTACCTGCATCCCCTCCATCCCCCCCTCCGTTCTGTGTTTGCATAATGACCGATGGCCAATGTATTATAACATCCGAGTTCCGAGCTCTCTCTCTCTCTCTCTCTCTCTCTCTCTTCTCTCTCTCTCTCTCTCTCTCTCTCTCTCTCTCCATCTATCTATCTATCTATCTCTCTCTCTCTCTCTATCCATCTATCTATCTATCTATCTCTCTCTCTCTCTCTCTCTCTCTCTCTCTCTCTCTCTCTCTCTCTCTTATCTATCTATCTCTCTCTCTCGCCATAGCCTGGTGGTTAGAGTGATGTATTCGTGATCTGCTGACCCGGGTTCGATTCTCGTTCAAGAGGATTTTTCCTCTGGAGTTAACATCAGTGCCGACTCCACTCTCCTCAAAAGTCTTTCGGATGAGATTATAAACTGAGATCCTGTGTGCGAACGCACGCAGAACATCTTGTGCACACGTTAAAACCCGTTTCGCTTTTTGGAAGAGTAGGCCATTGTGTGCGGGTGGGAACTGATGACAAAATGTACAAAACTGCATTCACACGGGGGCTGGATGTAAAAAAGTAACAGAATGCTTATTCTATTATTCTCGAAACAAAAGAATAAATAAAAGAATAAATAAATAAATCCTGTTATCATCTTATTGCCGTTGTTATAATCGTCATGATCATCATTGGCGGCTAAGCAGTCCCATCATCATCTCCATCACCACCACCACCACCACCACCACCACCACCACCACCACCACCACCACCACCACAACCACAGTCGCTATTGTAGACATTATCTCTTTTCCCCTCAACCTTTTCTTTTTTCCTTCTCCCCACGTGTTTGTGGATGATTCATTGCTAACTGTACTTTTCACATTTCTGAATAATCGTCCCATTACAGGTCTCATCGCTGTAATGGTTATCATCAAGCTGACTGGCATACGTTTATCATAATCATCTCCATTTTTTTTTTCCTTCTGGTAATTTTTGTCTCTTTAGCTACAGCCGTTTACAGAGAAATTGTCACAGTTAGGGGCTGCAATCATCATCGCTACAATGACGGTGTTATTTTTCAGATGTTGGTTATTATACTTTTACTATGAATAGGATCACCCCCAAGCACACACACACAAACACAGAAACACACACACACACACACACACACACACACACACACACACACACACAAAATAAATAAATAAATAATGTAAGAATACAAAAGCTTTTTTACCCCATTTTTCTGAAAACTCCCTTAGAAGCATATTCAATAATTTGAATTTGGCATTTGATATTGCAAAAGGTCTCTGGCATAGTCCTATGGGACATTTGTTATAGTTTCATTAACGTTAATCACTCTTTATGTTTTTGTTTCGGTTTTTAATTTTTGTGTATTGTATCTTTTGCTTTGTGCGGTTTCTTTTCATGATTATACTACTTTCCCCCCCCCCCCTCGCATTTTTCAGTAGGGCCTCCACCACCACCTCAATTCTAATACACCCCTTGTACATATGTGTTGTGTTTTTTCTCGTCTAATATCACTGAGAGTGAACAGAAGTAAAATCGAAGACAAAAACAACAACAACAACAACACACACACAGAGAAAAACACACACACACAAACACACACAACCCAAACCAAACCAAAACCAAAACAAACAAACAAAACCCACTACTTCATTCCTACACTCACGGGTGCGAGCTTCAGCTCATCTTTTGTTTTCCTCGTTGGCAGGTCAGTAAACGTTTTTGTGGAGATTTTTTTTAAAGGCAAAGATGTCGTTCAAGGTTCAAGACAGCTTGAACACCCTCCTCCCCCCCCCCCCCCATTTCCCCTCCACACACACACGCACGCGCACACCTACGCACATGTGAGAGAGAGAGAGAGGGAGAGAGAGAGAGAGAGGGGGGGGGGACAATGACAATGACAATGACAAATTCTTTTATTTCGAGGATAATGAATAAGCACACATGTGCTTTTTTACATCCAGTCCCGGCCCGTTAGGGATCATTTTTAATAATTTAAAAACCCAATACTTATACGTCTCACAAAAAAACAGGGGAAAAAACCCCTTTTTAAAAACAGCTCCCCCCCCCAAAAACCCTCCCCCCCCCCCAAAGCAAGCAATTAAAGAAAATCCTAAAAATACCCCACCCCTACCCACCCCCCAAAAAAACCCTAACCAAAACAAAAAACAAACAAAAGAGAAGAAAAACCAAACCAACAAAGATGATAAAAAAGAGAAAAACAGACAAACAAACAACACAACAAGAACAACAAAAAAGCCAAGAAAATTTAAAACAACCCCAAACTTAATAAGTCATAAAGATAACATCTACACATTGTCAAATGGTACACATACTTGTTACACTAATTATAAGATATTGAAATAGGGCAACATTAAAACTTAGTACAGAGGCAAGTCCAATAAAGTATTGAAAATATAAAAATATGAATCCCTTTATCGGATATTCTATGACTATAGCAGGACGATAAAGGTGAGAGAGAGAGACCAGAGACAGAGAGACAGAGAGTGTGTGTGTGTGTATTTCGAGATAATATCCAATATATAATTCCCAAAACAGTATGCGATCCCATCAACACTCATTTTAGATTATACTCGTTTCAAATTATATGTCATGATAATGAAATAAATTTAATACCCATACATCCACACAATAAAAACAAGAAACAAACCAAGAAGAAATTTGAAACTATACAGTCGTTGAGGGAGAGAATATGAGTGGGTGAGTGAGTGAGTGAGTGTGTGTCAAGTCAGGTCAAGTCAAGTCAAGTCAAAATTTTATTTCCAGATGGTACATTGAATAAGCAATGCATTTGCTTTTTTTCATCAAGCCATCTATCTAAGAACAAATTTCGTAATGATTATACTAAGATATAACATTATTGATCATTTACCGTTAAAATTAAACCCGAAAAAAAAGGAAAAATCGATAAGGGATAATTTAAAATAAAATTACCCCATATACATTTTACATGCACCATACCATGCACGCCGAGCGCGTGCGCGCTCGCCACAAACATTTAAATAAAATGGTTTTTTAAAAATTAAAAAAGAAAAAAATTAAAAAGTCAGGACAACAAATTTTCACCTACGTTACATCCATTCTTTCACGTTTATATTTAGATAATAAAAAAAGGTACAAGAATAAACGTTTTGAAAATATAGGCATTGTATTACTGACAATTTACCTTAAGACCTCCTCCTCTCCTCTCACCCCGAAAAAGTGTGCTTTTTTTTCGTTTACTTTTCAAAATAGCGCTTTTAAAAAAGACATATTACACAAAAGCTATCAAAGCAAAATAAGGGAAATAAGATTATAATAATGATTATCTAAAAGAGAACAATTATAAAAAAAACAAACGCCCTCACCCTGAGACAACAATATAACAAAAATTTTCCCCTCACCTGAGACACAAAAACCTGATAACAGAAAAAGCATTGGAAAAGGATGGGGGGGGGGAGGGGTATCAAGGGGGAAGGGGGGAAATACACCTTCAATCAAATTAAAAGTTTTTAAAAAAAAAGACAAAAAATTCAAAAAATTAGAAAACCCTATAGATACATATTCAAAAAACCCCTAAACCCCCGGACTTCAAATAAAAAAAAAATACTAAAACAGTATCGCTTTTTATAGTACTAAAATTATCTTAAATGCAATAAAAAAAAAAATCCCTGAAAAATTATTTAAATTTGACAAGACAAGGGCAGAGGGGTGGAGGGAAAGAAAGGAAGGAGAGGAGAGA
>CM054148.1:51237434-51300399 GCA_028751875.1 Rapana venosa | reverse complement strand
GAATGATGATGATGATGATGTTGATGATGATGATGATGATTAAAGTGATGATATGATGAGAGGACGACGACAACGAAAACGAAAGACAAACGATGAGATGAGACGAGGGACAATGATTACAACGACACGAAAATGGAGGCCACGCGACGATAGGAAGAGGGTGTCAGTGTCCTTTAAACCTGTGATTGCAGGAGGGAGGGAGTCAGAGTTCACTTTCTGGGATGGCCGTGACGGTTGTGAACAAGTCCACATGTGAGGCCTATGGCTTGGTACAGAAAGTCATAAGCTGTGATGGCGGTGACAGTGGCTGTGAACAAGGCTGAAAGAGAAAACGGGGCTGCACTTCAGTCACTGATTGGTATCAGTGTTCTTATTTGTGTTGTTAGTTATTCTTTGTCTCGAGAATAATGGAACAAGCATTCATGTACGTTTCTTTACAGCCAATCCCCGTTTGTATGCAGTTTTGTAAATGTTGTCATCCGCTCCCTGGTTTCAGACCTGGACGCAGTACAACAGAGCAAATGTTCACAGATTCAAATATCTGGGATCTATTACGACAGACAAGGGATCAAAACCAGAAATACTGTCAAGATTTGCCCAGACCACAGCCACAATGACCAAGCTCAAACCCATCTAGAGCAACAGAAAAATCGCCATCAGTTCCAAAATCAGACTGATGCGCTCTCTGGTCATGTCAATCTTCTTATATGCATGTGAATCATGGACCTTCACAGCGTACTTAAAGAGAAGAATAAGAGCTGCAGAAATGAGGTGCTTCCGAAGACTCTTAGGCATCTCGTACAAAGACCACATCACGAATGAAGAAGTCAAGAGAGACGCATCCGCAATGAAATCGGGCCCTATACTGACCTTCAAACACTGCAAGACAACGAAAACTGAAGTGGTTTGGTCATGTCACACGCTCCTCTGGTCTTGCTAAAACAATCCTACAAGGCACAGTGATGGGAGGAAGAAGAAGAGGCAGACAAAGGAAGAGATGGGAGGACAACATTCTTGAGTGGACAGACATGGAGCTGAGAGATACCCTGAGGGTGGCTGAGAGACCAGAGGACTGGAGAAAGGTGGTTGACAAAGTTTCGAAGGCTCCCCAAAGGATTCGGAATCTGAGGGATCGGTGACGGAGTATTTGTTTACAAAATTTTACATGAAAATTCTCATACAAAACTGATTAGTTAAGCATGCCTTGAACAGTTCATTAATATGAAATTCTGTCTCCCCATTAAAACAAAAAAGGAACCAAACTTCTGTTCCATAGGTTAAAATAGAAGTTATCAGTGAGTCTAATAAATGCATTATTATAGAAGTCTAATTTTTGTCCATGAACTGCACTTTTAAAGGCGTATATTGCTTTGTTGCTTTGTTTTGCTTTGTTCTTGTGTTGCTTGAAATTTCCCGTTCTGATGAAAAACGACATCTAGATATTTAGAGGTTTCTACTGTTTCAATTACATGCTTTCCACATTTTTAATGAATTGGAATTTTTGGAAGTGATCCCGAAAAAACTATTACCTTTGTTTTTGTTTTGCTTATCTTTAAACCCCAATTAGAACAGTATTCTTGCAGTTTATTCAGTTAAGTCTGAAGACCTATTTTGGTTGTTGATAGTAATGCTAGGTCATCAGCATAGAGTAAACAAGGAATTCTGTCTTTTGTGCTTATATATGGCGAATCTTTTTCATCAATATATTAAATTATATCATTGACATATACTTTAAGTAATGTGTGTGTGGTGGGTGGGGGGGTATACCACTTTAAGTCACGGATGATTTCTCTGCCTGAAATTCGAGCTGCTCTCCCCTAGGAGGGCACGTCGCCACAAGAGCAGCGCCACCCATTATTTTTTCTGTTTCTGTCTGTATTTTTTTCCCTGTCAGAGTGGTTTTATTCTACAATATTTTGTCAGGGATAGCTCCCTTATTGCTGTGGGATATTTTATGTGCTCTAGATAATTATGTGTAAAACACGGGACCTTAATTTATCGACTCATCTGAAAGACTAGCACCCAGGCCACCACTCATGGTCTACAGGATGGGGGAAAAGTTTCTGGCCTAATCGTGGATCAAACCACCACACATTTGAAACATGGACTTTTCGCTTTGTAGGTAGGTGCCTTACCTCTAGACCACCGATCCACAGATTCACCTGTGTGTGTGTGTGTGTGTGTGTGTGTGTGTGTGTGTGTGTGTGTGTGTGTGTGTGTGTGTGTGTGTGTGTGTGTGTGTGTGTGCGTGAGTGTTTTTGTTTTGTTTTTTGTGCGTGTATGTTTGTGTGTGTGTTTGTGTGTGTGTGTTGTTTTTTGTGAATGTGTGTTTGTATCGTGGGTGTGTTGCAAGGTGTGTTTGTTAGTGGTGGTGGTTTATGTCGTGTATGTTGTGTGTGTGGGTGTGGGGGTTTTTTGTGAATGTGTGTTTGTGTAGTGTGGTTTGTGTGGTGTTTGTGTGTATGTGTGGTGTTTTTGTGTGTGTATGTTTGTGTGTGTGTGTTTTGTGTGAATGTTGTTTGTTACGTGGGTTTTTGTGTTGTCTGTGTGGCGCGTGCGTATTCTGTGTGATGTGTTTTGTTGTGTGTTCCGTGATTTTACGTCTGTTCACTCAAAGGATTTTTGTGTGTGTATGTGGGTTTTGGGGTTGTGTGTGTGTGTGTGTGTGTGTGTGGTGTGTGTTGTGGTGTGTGGGTGTGTGTGCGGGTTTTAATGTTTTTTGTGCATGTGTTTGTGTATGTGTGTGATGTGTGCGCGCGTGGTCCTGTAGGGGTGCGTGCGGGGTGTAAGCGTGTGAAATTACACACACATTGAGAGAGAGCATAGAGAGAGATAGAGATATGTGTGGTGCAATAAATAGATAGAGAGAGAGATGTGTGTGGCGTAGAAAGATAGATAGATAGAGAAAAAGATAGATAGATGATTGGTGGGCGTGTGTGCGTGCACGCCGCGTACCGCATAGGGTGTGAAGGAACCCTATATACTAAACGAAAAAGGGTTTAAAGCCCGGGCAGGGTAAATAATCGACAAAATGTCCCCGAATCGGAAAAGCGGGGTTGCCTCCCCGCAAAGGGCCCAGCAATTCTGTTTTTTTATTTTTTTTTTTAAAATAAAACATTATGTAAAAATTATAAATTATTTTTAATATTAATTTTTGTTATTTTATTTTATATAAAGGATCTTGAATAAAAACTCACGGGTTTTTTTAATCCAATCCACGTGGTAGCGGGTTTTAAATTTGTCATGGTTCCCCCAGCACACAAGGGCCACTTTTCCAAAAAGTCGAACCTTTTTTAACATGGGGCCCAAGAATGTTCTGCAGTGCGTTCGCACACGGACAGGTTTATAGTCCATCCGAAGACCTGTTTGGCAGCAGAGAGGTGCAGGTATTTACTCTTGGAAACAATTTTATGATAGTCATTTCAAATTATTATCTTTATTGGGGGTAAAATTTAAAGTTTTCACAACTTATTTTCATCTGGCCCTGACAGAGATAATAAAAGTGGGGAGCGACTATGTCATTGATGGATTCTGAATTAAATGTGTGGTTTATATGATTGTGTTTTTTGATGCGTAATTGCTTTGGTCTGTAGGTTTGGTTTATATGTGTTTTAATGTGTTTATTGTGTGTGTAAGTGTTTATTATACCTTTTTAGATATGTTATTCCATGTCTGTATTGTGTGTATATGTTGTTTAGACGCGTTATTCAGTACCTGTAGTATCTTTTTTATGTGTTCTTTGTGTGTGGGTTTGTCCGTTGTATGATGTGTTTAGATGATTATCAAAGTGTGTAGGTGTAGGCTATATGATTTTTTTAAAGACACTTTTTTCAGTGTCTGAATATGTTTCAAATTTTGTTATTCGGTCTGGGGTTTTTGTATGCGTTATTCTGTGTGTGTATGTGTTTTTTTATATGATGTGTTTTTAAATACGCTTTTATTCTGTAGTTGGTGCCCTGTACCAACACATCTGAATAAACCAAAAAAAAGGACAAAACAGAGAAAAAACACATTAAACACTGAAAAAAACGCGTTTAAGCACGTCTTTATAAGGGATTTTTAACACACACAAAAAAACCCATCTTAACACATATATCGAAGATAAAATGAATAACGATCTGACACATCATATCATGGACGGGTGTCAATGAAATTTAATAAAGTTTTCAGATGTTTAAATCCATGTCAAACAGTGTGGGTTAAACGGTTTTTCTTGAGTTATTCTAGTCTGTTGGTGGGGTTTAGTTTTCCCCCTTTATACAAGAAATTTGTTTTGTTTTTTAAAAGATAGGGGGAAAATATATATTTGATTTTTTAAATTATTATTTTTTTAAACGGGATACCTACGCACTTTAAATAACGCATCAAAGGGCATCATAAAAAGGACGGACGCTGATTCCCTTTATTATTGTTTTGATGTGTTAAACGATGCGTCAGTGTTTTTAAACAGATCCATGTCTTTTGGGTTTGTTGTTTTATGATGCATTTTTTTCCTGTGCTTTGGTTTTCCTTTAAATGACGTGTTCAGATCACTTTTTTGGAGTGTAGGTGTGGTGTTGGTGTCAAATTTTATGGATGTTTTTTTTTTTAAAGGGATGTGTTTAGATGTCAAGTGTCTTTTAAATTGTGTGTGTGTAAAAAATGTCCGTTATATGATTTTGGTATAGAAGTTTTTTTCTTTTCGTGTAGGGTTTTCCGTTATCTGATGTTTTTTAGTGTGCTATTCGGGCGTGCAAATATGTTAAATGATGTTTAGATGCGTTTATGCGAAAAGTTTTGTGATTTGGGCATATGTTTTTAGTTTCGTTTTTGTGGGCTTTAGGTTTTCCTTTATGTGATGTATTTAAGAGGTTTTTATTCCATGTGTGGGTAGGTTTTCCATACTTTTTAAAGCGTCTTTACATGTTTTTTTTGTATGTGTCCCTTAAAAATGGCGTTTAGTTATTCCGTGGGGGTTAGGTGTTGGTAGGTGTGTGTAGATGTGTCATCTCATCATGCACTGTAAAAAAGCATTTTTTGAAAAGGGGTTTTTGGGAAGCGTTTTCTGTGCATGTGTCCGCATGGATGTTTAGATGAAATTTATTCTGTGAAAATTAGGTTTTGGGCAGGTGTACAGGGGGATGGGGTTTATTCTGGGGTAGGGGGTAGGGCAGTGGGGAAAACAGGGGGATGTGTTTTTCCCCTGTGTGGGTTTTGGGTTTTGGGGGCAGTTTTAACTTGGGATGGGGTTTTTCTTGTAGGGGGTGTGGGCAGTGGGGAGGGCACATTCTGGGGCTTGCGGGTGCGTTTTTCTGGGGTTTGTAGGTAGGGCTTTTTGGATCCCATATTCGTGAAATTTCCTATTCCAGGGTGCAAGGTGTGTTCCCATTTTGATTTTTTTTGGATGAGTTGTTTACCATGTGTGAAAAGTTATTTACAATGTTTTAAAGATGTGTTTTTTTCCTCCCTGTAGGTGTCCTTGTAGGGTTTTAAATTCCATGTGTTGATGCCCTTTAAACTATGTTTTTGGGTTTCTTAGCCATGTATGTGTATTAAACCATTATATGTTGTTTGGGATGTGTTACCCCGTGTGTGTAGGTGCCTATTATATATGTTTTTTAAAATGCTTTTATTCCATGCATGTAGGTGTCTGTTATAGGGTGGGTTTTGATTTATTCCTTGTGTGTAGATGTCAAAGGGGTTTAGATGTTTATGCTGGGGTGTTGTTGATGCTTTTATTTCATGTGTGTATTGCATTTGTGTAATGTTTTTTAAATGCAGAATTTTTGCATGTTTTTTGTTATTCTGTGCTTGAAAAGTGTCCGAAATTCGGTGCGAGTGTCCGTTAAGGATTTTTTCCATGCGTGTAGGTGTACATTGTTGCATCTTTGGGTGTGGCGGTGCTGATTGTTTTAAAGCAGTATTTTTTGGTAGGTGCCCCATTCCGTGATGCGTTGGGTGCGTTTTTCAAAGCCCCATTTATTTTATTTAGTGCCTGCGGGGGTGCTTTATAATTTTGGGAAAAATGCGTTATTAATTGTCTGTGTTTTTAAAAATAATTGTTCAGGTGTTTTTTTTTAAGGTGCGTTATTTCACTTTTTCAATGCGCCTGTGTGTAATCCATTATGTGTTTAGATATGTTTTTCGTGGGCCTGCTAAAAATTTTTTTGAGGGTTAAAACCAAGTGTGAGGTAAAATTTGTGCGTTGTTTTTTCAAAAGGTAAATTCCCAAATGTGTGTAAGTGTTTGGGACTTTTTAATGCGCTATTCTGTTTCCCAAACTTTTGTGGGTTATATTTTGGAAAACCTGTTAGCAGCCTAGTGTAGGCGTTTTTTTTTGTAAAAGCCGTTTTATTTTTCTTATAAATTTTCCCAGTTTTGGTGGATCGGTGGTTGAGGTAACGCCCCGGGTCAGAAAGAAAAAAACCCGGGGTTTCGGGAAGTGTGCGGGGGGTTTTCGTCCCCCTTTTGGGCCCGGGAAATTTTTCCCCCCACCATTAGATCATGAGTGGTGGTTTTGGGCGCAGTCTTTCGGATGGGGAACGATAAACCAAAGGCCCCTTTGGTTACCGTAATTTTTTAGCGACAAAAAAAACCCAAAGGAAACAAGAGAGTTGCCCCGGCAAAATTTAAAAAAAAAGCCACCTGATAGGGGAACAAATACAGTTGCAGCCCGGGGAAAAAAAAAAAAAAAAAAAGGGTGGCGCTGCTCTTTTTGGCGACGCGTTTCCCCCCCAGGGAGAGCAGCCCAAATTTCAAAAAAGGAAATCTCCCGTGACTTAAAGGGGTAGAAAATTAAATCTAAACGCTTTGTTTTGTTGCTTACAAGTTTCCCAGCGTATATAATTCCACATATTATTATTATTACCATGTAAAAAGATGCATTTTTTTTCGGAAAGATGCTTTTTTAAAAGGATTTTTAATCAATTTCGTAATGTCCATCACTAAACCCTTGGGTTTTTAAATTGCTTTATTGTTTTGGGGGTTTGCTCTATTAAAAGAAGCTTTTTTTAGTTTTAGGTAAAATTTCACGTGTTCTGGTGTGGTAAAACGAATGGAAGATGCTTTTGTTCCATGATGGGGCATTTTTTTTCAAGGTGTTTTTCCCGGGTTTTAAGGGTGGGGCATTGGTGACGCTTTTTTAGTTTTGGTTGTCCTGAAATGTATAGGTGGGGCATTGAAAGGAAACTCGGGTTCCCTTTTTCCCCAAGGGTGCAGGTGGTGCAATGGGAAATTTGAGAGGGTTTTTGTTTTTTTGTCTTCAGGGCCCTAAATTTTTGCATGTGCGGGTTTTTTAAATATCCCTGTTCCCTAAATGTGAAAATCTAGACTGTTTTTTGGGTCATTTTTCCATTTGGCATGTGTGATTTTTTTTGTAAAGTGTTGTGGTTATGTTGTTGATGTTTTGGGTTTTATTTGAAATGTGCTAAATTCCCGTTTGTGTGGGTGCTTTGAACGGTTCGGGCCCAATTTTGTTCCGCCTGTGTGTGTTTTGTGTGGGGTTTCAGGTGCCCTTTCCACAATGTTGCCTTGAAAGGATGCGTTTCTTTCCCCCCCACACGTGGGGGATGTCCCTTTTCCCGGTTTTTGTTGTTGTGCATGTGTGGGGGGTGCCCGGGCTTCAGTGTTGTTCTTTTGCTTGTTTTTGTGTCCCAAAATTGTTTCAGGTGCGTCAATCTAAAGGTGGGTGTTAATTTTTCAGGTGGGGGTTTTTTTCTGTGGGGGGTGTGCTTTATTTCAGGTGTGCATTCTGCATGTGTAATGTTGGTTTTTCAGTGTATTTCAGTGTTTGTGGTGGGGCTTGTTTCAGGGGGAAAACATTCCGAAAGTTTTCCCGTTTTTTTTGTTTTTAAAGGTTTGCAGGGTTGTGGGCGTTGTATGACTTTTTCTTTGTTGATAGTGACCATTAAAAAAATTTTTGATACGTTACTCAGTGTCTGAAAAAAAAAATTCCCAAGGGTTATGTAGGGGCTATTAGCGCAAATCCAGTGCCCTTTACTGAAATTCACATATTTAAAAAAAATTATATATATATAAAATATATAATATATATAATATATATATAATATTATATATTAAATAATATTTTAAAAAATTTTAATAAAAATTTATGGGTGTGTGTGTGTGTGTGTGGTGTGTGTGTGTTTTATTCCCCAAATACCCCAATGCATTTTAATTTGAAAATTACTTCGATATGTGAAAATTTTATATTTTGGCTACCCTTTTAAACATCTTGTGCCCTGTATTTATTCAGTAAGCCCATGTGTGAAATTATTGATGTTGTTTTAAATTTCTGCTTTTAGACGTTTTTTTACTTTTGATGATTAACTGTTTTTTTGGATTTTTGTAGGCCTTTTTGCTTAAAACTTTTTTTTTTTAAAAATGCGTTTATAGGTATGTTTTTGGATTTATTTTTAAAACCCTGTATTATGTCTGAATTGTAAACATCTGCCCCAGATGTTTCTATTTTTATAAGCCATATTTCAACTTTTTATCATTCTTTGTTTTATTATAACAAAAAATTAAAATGAACACTTGTGTGTTTTTCACACCCACCCCCTGAGGAAATTTTAAATTCTTTCCTTAGGAAAAACATCCCAAATTTTTTTGCAGAGGGTCTGCTATGACAAAAGGGGAGGGGGGTTTATGAAATACCCGTTTTAAAAAAAAAAAACACCAAAAAACTTACAAAAACCAACCACTCGGGGGTTCGGGGGTACCTGGGGGTTTAAAATTAAAGAGCTTTTTTGCCCTGAAAATTTAAAAACCCGCCCGGGTTTTTTTTTCCCCCCCCCAAAAGACGCCTCCCGGTCCTGGGGATTTTTTTTTCTAGACAAAACTTTAATACTAAACCTACTCCCCAAGTTTTTTAGAGGGGAACTAAAACACCAAATTTCCTGTGGACAAAAACAGGGCAGAATTTTCGCCCCACAGAAAAAACCTATTCTGGGTTTTGGAGGATACCCCTTTCCCAAAAGTGGGAATGGAGCTAACCTACTGGCGGCAAACGCTCAAACACAAAATCTCACCAATGGAGCTATGACGAGAGGAGAAGAAAAAAACAAACTAAAAAGCATTTTCCCAAATTTTGAAATAGACATCTGGATACGGCATTTTGCAAACTAGAAAGCAGTAGAATGCATTGGTTGTAAAGGGTTTGATTTTAAACCAAACACTTTTTGATTCTGATGGCAAACTACCTGTAGGACTTACTGATTCACTCACCAACCCACTCCTTTCCTCTCTCACAAAAAAACCCAACCCCCCTTTTTCCCAAGAAAACAAAAAAACGCACGTCAAAAAAAAACGAAAAAGCCCAAAACGTGTGTGCATAAACCCCCCTGAAACAAAAAACTGAAAAAAAAAAAATTTTGTAAACTTTTTGGGTTTTTTTCTTCATGAGTACAAAAAAGTCAAGAGAGGGAGGTTGTGTGGTTTGGGGTTTTATAATGGAGATTTTTTTTTCAGAAGTAAGGGGAGGGTTTAAAAATTTCCACTCCCAACAAAACACTACACAACTTTAACACTCACAACACCACAGTCCAGGTAAAGGAGTTTAAAAGAGGCAAAATGTGGGGGAGACTGGGTTCTCGTGCTTGGGCATGTCCATTATTTGAAAATTGAATTGGGAGGCACAATGGGGAAAATTTAACATCAGTTTTTGGTTTTAAAGAAATCCCTACAACAAATATCATTTGAGAGTGAACAAAAGAAAAAATCGAATCGAAGTCCACTCCCATTGGGATGATATGGAGGCAAAGGGTTTTTGGTTAACATCGTTTTTGGGGCCCGGGTGGCTACCAATGCCGGGGGCTTTTTCACCCATGGAAACCATCGGCAACAGAATCAAAAGTGACACGTCAGTTAAAAACTTCCAACACTGGTCACATGAATATTATCACAACACTTGCCTTCCCCCGTTGTTCTGTTTTGAGGAAAAAAATCAAAATGAATGCTAAACCCCTTTCGATGAACTTAAATGGGGGTTTTATGTGCTATTTTACGCATAAAAATCTTGCACAACAGTTAAAAACCGGGTTCAGATTTTTGGGTAAATAGGCCAGGCCTTTTTGACGGGAAAGGAACATATGGCAAAAATCTGTTTTAAAAAAAAGCATATGAAACCCTGATGTAATGTAAAATTTGTTTTTAATTTTAATTTTTATTACAAAATGCAGACATTTGCATGTTTTAAAATTGTTTTCAATGCAAGCGCTTTGATTTTTTTTGCTTTAAAAAATTTCCATTGCTATATAAAATATCATACATTTTTTTAATTATTATTATTTATTATTTTTATTTTTTATTATTGTTGTTGTTTTTTGTTGTTTTTTGGGTTGCTGTTGATTTTTAAAAGGGAAACTATTCCCTTTTTCAAATGCGGCTCCCCTAAAAATGATCAGGGGGGAAAAAAACAGTTGATGGGCCCAAAACTCTCACCACGGTGAACCTCGGGCGTAGCTGAGGAACAATAAAAAAAACCAAACCCAAAACCCAAAACAAATTTTTTTTAAACAAAAAACACAGGCCCTCTTCAGGAAAGGCCCTTTCAAAAACAGGCAAAAACGGTCCCCAGTTTTCCAACACAGGAAAAAACACAGCAACTCTGACTGAAAACCAAATAGACTTTAAAAAAAAAGTATAAAATGATTCCTTTTAAAAACCAACAGGGAAAATGACTCTTTTTCCTAACAACTTTAAATTTGGTGTAGGAAAATAACACAAGTTTTGTCCCTTTGTGGGGAAAAATAAAAACGTTAAACATTTTTCCAGTCCAGGGGGTGTAGCAACCTGGACCACCCAAACATGTTTCCCCTTTCAGAAATATAATCCCCCCCCACTTGCACATACAGAAACGGGACTTTCAGAAACACACTTTAAATTTAAAAACCCAAGCGAAAACTCGAAACTTACAAAAATTTAAAAAAAACCGGCCAAAAATTTAAAAAATGGGTAAAACATACTAAGTTCATCAGGTTTTGTAACATATGTGCAAAAAATGCTAAACATAGGTAAAATAATTTTTTTTTTAAATATAAATTTTATTAACTGTTTTAAAAAAGTACAGATTTTTAAAATATTGGGGAAAAAAAACAACAATCAAAAAGGGCCCAAAAATTTTCATGGAAATTTAAACAAGGAAACATTAGGGCAGACAGGCATGACAATGCTACACCCTAATTAAGAGAAAAATCTGGGAAAAGGGACCGCCCCCCCTCCCCCCCCCCCGGGGGGGGCCCCCCCACACACACAAAGGGGTATAAAACCCTTTGTGAACAAATTTACTAAAACAAGTTTTAAATAAACGTTTTGTTTTCTTTAAAGCAAAACATCAACTCCAAAACCCCCTCCCCCCCCAATTTCCCCCAATACACACTTAAATGCATGTAAATTTCCCTCTCCCTAATTACATGTAAAAGATAGTCCCAAAAAAATTTAAAAAGGTATCTTTTTCTTTTATTTATTTATTCTTTTTATCGGGGGATAATGGAAAAAAGCACTCATTTTGCTTTTTTAAAACCCATCCCCTTTTGTGTTTTCGGATTTGTGAATTCTGTCATCTTTTTCCCCCGGGCACAAAATTGGCCTACTCTTGCAAAAGCGGAACAGGTTTTAAAGGGTTGTCCCGCAAGTTTTCCCTGCATGCGTTGACGGGGGGACCTGGGTTTTTAAAAGTTTTTCACTAAAAGGACTTTTGGGAAGGGGAGGGATTTTGCACAAATTGTTAACTCCGGGGAAAAATTTTTTCCCCTTTGAAGGGGAACCCAAACCCCGGGGGTCGTCAGTTTGGGAGCGCAAGGGTTCTAACCACAAACGTTTCCCGCCCCCGGTATATTGTATAGGGCTATCCCGGTATGGATTTTTATATGTTGGAACCCTTGAAAAAGCAAAAAATAAAAACCACACTCTTCTTGATAACTTTAAAATGATCAGGAGGAAAAGGCCAGTCAGGGTTTGTCCCTTTGGGTGAAAAAAATTTCCTGAAAACAAACGCTGTCCATCCGGGGTGCATTTATTTCTGGAAAAAGCCTCTTGGCAGTCCCGAGCCCTGTGAGCAAACACACACAACACCCCCGCTCCGGTTTTTTCTATCCCTCAATGCCCCAAGTTCATTCATTCAGAAAACCTGGCACAAACCCTTTAAAAACACTACAACATGTAAAAGGTTTATGAGAGTATTCTAAAAATCTGTGAAAAAATTGGGATGAAGTTAAAACTCATGTCAAATAAATGAAAAAAAATAATTAATGAAAAAAAAAATAAATGCAAGTTTAAACTGTATCAAAATTTTTAAAGATTGTTAAAAATTAAAAAACAGCAAAAAAACAACAATCAAAGGGGGGTTTCAGTGAAATCATGGAAATTTCAAGGCACCCAACATTATGGCACACAATCAAAAGTCTGAAATTTATAAATTGCAATACATCAACACCAAAATCCCCCCCCCCTTTTCCCCTCAATACCATCCACGACCTTTGGGTTGGGGGATGTGGACGCATTGTAAACCCAACTCTGAAACATTTGGGGAAAAAAAAGGGCTGCAAAAAAAAACACCCTGTAAAAATAAATGAAAAAAAAAAATACTGGGTTTGGGTTATCAGGGGAAAAAATTTTAAAAATACGGGGTGTCAATTTTGAAATTTTTGTTAAAAAATTTTGGGGAAAAAAAAAAAACAATAAAAAAGGGGGGTCAGTGTTTTAAAGGCAATACAACAAGGCAACATTATGGCAAACAGGCTGTGACAATATATGTCTACATTTTTCAATGAAGAGAAAAAACAAACAAACATAAAAAAGAAAAAATATCTCCCACCCCAAAAGCATAACATAAAACGAAAGCACTTAACCCCTAGACAGGGCTGCCCTCAAAGCATCTCCAGCTGTTTGGGTACACAAGCTTGTGAGCACAGATAATAAAACAAACATAAATCTGGCTGTCATTCCCCCTTTGGGGAAATACATAACCCCCCAAAATTTTCCCTTTCCCCCAAATTTTTCCATAAAAAACACACACGTTTTTCCCAATGCCTTCCCTAATTTCATGTATACTACTACACTTTTCTGCATGGAATTTTAAATAGGGTTTAAAACCCTTGAAAAAGCAAAAATCAAACCCCTTAAAAATTCAAATAATTTACAAAAAACAATAGTCCTTTGAAAAAAATTTTTTAAACACATTCAAATTTACACACACACACTTTGCACAGTTTGTTAGGCAGGGTGTTAAAAGATAAAGGGGTGGCTTTTGAATGAAAGGGCACATCAAGGGGGGGAAACCCTTTAAGGAAAAAAAAAATAAAATGGGGTTTTTTGGAGGAGGGGATTTTTTATCCCAACCAAAACCCCCTTGTTTACACTAACAACACTCATGAAAATAAAAAAACAAGCCACAAATAACTTTTTACTTTAAAAGCAATGGGGAAAGGCTAATTTTTCCCATATAGAAATTTTTTACAAAACAAGTACAAAAAAATTCCTTTTAGAATTTAACATGAAAATACTTTTCTCAAAAAACTCGACTGCAAAGTAAGAAAAAGGGAACAGTGGGATTTGTACCTTTTAGTGAAAAATAGAAGATCAACCCCTTACCATCCCGTGATGTAACAAAATCCCGGAACATCCATTTATGCTTTCCCCATGGAGGGGGAAATCACCCCCACCTTCTGCACATACAAAAAAACAGATATTAAAAACACACTTAACCATAAAACTGAAAGAATTTAAAAAACACAAGCATTTTTAAAAATTTAAAAAAAAACAGAGGAAGTGTACATCAGAAACAGGGGAATTTCAATCCAAATTTAAAAAAAGAAGGTTCAGAAACATCCTTACCTTTTTAACTTTACCCTTTTTTGTTGTCTTTTTTTGACCCCTGGGGGCACCACTGAAGTTTAGAAAAAATATCATAAAAACAAACAAAAAACACAAACAACAAACAACCCCCAAAATGGCATTTATTTAATACACCAAAAACAAGTATACTTGGAACCTGCATTTTCAGAAAACGAAAAAAAGTGCACACAAAAAATTTTTCCACACACAAAGGAATTGTAAAATTACATCCAAATTCCGTTCCTTGTGTCCAACCCCTTACACCTATTTCTCCTCCTCAAAACCCCTTGCAGGAAAAATCCCGTGAACAAAAAAACAAACATCATCGCCCCTTTGTGTTACAGGGTTTAAACACAATGTCCAAACATTCAAAAAACCTGGCACAAAACATAAAAATGAAATGCAACATGTCAAAGTTTATAAAAGTATTTTAAAAATCTGGCAAAAATTTGGATGTTAAACGAACATCATGACAAATAGTTTTAAAAAAAAAAAATAATACAAAAATAAAAAAAAGATTTAAATGTATCAAAGGGGTTTTTAAAAATGTTTAAAAATAGGAAAAATCCCAAAAACAAACAAGCAACAATCAAAGGGGCCCGTGTATTTAAAGCAATACAACAAGGCAACATTTATTGGCCCCCCACCCAGAAATTTATCATGGGATGCAACAAAACCCAAACCCAAACATTCCCCCTTTCCCCCCCCCCCCCCCAAAACCCCCTCCCCCCCCAACAAAAGCAAAATTTTTAAACCATTTCTTTTTCCTTTGTGCAAAAAAAGGGGAGCAACTTTTCATCCCGGTACATAGATAAACAAGAATTAAATTTTAAAAAAAAGGGAAAACAGGGTGTTAGAGTTAAAAAAGGGTTTTTAAAAATTTTTGGGGGGAAAAAAAAACAACAAAAGAACAAGGGGGGGCCCGTTTTTTCATTTGGGAATTTCCAAAGGGAACATTTTTGGAAAACAGGCTGTGCAAAAGTCTACATCATCAAGGAAGAGAAGAACAAAAAAACACATTTAGAGGAAAAAAAACACCCCACACCCCACCACCATCCATAAAAAAACAGCACTTAACTTTCAACCGTGCTCTCCACAGCAACTCCAGTTGGGTAAAAACAAAACCCCCGTGGCACAGTAATGAAAAACAACAAAAAATCAAGGCCCGTCATATGTATGCAATAAAATCCATCCCCAAAATTCCCCTCCCCCAAAATTTCACGTAAAACACATCACATCCGGGGAAGTCATTGCCTTTTTCCCTAAATTCCCGTACATATACTGTAATAAAAATAAAGGAATTTATATAGCATATGTCAAATTTTCATAAACAACACCAAAATTTCGCACACACTGATGCTTAAGCAAGGGTTTGAATGTGGGTGTGGGGATTTAAAGAGTATGGGGACTTTATGAAGGGGGAGGGCCTTTTTGGGAGGGGAAAAAAAAGGGGGGTTTGAAAGATGGAAATTTTTTACTTACCATAACCTTGTTTTGTACACCAACAAAAACTATGAAAAACAAAACAAGCCCCAAAATAACAATTAATACCCACTATAAAGCACAGGAAAAAAAATTTTACCTAAAAAAAAGAAAAAAAAGTACCCAAAAAAAAACCCTTTTTAAACCCCAAAAAGAAAAATTACTCTTCTCTAACAAATTTTTTAAAGGAAAGTAAAAGTAAAATGAGATTTGGGAACCCTTTTAGTGAAAAAAAAGAGGATCAACACTTAAACCTACAGTGTGTACCCAAATCTGGGACAAACCAATGCTTTCGTTATGAGGTGAAAAAACCCCCCCTGCCCAAATTTCAGAAACATAAAATGAAAAACTCCCAAAATCTAACACCAAAAAAAGTGAAATACATGAAAAAAAACAGAGGAAATGTATATCAGAAAGGCAAAAAGAAGCACACAAAAAAAAGAAAAGATCAGAAACATCTTTTCTTCACCCTTTACCTTCTTGTTTCTTGTAGGGCCATTGGGGGGACACTGAAGATCAAAACATTCATACACACAAATTTCACAAACAAGGTTTGGGCCCTCCCAAAACAAATGTTTATTAAAAAATACCCCAAAACCCAAATATAAAATCAGGGCCCAGCATTCTTTTAGAAAAAACATAAACAATTTTAAAATTAAAAAGTACCCCCCAAAGGAATTCTAAAATTACATGCTAAGCCAACTTCCCCTTCCTTCTGTCCAGCCTCCCATAAAACCCAATTTTTCCGCCTCCACCCTGTTGCAGTGCAAAGTCTGTAAATTTAAAAACCCACATCATCACTCTTTTTTTCCTTTTTTTTAAGGATTGAAAATACCAATTTTCATTCATTCAGAAAAACCTGTCACAAATCAAAAAGAGTACAACAACCCCAAAATTTATAAAAGTATTTTAAAATTTTATGCAAAAACAAGAAGCAGCTGGAAAAAAAATCAAAGTAAATAATGACAAATGATTTAAAAAAATAAAAAAATAAATGTGTTTAATGCTTAAAGATGTTTTAAAAATTTGGAAAAAATAAAACAACAAAGAAAAAAACAAAACAAAAAATGGGGTCATGTATCAAAAGGGAAATCCCAAAAAGGCAACAAATTTCACACCTAAATCCCAAATATGTAATCTTTTAAACAATCATCAACCCCAACATCCCCCCTCCCCCCCCCCCCTGCTCCCAAAATTTTTTCCCCCTACCATCCCACCCAACCCGGCATGTTAATCCCCCTTCCCAACCCCTTGTGCAGAAAAAGGGGTGCAAATTTAAAAATCCTTCAAATAGAATTTTTTTTTTAATTTTAAAAAAAAAGTTTTTAAAAAGAATACTTTGGGGGTTAGTTTAGTTTTTAAAAGTTAAAAAAAAATTCGGAAAAAAAACCCAAAACCAACAAAGGGGTTTTGTATTTTAGGCAGTAAAAAAAGGCAACATTATGGCAAGACAGGCTGTAACAATGTTTATAAATTTTAAAAGAAGAGAAAAATAAACAAAAAACATGTCAGGAACCATTTTACCCCCCACCCCACCCCCCCCAAATAACACATACAAAGAAAGGGACTTTAAAATTTGGGGCAGTGCTGTGAAAAACACTCCGGGTGTGGGGGATGCAAGCTTGTCAGCACACCCTTTCTGAAAAACAAGGGCCCGTCAAGGGTGTCATCCTGCCCCCCCCCTCAGAGGGGAAGGGGGGACCCCCACTCTGCACATACAGAAAATGGGTTTTAGAAAAAAGCACCAAAACATCGACTTGAAAGAACACAAAATCAGAAACACCAAACCCCACATAACCAAGTGACATCAAAAATTCAAATTTTTAAACAAAACAAAAACAAAAATGTTTTTAAGAAACTTTCAAATACCCCAAAATTAAAAAAAAAAACAAGTGCACATCAAAAACAAAACAAAATCAAACATACAAAGCAAAAGTTTAACCCGAAAAAATAATAATTAAATTCACAGAGGGAAGTGTGCATCAGAAACTCTTCCCCTTCCCTTTTCCCATTTTAAAACATTTTAAAGTACACAAACAAGTGGACCCTTTCAAAAAGGTCTGTAAATTTAAATCCCAAAACAAGTCTACATCAGGAACCTGCGTTCCCTTTAGGCACACGAAACAAGTGTACACCAAACATGTCCACACACAACGGAATTGTAACTTACATGCCCAAATTCCATTCCTTTATTTTCAGCCTCCTATAAGATCCTCCCCTCTTCAAATCTTTTGCCGGGCAAAGCTGTGAAAAAAACACACAACGTCATCAGCTTTTTTTTTTAGGGTTTTAAAAACACAATTCATTCATTCAGAAAAAACTGGGGACAAACATAAAAAGCGTACAACATGCAAAAGTTTATAAGACTTTTAAGGTATTCTAACACTGTGCCCAAAAAACGATGCATTTTAAAATACTGTCAAATTTCATGAACATTTATTTAAAAAAAAATTAAAATATTTGGGGCGTAAGCGTTTGAGGATTTTTTTGAAAATTAGGAAAAAGAAACAACAAAAAAACAACAATCAAAAAAAGGGATCAGTGTATCATGGCAAAACAAAAAGGGGAACATTTTGGCAGGACAGGATGTGACAATGGGTTTTCATTATCAATGAAGAAAGAACAAAAAAAAACAGAGAGGAAAAAAATTCAAAACACAAAAAGAAAAAACAAGGAAACCTTAAAATCTTAGTCTGCTGAGAAACATCCCCCAGCTGTTGGGTTTCAAAGACCTGTGAGCACGAAATGAACCCTCAGAAATCAAAGCGTAATCATGTATGCAATAATCAACCTCAAAAAAAACCCCCCCCCCCATCTCCCCCCCAAACCCCTCTTACACATGCATTTCAACCCCTCCCTAAATTTATGGAACTATTTTCTTCATGATAATGTTTTTGGGGATTTTTAAAAGTGCGAATTTGTTTAAACAAAAACTTTTTTTCCAAAGGTTTAATTGTTTGGGGGTTTTTTTTTTGATGATCAAATGGGTGAAAAATGGGCTTTGAAGATTTTTAAAGATTGATGTTGTTTTAAATGATCAGCAAGGGAAAATTTCCCCAGCACAGGGCCCCGGTAAAGTAAGCTACATTTGAACAAAAATTTTCTGGGTTTTGGACAATTTGGGTTTTTAGTATTTTGGAATGATTTCCAAATTTGGGAACTTGTCTTTTTAAGGGTTTGGGGAAAAGTTCCTGTATTTCTTTAAAAATCATGAGGGCCCTTTCTTAAAACTTTTTTTTTGGTGAAAGGGGGAAAAATATTTCACTGGTAAAATCCACTTTTAGTAAGGTAGTTCTTCTTCAGAAAAACCAGTTTAAGAGCACGTTTATTTCAACGAATGATGGGTTTTTTTTTTGTGTTTGCACTAGCAGAATCCCCCCAGGGTTGAAGCGTAATCTATTTTAAAATTGTATATAAGCTTTAAAGAAAAGTTTTCTTGAATGAAAGTCAAGAAAAAGTTTGTTTTAAATCAATGGTTTTACTCTTTGAGACATGTCCCTTTTCAAGGGTGGGGTTTGTGATGGTACCCGCTGAAAATTTTTCATCAAATTTTTTAAATCCCCCAAAATTTTTTTGGTGAGAGGCTTGTTCTATTGTTTTCCTTTTTTTAATATGGATTGGAGGGGAAAAATTTTTTAATAGTTTTTGTCGCTTTTGTTGGGGTGATAAGCATGCATTTTGGTTTTTTTTGGGGGGTATAGACATGTGATTTTGTTCAGTCCATTTGACAAGATCATCCGCTATTTTTTAATGTCTTTGCAAGAGAGTTAATGTTTAGTAAAGGCTTGTATGTATGGTGTTCGTCAGCAAAAAGTTGCATTTTAGATTTTTATATGGAGGGGAGGTTTTTTATGTTTAAAAGAAAAGAGAATTGGTCCCTTAAAATGGATCCCCCTGGTACTCCATAATGGGAAAGGGTTTTGTGTGGATGTGGCGTTGTATTTTAAAAACAATTTTTGCCTGGTTTAAAAATAAAAGCAAGAAGTTCAAGGGGTATTTGTAGAGAGATTATATAGGTCAGCTTTTTAATGAGAATCTGCGGTCAATTGAAAAAATGCTTTTTTTGAAAAACTTTCAAAAAATTACAAAAAAAAAATAGAGATTGGCCTTTTAAATTTTTAGGGGGGCAGAAGGGAACCCAGGGCTTGTCGATCGGAACCCCCTTTAAAATTTTTTTGAAAAGGGGTTGGGGAAATGTTCTTATGAAGACAAAGGGGTTTTAGATTTGTGTCCCGAGTGTCTTTAAAAACTGGAGGAAAACTTTTAGTATTCTGCCATCTATTCCATAAAAAACACGCGACTTGATTGTTTAAGGGGAGTCATTTTAAATTGGGAGGGCCCAGAAACAGATATAAATGGAGTTTTGATGGAATACCCCTTTTTTTGGCAGAATTTTTTTTGTTTTATTGAGTCAATTTGGGCTTCGAAATTTTCCCCTTGTTGATTATGTTTGAGGAAAAATTAATGAAATGATTTTTTAGGTTTTCAAACAGAAATACTTTAAATTTGTTAGAAATTTTGGGAAGGGCAATTTATGATTTGTTATTTAAAAATTGCCTTCCATACAGTCTTTGGAAATTTTGGGTTTGGAAAGAAAGGGGATCTTGGGAAAAATTTCCTTTTTTTCTCGCCGTTTTTGTGAGTTTTATGGGGAATTTGTAATTTTGGGTTTCCTCCTTTAAAAATTTATGTTCTTTTTAAAAAAACTCTAAATAACCCTGCTTTCTTTTAGTTCCTTTTTAAAAACCCGGTGGTTTTTGGGGCATGTTTTGATCCCTTAAAGGTTTTTAATGGGGCATGGTTGTTTTGATTTTGTTTTAAAAATTTTATCCAGGGAAATCAATGGCCCGGTCTGGATCGTAATATTGGGAAAGTTTCCCAGAGCAGGGGAAATGCTTAACTCTAGTAAGAAAAACGCCCCATTTAAAAATTTTTCAAAAGAACGTAGGTTAAAAGTTTTTTGGCCAGGTTTAGGAATTTTTTTTTTCCCTTTTTTTTTTTTTTCATGTGGGGGACCGGTAGTGATCGTCAAATTAAAGTACAAAGGGGCACAAAATTTCTATGAGGTTTTTTGGGGGCTGATACATAGATGTATCAATAATTTTGTTAGAATTTGAAAGTGACTCTTGTTTTGGGGAAGTAACAATTGGTGAAAATTTTAAAGAGTCCAAACTTTGGGGCCATTGGGGTTTTTTACCCTTTTTCAAAGGGCAAAATTAAAATTTCCCCCAGTAAGAAAATTTTTCCCCAGATTTAAAAAGGGCTTCGTCCATCATGGAGTCCCAAAAATTGGGCTAATCCATTTTTTCTTTCTGTTGGATTTCTGTAGCAGAACCCCCTTATAAAAAGGGCCCCCACCTTTTATTTTGTTTCGATCCGGATGGATTCTACTTCATAAAAATTCAAGATGGAAAAGACGTTTTTTTAAAATTAAACTCAATAATATGATTAAGATTTCCCTTTCTTTGGGTTTTTTTCGGAAAAATTTTTCGCAAAGATTTCATATCCCCGGGAAAGGAAATGTCAGGGGTTTGGTTTTGTGTTTTTGAAGTCTTTACTCAGAAAGGCCCCCCCTAGTAAAAGAAAAGGTTTCCCTTTGGGTTTTTGTTTAGTCTTGTTTTATCTTCGATTTTATTGGGCTCATGGTTTTTTAATGGTGCATCAAGAAAAAAAAATAGCAAGAAAACAATCAGCTGGTGGGAAAAACCTGACTAGCACGAAAAAAGAAAAGGTTTAACAATCCCAAAACAAAAAAAGGGAAAAAAAGGGCTCACGAAAAACCAGGATATTCCCGAACAGAGGACAGAATATGCTCCACCTGTAAAACAAAGAACCCCAGGAGATCCCCAAAATCCTTAAAGTAAACCCCACACAAAAACACAGACAGTCACCCTATCCTCCGGAAAAGTGGGGAAACCGCTCGAAAACTGAAAAAGGGGAAGTCAGCAGGGGCCGACAACATCCCGTGAGTTGGGCCAAGTGGGGGGGAAGCCATGATCAGCGCCCTACTAAGAATCTGCAAAAAGACTGGCCGACAGGAAAATGGCCAACACCATGGGACCCCGTCACTCATTAAAACCCTCCCCCAAGAAAGGAAAATTCCCACAAAAAAATGCCAGAATTAACCCCCACAAAAAACCCGCCTTTATATTACCCCGCAAGGTATGCGCAGATAATATTTAATAGGGCCCCGAAGCCCCGCAGAGGGCATCCTTGCGTGGGAAAAAGCAGGGTTTTTAGAGCAGGGGGGGGCCCGCAAACAGAAACAGATAAATTTAACCTCAGAATACTATGTGAGCGGTACCTTCAACAACAACAAGACCTTACCTTTTATTTTTTCGATTTTTTAAAAAGGAAATTTTCGGGGTTGGGCATGCAGCTTTGTGGGGGAACCAAGAAATTTTTACAGCATCAATGCAAAACCCGATCAGAGTCAAAAAACAGCTGTAATGGAAAGGCCCCCCCAGTGCAGTGTACAAAAACAAAAAAACATTGGAGATTTGGGTTTTGAAAAAACAGTTGGAGAAGGCAGGGGTGTTACCTTTTTCACCCCCCCTCTTTTTTTAAAAAAATTTTTTTTCCTTGAGAAAAACATGGCTGTGCACTGGGAAAAATCATGAAGGAAACAGTCCTTTTGGGGGCAGAACGATCACAAACCTCCTTCGCAGATGACAATTTAAGGAATAGCAGGATCAGAAAAAAAGCTTGCCAGCCAAAAGAAAACTTTTGGTAAGGCCTTTAAAAAAAAAACGGGAAGGAAATTTAGTGCAGAGAAGACCCAAAATGATGACTAATAACACCAACGGATTTCACTGATATCAGGGTTTTTAAAGACCAGAAGCTGGAAACAGTTCAAAGCTTCAAGTACCTGGGGGCCATTTTTATCCGACCAGGGGATCCAAGCCCGAATAGTAAGCAGGGCTTGGGGGGGGGGGGGACAGACAATAACCGCTTTGTCAAAACTAAAAAACCAACTGGAGAGAAAAGAAATCCCACTTATCTCCCAAAATCAGACTAATGCGCTCCCTTGTTTTATATCCATATTTCGTATCCTGGAATCATGGACCCTGACTGCAGATTTGGAGGAAAAAGTACAGGCAAGTGGAAAGAGATGCTTTTTGGGGACTCCTTGGCAATCCCCCCAAAAAACCACAAAGCAACGAAAGGTGATAACAGAAACCACAAACCCTTGGGCCCTTTGAGAAAAATTTAACGATCGTAAAAAAGCGAAAAATTAAGTGGTATGGGCTGTCACAGATCCCAAGGGAATTTCAAAGACATTTTTGCAAGGCACGTCCAAGGGGGAAAAGAAGAGGCAGACCAAGGAAGAGCTGGGAGGATAACATGAGTGAATGGACAGGCCTAGAACTCAACAAAACCCTGAGAAAGGCAGAACAGAGAGAGGAATGGAGGGAACTGGTTGCTGAGTCTTTGAGGGTGCCCCCACGGTCGTCAGACTACGGGACAGATAGATAGATAGATAGATAGATAGATGGTTTATATTTAGGTGGCAAATTCGTAAGCCATCCTTGGAGGGCCATGAATTGTGTCTTGAATACATCCATTGAAGTTAGTTTTGTGAGAAATGTATTAATGTGTACAAGAATGGTGAAGATAAGGAAGAAAAGAGAGACAATGAATAATAATAATAGGAGGGGGGTGGAGTGAATACTTGATAGGGGTATAGTGGTGGAAGGGTGAAGAAAGGAGTAAAACCAATTACCACTCTGTAGCACACAATTTGTGTATAACTCAGTCTGACAGTAGTCTGATGAGGAAAAAAAAAGAAAAAAGAAAATTCCACAGCTGGTGTGGCTGGTTACCGAGAGAAAGGGGAGATATAGAAAATAAAAAAAATAAAACCACAACAACAACAGAGCAACCAAATCACCCTCAACAAGCGAGGCCAGACAATACAGTAAAGCACCTGTAAATAAAAGATGCCAGAATATGAATAATAAGCACAACTACAATCAGCACAGTTCCTGGAAAATATGATTTTACTAGAAAATTTTTAAAAAAAGAAGGAACAAATAAAAAAGAAAAGAAAAGAGAAAAGAAAGTGATGAGCACAATCAGCACTGTTCCAGAAAGCTTGGTCTTGTGTAGGAGATTTTTCACTGGTTTGTCCTGTACTGTTTTTTCAACTGCAGCATGGGTGGGCGTGTTCCCACAGAATAGAGATTATAAAAAAACAAATGTCACCAAAATTGATTTTTAAAACATGGGTAAAAACACAGGAATAAGTCTTGTGTGTTTTTGCAGTTTTAACTTGATTATTTAAGGAAGTGTTTTACACATGCAGAAGTTAACGACTACAAATTTTTGTTCACACACAACACCCACACACAAAAACCACACGTAGTGCACAAAACGCACCCCCTAGGTGGGACCTGCTACCCAAACCCCCACCTACACCCCCCCACCCACACACACACAACACACCACAACCACACAAACACACACCACACACACACACACACACACCACACCCAAAAACACACACACACACACACACCCTTAATGGGAATATTTTAGGGGAGAATTTTTTCACAAGAGTTTTTAGTGTAACCCCAGACAGAAAAGCTGGAGCGGGTGAAAAACTGGTGGCGGACATGCTGGGTGGGGGGGGGTGCGGTGGGGAGGAGGTGGGGGGTACAGAGAGAGAGAGAGAGAGAAGAGAGAGAGAGAGAGAGAGAGAAGAGAGAGAGAGAGAGAGAGAGAGAGAATGAGAGGAGAGAGAGAGAGAGAGAGAGCAGTCAAAATTATAGACCTTCCCCCCCCACCTCCACCTCCACCCCCACTTCCCTGTGGGGATGCGGGTGGTGGGGGTGGGGTGGTGGGGGGGGGGGGGGTCTGTCAGTATAAATAGCATCCACACCTTCTGAAAACTCTGTGCTAGGAATTCCTTTTTCTCTCCCTCTCTTTTGTTTCGCCTTGTTCCTTTTCTTCCTGTCACCTCCTTCCTACCTATTTTCCGCCTTCTTGGTCCATTTCCTGCCTTTTTTTGAACCAAAGACTCAAAAGATAACAATTCTCCCCCACACCGAAGTCGGATGTGTTGGGCTGACATGTCAGCGTTTAGCGGCAGACAGGCATTTTGGTTCACCTGAAGAACAATTGTTGCTGTTGATGCGTTTGGGGGATGAAGAAAAAGGGGAAACAGAGCAGCACTGCAACTTTGGGTACAGTTTAAGATAGGACTGATTGTCTCTGTTCTTTCTCCTTTGATTCACATTTTGTCACAAAGATGAAGATGATGATGATGAGATGGGGGATTGATGGGTGATGATGATATGATGATGTGGTGGTGGTGGTGGTGGTGGGGGTGGTGGTGGTGAGTGATTGTGATGTGATGGTGGGGTGGTGATGATGGCGATGGTGATGATGATGATGTTGATGATGATGATGGTGATGATGATGGTGATGATGGTGATGATGATGGTGGGGATGTGACGGCGGCGGCGGCGGTGGTGGTGGTGGTGCAGAACCCTGACACAGTCCAAGACCTGCAGCTTCCTCCAGAAGAAGAGTATCTCTTGGTCACCTTGTTGCAGGCAATTAGAATGGTGGCGGCCATGTTGTTTTGGAGTTTGGGGGTGGGTGGGGTTTTGTTTATGTAGATGTAGGGGTAGGGTGGTTGCGGAGTGGGGTGGGGTTCGTAGTGTGTTGTGGGGGGAGGGGGGTGGGGGGGGTTTGGGGGGTGGGGGGGGTGTGGTGTATGGGGGGAAAAGGGGGGGTCTGAACTGTTTTTTACATTGCCTTGGCACAAAAACCCCCAGGAGGGGGGGGGGTATGTATGAAATAATTAAAAAAGAGGGTTTTTTCAACTACTATATAATTAAATTTTTTTTTTTAAATTTTTTTAAAATTTTTTTTAAAATTTATTTTTAAAAATTATTGTTTGGTTGGTGAAGAATTTATTTTTTCCCAAGGGTTCCAAATTGTTTTTGGGTCTTTGGGGTTTGTGAGGTGCCACTTTTTTCCTTTTTTTAAGCATTTAATAGGAGGAAAAAATTAATTTTTTTATACTTGTTTCCTTTTAAAAAAAATTTTTACCAAAAAAAAAAATTATAAATTTTTAAATAATATTTTTTTTTTTTTGTTTGGTGTGTGTAAAGTGTGTGTTTGTTTTGGGTTGTTGAGGTGTTTTTTTTTGTTTTGGGGGGAAAAAAACTTCAATTTATTTCAATCAAATAAGTAAAAGAAAAAAATAAAAAAAAAAAAGAAAAAAATGTGTGTGTGTGTGGGGGGGGGGGGTGGTGGTGTGTGTGTGTTTGTTTGTTGGGTTTTTTGTGGTTTTTTGTGTGTGTGTGTGTGTGTGTGGGGTGTGTTTGTGTTGGTTTGTTGGGGGGGGGGGGTTTTGTTTTTTTCAATTTTACTCTGTTTTTAGGGTTTAAAAGACGGAAAAAGAAAGGGAATAGGAAAAAAGAGAAGAGAAAAATGGTGGGTGGGTTTTTGGGTGGTGTGGTGTTTTGGGGATTGTTTTTTTGGGGGGGGGTTTTTTTCAAAATTGTTATATGTTTAAAATTAAAAATTAGGGGAAATTTTGGGGGGGATAAAAGTTGTTGGAAAGGGTTTTTTTTCATGAAAAGGGGGGGGAGGGGGAATTTTTAAAATGGCTTTTAATTAACAGATTTTAACTAAACAACTTTGTAATAAACTTACTCCGGGGTGAAAAATGAAAAATGAAAAGGGCTAATTTTGGTTTTTTTGCAGTTTCCACCCCAAAAATTGGGGGAAAAAATTTTCCAGGACCCAACAAAAGGGGGGGAAACCCCGGGCCCCTTTTTTTAAAAGTTTAATGCTTTTAATTTTATTCAAAAATGGATTTTTTGGTTTTTCTCTTAATTTTTTGGGGATTGTAAATGAATAACTTAGTCCAAACCTTTTAAGAGTTTTGAAATTTTTTCAAAATTTAAGACTTTGCAAACGGTTCCCCTGTAAATATAAAGGGGAGTTTTTACCAAAATGTTGTTTCCCCCCTTTTTGGCTGGTTTTTAAAAAAATTAAAAGGAACCAACCAAAAAAAAATATTTTTTAAACTAAAAGGTTATACTTTTAAGTTTAAAAAATATTTAATTTTTTGGAAATTGGGGGATTTGAACATGATGTTTTGGTTCATTTTTTTTTAAAGGGAATTTAACAAAAATTCCCTTATTAAAATAGAAGGTTTTTCAAGAAGTTATTTCTCTTTTTTAATTATACATTAAAGTTCTTTATTTTAAAAAATCTGATTTTTTTTTAATTTTCAAAAACTTTTTTCAAGGTTTTAATTCTGCCTTTTTTGGTTTTATTTTTTTTTTTGCTTTTAAAAAATTTTTTTTATTTTTTTTAAGAAAAAAAGTTTTTCCATTTTATTAAAAACTTTAATTTCATTTTGAAAGGTCAAATAGCCCAAAGGGAACCAAATTTTCGTTTTTAAGTTTTTTTTTTGTTGATTTTTCCCAAGAAAAAAATTTTTATTTTTTTTTCTTTCACACTGAAAGTTTTTTTCAGTAGGGGAGCCCCAATTTTCTTTTTTCCATGGGGGGGGTTTGGAAATGGTCCCCAAGTGCGAATTTTTAAGAAAATTTTTTTAAAAAAATTGGAAAAAAAAATTCTTGCCCCCAAAGCCCTGTCCCTGTAACTTTTAAAAAAGGAAATTTTTTAAAATTTCTGGCCTTTTTTAAAAAATTTAAAAATTTTTTTCTTCTTTTTTAAAATGTACCAATTGACATTAATTTTTTGATGAATAGTCCTAAAAAAGAAAATTTTTTACAATTATCCCCCCTAAAAAGTGGTAGGTATTGGATCACTCCCATTGTTAAAAAGCAAAATATGCGTTTTTCTGTGGAAAAAGTAAACCCTTTTTAAAAATATATTTAATAAATTATTAACTTTTTTTTGATAGATCTTTTGGTAGAATAAGACCTTTGTTGTTTTGCGTTCTTTGTGAATTCATCCACTACATTATCTCAGCATATTTTTACTAGGGTTTTATCTTTGGACATTTTTGTGGGTAGATATATAACGTATATAAACAGAAAAGGGGCTAAAACAAAACCCCCCTGTGGAAAAACCCATATGGAGTGACCTAGAGTGTGAATATGTTTTCCCTTCTCACTTGTTACTTCTATTACATAAAAAGTTTTGATATAATAATAAACACCCGATAATTATCTTCAAATTTATGCAGAAATTTAGCTGCCAGATTTGGTCAAAGGCTTTTCTGACGTCAAAAAAATTTTTGCAAGTAATTTTTTCTTTTGAAAACTGTTGTTTGACTTGTTTTGTTAGTTTAACTAGGTTATAAATTGCAGATCTCCCTTTTTTGAAAGTGTTTGTTTGTTGGGAACTACCTTTTTTTTTGACAAAAAATATAAAATCCTTTTTAGAATGATTGCTCCTTGTTACCTGTGTTAAAATCAGGCTATGGGTCTTAACTTTTTTTGTCTTTTTTAGGTTTCCCTTTTTAAAAATGGAACAATGATAGACTGTTTCCAGTTTATGGCATTACCTTTCAGTCCAACATTTTTGGAAAAATTTTAGTAAAGAAAAATAATTTTTCTGGTAAAATTTAAAGCATTCATTTGATATGGCATCTATCAACAGTTTTTTCTTATTGGGAAGAAATTTTAAACATCTTTTACTTCATTGTTTTTTATTGGGGCTTAAATTTAATTCGGTTTTATTAAAAAGGGGGTCTTCATATTTTTTTTTTGATCTTCAGTTTTTCTGATTACTGTTTTAAGTGAGAGACCTTCAAAAAATGGTTCTGAGAACATATCTGCAAAAGCTCGCCTTTTCTGCATTGGATGGAAATTCTTGTTTTTTAGTTTAATGGACAATTTGGGAAAAGTCACCCTTTTCTCATTTCATGAAATTTTTTCCACACTTTTTAAGATCTGTATGTTTGATATGTCATAAAAACAAAATGACCCCAATATTGTCGCTTTGCCTGAGCTATGCCCATGTTGCAATTTTTTTTCCCTGTTTTGTTTTTCGGTTTTCTGATGTCTTATTTTTTAGATATATTTTGAACTTAAATGCTTGTTAGCATGTTTCTTGCAAGCGTCCACCAAAATTCCCTGAACACTTTTTTGTTTAAGGTTTTAAATGTGGAATTGAAAAGTGCGCAGTTGAATAAGGGTTTGAAAAAGGGGAAATAAAATTGGTCAATTTTATCGATCAAAGCTGTTTGTATTGTAGGGGAAGATACTTTTAAATTTTCCCAAATTTGGCCTCTTTATTTTTAAAATTTTTGGGAAATTTTCTTTTTCATTTTCCAGGGATTGGCTTTTTTTAAATGCTTTTACAATAGGTAGTGATCACTCCCCAATGTATCTTCTTTGTTACCCATGTACATTTGGAGCAAAGCAAAATTTATCAAAGACAAATCAAATGCTGTGCTTTGAGTACAAATGTCAGTTTCTCGTGACACTCCCATCATTTATTTGGCACAGGCAAGAGTCTGGATGTTTTCTAAAAAACGATTACGGGAAATGGAATACTTTTTTTACCCAAAAAGGCCGGGGCTTTAAATCTCCTTACCGCCATTTGATTATTTGTAGTAAAAGAAAAACCATTCGTTTAAGTCATTAGCCCCCCTTTGGTAAAAAAAACCGATACAATATTCATGACTAAATCTTTTTGTAAATTACAGTGCTGACATGATTGAATCGGAATTTTGTTAGCTTTGGGAACAACATACATTAAATCTCCCCCTTTTTGGTACATATATTGCTGTATGATTTTCCCAACAGCATTACATGTTCTGAACAGGGGATAACAGTAACCCTGAAGTTTGGTGTTTAATTTCTTTACATTCGGGGACTGTAACATAAAAAACTTTGTACCTGTTATTTGAAAGATGTTAACAAATAGGGCAATTAGGGGAAATTGATCTGCATTCCACTGATTATCTAAGCTTTTGTAAATTTTTCAGGGGCATAATACATTTTTAAACAAAAATCCCCAATGAACTATAAATAGAAAAATTTAAAATGAACTGGTATTGAATTAAAGGTGCAAGTAAACTAATGATACAAGGTAATTTATTTCAATTAAATCAAAACACAAAAGGAAACGAAAAATTTAAAAATAGTAAATAAGAAACTAAAAGAGAAACAGCAAAAAAAAAGTTCCAAATCAGGGAAAAAAAGCTGCTGTGAGCGGGTTACAGTGTCTGTTTCTGTACTATAGTTATCAGGTCGGAGCAGTATTCTTCCCATCTTCAGAATATCCTGATCGTCAGTGAGACACTTCCCCTTTTTTCTTGGATTGTTAAAACCCTTTTTTTGTTTCGTGCTAGTCAGGTCTTTTCACCAGCTGAAATTTCTTTCTTGCTATTGTTTTTTTTTGTGTTCTCTTCAAGTTTAGCACGTTTACCGATCCATTTTTTTTTGCTCCCTCATGGGCTTTCCCGATTTTTTTTTTTGACTGCCCTAATTGTTCTTCTTTTCTTTTGTTTCTTTTTTTTTTCTTCAACTTTACGCTTGTCGATAGTTGTTGGTGTTGGTGTGACCCCTGGGGTTTTTTTTGGTCGGTGTTTGCCAAGAAATCGTTTGCTGTTTCAGTCATGGTATAAAAAAATTGCGTGTGTTATGCTGAGTCTATCACAGGGGTGCTGCAAACTTTTCCCCCTACCCTTTCTTTAAAAAATTTTTAAATTTTACCCCATAAAAAAATTATCTAAATTTTTCCCTTTTTTTTAAAAACCAAAAATCTATACCCCCTTTTTGGTCCCGGAAAAAATTTCCGAGGTCAAATTTTTTCCTGTGTTTTTTTTTGGGGGTTTCCGGGGGTGTTTTTTTTTCGTGTGGGAAAAAATTTACACAGGGGTTTTATGGAAACCCAACACCCTTTTTTTGTTTTTTTAAAAAACCGTGTCTTTCCGATTTTTACGGGGGAGCCTTTAAAAAAAGGGGGCCTTTTTTACAGAATTTTTATCTTTTTTTTTTTGGTTCTCTTGGTTATGAGGGGGGGGTTCTGGAATTTTGTGGGGGGGCCAGGGGGGGTATTAATTGCTGGAAAAAGGTGGTTTTACCTTTTTTTCAAAAACCCCCCGGGTTCAGCCTTTTTTCCCTTTGAATTTTGGTTTTTCTTTTTTCCCCAGCCCTTTCCCACCAAAATTTTCCATTTTATATCTCCTCTTTTGGCGTTCCAGTACCTTTTTTTCCACAATGTCCCTTGGGGTTGTTTTCAGAATTTGTGGTTTTCATAAATTCTTTTCGTTTTGTCCTGATGAGCCGAAGCCGGGCTTGGTAAAGGGGGGCCTCGGGGAGATTTTGCGCGCTGGAATTGGGCCCAAAACCCGGGGGACCACCCCCCAGCGGTTTTTTTTGGGTTTTCCCCCCTGTGGATTTTGGGCTTTCCTGGTTCCCTGCTCCCCTGTTTTTTAGAACCCCAGGGGGTCAGAAGCCAAATTGAAAAAGGGCACAGGTCCCCCTTTTCAAAAATTGGCCGCAGTCCTTAAAAGGGGGGCCGGGGGGGGCAAAATTCCCCTGGTGGCCAAGTGGGGGGTGTTTTGGCCCCCGAATCTGCAACAAGATCTCGACAAAAAGCCCCCTGGACCAGACCTCTACCCCCTCCCAAGGGAAAGGGGGAAATCTACACAATGCCTAATTACCCCCTACAACGCCTCATATGTCACCAGCAGGTCATGCTTGCAGATAATATTGAATAGACTGAAAACCACAAAGAGAGACCCCCATTGCTGGGGGAACAAAGCAGGTTTCAGAGCAGGGCGCAGCACAACAGGGAACAGATTTTTCAACCCCAGAATACTAGTGAGCGGTACCCCTTAAAATCAACAAGACCTTACCCCGTATTTTCGATTTTAAGAAGGGGATTTGACGGGTGTGGATGCGCTTTTTGGGCAACCATGAATTTGACAGCATCAAAGCAAAAACCCGATCAGAGTCATCAAACAGTGTACAGCGAGGCCACCAGTGCAGTGTACTACAACAACAACATTGGGGGAAAGGTTTCGAACAACAGTTGGAGTAAGGCGGGTGTCTACTCTCCCCCCCTTTTCAACATCTTCTTTAAAAAAATCTGGCTGATGCCTGGAAAATAGAGGCATCAGCATTTTGGGGGCGAAAGATCACAAAAACCCCCGTTCGCAGATGACATTGATGGAATGCGGACAAAAAAAGACTTGCCACCCAAAAGAACACTTGATAAGGCCTCCAAAACATCGGCATGGAAACAGTGCAGGGAAAACCAAATGTTTCTAATAACACAACGGCTTGCCTGATTTCAGGGTTTTTTGACCAGAAGCTGAAACAGTTCAAAGCTTTAAGTACCGGGGCCATTGTATCCGACCAGGGATCCAAACCGAATTGTAGCAGGATGCACAGACAATAACACTTTGTCAAAAAAAAACCATTTGGGGAGATAAGAAATCTCACTTTCTCAAATAGACTAATGCCCCTTGTCATATCCATATTTTGAAGCTGTGAATCATGGGCCCTGATGCAGTTTGGAGAGAAGGACAGGCGTGGAGATAGATGCTTTTGGGATCCTTGGCATTCCTACAAAGACCCCATAAGCAACGAAAACGTGCATAACAGAAAACCACAAACCATTGGACCCTATGAGAACCTTCTAAAAGTCGTGAAAAAAGCGTAAAACTTAATGGGATGGGCATGTCACAAGATCCCCAAAGGATTACAAAAACAGTTTTGCAAGGCCTGTCCCGGGGACGAAAAAGGGCAACCAAGGAAGAGTGGGGGATAACATCAGCGAATGGACGGCCTAGAACAACAAAACCCTGAGAAAGGCGAACAGAGAGTGAATGGAGGGAACTGGGTTGTTTGGGCTTTTAGGGTGCCCCCACGGTCGCAGACTACGGGACAGATGATAGATAGATATTATCTGTACTGCAGCTGGTGCAAAACATTTACATCAAAAAGTCACCATTCCCAAATGATTTTCATACGGGGCTTATTCTGCCGGGGGTTTTGTCTCCCCTGCGGGTGTCCTGCTGGTAGAGGTATGTCCCTGGCTGTAGGCTGGTGTTTTGGCGGTGGTCAAAGGTGTAGGTGGTGGCTGGTATGGTTTTGCGATGAAAATTTTGTCGGGTTTCCTTTCGGTGTTTCCAAAACCCCCCAAGACGTACCTGCCAAAGTTTTTTGCCAAATACTTGAACCATAAGTTGGGTGAAATGAATCTTTTTAAAGATATGGTTTTAATATTTTCTGTGAGACAATGACACATTGCTTTGGTTATAAATTTTGAAATGTTTGCTTGAAAAAAACTTTTTCACCCGAAGGCTGGGATTTTTTCCAGGGTAACTTTGTTATCACAATTTCGTATGGGGAAAAAAGCCAAACTTGTTTTTCATTTTTAACCAGGTTTTGTAGCTTTCTTGGGGTCTGATTTTTCAATATTGACCCCCCAATGAAAGACTCAGCATGCGGTTTTTAATAGCTGGGACTACATAAACAGAGGAAAGTCATGATTTTATATGATTTTCTTTTCTTACCTGAACCCCTAAGACTGTCCTAGACGTTTCCTTAACGCCTTTAGACGGAGTCTTGCAGAAAGGATACAAGGGGAAAAACAGAATGTTTTCTGCACTAATGATTTGACGTCAGATGTTTTTTTGCGTCAGAGGGCGCCCCGTCGGTTTGGGTTTTTTTTTTTAGGCTAGGTTAGTTTTCATGGGGACCACCCTGACCCCTTTTGGGCTACAGGCAGTGAGGTGCTTAGGCCTAGGTGCATAGGAGGCCTTTTTCTGTTGAACGCTTTGCTAGGTGGGGAGGGGGGTGAAGGGGGGGAGGTAGAAATGGTTCTGTTGGTTCCCGTTGTTGCCCCCGCCCGAAACTTCCCCTTTTGGAGCCAGTCTTTCTGTCACACCGTATGCAGCTAGTAGTTCGTCGGGTGGCAAGGGTCTTTTCCCCGACGGTTTTTTTTTTTAAAAATTGCAGAACGGTTTTTTGTAAATCTGCAAAGAAGGGTTTGTTCAAACAGGGGGCTGTTGTCATTGCCCCTGGTAACAGTTTGGCGTAAAAGCGATTATTCGGTAGACTCTGCATTGTTTCGAAAATTTTTCCTTTGGGGGCTTTATCACTGCCGTCTTCGTTAAAATTTTTCTTTTCGTCACGTTTGCAGGATACATGATGTCATCTTGTCCGTCTTGTTTTTGTCTTTTGTAATATTTGCATTTGACTCAGCGTGGTTTTAGTCGCTGCTTGTTTTCGCCAGTTTTGACGTCACCATGTTGTTGTGCGGCGTGCGTGTGTGTGGTGTGCGTGTTATTGTACAGGGAAAAACGTGACGTGAAGACCAAAGCAATGGGCCGACAGGAAAGGGGCCTGTGTGAAAAGGGGGTTTTTCAGTGCCGGGGGCCGGCATGAAAAAAAGGGGTGCTGAATTTTTGGATCCGTCCAACCACCTACCCTCTTGTGGGCCATGACTCCATGGGGCGTGGGCGGTGTGGTGTGGTGTGGGGGTGTGATGGTGTGGTGCGGTGTGGTGTGGTGTGGTGGTGGTTGTGGTGGGGGGTGGGTGGTTGTGGGGGGGTATGGGGGGTGGTGGGGGTGGGTGTGATGATGGGGGTGTGGGTGGGGTGTGGTTGGGGGGTTTGCGATGGGGTGTGGTTGGTGGTGTGGTGGTGGGGGGGTGGTGTGTGTTGGTTTTGGGGTGGGGTGGGGGTGTGGAGTGGGGTGGGGGTTGGTGGTGGGGGTGGGGGTTTTTGGTGTGATTGGTGTGTGGGGGGGTTTGGGGGGTGGTGGTGTGTTTGGTGGGTTGTGGTGGTTGGTGGGGGGTGGGGTTTGGGGTTGGGGTGGTGTGGGGGGGTGGTGGTTTTTGGGTGTGGTGATTTTGGGGGTTGTAGTTTTGGGGGTTGGTGGTTTAGTGTGGTGGGGGTGGGGGTGGTGGGGTCTTTTTTTTGTGGGGTGGTGGTGGTTGTGTGGGGGTGTGGTGTGGTGGGGTGGTGTGTTGGGTGGGGTGTGGTGTGGTGGTGTATGTGGTGGGTGGTGGGGTGGGGTGTGGTGGGGGGGGGTTAGTGGGGTGTGGTTGGTGGTTGGATGTGTGGTGTGGTGTGGTGGTGTGGGGGGGGGGGTAATGGTGTGGGGGGGGGTGTTGAGGTGGTGGTGGGGGGGGTGGGGTGGTTTTGGTGTGGTTGGGTGTGGTGGGGGTGGGGTGGATGTTGGTGTGGGGTGGGGTTTTGGTTTGGGATGTGTGGTGGGGGGTGGTGGTGGTATGGTGGACGAGGAGGACGAGGACGACAATGACAATAAGAGAACACTGACGACGACGAGACGCGTGACGATGATGTGTGTGATGATGATGATGAGGTGGTGGTGGTGGGGTGATGGTGGGGGTTGGTGGGGTGGTGATGATATAAAAATGACGACGATGCTATAGATAACGTGATGTTATGATGATGACGATAGCTAAGACAACGATGTTGATTAACTTGATGACGACAACACTGTCGATGATGATGACGACGATGTGATTTCAGACACCTGCAATGGACAAATCGTCAAGGCCGTAAACCCCCCACAGGTGTGTAGATGTTGCCAGTTCCTGACTCTCTGGCTGCCTGTCTGTGTGTTTGTCTGTTTGGCTGTCGTCTGTCTCTATATCTGTCTGTCTGTTTGTCTGTCTGTCTGTATGTATGTATGTATGTATGTATGTATGTGTGTCTGTGTCTCTTTGTCTGTCTGTTTGGCTGTCTGTCTGTCTGTCTCTATGTATGTATGTATATATGTATGTGTGTATGTATGTATATGTGTGTATGTATGTATGTATGTACGTACGTATGTATGTATTTTTCTGTTTTTCTGTCTGTCTGTCTCTGTCTGTCTTTCTGTCAGAAACTCGGTTGCCATGTCCTTTCTGTGTCTGATATTCTACCTGTTTGTCTACCTGTTTGTCTGTCTTTTAATCTCTCTCTGTCCCTATCCGTGTGTGTGTGTGTGTGGTGTTGGTTGCGTGCGTGCGTGTTTGTATGTGTGTGCGCGCGCGCGCGTGTGTGTGTGTAGGTATGTGTGTGCTTGTGTCCGCGCGCGCGTGGGTATGTGTGTGCATATATGAATGTATGTGTGTGTGTGTGTGTGTGTATATATACAATGTATAAAAGATACCGGCTGTACATTCCGTTCCGTTCCATTCCACTTCATCTCATTCCACTTCATTAGACTCCGTTCCCTTCGATTCCATTCTGTTCATGTTCTGCTGCACTCTACTTCATTTCAATCCATTCACATCATTCCATCCCCTTCCATGCCCTGTGCTGTGCAGGAACACCTTGTCCAGTCTCTGTTGTGTGCAAAGCACTTATTTCTACATCCCATCCCATTCTGTTCCATTCCGTTTCATTCGAATCCAACCTATTCCAATTCAATCCATTCCATCCCATTTATTCAATTTTAATTCCAATGCCAGTCCGTTCCAATCTATTATGTGGATCGGTGGTCTAGAGGTAACGCGCCTGGCTAGAAAGCGAAAAGTCCGGGTCTGAAGTGTGCGGCGGTTCGTACCCCGTTTGGACCGGAAACTTTTCCCCCATCCATTAGACCATGAGTGGTGGTCTGGGCGCTAGTCTTTCGGATGAGACGATAAACCGAGGTCCCGTGTGTTACACGTAATTATTTAGCGCACGTAAAAGAACCCACGGCAACAAGAGAGTTGTCCCTGGCAAAATTCTTAGAAAAAAGTCACTCTGATAGGGAAACAAATACAGTTGCAGACATGAAAAAGAAAAAAATGGGTGGCGCTGCGCTTGTGGCGACGCGCTCTCCCGCTCTCCCCGGGGAGAGCAGCCCGAATTTCACGGAGAGAAATCTGCCGTGACTTAAATTGGTATGAAATGAAATCTGAGCGCTTTGATTTGTTGCTTTACAAGATTCAGCGCTATATAAATTCCATACATTATTATTATTATTATTATTATTATTATTATTTCATTCCATTCATTCTGTTTAATTCTAATCCAAGTCCGTTCCAATCTATTTCATTCCAATGCCAGTCCATTCCATTCTATTTCATTCCAATGCTGTCCATTCCATTCAACATTTACAGTAAGAAATAGCACACTTGTCGGTATCAGAACACCAGTGTGTGATAGTTCAAGGAATAGGCGTTAAAAAATAAAGCAATTTGCTGATGACATGACACTGTTTCTGAGCAGCAAACAGGATATGATTTCTTCCCTTTCCATACTTGATTCATTTAAATTGTTTTCTGGACTTAAATTAAACTTAATGAAAACAAAAGCATTGAGAATAGCAAATAGAATAAATGAACAAAATCTACCGGTTTCTTTAACGGATGAAATAAAAATTTTAGGCATATATTTTCAAAAAAATAAAATGGCAAAAGATATTGAAAAACAATTGGACAGGCAGAATGGACAAAATGCAAGCGTTGATAAAAGACTGGAGCAAAAGACATCTAAGTATTCATGGCAAAGTTCTCATTATGAAGACATAGCTAGTCAGTCAGTTCACTTTTGTCATGAAATTCATTGGTTTACCAGAAGCAGTATTGAACAAATTAAATACTTTGCTCTACAAATCTATTTGGCAGAGACATTACAGTAACCGTATGGCGTTTGAAAGAAGAAAACGAAAAATAATGGAAAATAATAATGATAATCATAATAATAAATGGAAATTGTATATCGCTATATCTTGCAAAGAGAAATCAGAGCGCTTGCATTCAACATTCTTAATAATAATAATAATAATAATAATAATAATAATGATGATGATAATGATAATGATAATAATAATAATAATAATGTATGGGGTTTGTCAGCGCTGTTTTGTAAGCAACAAACAAGGCTCAGATCTTTTTTCGGGATAAAGGGTAAGCATCATTGCTTTTTTTTAAACCAGTCCCCCTGTGTTTTTCGGTTTGTAAATTTTGTCATCTGTTCCCACGGCCATGGCCCACTTTCGAAAAGGGAAAAGGATTTAACGTGTGGCAAAATGTTCTGCATGCGTTCGCACCGGGGCCCCGGTTTATAATTCATCCCAAAGGGCTTCAGGTCTGCAGCCCTAAGTATCAAAAGCTTGAACAAAAATTTAAAATTTTCACCCCACACAACACACCAACACAACTCACAGAAAGAGAGAGAGGGAGAGAGGAGAGGAGGGGAGGGTTATGGGTTTTGCCAGTGTAATGAGATTTGGGCTGTTGAATGCAGGGGCAGTTTTGAGATGAAAGAGGGAAAAAGTTAGGTTTGAAATCAATATGTCTCGAGGCTGGATTTAAATGTGTCATATGTAGGCTTTTGTCGAAGAGAGAGAGGAAGGTCGTTCAGATGGATGGACCAGAAATAGAGAAAGAGCGATAACCAACAGTGGATTGGTTGAATCTAGGTATTCGTAAGCACAGGATATCTGCAGCAGAGCGGAGGGAACGAGGAGTGTACAGGTGAACAGAGGTAGGAGGGTGCTGTTTTGTGGAGACATTTGTAACAGAGGGTACTGATCTTATAGTTTACTCTCTGTGGCAGAGGCAACCAGTGGATAGATCGCAAGAGAGGGGAAATGTGTTCAGACTTTTCTTTCTGAGGACGCGGCGAGCTGCAGTATACGTTGAATCATCATCATTAACCATTACACCCAGTGGTGTGTAGGGCACCAACAAAGCGCTTCCACTCCTGTCTATTCTGGGCCAACCTAGTCACTGATCCCCAAGAGTGCTGCATGGCCTTCATCTCACTTTCTACAGTCCTCCTCCACGTTGCCTTTGGTTTTCCTTTCTTTCTCCTTCCTTCTCGGGTCCAGTGCAATGCTGTTCTTGTGATTGACTGTGGGTCTCTTCGGAGGATGTGCCCAATCCACTTCCACCATCGTCTGGTGATGATGGTTCCCATGTCTTCCTGGTATACGTTGAAGGGAGTGGATAGATGTTGCTGGCAGACCAGCTAAAAGAGAATTGCATTAGTCCAGACGTGAAAGAATGAAAGACGCAACAAGTTTGGATGTTGCATCAATGGACAGGTACTTTCGAATTGCACTCATACCCGTAATTGATAGCAGCACGATTGGCAGGTCTGGGTGATGATTTTTTGCAAAGAGAGTGTGTTGTCGATAACAACACCTATATACTTCACAGCAGTGGATAGAGGAACCGATGTATTACCGATTTCTATTGAAGTTGTTGTAATGGAAGAGAGTTTGTGTTTGGTCCCTACAAGCATGGCTTCGGTTTTATCTGCGTTTAACTGTAACTTGTTTTGTATCATCCAGTTTTGAATATCTTGAAAGCAGTAGGCCATATTTGTCAAGAGAGAAGGCAGATTTTCAGGTGTAACGCTACTTTGAATCTGAGAGTCAACTGCGTAAAAATGATAGTTGATATGATGACGGTTTATTATAATATGTGATAGTGGAGAAGTATAGAGAGTGAAAAGTACAGGGCCGAGAACTGATCCCTGCGGGACACCAAATTCCAGTTTGGCAGGTATTGACTGTATCTTGTTTACTGTGACTGTCTGGAATCGGTCAGTGAGGTATGAACTGAACCAGGTGAGGGCTGTGCCAGTAACACCGAATGTTTTTTTAAGACGAGAGAGAAGAATTGAATGGTCAATAGTGTCGAGGGCTGCAGATAAGTCGAGTAGAGTGAGAAGGGAGATTTTCCCCGAGTCAGAAGCAAGTAGAAGTGTATTTATGGTATGGACTAGGGTAGTTTCAGTGCTATGGTTGACGCGATAGGCAGACTGAAACTCAGGAAGAAGATTGTTGGAGAGTAGGTGGTTATTGAGCTGTTTTAGAACTACATTTTCAAGGACTTTAGAGATGAAAAGTAGGTTGGAAACAGGTCTATAATTCTTCAGAATGTTAGGGTCAAGGTCAAGCTTTTTGAGTAGAGGTGTAACAAGTTTTGAGAGCTGAAGGAACATCTGAAACAAGAGATGAGTTCACTATTTTCGGGATAGTGGGTATAAGTTGTGGTAGGCACGGTACGAAAAGAGAGACAGGTATGGGATCGAGGTCACATGATTTTATAGTCATTTCTTTCAGAATTATCGTGATTTCTTTCTCACTTGCTGGATGAAAGAAAAGGAGAGGAGTACCAGAGAATTGGGAATCAGGAAGTCCAGGCTGAAAAGGAGTCTGATCCAATCTGGAACGGATGTTACGGATTTTGTCAGAAAACAATGCAGAAAATATAAAAGAAAGTTCAGATGGATGGCAGAGGGCTTGCCTTCACAGATCCAAGGAGAGTGGACGTGAGGGAATAGAGAGATTTCATTGACGTGGCATCAAGAACTTGAGAACAATAGTACTTTGTTTTTTCTGAAAGAATTAAAGATTTGACTTTGTTTATTTGTTTTCGGAAGAGCTGCTTGTTGATTTCCGTTTTTGTTGTTCGCCACTGCCGCTCTAGTTGCCTGCGTTTGCGCTTTGCAACCAGGATGTCGTGGGTGTACCATGGTGCACAAGGCCTGTCAGGCAGGAGACGGTCAGTGGGAGGTGCATGCTCATCAAGCAGTTGGCTGAGAACAGTATTGTAGTGTTTCGAGGGGTCAGTGTTGTCAGAGGTTAGCGATAGGCGTTCAGCAGCTTGTGTAGAGAAAGTTTCAATGTCTATGGCCTTGAGATTGCGACGGGTGACACATTTCTTCTTTCTGATAGGTTTTGCAATATTGACGGAGAAAAGAACAGCGGAATGATCAAGTCCTTCGAATGAGACTATAAACCGAGGCCACGTGTGCAAACGCATGCAGAATATCTTGCGCACACGTTAAATCCTGTTCCGCTGTTCGAAAGAGTAGGCCATTGTGTGCCGGTGGGAACAAATGACAAAATTTAAAAACCCGCATACACACGCAAAAAAAAATCCTCTGAGCGCTTTGATTTGTTGCTTTACAAGATTCAGCGCTATATAAATTCCATACATTATTATTATTAAGTAGTTTATCAGTGATAGATACAGATGAGACCAAATCTTGTGATACATCTGTAATGAGGCAGTCTAAGATATGTCCTGATCTGTGTGTTGCTTCAGTTACCAGCTGTGAAAGAGAGTGGTTGGACAAAGAAAGAGAAAGACGTTTGACATCAGGAGAAGACTGGTTGTTGACGTGGACGTTTAAGTTGCCGAGAATAATAAGCTTTCTGGGAGATAGGCTGTAGTGATCCAGGAGTGACTGAAACTCTTGATGGAAGATGGACAATGTCAGATTATTCTTACGGCTTGGAGGTGGATGGTAAAGACAGCAGAAAGTAATCTAGTGGCCAGGTGTGTTGAGGTTGAGTTCACAGACTATAACAAAGGAGGATTAAAAATGATGAATATGGTAGAGTATCAGATGTGCTTGTATTTACAATGGGCTGGTAAATTATATCAATCCAAAGATGAAAACTGGTGCCAAATACCTAAATGGCACCTGAGTAAACTGGGAAGTTATCACACAATATTGTATGGCAAACTGCAAAGCAAAAGAGGCACAGTTGAGCGGTATCGATAACTTGTTTTGGAAAGATGTGATCACTACGTATCTAGATAACAAACCAGAAATCACAATAGGAGATGTACATAGAAATGATATTGATGAGCAAGTGCTTTTTCATAATAACCGTGTTAAATATAAAGGTAGAGTACTTTTTTTTTAGGAAATGGACAGACAAAGGACTAGTACGATTAGATGACATAATGCACAGAACAGAAAAACGACTTTTGGCTTTGACAGACATATCAGAATTGTTAGGTCACAGTGAGGTAGCCACAACTGTGGAGTACAGCGCTCTGTACAACGCCATTCCGAAAGTATGGCTCGAATGGATGCAGACTGCAAGTATGCCGCAAGAAAGAGAAGCGAGCTTAGACTGTGGCGCAAAATATTTCAATGCAAAACCAAATGAAATAGAGAACTGGTTAAGAAACCACATTAAACACGTTATAGCCAAACCATACATTCATGAATTTTGGCAACGGAAATTAAACTACACGTTCAGTGACATTAGGAGGCACCGTGGTCGAGTGGTTTAGGCGGTCAACTCGTGATCCAGAGGTCGCGGGTTCGATCCCCGCTCGGCTCGGTGTTGTGTCCTTGGGAAAGACACTTTACTCCTATTTTCCTCACTCCACCCAGGTGTACAAGTGGGTACCAGCTCTGCTGGGGAAGTATCTGGCGACAGACTAGCGTCCTGTCACAGGGGTGGTGAAAAACCATCAGTTCGCTTAACGCTACAGAAACCGGGATAAGCTCCGGCTCTATGGGCCTTCTGGCTCGAAAGAACATACTTTTTCAGTGACATTGTTTGGTCTGTAGCAAGACAAGCATCTAAAGACGTTGGTTTACACGAGCTGCAATGGAAAATTAATCACCGCTCCTCCATTCTCCTCCAGCCATTTTTTTCCCGGAAAGACTTAAAAGATAGCAATTCTCTCTCACGCTTAAGTCGGATGCGCTAAGCCTGACTTGTCAGGCGCTTAACGGCAGCGCGATGCGTTTTCGCTCATATATAACAACAAGAATAGTTTCTGTCTGAGCAATCGATGATGAAGAAGAATATCGCTCTAGCCGTGGGCAGACGGTAGTACTTTGTGATTGTCTCATTTCAGGAGAAAGTACGTTGCTTTTATTTTGTGTCAGTGGCAATTTAGTCCTCCGGAGGAGACTATAAATCGATATTTAGTGTGCTAACGCTCACAACATCTTGCCCACATGTTCAAACATGTTCTGCCTTTCGGAAAACAGGGCCCTTTTTGTGCCGCTGGGAAAGGATGACAACAATTTACAAAACTACAAGTATACAAGGACTGAACGTAAAAATAAAAAAATAACAAAGAACCACATGATTGCTTATTCATTAACCTCGAATTAATTGAATTGAATTGATTTGAACTCCGCTTCCAGCTATCTTCTTCTGGATGGGGGGGGGGGGGGGGGGTCCTTTTTGTTTTTTTAATCACGTGCACTTTTACGAGTTGTAAAAGTACTGAAGCCAAGGCGCGCAAACGGTCACCCATCCAACTGGTAACCACGCTCGACGCTGCTTAACTTGGCTGGGGGAAAGCGAGTGCTCCGACCACTGAGCTATCCCGTCCCTTACTTTACTTTTGTTTTTTACTTTTACGAGTACTTTTCCGTATAACAAGTCGCAATTCTTTGCATTTGGAGGGAGGGTTTCTTTTTGTTTTCTGTTTTGGTTTGGGGTTGGGTTTTGTTTTGGTTTTGTTGTTGTTGTTGTTTTGGGGGGGGGGGGTTATCTTAGGGAGGATTGCTTCCGAGGGGGTGGGGGGTAACCCCGTTGTGAAGGGTTGGTCTCTTCACGTAAAGCAGGCTTTCTGCAGCCTCCCACGTGTGTGTCACTGGTGACATCAGCTGCCAGGCCAGCTGACCTTCAGGGCCGCGCTTCTTCTGGTGTTTCCACCGCCTGGGGCACGGCGTTCCTAGCCAGTCTGAACTGCTATACTAGCCAATCTAAACTGGTATACTAGCCAATCTAAACTGGTATACTAGCCAATCTAAACTGGTATACTAGCCAGTCTAAACTGGTATACTAGCCAGTCTAACCTGGTATACTAGCCAATCTAAACTGGTATGCTACCCAATCTAAACTGGTATACTAGCCAATCTAACCTGGTATACTAGCCAATCTAAACTGGTATACTAGCCAATCTAAACTGGTATACTAGCCAATCTAAACTCGTTTACTAGCCAATCTAAACTCGTTTACTAGCCAATCTGAACTGGTATACTACCCAATCTAAACTGGTATACTACCCAATCTAAACTGGTATACTACTCAATCTAAACTGGTATACTACTCAATCTAAACTGGTATACTAGCCAGTCTAAAGTAGTATACTAGCCATTCTAAAGTAGTATACTAGCCAGTCTAAACTAGTATACTAGCCAATCTAAACTAGTATACTAGCCAATCTAAAGTAGTATACTACCAATCTAAACTGGTATACTAGCCAGTCTAAAGTAGTATACTACCAATCTAAACTGGTATACTACACAATCTAAACTAGCATACTAGCCAATCTAAACTAGTATACTACCAATCTAAACTGGTATACTAGCCAGTCTAAACTAGTATACTAGCCAATCTAAAGTAGTATACTAGCCAATCTAAAGTAGTATACTAGCCAATCTAAACTAGTATACTAGCCAGTCTAAACTAGTATACTAGCCAATCTAAACTAGTATACTAGCCAATCTAAAGTAGTATACTAGCCAATATAAAGTAGTATACTAGCCAATCTAAAGTAGTATACTAGCCAATATAAAGTAGTATACTAGCCAATCTAAAGTAGTATACTAGCCAATCTAAACTGGTATACTAGCCAGTCTAAACTAGTATACTACCAATCTAAACTGGTATACTAGCCAATCTAAACTGGTATACTAGTCAGTCTAAACTGGTATACTAGCCAATCTAAACTGGTATACTAGCCAGTCTAAAGCAGTATACTAGCCAATCTAAACTAGTATACTTCACAATCTAAACTAATAACATATCTAAACTACTACCAAATCTAAATCATTGTCATTGTCATTCTCTCTCTCTCTCTCTCTCTCTCTCTCTTCTCTCTCTCTCTCTCTCTCTCTCTCTCTCTCTCTCTCTCTCTCTCTGTCTCTCTCTCTCTCTCTCTTTCTCTCTCTGTAGTATGTATGTATGTATTTTATTTATGTATTTATTTATTTATTTATTTTTATTTTATTCTTTAATATCGAGGATAATGGAATAAGCACTTATGTGCTTTTTTTACATCCAGTCCCCGGGTGTTTGCGGTTTTGTAAATTCTGTCATCTGTTCCCACCGGCACACATTGACCTATTCTTACGGAAAGTGGAACAGGATTTAACGTGTGTGCAAGATGTTCTGCGTGCGTTCGCACACGGGGCCTCGGTTTATAGTCTCATCCGAAGGACTTTTGTGGAGAGTGGAGTCTGCACTGATGTTAACTCCAGGGGAAAATATCCCCTTGAGCGGGAGTATGTATGTATGATGTATGTGCGTGCGTGCGTGTGCATGTTGTGTGTGTGCGTGCGTTGTGTATGTGTGCGCGCGTGCGTGCTGTGGTGTGTGTGTGTGTGTGTATGTGTATGTGTGTGTGTGTAAAGGCAAAGAGACGTGCACTCGCTTTTGTGGACCATAGAAAATCTGTTATTAATTTGTGCACACTTGTGTGACCTATTTTAGATTATTTTTTGCAGGGCACACGACATGCAGGACTTCATTTTGACACACAGACAAGGAAGGGTCAGTCGGCACGAAGACCCAACTCCCCAGACAGACAGACAGACAGACAGACAGCTAGGCCCGTAGGGGGATACACTGCGATGAACAGCCAGAAACTAGGTAGTGAAGTAGGTAGGAACTCAACACTCCAACTCGAACGATTTTCTTCTTCCTCCTCCGCCTCCTCCTCCTCCTGCTCTTCTTCCTCCTTCTACTTCTTCTTCTTCTTCTTCTCCTCCTCTCCTCCTCTTCTCCTCCTTCTTCTTTTTCTCCTCCTTTTCCTCCTCCTCTCCCTTCTCCTCCTCCTCCTTCTTCTTCTTCTTCTTATCTTCTTCTTCTTTTTTTCGTTCCTCCTCCTCCTCCTTCTTCTTCTTCTCCTCCTCCTCATCCCCTCCTCTCCTACTTCTTCTTCTTCTCCTCCTCCTCATCTCCTCCTTCTCCTCCTCCTCCTCCTCCTCCTTCTCCTTCTTTGTCGAACGCTCAGACAGCAACTATTGCTGTCTGTCATGTGAGCAAAAATGCGTTTGCGCTGCCGTTAAGCGCCTGACTAGTCAGACCCAGCGCATCCGACTTAAGGCATTGGAAGAGAATTGTTATCTTTTAAGTCTTTCTGGGGGGGAAAGGCAAGACCAAGAAGGCAGAAAATAGACGAGAAGGAGGCAACAGTAAGAAAAGGGACAAGGCAGAAACAAGGAGAGGGGTAGAAAAGAGGGAATTTCTAGCACAGAATTTCCAGAAGGTGAGGATGTTGTTCATACTGGCAGGCAGGCTTCCCGGGCATTTTTACGGGGGAGGGAAGGGGTAGTGAGGTATTTGGAACTAGCCATGTACGCTTACTTCTCATCCAGTGTGTGCTTACTGTCTCACATCACAGTGATTCCCATGTGGGGTGAAGCATGCATAATTATCCTGCATGACCCTCTTAGGTATTAAGCCACAGAACGCCCAATAACAACACCACCAAAAACATCAACAACCTCAACAATAACAACATCAAAAACAACAACAGCAACCATAACAACAGCTCGTACAGTTTAAATCAGAATCAGCTTTAATATTATACTGCATCACAGCAATGCCACATGGAATGATTGTTACGTATGTTCAACAGGGAACATATGTTTTATCATTTCTTTATATAGCTTATTGGATTTTTTTTTTTAATATATATATATATAAGCAAGAAATATACACGGAACCAGAATCAGTACACTTGAGCAGAAGTGAACCATTGTCAACCAAACCAGTATGGTTATCTACCAGGCTATCAATAAAAACAACAAAATCCCCATCCCCGCAGTCGGAATGCAGCTACATTAAAGGCGGGTAAAAACGGCATGGCAGCGCAAGCAAAATCTCACCATTGGTAAAATTCGGAGCTCTAGCTGAGGCACAACAAAAAATAAAACAACAACAACAGCAAAAAACAACGTCAAAACCCACCAACCAAATTTATAGCTCTAAAAATAAACCAGAAATATATCAATACAAATGAATTGCATGAAAGTTATATATAAGTATGTGCGTTTTGGAGTGGTCCTTTATCGTTAAGACAAAGTTAAGCGATAAATCTGTGGGGAAAAAATACAATCAACCAAGTAATCAAATCAGTCTGCAAATCATTCGGTCAGTAAGAGAAAAGATACGGTGAAAATACAGTCAATCGTGTGATTAAGTCAGTATGCCAATCACAGGTCAATCAGTGAAAACTTACAGTGAAAATACAGTCAATCACGTGGTTAAGTCAGTATGCCAAATCACCTATTAATAAGTGAAAAGATCAAATAGTGAAAAGTTACAGAGAAAAAACAATCACCAAGTGATTAAGTCAGTATGCCAATCAAAAACTACATTGAAAAAACAACCAAGTGATCAAGTCAGTATGCCAATCACTTATCAATAAGAGAAAAGTTACAGTGAAAATACAGTCAATCAAGTGATTAAGTCATTATGCCAGTCACTGGTCAATAAGTGAAAAGTTACAGTGAAAATACAATCAGATTAATTAAGTCAGTATACCAATCACTTATCAATAAGTGAAAAGTTACAGTGAAAATACAATCAGATTAATTAAGTCAGTATGCCAATCACTTATCAATAAGTGAAAAGTTACAGTGAAAATACAATCAGATTAATTAAGTCAGTATGCCAATCACTTATCAATAAGTGAAAAGTTACAGTGAAAATACAATCAGATTAATTAAGTCAGTATGCCAATCACTTATCAATAAGTGAAAAGTTACAGTGAAAATACAATCAGATTAATTAAGTCAGTATGCCAATCACTTATCAATAAGTGAAAAGTTACAGTGAAAATACAATCAGATTAATTAAGTCAGTATGCCAATCACTTATCAATAAGTGAAAAGTTACAGTGAAAATACAGTCAATCAGAGTAATTAAGTCAGTATGCCAATCACTTATCAATAAGTGAAAAGTTACAGTGAAAATACAGTTAACCCAAGTGATTCAGTCTGTATGCCAACCATTTGATCAGTAAGTGAAGAGTTAACAGTGAAAAACCAACCAATCAAGTATTTGGGTAAATTTGCCAATCATTTGCTCGATCATTGAACAGCCACATAAAGGTGTACCACAGGCGGTGAGAAATTGCTCTGAAAACAGTCCTCATGTCTAAGGAAAGAAAGAAAGAATAGAAGAAACCAAAAGACAGACAGACAGAGATCAATGAATGGATGGAGAGATAGACAGAAAGAGAGAAAGACAGACAGACAGATAGACAGAAGGATAGATAGATAGATAGATAGATAGATAGATAGATAGATAGATAGATAGATAGATAGATAGATAGATAGATAGATAAATAGATAGATAGATAGATAGATAGATGGTTAGATAGATAGAGAGATAGATAGATAGATGATAGACAGAGAGACAGACGACAGACAGACAGATAGACAGACAGATAGATAGACAGACAGACAGACAGATAGATAGACAGATAGATAGACAGATAGATAGATAGACAGGCAGACAGATAGACAGACAGATAGATAGAGAGAGAGATAGACAGACAGACAGACAGACAGATAGACAGATAGATATAAAAAATGAAGGAAAGAAAGATAGAAAGAAAGAAGAAAAGAAAGAAAGACAGACAGAAAGACAGACAGAAACCAGCGGGGGGAAAAAAAAACAAAGAAAACAAACCAAAAAAAGATAAAGAAGCACACACAAAACACTAAAAGCAACCCCTCCCAAAAAAAAAACAACAACAAAGAAGCAAGCAAAAAAAATCAAACAAACTAATAAACACAAAAAAGAAAACTACCAACAAACACCATAACAGACACAGCAGGAAACACAGCAAACACCTTTAAAATAACCCTCCTAAACAGCACACACACACACAGAGTCAATTTATATCAAAGAGTCATCAAATCCAAAAAAGCATGCAGCGTAAATTAAAGAGTCATCAAATCCAAAAAAGCATGCTGCGTAAATTAAAGAGTCATCAAATCCAAAAAAGCATGCAGCGTAAATTAAAGAGTCATCAAATCCAAAAAAGCATGCAGCGTAAATTAAAGAGTCATCAAATCCAAAAAAGCATGCTGCGTAAATTAAAGAGTCATCAAATCCAAAAAGCATGCAGCAGAGTAAATGAAAAAGCCATCACTACATGTCTCTCCCTCTGTCTGCAAGCGACACAAAAAGCGTAACGCTTTATTCCATCTATAGTTTCTTTATAGTGAATAGGGAGTGAGGTTTGTAAAATCCTTTTATCTAATATTTTGTGATGATTATGTTTTTTGTGTTACTTGTGTGTGATGTTTTTCTGTACCCCCATTCAGAAGGGGATGTGGCCTATACTGAATAAACTTCGTTTTCAATGTCAATTCCTCCCTCTGTCTGTCTGTTTGTCTGTCTGTCTGTCTCTGTCTGTCTGTCTATATATCTGTCTGTCTGTCTGTCTGTCTATATATCTGTCTGTCTGTCTCTGTCTGTCTGTCAGTCTCTGTCCTGTCTGTCTGTCAGTCTGTCTGTCATTCTGTCTGTCTCTGTCTGTCTGTCTTCTGTCTGTCAGTCTGTCTGTCTGTCTCTGTCTGTCTGTCATTCTGTCTGTCTGTCAGTCTGTCTGTCTGTCTTTCTGTCTGTCTCTGTCTGTCTGTCTATATATCTGTCTGTCTGTCTGTCTATATATGTCTGTCTGTCTGTCTATATATCTGTCTGTCTGTCAGTCTGTCTGTCTGTCTGTCTCTGTCTGTCTGTCTGTCTATCTCTCTGTCTGTCTGTCTGTCTATATATCTGTCTGTCTGTCTATATATCTGTCTGTCTGTCTGTCTCTCTGTCTTGTCCACTATGGTGCCAGGCTTTGTATGCAGGGACACCTGCACACGTCCTCAAAGACAATGACAGGACGGCGTCTGGAATGGACTGGACGTGCGTGGCTGCAGGGTGGAGGGGGGGTAGAAGAAGGTGGGGGGCTGGGGGGTTGCTGTCTACTGCCCCAGGTGACTGACCACCCCCGTGATGACCGCCAGGACACAGGTCAGGACGAGCACTGACCCCCTCACTCTCTCTGCAGCGCCGTCAGGAGGTGGACCTGAAACAGAGACATGTATGTACATGTATGTAGTCTGGATGTACCTTGCCGCTTTTGCTCTTGTGTGGTTGTTAAGGCATATGTGTTTCTTTCCTTTTTTTTCTTCTTCTTCATTGTATTCTTTTATATCGAAGATAATGGAATAAGCACTTATGTGCTTTTTTTTTACATCCAATCCCCCGTAAGTGTGCATGCGGTTTTGTGAATTCTGTCATCCGTTCCCACCGGCACACAATGGCCTACTCTTACGAAAAGCGGAACAGGATTTAACGGGTGCGTCAGATGTTCTGCGTGCGTTCGCACACGGGGCCTGGGTTTATAGTCTCATCCGAAGGACTTGTGTGTGTGTGTGTGTGTGTGTGTGTGTGTGTGTGTGTGTGTGTGTGTGTGTGTGTGTGTGTGTGTGTGTGTGTGTGTGTGTGTACAGGGGGAGGGGGGCAAGAGGGGGGAATGTGTGTGGAGGGGGGAGGTAGGGTGTATGTGTGTGTGTGGGGGTATGTGTGTAGGGTAGGGGGATGTGTGTGTGTGTGTGTGTGTGGTGTGTGTGTGTGTGTGTGTATTTGTCAAGTCAAGTCAAATTTTTTTTTCCAGATGGTACATTGAATAAGCATACTTTTGCTTTTTTTCATAAAAAACCATCTTCAAAGAACAAAATTTCTGTGTGGGAAAGGCGTGCTGGTGCTTGTGTGTGTGTGTGAAGGCGTGCGTGCGTGCTTGGTGTGGTTTTTCGTTTTTTTTTGGGTTTTTTTTCTTGTTAGTTTTATTGGGGTTGTTATTGTTAAAAAATGGAACTTTTTTCATTGCAAAAAAAATACAACGCCCAGCGCGCGCGCGCGCGCACCACCCCCCGAACGCACGCACATACACGCCACCTCACAAATGTGAATGACGTTAAACTAAAATTTAAAAAAAAATCATCAATGTCTTTTACTATCAGTGTTGTTGCAGTATAGGATCGGGGGGGGGGGTTGGGTATTTGGGGGTTTTTTTTCCCCTTCCCTGGTAGAGCTCAGGTTCACCAAGGTGAGTTTTTTGTCTAGCGACCATTTCTGCCCACCTGAGGTACCGCTTTCCGACCGGGGGGTGAAGTCCAATAAACACCATGTTAAACGCGCTTTTCTTCCTTTTTACGGCACGAAGGGCCTATTTTTCTTTCCGAAAAGCAAAACGAGAACTGGATTTAACGTGTGTCGTCGCAAGATTTTCTTGTCCCTTTGCCGTACCCAGTTTATGTCCATCCGAAAGCACTGTCAAGAAATGGAGTCGGCATGATGCAACTCTTGGGGAAAAGTTCCTTGAGCAGGTGTCTTGGTTGGGTGGAACCCCAAGCCTCAGATCGCGAGAACAACACATACCACCAGGCCATTTGCACGTAGGCCCACACACACACAACACCCCACACACCACACACAACCCCATAATACTAATTTTATATATATATATTATATATTTTTATAAATATATAAAATATATTTATATATATTATATTTAAAATAAGATAGTAGTGATAGATATAATAGAAGATAGATAGATATAGATTAAATATAAATTTTTATATAGATTAATTATTTTAGATATACCACGCACTGCACAAACAAGCAACGCTCGCCACACACACACACACACACACACACACACAACAAACCACACACGCACGACAAGCACGCGTGCGCGTAACAACGCGCACGCGACACACCCAAAATTCCCTTTCTCCCGCTCTCGCTCCTCTTTTTTCTCCATGTCTCTCTCTCTCTCTCTCTCTCTCTCTTCCCTCTCTCTTTTCTTCTCACAACTCTCTCTCTCTCTCTCTCTCTCTCTTCTCCCCTCCTTTTCCCCTCTCCAACACCCCCCGCGCGGGAAAAGCGAAACCCACACACACACACACAACACAATTTACACAATCATACACATACGCGCTCTCTCTCTCTCTCTCTCTTCTCTTCTCTCTCTCCTCTCTCCCTCTCTTCCCCTCTTCTCTCTCTACAAAACACACACAACATTTGTTCTCCTCTCTTACACACACACGCTACTCAACACACACACAAACCCTCACACACACAAACCCCGCGCGCGCGCGAAAAAGCGAAAACTTACCTCTTCTCTCTTCTCTCTCTCTCTCTCTCTCTCTCTCCCTTTTCTTCTTCTCTTCTCTCTCTTCTCTCTCTTTTCTTTTCACACACACACACAACAACACACACCCCAACACAACAACAACACGACTGGCTGATGACTGACAGTGACAGACGAGAAAAAGAGCAAACAGACAGAGAAAGACTGGGTCGTTAGTAAAAACCACAACACACACACAAAACACACACACACCACACACACACACAACAACAGTGTCACACCCCCCCAAACCGTAGCCACATACTGGCTGAATCGCCGTGTGAAACAACCCGCCCCGAATAAAAAAATCAAATGCCCGAGAGAAAATAAAAAACAAAACAACAACAAAAGAGGCATTTCTTGGTGACCTTTCTTCTGTGTTGGTCCCCGGTTCAGTGAGGAATTTTTTAAGTTGCCGAAAACCCCCCAAACCCCTCCCGGGGGGGATTGAAGTGAGGCACTCGGGGCAAAGAGTGGTTCATTGTTACAGTGTAACGCCTATATGGAATGGGTTAAGTTTTTTACAGTATAAACCATACAAGGAAACAGTTTACTTGTTACGGAAAAAGCCAAGAAAAGGTTATGAGTGAGTGGTACAGGGGGAAAAAAGGGGATATTGTGATGGTAAAAGCCCCATATGAAATGGTTACATTTTTAAGTGAAAGCCATTTGGAAAAGGTTACGATGCAGTGCGTACGGGGGAAAAAAATGATATTGGATGTAACCTATTGAAATGGTACATTATGGGGTTTTAAAGGCTATATGGAAAAGGTTAAATTTACAGTGTAAAAGCCTATATGGGGAAAAAGGTTACAATTTTCAAGGGAACGCCAATAGGAAATGGTTTCGTGTTACAGGTAACGCCTATATGGAAATGGTTTCGTTGTTACGAGGGACCCACACGATGAAATGGCACATTGTTACAGCTACAGTGTAAACCCTGAATAGGGAAATGTTTATATTGTTACAGTGTCAGCCCTAAATGGGAAATGGTTACATTTTTACAGTGTGAGGTCTACACAGGGAAATGCTTACATTGTTACAATGTAACATTTACGTAGGAAACAGTTACATTGTTACAGTGTAAATCCTACATAGGGAAACAGTTACATTGTTACAGTGTAATTCCTACATAGGGAAACAGTTACATTATTACAGTGTAAGGCCTACATAGGGAAATGGTTACATTGTTGCAATGTCAACCTTACATAGAGACATGGTGATATTGTTACATTGTCAGCCCTGCATAGGGAAATGGTTACTTTGTGACAGAGTAAGGTCTCCACAGGGAAATTGTGACACTGTTACAGTGTCAGTCCTACATAGGGAAATGGTAACACTGTTACAGTGTCAGCCCTACACAGGGAAATGGTAACACTGTTACAGTGTCAGCCCTACACAGGGAAATGGTAACACTGTTACAGTGTCAGCCCTACAGAGGGAAATGGTAACACTGTTACAGTGTCAGCCCTACACAGGGAAATGGTTACACTGTTACAGTGTCAGCGTGAAGGTGGGCCCCAAAACAGAGGTCCTGGTGAGACAAGGGAACAGACAGCCATGGAACCAGCAGCACGTTTCTGCCCGTTCTGAAAGATTCGTTGCCTTCAAGATGACGCCGACATGCTACACAGGACCCCCCAGCTTCCACACCTCCAGACAGGCCTGTGCCCTACGCTTGCTGTCATCACACACAGCGCCCTCCACTGGGCTCCAGAGATACCCATATATATACGCGAACGCGAATACTCTCTCTCTCTCTTCTCTCCTCTCTCTCTCTCTCTCTCTCTCGCTCTCTCTCTTTCACAACCACACCACACAACACACACACACACCCCACACACACACACACACACACACACACACACTGACTGTCTGACTGACTGACTGACTGACTGACAGAGAAACAAGACAAACAAAAAAGAGAATGACAATGTGGTCAGTTAGTAAAGCCACACACACACACACACACACAACACACACACACACACACCACACACACACACAATTACACACACAGTGTCTACACCCCCAATCCTGTAGCCTACACCTCACTGGCTGAATCAGCCGTGATGAGAACACACACAGCCCCGGAATCAAAACTACCACACACTGCAGAGAGAAAATAAAAAACAACAACAACAACAACAGAAGAGCAGTTTCTTTGGTGACACTATTCTTCTGTGTTGGTCCCCAGGATTCAGTGAGGAGATGTTTAAGTCTAGCCGACCACGAAACCCGTACCAGGGCTGGATTGAAGCTGAGGCACTCGGAGCACAAGAAGTGGTTACATTGTTACAGTGTAACGCCTATATGGAAATGGTTAAGTTGTTACAGTATAAACCATACATAGAGAAACAGTTACATTGTTACAGTGTAACGCCTATATGGAAATGGTTATGAGTGCAGTGCGTACATGGGGAAATGGTGATATTGTGACTGTGTAACGCCTATATGGAAATGGTTACATTGTTACAGTGTAACGCCTATATGGAAATGGTTACGAGTGCAGTGCGTACATGGGGAAATGGTGATATTGTGACTGTGTAACGCCTATATGGAAATGGTTACATTATGGCAGTGTAACGGCTATATGGAAATAGTTACAATGTTACAGTGTAACGCCTATATGGGGAAATGGTTACAATGTTACAATGTAACGCCAATATGGAAATGGTTACGCTGTTACAGTGTAACGCCTATATGGAAATGGTTACGTTGTTACGGTGTGAGACCTACACGATGAAATGGCTACATTGTTACAGCTACAGTGTAAACCCTGAATAGGGAAATGTTTATATTGTTACAGTGTCAGCCCTAAATGGGAAATTGTTACATTTTTACAGTGTGAGGTCTACACAGGGAAATGCTTACATTGTTACAATGTAACATTTACGTAGGAAACAGTTACATTGTTACAGTGTAATGCCTACATAGGGAAACAGTTACATTGTTACAGTGTAATTCCTACATAGGGAAACAGTTACATTGTTACATTGTCAGCCCTACACAGGGAAACAGTTACATTGTTACATTGTCAGTCCTACACAGGGAAATGGTTACACTGTTACAGTGTCAGCCCTACACAGGAAAATGGTTACACTGTTACAGTGTCAACCCTACACATGGAAATGGTTACACTGTTACAGTGTCAGTCCTTCATGGGGAAATGGTAACACTGTTACAGTGTCATCCCTACACAGGGAAATGGTTACACTGTTACAGTGTCAGCCCTACAGAGGGAAATGGTAACACTGTTACAGTGTCAGCCCTACACAGGGAAATGGTAACACTGTTACAGTGTCAGCGTGAAGGTGGGCCCAAAACGAGGTCTGGTGAGACAAGGGAAGACAGCCATGGAACCAGCAGCACGTTTCTGCCCGTTCTGAAAGATTCGTTGGCTTCAAGATGACGCCCACATGCTACACAGAACCCCCCAGCTTCCACACCTCCAGACAGGCCTGTGCCCTACGCTTGCTGTCATCACACACAGCGCCCTCCACTGGACTCCAGAGATACCCAACACCTGCACTATTGGTCCGGTAATGTCAGCAGTATTCTGCATTCCTTCATTCGTGTCAAGTAAACACTGAACAACTGGGCATTGCTTTAGCTGGGAGTGTAATCGATACGCTGGGTAGGACCTGGTGGGAGCCCAAAGTGTCTAACAAACAGAAAATGTTCTAAGGTTTGAACCCGTAAGCCCCCCAACAAGGAGTTGAATATTTTACCTACTTTGCCACAGCTGGTGTGGCAAGAATACAATGTTATTGAGTGTTTAGTTTCTACTGAGTTAGGACAAGCGATTGAACTGAGAACTTAAGGCATGCATATATATAATATTAAAATATATATATATATATATATATATATATTTTATATATATATATATATATATCTATATATATATATATATTGTGCAAAGTAAACTAAAAACTGAGTGCTCAAGCAGATATGAAACAAAAGCAATAAATTTTCAACATACTTGTCCCTGGGCCGTTGGTTCTGCAAAAATAAACTTATCTCCAAATGTGTATTTTGTACTTACAATACACATTTGGCTAGGAACCCTCTCTCTCTCTTCTTCTCCTCTCTCTCCTCTCTCTCTCTCTCTCTCTCTCTCGTGTTCAGTTTGTAGCTGAGCTGAGACCAGAAATTCTAGTCGATCCAATTAAGAAAAATTCCTTTTCTTTTTCCTGACGTTTTAATGCATCACGTAATGTCTCTTGGATTTAATTTGTATTCCAAAAAAAGTCACGTGTAACCCTCCACCCGCACCCCCACCCCCTTGTGAATAGGCCATGTTGGACAATGGACAGTGAATAATATTATTGTTCAAAGCATCAGAGCCTCTCTCTCTCTCTCTCTCTCTCTCTCTCTCTCTCTCCCCTCTCTCTCTCTCTCTTCTTTCTCTCACACACACACAATTCTCTCTCTCTCTCTCTCTCTCTCCTCTCTCTCTCCCTCTCTCTCTCTCTCTCTCTCTCTCTCCCACACACTCACAAACACACTCACATGCACATCCGGCACGAATACTCTCTCCCTCTCATACACACACACGCGCACACACAGCATGCACGCACGCACGCGCACACCACACAACACACACACACAATATATATATATATATATATACGCGAACGAGAATACTTACTCTCTCTCTCACTCTCTCTCTCTTCTCTCTCTCTCTCTCTCCCCTCTCTCTCTCTCTCTCTCTCTCTCTCTCTCTCTCTCTCTCTCTCTTTTTTCTCTCTCCACCACACAAAACCCCACACACACAACCCCACACACACTGACTGTCTGATGACTGACTGACAGACAGAGAAACAGAGACAAACAGACAAGAGAATGACAATGTGGTCAGTTTAGTAAAGCCACAACACACAACCCCCCCCACAATTACACACACAGTGCTACCCCCCAATCCTGTAGCCTACACCTCACTGGCTGAATCAGCCGTGATGAAGAAACAACCCCCCCCGGAATCAAAACCCACCACACTGCAAAGAGAAAAAAAAAATTTAAACAACAAAAGAAGAGCAGTTTCTTTGGTGACACTATTTTTGTGTTGGTCCAGGATTCAGTGAGGAGATGTTTAAGTCTAGCCGACCCCGAAACCCGTACCAGGGGTGGATTGAAGCTGAGGCACTGGAGCACAAGAAGTGGTTACATTGTTACAGTGTAACGCCTATATGGGGAAAAGGTTTTCGTTGTTACAGTGTCACGCCTGTATGGAAATGGTTACGAGTGCGGTGCGTACATGGGGAAATGGTGAATTATGACAGTGGAACGCCTGTATGGAAATGGTTACATTGTGGCAGTGTAACGCCTATATGGAAATGGTTACAATGTTACAGTGTAACGCCTATATCGAAATGGTTACAATGTTACAGTTAAACGCCTATTTGGAAATGGTTACATTGTGGCAGTGTAAGGCATGCAAAGAGAAATGGTTTTCTGTGTATATAACGCCTCTATGGAAATGGTTACATTGTTACAGTTGAAGGTCTACATAGAAAAAAATTTTTTCATTGTTACGTGTAAGCCTAAAAACAAAATGGCTACATTGTTTCAGTGTAAGGCCTATATGGGGAAATGGTTACATTGTTACAGTGTAAGGCCTAAAGAGGAAAAAGTAACAATGTTGCACTGTAAGCCCTACATGGGGAAATGATTACATTGTTACAGTGTCAGCCCTTTATAGGGAAATGAATAAACTTTTAACACTGCAAGCCCTACGTGGATAAATGGCTACTTTTGTTTTGTTTACAGTGTCAGCCAAACACAAGGTTATGGTAATATTGCGACACTGTCAGCCCTACATGGGAAAATGGTTACATTCTTAGAGTACCAGCCCTACACAGGGAAATGGCAACACTGTTAAAGTGTCAGCCCTTCATGGGGAAATGGTAACACTGTTACAGTGTCAGCCCTTCATGGGGAAATGGTAACATGGTTACAGTGTCAGCCCTTCATGGGGAAATGGTTACACTGTTAGAGGGTCAGCCCTTCATGGGGAAATGGTTACACTGTTACAGTGTCAGCCCTACATGGGGAAATGGTTACACTGTTACAGTGTCAGTCCTACATGGGGGAAATGGTAACACTGTTATAGTGTCAGTCCTTCATGGGGAAATGGTAACACTGTTATAGTGTCAGCCCTACATAGGGAATTGGTAACACTGTTACAGTGTCAGTCCTGCATAGGGAAATAATAACACTGTTACAGTGTCAGCCCTACATAGGGAAATGGTAACACTGTTACAGTGTCAGCCCTACATAGCGAAATGGTAACACTGTTACAGTGTCAGCCCTACATAGGGAAATGGTAACACTGTTACAGTGTCAGCACTACATAAGGAAATGGTAACACTGTTACAGTGTCAGCCCTACATAGGGAAATGGTAAAACTGTTACAATGTCAGTCCTACACAGGGAAATGGTAACACTGTTACAGTGTCAGCCCTACACAGGGAAATGGTAACACTGTTACAGTGTCAGCCCTACACAGGGAAATGGTAACACTGTTACAGTGTCAGCCCTTCATGGGGAAATGGTAACACTGTTACAGTGTCACCCCTACATGTGGAAATGGTAACACTGTTACAGTGTCAGCCCTACACAGGAAAATGGCAACACTGTTACAGTGTCAGCCCTACAGAGGGAAATGGTAACACTGTTACAGTGTCAGCCCTACACAGGGAAATGGTAACACTGTTACAGTGTCAGCGTGAAGGTGGGCCCCAAAACAGAGGTCCTGGTGAGACAAGGGAACAGACAGCCATGGAACCAGCAGCACGTTTCTGCCCGTTCTGACAGATTCGTTGGATTCAAGATGACGTCGACATGCTACACAGGACCCCCCAGCTTCCACACCTCCAGACAGGCCTGTGCCCTGCGCTTGCTATCACCACACACAGCACCCTCCACTGGGCTCCAGAGATACCCCACACCTGCACTTTTGGTCTGGTAATGTCAGCAGTATTCTGCATCCCTTCATTCGTGTCAAATAAACATTGAACAACTTAGCATTGCTTTACCTGGGAGTGTAATCGACACTGGGTAGGATCTGGTGGGAGCCCAAAGTTTCTTACAAACAGAAAATGTTCTAAGGTTTGAACCCGAAAGGCCCCCACAAGGAGTTGAATGTTTCACCTACTTCGCCACAGCTGGTTGTGGCAAGAATACAATGTTATTGAGGTTAGTTTGTACTAAGTTAGGACAAGCGATTGAACTGAGAACTTAAGGCATGCATATATATATTATATATATTATATATATTTTATATATATATATATATAATATATATAAATATATATATTTATATATATGCAAAGTAAACTAAAAACTGAGTGCTCAAGCAGATATAAACAAAAGCAATAAATCTTCAGCAATACTTGTCGTTACCGTTGATTCTCCCAAAAATAAACATTATCTCAAGAGTGTATTTTGATTTACAATACACTTTTGCTAGAAACCCTCTCTCTCTCTGTCCATCTCTCTCTCTCTCTCTCTCTGTCTCTCTCTTTTGTCTCTCTCTCCCCTCTCTTTTCTCTCTCTCTCTCTTCTCTCCCCTCCCCCTCTCTCTCGTGTTCAGTTTGTAGCTGAGCTGAGACCAGAAATCTAGTCGTATCCAATTAGAAAGTTTTCTTTTTTTTTTCCTTACGTTAAAGGCATCACGTAATGTCTCTTGGATTTCATTTTATTCACAAAAAAAAGTCAGTGTAACCCCTCCACCCCCACCCCCACCCCCTTGTGAATAGGGCCCTGTTGGACAATGACAGTAAATAATATTATTGTTCAAAGCAAACAGAGCCTCTCTCTCTCTCTCTCTCTCTCTCTCTCTCTCTTCTCTCTCTCTCTCTCTCTCTCTCTATCTCTATCTCTCTCTTTCTCTCTCACACACACACATTCTCTCTCTCCCTCTCTCTCTCTCACATACTCTCTCTCTCTCTCTCTCTCTCTCTCTCTCTCTCTCTCTCTCCCACACACTCACAAACACCTCACATGCACATCCGCGCACGAATACTCTCTCCCCCTCATACACACACACGCCACACACACGCATGCAAAGCAACCCCACGCGCACACACACACAAAACAAAACACACATATATATGTATATATATATAAATAATAATATTAAAATATATATATTATATATATATACGCGAACGAGAATACTTACTCTCCCTCTCACTCTCTCTCTCTTCTCTCTCTCTCTTCTCTCTCTCTCTCTCTCTTCTCTCTCTCTCTCACACACACACACACAAAACACACACACACTGACTGTCTGACTGACTGACTGACAGACAGAGAAACAGAGACAAACCGACAGAGAATGACAATGTGGTCAGTTAGTAAAGCCACACACACAACAACACACAATTACACACACAGTGTCTACACCCCAATCCTGTAGCCTACCCCCTCACTGGCTGAATCAGCCGTGATGAGAACACACACAGCCCGGAATCAAAACTACCACACACTGCAAAGAGAAAAAAAAAAAATTTTAAACAACAGAAAAGGCAGTTTCTTTGGTACAATTTTTCTGTGTTGGGCCCCAGGATTTCAGTGAGGAGATGTTAAGTCTAAACCGACCACGAAACCGTACCAGGGCTGGATTGAAGCCAAGGCACTGGAGCACAAGAAGTGTTACATTGTTACAGTGTAACGCCTATATGGAAATGGTTACGTTGTTACAGGTGTCCGCCTGTAGGGGAAATGGTTACGAGTGCGGTGCGTACATGGGGAAATGGTGATATTATGACAGTGGAACGCCTGTATGGAAATGGTTACATTGTGGCAGTGTAACGCCTATATGGAAATGGTTACAATGTTACAGTGTAACGCCTATATGGAAATGGTTACAATGTTACAGTATAACGCCTATTTGGAAATGGTTACATTGTGGAAAGTGTAAGGCTTTGCAAAGAGAAATGGTTACTGTGTATATAACGCCTCTAGGGAAAGGGGGTACATTTTTTTACAGTTGGTCTACTAGAAAAATTGTTTCATTGTACAAGTGTAAGCCTAAACAACAAAATGGCTACATTGTTTCAGTGTAAGGCCTATATGGGGAAATGGTTACATTGTTACAGTGTAAGGCCTAAGAGGAAAAAGATAACATTGTTGCACTGAAGCCCTACATGGGAAATGATTACTTTGGGTTACAGTGTCATCCCTTTATATGAAATGATTAAACAGTTTACAGTGTCAGCCCTATGTGGATAAATGGCTACATTTTTTTTGTTTTACAGGGGTCAGCCCTACACAAGGTATGGTAATATTGCGACCCTGTCAGCCCTACATGGGAAAATGGTAACCTGTTACAGTGTCAGCCCTACATAGGGAAATGGCAAACACTGTTAAAGTGTCAGCCCTACCATGGGAAAATGGTAACACTGTTACAGTGTCAGCCCTACATAGGGAAAATGGCAACACTGTTAAGTGTCACCCCTTCGTGGGGAAATGGTAACACTGTTTACGGGTTTTCACCCCTACCCCGGGAAAAGGGTTTTACACTGTTACAGTGTCAGCCCTACATAGGAATTGTACACTGTTACAGTGTCAGCCCTACACAAGGTAATGGTAATATTGCGACACTGTCAGCTCTACATGGGAAAATGGTTACATTCTTAGAGTCCAGCCCTACATAGGGAAATGGCAACACTTTTTACAGTGTCAATCCCTACATGGGGGAAATGGCAACACTGTTAAAAGTGTCACCCCTTCATGGGGGAAATGGTAAACCTGATACAGGTCAGCCCTACATAGGGAAATGGTAACACTGTTAAACAGTGTCAGCCCTACACAGGAAAATGGTAACACTGTTACAGTGTCACCCTACACAGGGAAATGGTAACACTGTACAGTGTCAGCCCTACACAGGAAATGGTTACACGTTACAGAGTCAGCCCTCACAGGAAAAATTGGTAACACCGTTAACAGTGTCAGCCCACACAGGAAATGGTAACACTGTTACAGTGTCAGCCCTACACAGGGAAATGGTAACACTGTTACAGTGTCAGCCCTACACAGGGAAATGGTAACACTGTTACAGTGTCAGCCCTACACAGGGAAATGGTTACACTGTTACAGTGTCAGCATGAAGGTGGGCCCCAAAACAGAGGTCCTGGTGAGACAAGGGAACAGACAGCCATGGAACCAGCAGCACGTTTCTGCCCGTTCTGAAAGATTCGTTGGCTTCAAGATGACGCCGACATGCTACACAGAACCCCCCAGCTTCCACACCTCCAGACAGACCTGTGCCCTACGCTTGCTGTCATCACACACAGCGCCCTCCACTGGGCTCCAGAGATACCCCACACCTGCACTTTTGGTGCGGTAATGTCAGCAGTATTTTGCATTCCTTCATTCGTGTCAAATAAACACTGAACAACTGGGCATTGCTTTAGCTGGGAGTATAATCGACACGCTGGGTAGTATCTGGTAGGAGCCCAGAGTGTCTTACAAACAGAAAATGTTCTAAGGTTTGAACCCGTAAGCCCCCCAACAAGGAGTTGAATGTTGCAACTACTTCGCCACAGCTGGTGGCAAGAATACAATGTTAGTTTCTAATGTTAGGACAATCGATTGAACTGAGAACTAAATGCATCCATATATATAGATAGATAGATAGATAGATATAGATTATATATATATATATATATATATATATATATATATATATATATATATATTGTGCAAAGTAAACTAAAAACGAGTGCTCAACAGATATGAAATAAAAGCAATAAATTTTTCAGCATACTTGTCGTGACCGCTGGTTCCCGCAAAAAATAAACTTATCTCAAGTGTGTATATTGTATTTACAATATACATTTTGGGTAGGAACCCTTTTCTCTCTCTCTCTCTCTCCTCTCCTCTCTCTCTCTCTTCTCACTCCCCTCTCCCCTCTCTCTCTCTCTCTATCTATCTATCTATCTATCTCTCTATCTATCTATCTATTCTGTCTTTTCTCTCTCTCTCTCTATCTCTCTCTCTCTCTCCTCTCTCTCTCTCTCTCTCTCTCTCCTCTCTCTCTCCCTACATTAAATCGTCTGTGTCTATGGAAACTTACTTTACCTTGGTGTCTAATAAGCATATCCGTGAATTCTGATCAGATTTAGACTAGGAACATCAGACCTACAGACGCACAGAAAACGCTACACAGCCGCTTCTGAGCAAGATCTTCAGCGTTCATCTTTTCATAGTGCTACAGAAACAGAATGCATTTTCTCTTTTTACTGGGCCCTTTTTCTAAGTGACTTACGAGTGAAATTAATCCCAGAAAAATAGAGTACGCTAACTTCGATTCAAAGATTAATGCAAGATGGCGCATGCGTCCATGATCTTGGCAGATATATTTATCATGTCAACAAATGCTGCTAAAGTCATCATGAAACCTTGTGTTGTTTCCTTTTGAGTAATTGATGTTGCATTCAACATGTGCTATTTGTACTAGTATAATGCCGTATTCAAAACATTCAGTACACCTGATTACCCATCGATTTTTAACGGTTTGCATGGCCTATACCATTAAAATTATTGAGTTCTCTCTCTCTCTCTCCTCTCTCTCTCTCTCCCTCTCTTCTCTTCTCTCTTCTTCTTTCCTCTTCCTCTTTCTTCTCACCCCCCGTTTCTCATCATGTGACCAAACCTTCATCTCTGATCTGAGTGTTTTAAATTTTGGATAATAATAATAATGTATGAATTTATATAGCGCTGAATCTTGTAAAGCAACAAAAACAAAGCGCTCAGATGACTTTTTTTTAAAAGTTTTTACTTTTTATCGAGGGTAATGGAAGAAGTACTCATGTGGGGGGGTTTTCGCCATCCC
>CM054148.1:51187515-51236934 GCA_028751875.1 Rapana venosa | reverse complement strand
TTTTCTATGTAGACTGTCAACTGTAAACAATGTAGCCATTTCCATAGAGGCGTTATATACAAGTAACCATTTCTCTTTGCATGCCTTACACTGCCACAATGAACCATTTCCAAATAGGCGTTATACTGTAACATTGTTTACCATTTCATATAGGCGTTACACTGTAAACATTTGTAACCATTTCCATTTAGGCGTTACACTGCCACAAGTAACCATTTCCATACGGGGTTTCCCACTGCATAATATCACCATTTCCCCATGTACGCCCCGCACTGTAACCATTTCCATACAGGGTGACACTGTAAAAAAACGTAACCATTTCCATATAGGCGTTACACTGAAACAATGAAAACCACTTCTTGTGCTCCAGTGCTCAGCTTCAATCCAGCCCTTGGTAGGGTTTCGTGGTCGGCTAGACTTAAACTCCCCTCACTGAATCCTGGGGACCAACACGAAGAATAGTGTCACCAAAGAAACTGCTCTTCTGTTGTTGTTTAAAAATTTTTTTTTTTTCTTTGCAGTGTGTGGTAGTTTTGATTCGGGGCTGTGTGTGTTCTCATCACGGCTGATTCAGCCAGTGAGGTGTAGGCAAACAGGATTGGGGGTGTAGACACTGTGTGTGTAATTGTGTGTGTGTGTGTGTGTGGCTTTACTAACGGGCCCACATTTGTCTTTCTCTTGTCGGTTTGTTTTTGTTTCTTGTCTGTCAGTCAGTCGTCAGTCAGACAGTCAGTGTTTTGTGTGTGTGTGTGTGTGTGGGGTGTGTGTGTGTGGTGTGGGAGAGAGAGAGAGAGAAGGGAGTGGAGAGGAAGAGAGAGAAGAGAGAGAGAGGGAGAGTAAGTATTTTTCGTTCGCGTAATATATATATATATTTTATATATATATATATATATATATATTTATATATATATACATATAATTGTGTGTGTTTTGTTTGTGTGTGTGCGCGTGCGTGCGTGCATGCGTGTGTGTGGCGCGGGGTGTGTGTATGAGAGGGAGAGAGTATTCGTGCGCGGGATGTGCATGTGAGTGTGTTTGTGAGTTTTGTGGGAGAGAGAGAGAGAGAGGGGAGAGAGGAGAGAGAGAGAAGAGAGAGAGAGTATGTGGGGAGGAGAGAGGGAGAGAGAGAAATGTGTGTGTGTGAGAGAGAAAGAGGGAGAGAGAGATAGAGAGAGAGAGAGAGAGAGTAGAGAGATGATGAGGAGAGAGAGAGGAGAGGAGAGAGAGAGAGGCTCTGATGCTTTGAACAATAATATTATTTACTGTCATTGTCCAACATGGCCTATTCACAAGGGGGTGGGGGTGGGGGTGGGGGGGGGGTACACGTGACTTTCTTTTGTGAATACAAATGAATCCAAGAGACATTACGTGATGCATTTTAAATGTAAGGAAAAAAGAAAAGGAATCTTTCTAATTGGATACGACTAGAATTTCTTTGGGCTCAGCTTTAGCTACAAATGAACACGAGAGAGAGGAGGGGAGAGAGAGAGAGAGAGATGAGAGTGAGGAGAGAGAAGAGAGGAGGGAGAGGAGAGAGAGAGAAGAGGGGGGAAGGGGTGGGGGGTTTCCCAGCCAAATGTTTTTGTAAATAAAATACACACTTGAGATAAGTTTATTTTTGCAGAACCAACGGTCACGACAAGTATGTTGAAGGGTTTATTGCTTTTGTTTTTATATCTGCTTGAACACTCAGTTTTTAGTTTACTTTGCACAAATTTTATATATATTATATATATATTATTTTATATATATATATAATATATTATATATATAATATTATATATATATATATGCATGCCTTAAGTTCTCGTTCAATCGCTTGTCCCAACTCGTACAAAACTAACACTCAATAAAATTGTATTCTTGCCACACCAGCTGTGGCGAAGTAGGTGAAACATTCAACTCCTTGTTGGGGGCCTTTCGGGTTCAAACCTTAGAACATTTTCTGTTTGTAGACATCTGGGCTCCACCAGGCCCTTTCCCAGCATCGAATACCTCCCAGCAAAAGAAATGCCCAGTTGTTCAGTGTTTATTTGACACGAATGAAGGAATGCAGAATATGCTGACATTACCGGACCAAAAGTGCAGGTGTGGGGTATCTCTGGAGCCCGTGGAGGGTGCTGTGTGTGGGTGACAGCAAGCGTAGGGCAAAAGGCCGGTCGGAGGTGTGGAGCTGGGTGGGTCTGTGTAGCATGTCGGCGTCATCTTGAAGCCAAACGAATCTTTCAGAACGGGCAGAAACGTGCTGCTGGTTCCATGGCTGTCTGTTCCCTTGTCTCACCAGGACCTCTGTTTTGGGGCCCACCTTCATGCTGACACTGTAACAGAGTAACCATTCCCCTGTGTAGGGCTGACACTGTAACAGTGTTACCATTTCCCTGTGTAGGCCTTTCGCTGTCACAACGTTACCATTCCCCCATATAATGCTGACACTGAAGAATGTTACTATTTCCCCATATAGGGCAGACACTGTAAGAATGTTACTATTTCCCCATGTAGGGCTGACACTAACAATGTTACCATTTCCTCTTTAGGCTTTACACTGTAACAATGTAACCATTTCCGCATATTAACCTTACATTGTAACAATGTAACCATTTTTCTTTGTAGGCGTCACAATATAAACATTTCACTATGCAGGAATTACACTGTAACGATGTAGCCATTTCACAAATAGCTTAGAATGTAAAATGATAACTATTTCCCTATGTAGGTCTTACACTGTAACAATGCAACTATTTCCCTTTGTACGGCTTAGACTGTAACAGTGTAACCATTTCTGTATGTGGGGCTCACACTGTAACATTGGAACCATTTCCCCATATAGGCGTGGCACTGTAACAGCGTCACCATTTCCGTATATGCGTTACACTGTAACAATGTAACTATTTCGCCATGTAGGGCTTACATTGTCACAATGTAACCATTTCGCCATATTGGCGATACACTGTAACAAAGTAACCATTTCGCCATATTGGCGTTACACTGTAACAATGTAACCGCTTCTTGTGCCCCAAGTGCCTCAGCTTCAATCCAGCCCTGGTACGGGTTTCGTGGTCGGCTAGACTTAAACATCTCCTCACTGAATCCTGGGGACCAACACAGAAGAATAGTGTCACCAAAGAAACTGCACTGTTGTTGTTGTTGTTGGTGGTGGTGGTGGTGGTGGTTGTTTTTATTTCTCTCTGCAGTGTGTGGTAGTTTTGATTCCGGGGCTGTGTGTGTTCTCATCACGGCTGATTCAGCCAGTGAGGTGTAGGCTACAGGATTGGGGGTGTAGACACTGTGTGTGTAATTGTGTGTGTGTGTGTGTGTGGCTTTACTAACTGACCACATTGTCATTCTCTTGTCTGTTTGTCTTGTTTCTCTGTCAGTCAGTCAGTCAGTTTAGTTTTGTGTTTTTGTGTGTGTGTGTGTGTGTGTGTGTGTATGTGTGTGAAAGAGAAGAGAGGAGAGAGAGGAGAGAGAGAGAGAGAGAGAGAGAGTGAGAGAGAGTGAGAGAGAGAGAATAAGTATTCTCGTTCGCGTATATATATATATATATATATTTATATATATATTTTATATATATATATATATATATAATTTTTATATATATTTTATATGTGTTGTGTGTTGTGTGTGCACGTGCGTGCATGGTGTGTGTGCGCGTGTGTGTGTGGGGAGAGGGAGAGAGGGATTCGTGCGCGGGTGTGCATGTGAGTGTGTTTGTAATGTGTGTGGGGGAGAGAGAGAGAGAGAGAGAGAGAGAGAGAGAGGGGAGAGAGAGAGAGAGAGTATGTGAGAGAGAGAGAGAGAGGGAGAGACAGAGAGTATGTGTGTGTGTGGAGAGAAAGAGGAGAGATGAGAGAGAGAGAGAGAGAGAGAGAGAGAGAGAGAGAGAGGCTCTGATGCTTTGAACAATAAAATTATTTACTGTCATTGTCCAACATGGCTATTCACAAGGGGGTGGCGGGGGGGTGGAGGGTTACACGTGACTTTCTTTTGTGAATACAAAAATTAAATCCAAGAGACATTACGTGATGCCTTTTTAAAGTAAGGAAAAAAGAAAAGAAATCTTTCTAATTGGATCGACTAGAATTTTGGTCTCAGCTCAGCTCAAACTGAACAAGAAAGAAGAGGGGGAGAGAGGGGAGAGAGTGGGAGACAGAGGAGAGAGAGGGAGGGGAGAGAGAGACAACATAGCACTGAAACTACCTAGTCCATACCATTAAATACACTTCTACTGCTTCTGGATCGGGGAAAATCTCCCTTCTCACTTCTACTCGACTTATTCTGCGCCTTCGACGCTATTGTTCATCAATTCTTCTCTCTCGTCTTCAAAAAACATTCGGTGTTACTGGAACAGACCTCACCTGGTTCAGGTTCATACCTCACCGGCGATTAAGACAGTCACAGTTAAACAAGATACCAGTCAATACCTGCCAAACTGGAATTTGGTTTGTCCGCAGGGATCAGTTCTCGGCCCTGTAGTTTTCACTCTCTATACTGCGCAATATCAATCATATAATAAACGTCATCATATCAAACTATCATTTTTACGCAGGTTGACTCTCAGATTTCAAAGTAGCGTTACACCTGAAAATCTGCCTTCTCTCTTGACAAATATGGGTATGCTTTCAAGTATTCAAAAACGGATGATACAAAATCAAGTTACAGTTAACGGCAAGATAAATAACGAAGCCATGCTTGTAGGAGGGACAAAACACAAACTCTCTTCCATTACACAACTTTCAATGGACCTCGGTAATACCATCGGTTCCTCTATCCATGCTGTGAAGTTATATAGGTGTTGTTTTCGGACAACACACTCTCTTTGCAAAAATCATCACCAAAGACCTGCCAATCGTGTACTATCATTTACGGGGTTAATGAGTGCAAATTCGAAAGTAACTGGTCATTGATGCAACATCAACTTGTTGCCGTCTCTCTTTTCTTTCCACGTCTGGACTATGCAATTTCTTTTAGTGGTCTGCCAGCAACATCTATCCACTCCCTTCAACGTATACCAGGAAGACATGGGAACCATCTCACCAGACAGATGGTTGAGTGGATGGGCACATCCTCGAAGAGGCACCACAGTCATTCACAAGAACAGCATTGCCACTGGACCGAGAAGGAAGGAGAAAGGAAAGAAATTCCAAAGGCAACGTGGACGGAGGACTGGAGAAGTGAGATGAAGGCCATGCAGCACTCTTGGGGATCTGTGACTAAGGTTGTCCCAGAATAGGCAGGAGTGAAGCGCTTTGTGGTGCCCTACACACCACTGGGTTGCAATGGTTATTGATGATGATCAACGTAAACTGCAGCTCGCCGCGTCTCAGAAAGAAAATGTCTGATCACATTTCCCTCTCTTGCGATATATCCACTGGTTGCCTCTGCCACAGAGAGTAAACTATAAGAATCAGTACCCTATGTTACAATGTCTCACAAAACAGCACCCTCCTACTTCTGTTTTCACTGTACAATTCCTCGATCCCCTCCGCCTCTTGCTGCAGATATATTGTGCTTACGAATACCTTATTCAACCAATCCACTGTAGGATTATCGCTCTTTCTCTATTTCTGGTCATCCATTGGAACGACCTTCCTCTCTCTCTTCGACAAAAGCCTTACATTATGAACCATTTAATCCAGGCCTCGAGAACTTATTGATTTCAAACCTAACTTTTTCCCTCTTTCATCTCAAAAGCTGCCCTGCTATTCAGCAGACTAAGTCCAGTACACTGCCAAAGCCCCACAAATCTCTCTCCTCTCTCTGCTCTCTCTACTCTCTCTCTCTCTCTCTCTCACTCTCTCTTTCTCTCTCTCTCTCTCCTCTCTCTCTCTCTCTCTTTATCTCTCTCCTCTCTCGTCTATGTGTGTGTGTGTGTGTGTGTGTGTGTGTGTGTGTGTGTGTGTTGTGTATGTGCGTACATTTTCGAGTTTTGTTCATGCTTTTGATAGTTTTTGGCTGCATATGACTCTTGTTAAAGTCCTTCGGATGAGACTATAACGGGACAGGGGGGGGGGGGGGGGGGGCCCCCCCCCCCCCGGGTTGTGCGAACGCATGCAGAACATCATGAGCACAGTTAAATTCTGTTCCGCTTTTCGATAGAGTAGGCCATTGTGTGCCGGTGGGAACAGATGACAAAATTTACAAACCCGCATACACACGGGGACTGGATGTAAAAAGCACATGAGTGCTTATTCCATTATCCTAGAAAAAAAAATCTGAGCGCTTTGATTTGTTGCTTTACAAGATTCAGCGCTGTACAAATTCCACACATCATCATCATCATCATCATCATCATCATCATCATCATCATCATCATCATTATTTTTATTATTATTTTTATTATTATTATTATTATTATTATTATTATTATTATTACTTATTTTTATTATTTTATTATTATTATTTTTTTATGATTATTATTTTTATTATTATTATTATTCTTATCATCATTATTAGTATTATATTATTAAGAATTTGTGATGCAAGCGCTCTGATTTGTCTTTGCAAGATATAGCGCTAGACAAATTCATTTATTATTATGATTATCGTTATTATTTTCCTTATTTTCGTTTTCTTCTTCAAAACGCCTTTACGGTTACGTTCTGTCCGCTGCCAAATAGATTTGGAGAACAAAGTATATTTTGTTCAATATACTGTCTTCTGTAAACCATTGGATTCATGTCAAAAATGTGAACTGACTGACTAGCTATGTCGTCATAATGAGAACTTTGCCCGTGAATACTTAGATGTCTTTTGCTCAGTCTTTTACACGCTTGCATTTTGTCCATTTAGCTTGTCCAATTGTTTTTCTATATCTTTTGCATTTTATTTTTTGAAATATATGCCTAAAATTTGTATTTCATCGTTAAAGGAAACCGGTAGATTTTGTTCATTATTTTATTTCTATTCTCAAGCTTTTGTTTTCATAAGTTTTAATTTAAGTCAGAAAACATTTTAAATGAATAAAGTATGGAAAGGGAAGAAATCATATCCTGTTTGCTGCTCAGAAACAGTGTCATGTCATCAGCAAATTGCTTTATTTTTTAACGCCTATTCCTTGAACTATCACACACTGGTGTTCTGATACGGACAAGTGTGCTATTTCTTACTGTAAATGTTGAATGGAATGGACAGCATTGGAATGAAATAGAATGGAATGGACTGGCATTGGAATGAAATAGATTGGAACGGACCTTGGGTTAGAAGTATAACAGAATGATGGAATGAAATAATAATATTAATAATAATTAAATGTATGAATTTATATAGCGCTGAATCTTTGTAAAGCAACAAAATCAAAGCTGCTCAGATTTCATTTCATACCATTAAGTCACGGCAGATACTCTTCCGTGAAATTCGGGCATGCTCTCCCGGGGAAGAGCGGGAGAGCGCGTCGCACAAGCGCAGCGCCACCCATTTTTTTTTTCTTTTTCATGTCTGCAACTGTATTTGTTTTCCCTTTCTGAGAGTGATTTTTTCTAAGAATTTTGCCAGGGGTACAATCTCTGTGGCCGTGGGTTCTTTTACGTGCGCTAAATAATTAGTGTATCACACGGCGACCTGGTTTATCGTTCTCATCCGAAAGACTAGCGCCAGACCACCACCTCATGGTCTAATGGATGGCGGGAAAATGTTTCCGGTCCAAACGGGGTAGAACCAGGCCGCACACTTCAGACCCGGACTTTTCGCTTTCTAGCCAGGCGGCGTTACCTCTAGGACCACCGATCCCACATATAGATGGAACCGGACTGGCATTGGGAATTAAAATTGAATAAAGGGATGGAATGGATTGAATTGCAATAAGTTGGTTTCGAATGAAACGGATGGAACAGAATGGGATGGGGATGTTAGAAATAAGTGCTTTGCACACAACAGAGACTGGACAAGGTGTTCCTGCACAGCACAGGGCATGGAATGATGTGAATTGATTGAAATGAATTAGAGTGCAGCAGAACATGAACAGAATGGAATCGAAGGGAACGGTGTCTAATGAAGTGGAATGAGATGAAGTGGAATGGAACGGAACGGAATGTACAGCCGGTATTCTTTTTTACATTGTTATATATACACACACCACACACACACATAAATTCATATATGCACACACTACCACGCGCGCGCGGACAACAAGCCACACACATACTACCACACAAACACGCACGCACGCAACCCATAACACACAACACACTCACGGATAGGGACAGAGAGAGATTAAAGACAGACAACAGGTAGGACTAACAGGTAGATATCAGACAAGACGGACAGGATGGACAGGCAGACGGAGTATCTGACATACATAATCTACATATCTACATACTTTACATAATACATACGTACATACATAATACATACATCATGCATTCATACTACATACATACATACATAACACAATATACCATGCATACCACACATACATATATACATACATACATAGAGACAGACAGACAGACAGCCAAACAGACAGACTAAGAGACACAGACACACCTACATACATACTTACATACATACATACATACATGCAGATCAGACAGACAAAACAGACAGACAGATATAGAGACAGGACGACAGCCAAACAGACCAACACCAGACAGGCAGCCAGGACAGAGAGTAGGAACTGGCAACATCTACACACCTGTGGGGGGTTTACGGCCTTGATGATTTGTCCATTGCAGGTGTCTGAAATCACATCGTCGTCATCATCATCGACAGTGTTGTCGTCATCATGTTAATCAACATCGTTGTCTTAGCTATCGTCATCATCATCAACATCATCGTTATATCATAGTCATAGTTCGTCATTTTCATCATCATCACCACCACACACCACCACCACAAAAACACCTCCTTCATCATCTCATATCATTCAGCATCATCATCATTCATCGTCATCGTCGTTGTCGTCGTCGTCAGAGTTCTCATTATTGTATTGTCGTCATCGTCCTCCTCGTCCACCATACCACCACACCCCACCACCACTCGATCCCCAAACCAACCCCACCCACACCAACTTCCACCCCCCCCCCACCCCCCCCCCCACCACCACACCACCCCCCCAACCAACAACCCACCCCACCCCCCCACCCCCCCACACCCCCCAACACACACACACCCCACCCCCCCACAACCCCCCCCCACCCACACCCCCCCCCACACCCACCCCCCCACACCACCCCCTCACACCCCCCCCCCACCACCACCCCCCCACACAACCCACACCCCCCACTACACCCCAACCACCACAACACCACCACCCCCACCCCCCCCCCACACCCCACCCCCCACACCACACCACCAACCACACCAACACCACACCACAACACGACCACACACACCAACCACACACACTAACCACCACACCCACCCCCACACCCCCACACACCACACCATCCCACCCCCACCACACCCCAACCCACCCCCCCCACCCAACCCCCCCACCCCCCACCCCACCACCCCACCCCCCACCCCACCACCCCCAACCCCCCCCCCCACACCACACCACACACACCCCCCCCACAACCACACCCCCCCCCCACACACACACCACCCCACACATCACACACACCACACCACACACCACCCACCACACCACCCAAACCCCCCCCCCCACCACCCCCCCACCCGCTCCCCCACCCCCACCAAACACCCAACCCACACACCACCACCCCACCACCACCCCACCCACACCCCCACCCCCCACAACAACACACACCCACCCCCCCACCCCCCAACCACACCACACCACCCCACACCACCCCACCCCCCCCACACACAACCCCCCCACACCCCCACACCCCCACACCACCACACCACACCCGCATCACCCCAACCACCACCCCACCACACCACCCACCCCCCACACCCCCACCCACACCCCCCCCACACAACCACCCCACCACACCCAAACCACCACCCAACCACACCCACCCCCCACCCACCCACCACAACCACCCACCCACCCACACCACACCACACCCACACCAACAACACCACCACACACACACAACCACACCACCACACCACACCATACCACCCACACACACCAACACCACCACCATCACACCACCCACCCACCCCACTACACACCACCCCACCAACACACACCACCACACACACACACCCCACAAACATCCACACCACACCACAACACAACCACACACCACACCACACCACAGCGCACCACCCATACACACACCACACACCACACACACCAACACCACACCACCCCACACACATCACACCACCACACCCACACACACCACCCACCACACACACCACCACACCATACACACACACTCCCACACCACCCACCACACCACCACCCCACCCACCCACCACAACACTAACACCCACAACACACCCCCACCCCACCACCACACACACACCACACCATACCACACCCACCACCCACCACCAACACCACTCCATCACACCCACCACACCCCACCCCACCCTACCACACCACCACACCAACCACACAACACACACAACACACACCACCCACACCACCCACCCACACCACAACAACACCACACCCACACACAACATCACACCACCACACCCACACCACCCACACACACACACCACCCCCACACATCACACCACCAAACCACACCACCACCACACAACACCATACACACCACCACACACACCACACACCACACACACCACACCACCCCACCACACCCCCCCCCCACCCACCCACCCCCATCACACCACACTTAACACCCACCAAACCACCCCACCACCACACCACCACACACCACGACCCACACCACACCTCAACCACTCCATACCACCACACACACCACACCACACCCCCACACCACACACACCCACCACACACCATCACACCCACCACCACCCCAACCCCACCCCCACCCCACCACTACCACACATCACACCACACAACACCCCACCAACCCACACCTCCACTACCACACCACACCACCACACCACCACACCACATCACACCACACCCACACCACACCACACACACCACCACAACACACCACCACCTACACCTCCACACCACACCACCACACACTCCACCACACCACACACACACCACACACCACACCACACGCACCAGCACCACACCACACCACTACACACCACACCACACCACACCACACAACCACACCACCTTACCACCACGCACCCAGCTGGTGTCATGGGAACACAAGAGAGGGTACAGGTGGGTTGGGACCGTGGTCCAGAATTCAGCATACCGGTGATTCTCTTGCCCGGCCCGACACTGGACACCCCTTGTTCACACAGGCTGACTTCTGTAGGCCATTTGCATTGTCTTCAGGCAAGCTTTCTCCTGTACAGATACACACGCACAAGCAAACACACACACACACACACACACACGCAGCACACAAACACACACACACACACAACACACACACACACACACACACTACACAACACTCAACACACTCACCGCTGCGCGGCGCGCGCGCACCTGCACAAACACATGTATTGTTTTCTTGTTTGTTGTTGTTTTTAGTTTTTTACATGTTTATATTAATGTTGTATTGAAAATATTATTGATTGAGTTTTTGTTTTTCCTATAATTGAGGCTTGGTGAAAGGAAAAGAGCACAGGCATTGCTTATTCAAGTATTAGGCAAGGATAATAAATTTTGGACTTGACTGACTTGATTCACACAACACACACATGATGGCAGATATATATATATATATATAAATATATATATATATATATATATATATATATTATATTTATTATATTATATTTATATATATTATCTATATTAGGAATATAATATGAAATATATTTATAGGTAGGAATGCACGTATAAAGCCTCATACATGATAATTAATAACATACGCATATATACAGATATGCATAGATTTAAATGTGCACACGCTCAAGTGTGAACACACGTGCAACAGACACACATGCACATATACACCACACAGCATACCTATGGGCACACCACACAACATTACACTCTCTCTCTCAACACACACATACACTCTCTCTCTCACACACATACACTCTTCTCTCTCTCACACAATACACTCTCTCTTCACACCACACATACACTCTCTCTCTCTCACACACACACACACATTTACCATTGAACTATTGTATGTGTGAAATGTTTCCCGTGCTTTCATAATTATTTCCATTACCCTCCCCCCCACAACCCCACCCCTGGCTTTGGTGTATTGTGGTCTAAGGTTCAATGTACCATTAAACCAGTTCAGAGTGCTCACTCTCTCTCTCTCTCTCACATACACACACGAGACCCCCTCCAATCCCCCACAACCACCCACCCACCCCTCCCACTCAACAACACTACGCCCCCACCCACTCCACCAAACCACCCTACCCCTACATCTACATAAAACAATTAACCCCCCCCACCACCCCAAACTCCAAACAACATGGCCGACACCATTCTATTTGCTGCAACAAGGTCGACAAGAGATACTCTTCTTCTGGAGGAAGGTGCAGGTCTTGGACTGTGTCAGGGTTTTGCAGGTGATGTGGCAGACACATGGACTGTGTCAGGGTTCTGCAGGTGATGTTGCAGACACATGGACTGTGTCAGGGTTCGCAGGTGATGTGCAGAACATGGACTGTGTCAGGTTTGAGGTGATGTGGCAGCACATGGACTGTGTCGGGTTCTGCGGTGATGTGGCAGACACATGGACTGTGTCAGGGTTCTGCAGGTGATGTGGCAGACACATGGACTGTGTCAGGGTTCTGCAGATGATGTGGCAGACACATGGACTGTGTCAGGGTTCTGCAGATGATGTGGCAGACACATGGACTGTGTCGGGTTCGCAGGTGATGTGGCAGACACATGGACTGTGTCAGGGTTCTGCAGGTGATGTGGCAGACACATGGACTGTGTCAGGGTTCTGCAGGTGATGTGGCAGACACATGGACTGTGTCAGGGTTCTGCAGGTGATGTGGCAGACACATGGACTGTGTCAGGGTTCTGCAGGTGATGTGGCAGACACATGGACTGTTTGTCAGGGTTCTGCAGAGTGATTGGCAGTCACTGGACTGTGTCAGGGTTCTGCAGGTGTTGTGTGGCAGAACACATGGACTGTTCAGGAGTTTGCAGGTGTTGTGGCAGAAACATGGACTGTGTCAGGGTTCTGCAGGTGTTGTGGCTGGACCACATTGGACTTGTTCAGGGTTTGCAGGCGACCGGGGGCTGAACCGTAACTCCCGAGTTCAGTACTATTGCAAGAAACCCCCATGTCAAATACGTGGGGATTTCCAATGAAGCCCAGACAACACAAGAAATCAGGCAAGTCGCCAAATGTGACAATGCAGTGTCTTGGAAGAGCCGGTTTTCTTGTTGTAACATTGGGATCCCTGCTCGATGTTGAACAGAAAAAACAAACCAGTGTTACACAGAGCTGTGTGTCAGCAGTGGGTGAATGCCTCGGCCCTCACAGATTCACTTGATCTACGTGTGATCAGCAACAGACAGGCAAGATCGGTGTGTCTTCTGAGGGTCTGATTGTGCAGGAAAGAGCTGACAGTTGGCTGCATAGTGGATGACTTGATTCTGGGTATGTGAAAACAGTATGTGTCTACTCTAATGACAAACGTGTTGCAGCGTGGAGACGGCCCCTGACAGCAAGAGAAACACCACGGTTCGAAGTGGGGGTAATAGTTCAGCATCATTACATTGTGAGTGTGAATCAGAATGACATCGCCTGGAATACGCTTGGAATGGAGATCCTGTGCGGAGGGAATCTAAGTGTGTGTTCTGAGTACATCAAGCAGAAGAGAAAAACATGTTGCCAGAAGAACGTGTCAGGGGTTGCAGACTTTGTAAAGGGAAGCAGTGTCCTAAACACATCACGCAGTGACAGTGGGCTGCTGATCGGATTATACACATCTTCTGGTCCTGAATTCCGGTCTTACATGGGTGACATCGATGGGCTGTAGATGAATGGAAAGGCTGTTTTGAAATTGAGACACTTGAGAACAGACAATAATAGTATCGATCTTGAGGTACATACCATATGCCCAATGGTTTCCATGTCATTGTATTGCGTTGCGTCGATATCGTTTGTTTACCGAGCCGAGGCGGGCTATATGGCTGATTGCTAAAATAGCAATAAATTTTGTCATTGTCAATTGTCATTTATCTCTTCTCTCTCTCTCTCTCTCTCTCTCTCTCTCTCTCTTCTCTCTCTCTCTCTCTCTCTCTCTCTCTCCTCTCTCTTTCTCTCTCTGTTGGCTCTGTCAGTCAGTCTGTCTGTTCTGTCTGTTCTGTCTGTCTGTGGTTAGATCTGTCGAATTTGGACTTAACACTGCAGAAGTCTGAAACAAGGTGTGCTCATGTAAGTAGTGCAATCGTTGCGTGTGAGAATGCACATGATGATAATCAAACCCAGGAATGTATGCGCGTGTGAGCAAGCGCATGTATGCATGTACACAGACATGCATACACACAGATGCAATGTATGTATGTATGTGCAGCAGGCATGCTTATGCACATACATATATTTCTTCGCTCACACACACATTGATATATTTGTATATTAGAGGAGAGTGAGAAGGAGAGATGAGAGAGAGGAGTTGAGAGAGAGAGATGAGGAGAGAAGAGAGAGAGAGAGAGTGAGAGAGAGAGAGAGAGAGAGAGATGGTGAGAGAGATAGAGAGGAGGAAGCAAAGCAAATTTCTTTTATTCTTTCTTTCTTTTTGAGGATTAATGGTATAAGCACTCATTTGCTCGTTCTTAAGTCCGGTCCCCGGGATAATGCGGTTTTTGTAAATTTCAAGGATAATTGGTCAGTATTGACGGTTTTTTCTCAATCCAGTCCCAGCTTTTATTATAGATTAATCTCAGATACAATCTCTGATACATATAAATATAAAAAATGTTATGAGATAGAACACAGTACAACAAACAATGAAAACAATTAAAAAATATTCCAGAACCAAAACCTTTTTCAAGGTATTTTACAGAGGAAGAGACAGTCACAGAGAGAGAGAGCATTGATAATCTTTATTCCCACGGGTTACAGCTAGGTATTGACATAGATTTTCATCGGCTTGCCTGAGAAGGGGATATCAGTAGTATTCACAAACTAAGAGAGAGAGCGAACACACACACACACACAAACACACACCACACACACCATCACAACACACACAACACAACACACACACCACACACCACACACACACAACACACACACACCACACACACAACACACAAACAACCACCACACACACACAAACACATCACACAACACATACACACATACACACACAACATACTCACTCGCCCACTCACAGGCCACACACACACACGCACACACACAATACACTCACGCACGCCACACGCACGCACGAATTGTGTTCCCTGTGTGCGCGTGCGCGCGGCGCATGTATTTACGAGTGTGTGAGTGCGTGTTGTTGTTGTTGTTGTGGTTGTCTTCAATTTAACGTCTGTTCACTCTAAGTGATATTAGACGAGGGAAGTAGAATAGTGTAAAGGAGTTTAAAGAAGGGAGAAGAAGGAGTGGAAGGAGAAAGGATTAAGAAATAGCATCCGTGTTGGGTGTTTGTTTGTTTGTTTTTTTTTTTTTTTTAGAAAAAAGAAATAATAATATAACAACAAACAACTCCAACAACACACCTAGAAAAGTAATAATAATACTCTTTAAACGGAGCAAATTAAAACTCAAGAACGTAGTGAATAATGAAATAACAATAATGTAAACTACAATAAATAATCGAGTGGAGAATGCAATAAACATCTAACAATGGCAAGGGCTAACTTTGAATTTTAAAATATATTTTCAGAGACTCTTCAGAAAATGTAGGTAAAAGGTTTACAATTAGGGCACTCCAAATATGAAGAAGTATTGGAAATATGATCTCCACATTGACATCTGACATGTTACAAATTTTTGTAAGGATGCTTTAACGTCATTCTAAAATATAGTGAATGAACCTTCTCATAGTTATAAAACGCGAATCTATTTGCACGACGGAGTCATTTAACAAAATATGGAAAGTGGTCGGGCTTTTTTTAAATATGTTTCTAGGATTGACCAGATTCTTTAAACTTACCATGAAATTTGTTCTAATATTTGGTATCCTCTGTATAGATAAAGGGTCATCAGTCTATCGATTACATGTCATGTCTTGACCCTTTTTTGCTGCTCTGTAGCCCACTCATTTGAAAAAATTCCTTCGTGAGAAGGCACCAACAAAAACACCACAGGAATACTCCTTATAACTTAGGAGGTGTATGACATATTTAATTTCAAAAAATAATTCTAGAGACATTCTTTGAAGTTTGGGGATGGAGGAATTTTATAGCATACAATACTGATTTGGAGTCAAACACTAGCAAGATATGAAAGAAAGAAATGGAAAGTAAGAATATAATTAGGCATAAGAATTGCAATAAGTTCAGCTGTAAATTATTGATACGATGTTACAAGTTAGTACGATTCTTTATTTTAAGTGCTGTATTGTCAATTGCTGAGCCTGTGTCATGATTTTCTTAAAACAGATTCCATCTGTATAATCTTTGAAGCAGGATGCATCAGCATACTTATTTTCATATGCGTCCGAACATCTGCAAACCATGATGTTTTGATTTTCATTCTTTTTTTCATTATATATCTATATCAAACAGGCTTTATTCATCTCCCATGAAGGACAGGTAAAAGCTTCTTTTTGGTGTTTCTAAGTTATTGGTTAAGAGTTAGATTTTGAAAGAGGTCTGATACAGTGCCAATAGGCATTAAAACCGACATTTGTTTAGCCTTTTTGGAAATTCGTTTCTGCTTTGAACTTTTATTCATACAGACAAAAGTTTCGTCATTCGTGCTACGTAATAACATATTTGGCGCATGAAAGTTGTGGTCTTCAGCTAGGGGGAGTTCCCCAATTTCTTATAAGTTCCTATGGTGGATGCATGGATGGTACACTAAGTGCAAGTTTGTACGATTACAATCTATATTGGAGCTTTTTAAGTAAATAGTTAGGAGCTCTCTGAAAAAGACCTCTTGTCCATATGACAGTTTGGAACGTACAAGTGACTTAGACATGCATTTAAGATTGAAGATATCTTTTCCCCATGACTGTCTGCTAGCCATTTTAGAAAATTAATGCATATCCTTGCTTTGTTAAAATGGATCCTATATGCGCATTCCAAGTTAATTGATGTAAGTTGATGCCTAAAAAATTTTATCCTATTTTTGTACTGAATTGGCTCCCCTCCAATCGTAACATGGTGGTTAGTGGTATTGTGTTCACTACCATTTTTAAAAAGCATTATGTGCGTGTTTTTTGTAGGAGAATGTCGGAACATTTTTCAAAATTAATATTTATGTAAATTTTACCTTTTTTTGTTATACTTTTCAGGTATTAATTTACCATCATCTTTGTTTGTAGCTCGTTCATAGTGACATTATCATTATACATAATTTCATCAGCAGATTGTAACTAAGACAACATCTTTGACAGTTTTGTGGGTATATCTTATAGCAATATATTAAAAAGAAAAGGAGTATAACTGACCCTGTGATATACCCTATGCAATGATCTAAAGTCTGAATATGCATTCCCTACTTCACTTGCATTACTTCTTTTACATAAAAAGCTTTTAATATTAATGGAAAAATGCCAGAGAAAACAATTAGTCTTTAGTTTATGCAAACTTGTCGTAGGCTTTCTTACATCAAAAAATGTTGCGAGTAGATTTTTTCTTCTTGCAAATTGTTGTTTTAACCTGTGTTGTGATTTAACTTGGTTATCATTGCTGATCGACATGTTGAAATCCTGTTTGATGACAGGAAATACCTTAATTTTTCGGGACAAGTAATATACAAGCCTCTTAAGTAATATTTTCTCATAAGTTCCAATGTTGGAAGTCAGTGCTATGGGCCTATAACTAGTTTTATCAGTTTTTGGCTATCCTTGGCTTATGAATGGGGACAGATAATAAGACTGCTTCAGTTCAAGGCCAATGCACCTTTGGTCAAACCACTTTTGGAAAAGTTTATGCATTACAAGAATGATTTTTTCTGGTAACTGTTTAAGCATGTCATTGGATAAGGCATCTAATCACAAGAAGTGTTCTTATTAGGAAGGGTAAATAATATATCTTTTTCTTCATCGATTGTTATTGGGATTGCTGTTTTCAGTTATTATTGAGAACATGGAGTTTTATATTTTCTTTCTTTTCCTCCGCTTGTCTGTATTTAGTGCTTTTAAGTTGAGAGGGCCTTCATTACACATTAGACTCTGAGACATATCTGCAAGGCTCAGCCTTTTTGCATTGGATTGGAAATTCATTGTTTTTGGAGTTTAATAGGTCAAGTTGGTAAATCATCCTTTTCTCATTTCATGTAATTTTTTCCACATTTGTATAGCGTTAGGTTTTGATTACTTCGCTCCAACCAAAGCGAAGACCAAAATTGTCGTTTCGCCTGAAGCTATGATTATAATGCTATTGTTTTTTGCTGCTTCTGTTTTTTCTTGGTTTGCTGATGTCTTATTTTTTAATTTTTTTTAAATTGTTTTATAATTAAACGTTTGTTGGTCACTGCTTCCTCACAAGCCAGGTGTCCACCCAAACATTTCCTTGATTTTTAATGATTTAATGGTGGGGATTGATAAGTGAGGAGCTTTAAATGATGGCCATAGTAAAGGTAGAAACATAATTCATCTTACATTTTCAGAATCAGCTGTTTGTATTCGTAGCTGCATGGATTACTTTTTGTGAGTTGCGGTGTGTTTATGTGTGTGTGATGGTGTGTGTGTGTCGTGTGTGTGTGTGTGTGTGTGTGTGTTTGTGTGTGCGTGCGTGTGCGTGTGTATGCATGTTGTGAGTAATTTGTATTATGCGTGTATTATTTTTATTTGGTTTCTTTTTGTCATTGGTACCCTTTATTGGTTAAAAAAGTTGCAATAATCGCAGTTATTTCAGTAATATTCTTTAAGAAATTTGTTCTTAGATAGATGGCTTGATGAAAAAAAGCAAATGCATTGCTTATTCAATGTACCATCTGGAAATAAAAATTTGACTTGACTTGACGCACATACGCACTCACACACATTACACCACACCACCTCTGTCTGTCTGTCTGTCTCTGTCTGTCTGTCTGTCTGTCTGTCTCTCAGTGTAATTCCTTTTTCGGCTGTCTGAAAGATGTCCAGGCTGTCACCTCTGATCTGTCTGTTCTTACTGTCGCTGTTGTTCGTCTCTCTTGTTCTCCCCATCTCCCTGTTTCCTTATTCTCTGTCTGCCTGTCTGTCGTCTGTCGGTCGTCTATCTATCTGTCTATCTGTCTGTCAGTCTGTTGTCAGTCTGTCTTTCTTTTGTCTGTCTGTCTGTCTATCAATTGTTTTAGCTATCTGTCTGTCTAGCTTGTCTCTCTGTTGTCTGTCTGTCTGTTGTCTATCTTTCTGTCTGTCTGTCTGGTTGTCTATCAATCTGTCATCTATCTGTCTGTTATCTGTCTGTCTGTCTGTCTATTGTCTGTCTGTTCTGTCTATCCGTCTGTCTTTCTGCTATCTTTCGTCTGTCAGTCTGTCTATCTATCTGTCTGTCTATCTGTTGTTGTCTGTCTGTTGTCGGTCGTTCTGTCTATCTTTCTGTCTGTTCTGTCCGTTTTTATTGTATGGTCTATTATCTGTCTGTCTGTCTGTCTGTCAGTCTGTCTATCTGTCTGTCTGTCTATCTGTCTGTCTGTCTATCTGTCTGTCTGTCTGGCGATCATCTGTCTATCTATCATCTGTCGTCTGTCTGTCTATTGTCTGTCTTTACTGACTATCTTTCTGTCTGTCAGTTCTGTCTATCTATCTGTCAGTCTATCTGTTCTGTTGTTGTCTATCTGTCTGTATGTCTATCTTTCTGTTGGTTGGTCCGTCTATCTGTTGTCTATCTATCTCGACTGGTCTGTCTGTCAGTCTTGTCTATCTTTTATGGTCTGTCTATCTGTCTGTCTGTCGTGTCTATTTGTCTGTCTGTCTGTCTATCTATCTGTCTATCTATTCTGTTTGTCTGTCTGTTGTCTATCTGTCTGTCTATCTATCTTCTGGTCTGTCTGTCTGTCATGTCTTCTATCTATTGTCTATCTATCTGTCTGTCGATCTTCTGTCTGTCTGTCTGTCTGTCTAAAATTCAAAGGCTGGATTATTAAAAAAGTGTATCCTTTGCCCTTGGGAAATAAAGATCATCGCCATCGTCGTCGTTTTTTTTTTTTTCGGATCATCCTCATCATCATCATTCTCATCATCATCATCATCATCATCATCAGCAGCAGCAGCAGCAGCAGCAGCAGCAGCAGCGCAGCGCAGGCAGCAGCATGCAGCAGCAGCAGCAAAGCAGCAGCAGCAGCAGGCTGCGCATTTTACCAACCACCACATCATCATCATCACCCACCACACCACCCTCACCATCATTCATCACACCACACACCATACCAGCATCACCACCACCACCACCACACCACCACCACCACACCACCCCCAACACCACCACAACCCCACACCACCACCTCCACCCACCACCGCGCCGCACTCACCGCCTATCGTGTCAACATAGCACTGAAACTACCTAGTCCATACCATTAAATACACTTCTACTGCTTCTGGATCGGGGAAAATCTCCCTTCTCACTTCTACTCGACTTATTCTGCGCCTTCGACGCTATTGTTCATCAATTCTTCTCTCTCGTCTTCAAAAAACATTCGGTGTTACTGGAACAGACCTCACCTGGTTCAGGTTCATACCTCACCGGCGATTAAGACAGTCACAGTTAAACAAGATACCAGTCAATACCTGCCAAACTGGAATTTGGTTTGTCCGCAGGGATCAGTTCTCGGCCCTGTAGTTTTCACTCTCTATACTGCGCAATATCAATCATATAATAAACGTCATCATATCAAACTATCATTTTTACGCAGGTTGACTCTCAGATTTCAAAGTAGCGTTACACCTGAAAATCTGCCTTCTCTCTTGACAAATATGGGTATGCTTTCAAGTATTCAAAAACGGATGATACAAAATCAAGTTACAGTTAACGGCAAGATAAATAACGAAGCCATGCTTGTAGGAGGGACAAAACACAAACTCTCTTCCATTACACAACTTTCAATGGACCTCGGTAATACCATCGGTTCCTCTATCCATGCTGTGAAGTTATATAGGTGTTGTTTTCGGACAACACACTCTCTTTGCAAAAATCATCACCAAAGACCTGCCAATCGTGTACTATCATTTACGGGGTTAATGAGTGCAAATTCGAAAGTAACTGGTCATTGATGCAACATCAACTTGTTGCCGTCTCTCTTTTCTTTCCACGTCTGGACTATGCAATTTCTTTTAGTGGTCTGCCAGCAACATCTATCCACTCCCTTCAACGTATACCAGGAAGACATGGGAACCATCTCACCAGACAGATGGTTGAGTGGATGGGCACATCCTCGAAGAGGCACCACAGTCATTCACAAGAACAGCATTGCCACTGGACCGAGAAGGAAGGAGAAAGGAAAGAAATTCCAAAGGCAACGTGGACGGAGGACTGGAGAAGTGAGATGAAGGCCATGCAGCACTCTTGGGGATCTGTGACTAAGGTTGTCCCAGAATAGGCAGGAGTGAAGCGCTTTGTGGTGCCCTACACACCACTGGGTTGCAATGGTTATTGATGATGATCAACGTAAACTGCAGCTCGCCGCGTCTCAGAAAGAAAATGTCTGATCACATTTCCCTCTCTTGCGATATATCCACTGGTTGCCTCTGCCACAGAGAGTAAACTATAAGAATCAGTACCCTATGTTACAATGTCTCACAAAACAGCACCCTCCTACTTCTGTTTTCACTGTACAATTCCTCGATCCCCTCCGCCTCTTGCTGCAGATATATTGTGCTTACGAATACCTTATTCAACCAATCCACTGTAGGATTATCGCTCTTTCTCTATTTCTGGTCATCCATTGGAACGACCTTCCTCTCTCTCTTCGACAAAAGCCTTACATTATGAACCATTTAATCCAGGCCTCGAGAACTTATTGATTTCAAACCTAACTTTTTCCCTCTTTCATCTCAAAAGCTGCCCTGCTATTCAGCAGACTAAGTCCAGTACACTGCCAAAGCCCCACAAATCTCTCTCCTCTCTCTGCTCTCTCTACTCTCTCTCTCTCTCTCTCTCACTCTCTCTTTCTCTCTCTCTCTCTCCTCTCTCTCTCTCTCTCTTTATCTCTCTCCTCTCTCGTCTATGTGTGTGTGTGTGTGTGTGTGTGTGTGTGTGTGTGTGTGTGTTGTGTATGTGCGTACATTTTCGAGTTTTGTTCATGCTTTTGATAGTTTTTGGCTGCATATGACTCTTGTTAAAGTCCTTCGGATGAGACTATAACGGGACAGGGGGGGGGGGGGGGGGGGCCCCCCCCCCCCCGGGTTGTGCGAACGCATGCAGAACATCATGAGCACAGTTAAATTCTGTTCCGCTTTTCGATAGAGTAGGCCCATTGTGTGCGGTGGAACAGATGACAAAATTTACAAACCGCATAAACACGGGGTCTGGATGTAAAAAGCACATGAGGTGCTTATTCCATTATCCTAGAAAAAAAAATCTGAGCGCTTTGATTTGTTGTTTTACAAGATTCAGCGCTGTCAAATTCCACACTTCATCATATCACATCATCATCATCATCATCATCATCATCATCATCATTATTTTTATTATTATTTTTATTATTATTATTATTATTATTATTATTATTATTATTACTTATTTTTATTATTTTATTATTATTATTTTTTTATGATTATTATTTTTATTATTATTATTATTCTTATCATCATTATTAGTATTATATTATTAAGAATTTGTGATGCAAGCGCTCTGATTTGTCTTTGCAAGATATAGCGCTAGACAAATTCATTTATTATTATGATTATCGTTATTATTTTCCTTATTTTCGTTTTCTTCTTCAAAACGCCTTTACGGTTACGTTCTGTCCGCTGCCAAATAGATTTGGAGAACAAAGTATATTTTGTTCAATATACTGTCTTCTGTAAACCATTGGATTCATGTCAAAAATGTGAACTGACTGACTAGCTATGTCGTCATAATGAGAACTTTGCCCGTGAATACTTAGATGTCTTTTGCTCAGTCTTTTACACGCTTGCATTTTGTCCATTTAGCTTGTCCAATTGTTTTTCTATATCTTTTGCATTTTATTTTTTGAAATATATGCCTAAAATTTGTATTTCATCGTTAAAGGAAACCGGTAGATTTTGTTCATTATTTTATTTCTATTCTCAAGCTTTTGTTTTCATAAGTTTTAATTTAAGTCCAGAAAACATTTTAAATGAATCAAGTATGGAAAGGGAAGAAATCATATCCTGTTTGCTGCTCAGAAACAGTGTCATGTCATCAGCAAATTGCTTTATTTTTTAACGCCTATTCCTTGAACTATCACACACTGGTGTTCTGATACGGACAAGTGTGCTATTTCTTACTGTAAATGTTGAATGGAATGGACAGCATTGGAATGAAATAGAATGGAATGGACTGGCATTGGAATGAAATAGATTGGAACGGACCTTGGGTTAGAAGTATAACAGAATGATGGAATGAAATAATAATATTAATAATAATTAAATGTATGAATTTATATAGCGCTGAATCTTTGTAAAGCAACAAAATCAAAGCTGCTCAGATTTCATTTCATACCATTAAGTCACGGCAGATACTCTTCCGTGAAATTCGGGCATGCTCTCCCGGGGAAGAGCGGGAGAGCGCGTCGCACAAGCGCAGCGCCACCCATTTTTTTTTTCTTTTTCATGTCTGCAACTGTATTTGTTTTCCCTTTCTGAGAGTGATTTTTTCTAAGAATTTTGCCAGGGGTACAATCTCTGTGGCCGTGGGTTCTTTTACGTGCGCTAAATAATTAGTGTATCACACGGCGACCTGGTTTATCGTTCTCATCCGAAAGACTAGCGCCAGACCACCACCTCATGGTCTAATGGATGGCGGGAAAATGTTTCCGGTCCAAACGGGGTAGAACCAGGCCGCACACTTCAGACCCGGACTTTTCGCTTTCTAGCCAGGCGGCGTTACCTCTAGGACCACCGATCCCACATATAGATGGAACCGGACTGGCATTGGGAATTAAAATTGAATAAATGGGATGGAATGGATTGAATTGCAATAGGTTGGATTCGAATGAAACGGAATGGAACAGAATGGGATGGGATGTAGAAATAAGTGCTTTGCACACAACAGAGACTGGACAAGGTGTTCCTGCACAGCACAGGGCATGGAATGATGTGAATTGATTGAAATGAATTAGAGTGCAGCAGAACATGAACAGAATGGAATCGAAGGGAACGGTGTCTAATGAAGTGGAATGAGATGAAGTGGAATGGAACGGAACGGAATGTACAGCCGGTATCTTTTATACATTGTATATATATACACACACACACACACACATACATTCATATATGCACACACATACCCACGCGCGCGCGGACAACAAGCCACACACATACTACCACACAAACACGCACGCACGCAACCCATAACACACAACACACTCACGGATAGGGACAGAGAGAGATTAAAGACAGACAACAGGTAGGACTAACAGGTAGATATCAGACAAGACGGACAGGATGGACAGGCAGACGGAGTATCTGACATACATAATCTACATATCTACATACTTTACATAATACATACGTACATACATAATACATACATCATGCATTCATACTACATACATACATACATAACACAATATACCATGCATACCACACATACATATATACATACATACATAGAGACAGACAGACAGACAGCCAAACAGACAGACTAAGAGACACAGACACACCTACATACATACTTACATACATACATACATACATGCAGATCAGACAGACAAAACAGACAGACAGATATAGAGACAGGACGACAGCCAAACAGACCAACACCAGACAGGCAGCCAGGACAGAGAGTCAGGAACTGGCAACATCTACACACCTGTGGGGGGTTTACGGCCTTGATGATTTGTCCATTGCAGGTGTCTGAAATCACATCGTCGTCATCATCATCGACAGTGTTGTCGTCATCATGTTAATCAACATCGTTGTCTTAGCTATCGTCATAATCATCAAATCATTCGTTATATCATAGTCATAGTTCGTCATTTTCATCATCATCACCACCACACACCACCACCACAAAAACACCTCCTTCATCATCTCATATCATTCAGCATCATCATCATTCATCGTCATCGTCGTTGTCGTCGTCGTCAGAGTTCTCATTATTGTATTGTCGTCATCGTCCTCCTCGTCCACCATACCACCACACCCCACCACCACTCGATCCCCAAACCAACCCCACCCACACCAACTTCCACCCCCCCCCCACCCCCCCCCCCACCACCACACCACCCCCCCAACCAACAACCCACCCCACCCCCCCACCCCCCCACACCCCCCAACACACACACACCCCACCCCCCCACAACCCCCCCCCACCCACACCCCCCCCCACACCCACCCCCCCACACCACCCCCTCACACCCCCCCCCCACCACCACCCCCCCACACAACCCACACCCCCCACTACACCCCAACCACCACAACACCACCACCCCCACCCCCCCCCCACACCCCACCCCCCACACCACACCACCAACCACACCAACACCACACCACAACACGACCACACACACCAACCACACACACTAACCACCACACCCACCCCCACACCCCCACACACCACACCATCCCACCCCCACCACACCCCAACCCACCCCCCCCACCCAACCCCCCCACCCCCCACCCCACCACCCCACCCCCCACCCCACCACCCCCAACCCCCCCCCCCACACCACACCACACACACCCCCCCCACAACCACACCCCCCCCCCACACACACACCACCCCACACATCACACACACCACACCACACACCACCCACCACACCACCCAAACCCCCCCCCCCACCACCCCCCCACCCGCTCCCCCACCCCCACCAAACACCCAACCCACACACCACCACCCCACCACCACCCCACCCACACCCCCACCCCCCACAACAACACACACCCACCCCCCCACCCCCCAACCACACCACACCACCCCACACCACCCCACCCCCCCCACACACAACCCCCCCACACCCCCACACCCCCACACCACCACACCACACCCGCATCACCCCAACCACCACCCCACCACACCACCCACCCCCCACACCCCCACCCACACCCCCCCCACACAACCACCCCACCACACCCAAACCACCACCCAACCACACCCACCCCCCACCCACCCACCACAACCACCCACCCACCCACACCACACCACACCCACACCAACAACACCACCACACACACACAACCACACCACCACACCACACCATACCACCCACACACACCAACACCACCACCATCACACCACCCACCCACCCCACTACACACCACCCCACCAACACACACCACCACACACACACACCCCACAAACATCCACACCACACCACAACACAACCACACACCACACCACACCACAGCGCACCACCCATACACACACCACACACCACACACACCAACACCACACCACCCCACACACATCACACCACCACACCCACACACACCACCCACCACACACACCACCACACCATACACACACACTCCCACACCACCCACCACACCACCACCCCACCCACCCACCACAACACTAACACCCACAACACACCCCCACCCCACCACCACACACACACCACACCATACCACACCCACCACCCACCACCAACACCACTCCATCACACCCACCACACCCCACCCCACCCTACCACACCACCACACCAACCACACAACACACACAACACACACCACCCACACCACCCACCCACACCACAACAACACCACACCCACACACAACATCACACCACCACACCCACACCACCCACACACACACACCACCCCCACACATCACACCACCAAACCACACCACCACCACACAACACCATACACACCACCACACACACCACACACCACACACACCACACCACCCCACCACACCCCCCCCCCACCCACCCACCCCCATCACACCACACTTAACACCCACCAAACCACCCCACCACCACACCACCACACACCACGACCCACACCACACCTCAACCACTCCATACCACCACACACACCACACCACACCCCCACACCACACACACCCACCACACACCATCACACCCACCACCACCCCAACCCCACCCCCACCCCACCACTACCACACATCACACCACACAACACCCCACCAACCCACACCTCCACTACCACACCACACCACCACACCACCACACCACATCACACCACACCCACACCACACCACACACACCACCACAACACACCACCACCTACACCTCCACACCACACCACCACACACTCCACCACACCACACACACACCACACACCACACCACACGCACCAGCACCACACCACACCACTACACACCACACCACACCACACCACACAACCACACCACCTTACCACCACGCACCCAGCTGGTGTCATGGGAACACAAGAGAGGGTACAGGTGGGTTGGGACCGTGGTCCAGAATTCAGCATACCGGTGATTCTCTTGCCCGGCCCGACACTGGACACCCCTTGTTCACACAGGCTGACTTCTGTAGGCCATTTGCATTGTCTTCAGGCAAGCTTTCTCCTGTACAGATACACACGCACAAGCAAACACACACACACACACACACACACGCAGCACACAAACACACACACACACACAACACACACACACACACACACACTACACAACACTCAACACACTCACCGCTGCGCGGCGCGCGCGCACCTGCACAAACACATGTATTGTTTTCTTGTTTGTTGTTGTTTTTAGTTTTTTACATGTTTATATTAATGTTGTATTGAAAATATTATTGATTGAGTTTTTGTTTTTCCTATAATTGAGGCTTGGTGAAAGGAAAAGAGCACAGGCATTGCTTATTCAAGTATTAGGCAAGGATAATAAATTTTGGACTTGACTGACTTGATTCACACAACACACACATGATGGCAGATATATATATATATATATAAATATATATATATATATATATATATATATATTATATTTATTATATTATATTTATATATATTATCTATATTAGGAATATAATATGAAATATATTTATAGGTAGGAATGCACGTATAAAGCCTCATACATGATAATTAATAACATACGCATATATACAGATATGCATAGATTTAAATGTGCACACGCTCAAGTGTGAACACACGTGCAACAGACACACATGCACATATACACCACACAGCATACCTATGGGCACACCACACAACATTACACTCTCTCTCTCAACACACACATACACTCTCTCTCTCACACACATACACTCTTCTCTCTCTCACACAATACACTCTCTCTTCACACCACACATACACTCTCTCTCTCTCACACACACACACACATTTACCATTGAACTATTGTATGTGTGAAATGTTTCCCGTGCTTTCATAATTATTTCCATTACCCTCCCCCCCACAACCCCACCCCTGGCTTTGGTGTATTGTGGTCTAAGGTTCAATGTACCATTAAACCAGTTCAGAGTGCTCACTCTCTCTCTCTCTCTCACATACACACACGAGACCCCCTCCAATCCCCCACAACCACCCACCCACCCCTCCCACTCAACAACACTACGCCCCCACCCACTCCACCAAACCACCCTACCCCTACATCTACATAAAACAATTAACCCCCCCCACCACCCCAAACTCCAAACAACATGGCCGACACCATTCTATTTGCTGCAACAAGGTCGACAAGAGATACTCTTCTTCTGGAGGAAGGTGAAGGTCTGGTCTGTGTCAGGGTTTAGGTGATGTGGCAGGACACATGGACTGTGTCAGGGTTCGCAGGTGATGTTGCAGACACATGGACTGTGTCAGGGTTCGCAGGTGATGTGCAGAACATGGACTGTGTCAGGTTTGAGGTGATGTGGCAGCACATGGACTGTGTCGGGTTCTGCGGTGATGTGGCAGACACATGGACTGTGTCAGGGTTCTGCAGGTGATGTGGCAGACACATGGACTGTGTCAGGGTTCTGCAGATGATGTGGCAGACACATGGACTGTGTCAGGGTTCTGCAGATGATGTGGCAGACCCTTGGACTGTGTCGGGTTCGCAGGTGATGTGGCAGACACATGGACTGTGTCAGGGTTCTGCAGGTGATGTGGCAGACACATGGACTGTGTCAGGGTTCTGCAGGTGATGTGGCAGACACATGGACTGTGTCAGGGTTCTGCAGGTGATGTGGCAGACACATGGACTGTGTCAGGGTTCTGCAGGTGATGTGGCAGACACATGGACTGTTTGTCAGGGTTCTGCAGAGTGATTGGCAGTCACTGGACTGTGTCAGGGTTCTGCAGGTGTTGTGTGGCAGAACACATGGACTGTTCAGGAGTTTGCAGGTGTTGTGGCAGAAACATGGACTGTGTCAGGGTTCTGCAGGTGTTGTGGCTGGACCACATTGGACTTGTTCAGGGTTTGCAGGCGACCGGGGGCTGAACCGTAACTCCCGAGTTCAGTACTATTGCAAGAAACCCCCATGTCAAATACGTGGGGATTTCCAATGAAGCCCAGACAACACAAGAAATCAGGCAAGTCGCCAAATGTGACAATGCAGTGTCTTGGAAGAGCCGGTTTTCTTGTTGTAACATTGGGATCCCTGCTCGATGTTGAACAGAAAAAACAAACCAGTGTTACACAGAGCTGTGTGTCAGCAGTGGGTGAATGCCTCGGCCCTCACAGATTCACTTGATCTACGTGTGATCAGCAACAGACAGGCAAGATCGGTGTGTCTTCTGAGGGTCTGATTGTGCAGGAAAGAGCTGACAGTTGGCTGCATAGTGGATGACTTGATTCTGGGTATGTGAAAACAGTATGTGTCTACTCTAATGACAAACGTGTTGCAGCGTGGAGACGGCCCCTGACAGCAAGAGAAACACCACGGTTCGAAGTGGGGGTAATAGTTCAGCATCATTACATTGTGAGTGTGAATCAGAATGACATCGCCTGGAATACGCTTGGAATGGAGATCCTGTGCGGAGGGAATCTAAGTGTGTGTTCTGAGTACATCAAGCAGAAGAGAAAAACATGTTGCCAGAAGAACGTGTCAGGGGTTGCAGACTTTGTAAAGGGAAGCAGTGTCCTAAACACATCACGCAGTGACAGTGGGCTGCTGATCGGATTATACACATCTTCTGGTCCTGAATTCCGGTCTTACATGGGTGACATCGATGGGCTGTAGATGAATGGAAAGGCTGTTTTGAAATTGAGACACTTGAGAACAGACAATAATAGTATCGATCTTGAGGTACATACCATATGCCCAATGGTTTCCATGTCATTGTATTGCGTTGCGTCGATATCGTTTGTTTACCGAGCCGAGGCGGGCTATATGGCTGATTGCTAAAATAGCAATAAATTTTGTCATTGTCAATTGTCATTTATCTCTTCTCTCTCTCTCTCTCTCTCTCTCTCTCTCTCTCTTCTCTCTCTCTCTCTCTCTCTCTCTCTCTCCTCTCTCTTTCTCTCTCTGTTGGCTCTGTCAGTCAGTCTGTCTGTTCTGTCTGTTCTGTCTGTCTGTGGTTAGATCTGTCGAATTTTGACTTAACACTGCAGAGTCTGAAACAAAGGTGTGGCTCTTGTAAGTAGTGCAATCGTTGCGTGTGAGAATGACATGAGATAATCAAACCCAGGAATGTATGCGCGTGTTAGCAAGCGCATGTATGCAGTACAAGACATGCATACACACAGATGCAATGTATGTATGTATGTGCAGCAGGCATGCTTATGCACATACATATATTTCTTCGCTCACACACACATTGATATATTTGTATATTAGAGGAGAGTGAGAAGGAGAGATGAGAGAGAGGAGTTGAGAGAGAGAGATGAGGAGAGAAGAGAGAGAGAGAGAGTGAGAGAGAGAGAGAGAGAGAGAGATGGTGAGAGAGATAGAGAGGAGGAAGCAAAGCAAATTTCTTTTATTCTTTCTTTCTTTTTGAGGATTAATGGTATAAGCACTCATTTGCTCGTTCTTAAGTCCGGTCCCCGGGATAATGCGGTTTTTGTAAATTTCAAGGATAATTGGTCAGTATTGACGGTTTTTTCTCAATCCAGTCCCAGCTTTTATTATAGATTAATCTCAGATACAATCTCTGATACATATAAATATAAAAAATGTTATGAGATAGAACACAGTACAACAAACAATGAAAACAATTAAAAAATATTCCAGAACCAAAACCTTTTTCAAGGTATTTTACAGAGGAAGAGACAGTCACAGAGAGAGAGAGCATTGATAATCTTTATTCCCACGGGTTACAGCTAGGTATTGACATAGATTTTCATCGGCTTGCCTGAGAAGGGGATATCAGTAGTATTCACAAACTAAGAGAGAGAGCGAACACACACACACACACAAACACACACCACACACACCATCACAACACACACAACACAACACACACACCACACACCACACACACACAACACACACACACCACACACACAACACACAAACAACCACCACACACACACAAACACATCACACAACACATACACACATACACACACAACATACTCACTCGCCCACTCACAGGCCACACACACACACGCACACACACAATACACTCACGCACGCCACACGCACGCACGAATTGTGTTCCCTGTGTGCGCGTGCGCGCGGCGCATGTATTTACGATGTGTGTGTGTGCGAGTTGTTGTTGTTGTTGTGGTTGTCTTCAATTTAACGTATGTTACTCTAAGTGATATTAGACGAGGGAAGTAGAATAGTGTAAAGGAGTTTAAAGAAGGGAGGAAGAAGGAGTGGAAGGAGAAAGGATTAAGAAATAGCATCCGTGTTGGGTGTTTGTTTGTTTGTTTTTTTTTTTTTTTTAGAAAAAAGAAATAATAATATAACAACAAACAACTCCAACAACACACCTAGAAAAGTAATAATAATACTCTTTAAACGGAGCAAATTAAAACTCAAGAACGTAGTGAATAATGAAATAACAATAATGTAAACTACAATAAATAATCGAGTGGAGAATGCAATAAACATCTAACAATGGCAAGGGCTAACTTTGAATTTTAAAATATATTTTCAGAGACTCTTCAGAAAATGTAGGTAAAAGGTTTACAATTAGGGCACTCCAAATATGAAGAAGTATTGGAAATATGATCTCCACATTGACATCTGACATGTTACAAATTTTTGTAAGGATGCTTTAACGTCATTCTAAAATATAGTGAATGAACCTTCTCATAGTTATAAAACGCGAATCTATTTGCACGACGGAGTCATTTAACAAAATATGGAAAGTGGTCGGGCTTTTTTTAAATATGTTTCTAGGATTGACCAGATTCTTTAAACTTACCATGAAATTTGTTCTAATATTTGGTATCCTCTGTATAGATAAAGGGTCATCAGTCTATCGATTACATGTCATGTCTTGACCCTTTTTTGCTGCTCTGTAGCCCACTCATTTGAAAAAATTCCTTCGTGAGAAGGCACCAACAAAAACACCACAGGAATACTCCTTATAACTTAGGAGGTGTATGACATATTTAATTTCAAAAAATAATTCTAGAGACATTCTTTGAAGTTTGGGGATGGAGGAATTTTATAGCATACAATACTGATTTGGAGTCAAACACTAGCAAGATATGAAAGAAAGAAATGGAAAGTAAGAATATAATTAGGCATAAGAATTGCAATAAGTTCAGCTGTAAATTATTGATACGATGTTACAAGTTAGTACGATTCTTTATTTTAAGTGCTGTATTGTCAATTGCTGAGCCTGTGTCATGATTTTCTTAAAACAGATTCCATCTGTATAATCTTTGAAGCAGGATGCATCAGCATACTTATTTTCATATGCGTCCGAACATCTGCAAACCATGATGTTTTGATTTTCATTCTTTTTTTCATTATATATCTATATCAAACAGGCTTTATTCATCTCCCATGAAGGACAGGTAAAAGCTTCTTTTTGGTGTTTCTAAGTTATTGGTTAAGAGTTAGATTTTGAAAGAGGTCTGATACAGTGCCAATAGGCATTAAAACCGACATTTGTTTAGCCTTTTTGGAAATTCGTTTCTGCTTTGAACTTTTATTCATACAGACAAAAGTTTCGTCATTCGTGCTACGTAATAACATATTTGGCGCATGAAAGTTGTGGTCTTCAGCTAGGGGGAGTTCCCCAATTTCTTATAAGTTCCTATGGTGGATGCATGGATGGTACACTAAGTGCAAGTTTGTACGATTACAATCTATATTGGAGCTTTTTAAGTAAATAGTTAGGAGCTCTCTGAAAAAGACCTCTTGTCCATATGACAGTTTGGAACGTACAAGTGACTTAGACATGCATTTAAGATTGAAGATATCTTTTCCCCATGACTGTCTGCTAGCCATTTTAGAAAATTAATGCATATCCTTGCTTTGTTAAAATGGATCCTATATGCGCATTCCAAGTTAATTGATGTAAGTTGATGCCTAAAAAATTTTATCCTATTTTTGTACTGAATTGGCTCCCCTCCAATCGTAACATGGTGGTTAGTGGTATTGTGTTCACTACCATTTTTAAAAAGCATTATGTGCGTGTTTTTTGTAGGAGAATGTCGGAACATTTTTCAAAATTAATATTTATGTAAATTTTACCTTTTTTTGTTATACTTTTCAGGTATTAATTTACCATCATCTTTGTTTGTAGCTCGTTCATAGTGACATTATCATTATACATAATTTCATCAGCAGATTGTAACTAAGACAACATCTTTGACAGTTTTGTGGGTATATCTTATAGCAATATATTAAAAAGAAAAGGAGTATAACTGACCCTGTGATATACCCTATGCAATGATCTAAAGTCTGAATATGCATTCCCTACTTCACTTGCATTACTTCTTTTACATAAAAAGCTTTTAATATTAATGGAAAAATGCCAGAGAAAACAATTAGTCTTTAGTTTATGCAAACTTGTCGTAGGCTTTCTTACATCAAAAAATGTTGCGAGTAGATTTTTTCTTCTTGCAAATTGTTGTTTTAACCTGTGTTGTGATTTAACTTGGTTATCATTGCTGATCGACATGTTGAAATCCTGTTTGATGACAGGAAATACCTTAATTTTTCGGGACAAGTAATATACAAGCCTCTTAAGTAATATTTTCTCATAAGTTCCAATGTTGGAAGTCAGTGCTATGGGCCTATAACTAGTTTTATCAGTTTTTGGCTATCCTTGGCTTATGAATGGGGACAGATAATAAGACTGCTTCAGTTCAAGGCCAATGCACCTTTGGTCAAACCACTTTTGGAAAAGTTTATGCATTACAAGAATGATTTTTTCTGGTAACTGTTTAAGCATGTCATTGGATAAGGCATCTAATCACAAGAAGTGTTCTTATTAGGAAGGGTAAATAATATATCTTTTTCTTCATCGATTGTTATTGGGATTGCTGTTTTCAGTTATTATTGAGAACATGGAGTTTTATATTTTCTTTCTTTTCCTCCGCTTGTCTGTATTTAGTGCTTTTAAGTTGAGAGGGCCTTCATTACACATTAGACTCTGAGACATATCTGCAAGGCTCAGCCTTTTTGCATTGGATTGGAAATTCATTGTTTTTGGAGTTTAATAGGTCAAGTTGGTAAATCATCCTTTTCTCATTTCATGTAATTTTTTCCACATTTGTATAGCGTTAGGTTTTGATTACTTCGCTCCAACCAAAGCGAAGACCAAAATTGTCGTTTCGCCTGAAGCTATGATTATAATGCTATTGTTTTTTGCTGCTTCTGTTTTTTCTTGGTTTGCTGATGTCTTATTTTTTAATTTTTTTTAAATTGTTTTATAATTAAACGTTTGTTGGTCACTGCTTCCTCACAAGCCAGGTGTCCACCCAAACATTTCCTTGATTTTTAATGATTTAATGGTGGGGATTGATAAGTGAGGAGCTTTAAATGATGGCCATAGTAAAGGTAGAAACATAATTCATCTTACATTTTCAGAATCAGCTGTTTGTATTCGTAGCTGCATGGATTACTTTTTGTGAGTTGCGGTGTGTTTATGTGTGTGTGATGGTGTGTGTGTGTCGTGTGTGTGTGTGTGTGTGTGTGTGTTTGTGTGTGCGTGCGTGTGCGTGTGTATGCATGTTGTGAGTAATTTGTATTATGCGTGTATTATTTTTATTTGGTTTCTTTTTGTCATTGGTACCCTTTATTGGTTAAAAAAGTTGCAATAATCGCAGTTATTTCAGTAATATTCTTTAAGAAATTTGTTCTTAGATAGATGGCTTGATGAAAAAAAGCAAATGCATTGCTTATTCAATGTACCATCTGGAAATAAAAATTTGACTTGACTTGACGCACATACGCACTCACACACATTACACCACACCACCTCTGTCTGTCTGTCTGTCTCTGTCTGTCTGTCTGTCTGTCTGTCTCTCAGTGTAATCCTTTTTCGGCTGTCTGAAAGATGTCCAGGCTGTCACCTCTGATCTGTCTGTTCTTACTGTCGCTGTTGTTCGTCTCTCTTGTTCTCCCCATCTCCCTGTTTCCTTATTCTCTGTCTGCCTGTCTGTCGTCTGTCGGTCGTCTATCTATCTGTCTATCTGTCTGTCAGTCTGTTGTCAGTCTGTCTTTCTTTTGTCTGTCTGTCTGTCTATCAATTGTTTTAGCTATCTGTCTGTCTAGCTTGTCTCTCTGTTGTCTGTCTGTCTGTTGTCTATCTTTCTGTCTGTCTGTCTGGTTGTCTATCAATCTGTCATCTATCTGTCTGTTATCTGTCTGTCTGTCTGTCTATTGTCTGTCTGTTCTGTCTATCCGTCTGTCTTTCTGCTATCTTTCGTCTGTCAGTCTGTCTATCTATCTGTCTGTCTATCTGTTGTTGTCTGTCTGTTGTCGGTCGTTCTGTCTATCTTTCTGTCTGTTCTGTCCGTTTTTATTGTATGGTCTATTATCTGTCTGTCTGTCTGTCTGTCAGTCTGTCTATCTGTCTGTCTGTCTATCTGTCTGTCTGTCTATCTGTCTGTCTGTCTGGCGATCATCTGTCTATCTATCATCTGTCGTCTGTCTGTCTATTGTCTGTCTTTACTGACTATCTTTCTGTCTGTCAGTTCTGTCTATCTATCTGTCAGTCTATCTGTTCTGTTGTTGTCTATCTGTCTGTATGTCTATCTTTCTGTTGGTTGGTCCGTCTATCTGTTGTCTATCTATCTCGACTGGTCTGTCTGTCAGTCTTGTCTATCTTTTATGGTCTGTCTATCTGTCTGTCTGTCGTGTCTATTTGTCTGTCTGTCTGTCTATCTATCTGTCTATCTATTCTGTTTGTCTGTCTGTTGTCTATCTGTCTGTCTATCTATCTTCTGGTCTGTCTGTCTGTCATGTCTTCTATCTATTGTCTATCTATCTGTCTGTCGATCTTCTGTCTGTCTGTCTGTCTGTCTAAAATTCAAAGGCTGGATTATTAAAAAAGTGTATCCTTTGCCCTTGGGAAATAAAGATCATCGCCATCGTCGTCGTTTTTTTTTTTTTCGGATCATCCTCATCATCATCATTCTCATCATCATCATCATCATCATCATCAGCAGCAGCAGCAGCAGCAGCAGCAGCAGCAGCGCAGCGCAGGCAGCAGCATGCAGCAGCAGCAGCAAAGCAGCAGCAGCAGCAGGCTGCGCATTTTACCAACCACCACATCATCATCATCACCCACCACACCACCCTCACCATCATTCATCACACCACACACCATACCAGCATCACCACCACCACCACCACACCACCACCACCACCCCACCACCACCACCACCACCACCCCCCACCAACCACCACCACCACCACCACCACCACCGCCGCCGCCACCACCGCCGCCGCCGCCGCCGCCGTCATCATCCCCACCATCATCCCCACCACCATCATCACCATCACCATCATCACCATCGCCATCATCATCGCCATCACCATCACCATCATCACCATCATCGCCATCACCATCACCACCACCACCACCACCACCACCACCACCACCACCACCACCACCACCACCACCACCACCACCACCACCACCACCACCATCATCATCATCATCATCATCATCATCATCATCATCATCATCATCATCATCATCATCATCATCATCATCATCATCATCATCATCGCCATCATCATCATCATCATCGCCATCATCATCATCATCATCATCATCATCATCATCATCATCATCATCATCATCATCATCATCATCATCATCATCATCATCATCATCATCATCATCATCATCATCATCATCATCATCATCATCATCATCATCATCATCATCATCATCATCATCATCATCATCTTTGTGACAAAATGTGAATCTAAAGGAGAAAGAACGGAGACAAGTCAGTCCTATCTTGAACTGTACCCAAAGTTGCAGTGCTGCTCTGTTTCTCCTTTCTTCATCACCGAACGCATCAGACAGCAACAATTGTTCTTCATGTGAACCAAAATGCCTTGTGCTGCCGCTAAACGCCTGACATGTCAGGCCCAGCACATCCGACTTCGGCGTGGGGGAGAATTGTTATCTTTTAAGTCTTTCTGGTTTCAAAAAAAGGCAGGAGAATGAACCAAGAAGGCGGAAAATAGGTAGGAAGGAGGTGACAGGAAGAAAAGGAACAAGGCGGAAACAAAAGAGAGGGAGAGAAAAAAGGAATTCCTAGCACAGAGTTTTCAGAAGGTGTGGATGCTATTTATACTGACAGACCCCCCCCCCCCCCACCACCCACCCCCCACCACCCGCATCCCCACAGGGAAGTGGGGTGGAGGTGGAGGTGGTGGGGGGGAAGGTCTATAATTTTGACTGCTCTCTTCTCTCTCTCTCTCTCTCTCTCTCTCTCTCTCTCTCTCTCTCTCTCTCTCTCTCTCTCATCTCTCTCTCTCTCTCTCTCTCTCTCTCTCTCTCTCTCTCTCTCTGTGACGACCCCACCTCCTCCCCACCGCCAGCCCCCACCCTACCCAGCAGTGTCCGCCACCAGACTTCACCCAGCTCCAGCTTTTCTGTCTAGGGTTACACTAGAAACTCTGGTGTGACAAATTCTCCCCTACGAATATTCCACATTAAGGGGTGTTGTGTGTGTGTGTGTGTGTGTGTGTGTGTGTGTGTGTGTGTGTGTGTGTGTGTGTGTGTTTTGGTGTGTGTGTGTGTGTGTGTGTGTGTGGTGTGTGTGGGTGGGTGGGTGTAGGTGTGGGTAGGTATGCAGGTGCACCTAGTGTGCGTATGTGTGCACTACGTGTGTGTGTATGTGTGTGTGTGTGTTGTGTGTGAACAAGGAATGTATGTGCGTTCATACGTTCATGCATGTGTATTTTTTTTTAATTTTTTCTTTTAAAAAACTTAAACCCAAGGGCTAGTAAAATTGCGGGGGGGGGCGAGGGGGAAAAAAAAAGGGTTCCTCCTTTTTGGGTTTGGGTAATTTTTTATTCAACCCCCCCCCCCAAACCCCCCCCCCACCCCCGCTGGGAATTTTTTTTTCTTTTTTATCCTCTCCTCTTCCTTTTCCTTTTCTCTCTTTTTTTCCCCTTTTCCCCCTCCCCTTCCCCCCTTTCCCCCTCTCATTTCCCCCCTCCCCCCCCCCAAAAACCCCTTGTCCCCCCAACTTCACCAATCCACTTTTTTCATCACAAAAAACTCTGGTGAAATTCCCCCTCAATTTTTCCCTAAGGTGGTTGGGTTTTGTTTTTTTTGGTTTTTGGTTTGTTGGTTTTTTGGGTTTGGGGGGTTTTGGGGGGGGTTTTATTGGGTATATCTGCCCCCGTTTTGGGAAAAACGGGTTTATTTTTGTGGTTTTGTCAAAAGTTTTTCATCCTGATGTTATGAAAAACCCCCTTTAAAAATCAAGTGAAAAAATCCGCTTTATTTGGTTCTGCAAAACCCACGAAAGTTTTTTGGGGACTTTGTTTTAATTTTAACTCTTTCCCTAGAAACCCCCCCCGGGAATTACAAACAGGAAGGACAAAAAGGAAAACAAGGCCCCAATTTTTGGGAAACATTCAATTCCATAATTTCTTCCTCACCCCCATTTTTCCTCAAAAAATTTTCTAAAAAATATTTAAACCCCCATTTAGGGGGTTTTATCAACCTTTTTTAAAACCTTTAGAATTTTGGGCCCTTTCCTTTTGGGGGGTTTTTGGTCTGTTTTTTGGAAAAAAACAAATTCCTTTTTTAACCCCCAAGCCATTTAAAATTTTTCTTTTTTTTCTTTTTTTTTCCTAAAACGTCAATGATTTAAACACAAAATTTGTCCGAGGGATTGGGGTTTTTTAAATTTTTTTCCCCCCTTCCCCCACATCCCCCTTAAAAAAAAAAAAAAAAAAAACCCCCCCAAAAAAAAAAAAAAAAATTTAAAAAAAAAAAAAATTAAAAAAAAAAAAACAAAGAAAAAAAAAATATAAAAAAAAATTAAAAAAAGGAAAAAAAAAAAATTTTAAACAAAAAAAAAAAAAAAAAAAAAAAAAAAAAAAAATTTATAAAAAAAAAAAAAAAAAAAAAAAAAAAAAAAAAAAAAAAAAAGAAAAAAAAAAAAAAAAAAAAAAAAAAAAAAAATAAAAAAAAAAAAAAAAAAAAAAAAAAAAAAAAAGGGAAAAAATTAAAAAAAAAAAAAAAAAAAAAAAAAAAAAAAAAAAAAAAAAAAAAAAAAAAAAAAAAAAAAAAAAAAAAAATAAAAAAAAAAGAAAATTTTTAGAAAAAAAAAAAAAAAAAAAAAAAAAAAAAAAAAGGAAAAAAAAAAAAAAAAAAAAAAAAAAATGGGGAAAAAAAAAAAAAAAAAAAAAAAAAAAAACAAAAAAAAAATTTAAAAACCCCATAAGGATCAAACATTCCGCAAACCAACTTGGTTTAAAAAGGGGAACTAGAAGAAGCATGTTATTTAAGATTTTTTTAAAAAAGAACATAAATTTTATGAGGAGGCAACAAAATTACGAAATGCCATAAACTCAAAAAAACGGGGAAAAAAGGGAAATATTTCCAAGTTTATTTTCACCCAAACAAAATTTCAAAGACTGATGGAAGGCAATCAATCAAAAAAACAAAAAAACAAGTCTTCCAAATCTAACGAAATCAAAGATATTTCTGCTGAAAAACTAAACAATCACTTCATAATATTTCTTCTACATAACAACAATGAAAATCGAAGCCCAATGACCAATAACGAAAACAAATTCTCCCAAAAAACGATTCCATCAAAACCCATTCAAAACTGTTTCGGGTCTAAATTACCGACTCACCTTAAACAAACAAGTACGCGGGGTCCTTTATGGAATAGATGGCAGAAAACGAAGCTCTCAGTCCAGTTATTACAGACACCTGACACATATCTAAACCCTTTTGTCTTCAAAAAACCCTTTTTCCCCAACGCCTCAAAACTACTAAGGTGATTCCGACCCACAAGTCTGGAGAAATTCTGTCCACAAATTTATGGGCCCAATTTTTTTTATCTTTGTAAAAATTATTTGTAATTTCAAAAAAGCATTGATACAATTGACCGCAGACTTCTCTTTTAAAAAGTAGCCCTTTTAAAATCTCTCTAAAAAATTTCCCCCTTGAATTTCTTGCTTCTTATTTCAAACAGGAACAATGTGTTTAAATTTAGCACGTCCACATCCACACAAAAACCCATTCATTTGGAGTACCAAGGGATCCATCTTAGACCATTCTTTTTTTCTTTATACATAAATGACCCTCCCTCCCATATCAAATCAAAAATCAAACTTTTGCTGACGACACGACCATACATAAAACCATATGACATTAACTCTCTTGCAAAGCTTTGCAAAATAGCGTGATGTCTTGTCAAATGGACTGAACAAATCACATGTCTATACCCCCCCAAAAAAACAAAAGCATGCTTATCACCCCCAGACAAAAGCGAAAAAATCTACAAAATAAATTTTCTCCAACCCAAATTTTGAAAAGGAAAAAAAAGAAAACCCTCTCACCACAAACTTCTGGGAGTAACTTGATGAAAATCTCAGCGGGTACCCACCTACCCATCATCAGAAAAATGTCTCAAAGAGTATACCAATTGACTAAAATCAAAAAATTTCTTGACTTTCATTCAAGAAAACTATTTTTTCAAGCTTTTACAATTTTAAAATAATTTACCTAAACCCTTTTGGGGATTCGCTGTGCAAACACATGAAACCACATTACGTCTGTTAAACGTGCTCTTAAACTGGTCTTTGGAGACCCCTTTACTAGAGTGGATTATATCATAAAATATTCTTCCCCTACACCAAAAACTAAGAAAGAAAGGCACATGATGTTTAAGAAATGAAAGAATTTTCCCCAAACCCTTAAAAACAATTCCCAATAAATCATTCCAAAATACAAAAAAAAGGCCAGTGTCCAAACCCAAGAAAAATTTTGTTCAAAGAGCTTAATTTTACTCACCCTGTGCTGTGGAACTCCCTTGCTGACTCATTTAGACAACACCAATCATTAACAATCTTCAAAAGTCATTTTTTCATCCACTTGATGCATCAAAAATAAAAACCCACAATTGATCTGTTGGAAACAAAGTGTTGCTTTACAAGATTCAGCACTGTGAATGCCATACATTAATAGTATAATAGTGTACATAAAATTTAGGGAGAGGGAGACATGCATGTGAAGAGTGTTTGGGGGGGGAAAGGGGAAAGGGGGGGGGGGGGGTATTTTGGGGGTTGTAAAAGCATACCTGATTAAGCTTTTTTTTTCTGTGTGTTAATTTCCCTTCTCAAGGTTTTGCCCCCATGGAAATTTTTTAAACAAATTTTAATCTTCTTGTTTTTTCTTTTGTGTTTGTGAAATGTTTCCCTTGTTTGTTTGTTTTCTTTTTCATTTTAATTAAACAAGCCATCCGCCGGGCCCAGATGTTGCCCTTTTTTTTGCCTGAAAAAACTATCCCCTTTTTTGTTGTTCTTTTTTGTTTTTTTCCAAATTTTCAAAATCCCTCAAACCAAACAAAATTTTATCTTTTTTTTAAAATTTGTCAGGATTGAAGATGGAAATCTGATTTTGCAAGATGGTTAAATACTTTTTGTTGAAAATTTTGCATGTTTACTGGTTTTTTAAAAAGGCCGATTTTTTGAATAATGACTTGGTTTTTCAAACCAAAAACAAATTGGGTGTGAGGGTTTTTTTAGCCAGTTTTTCCCCGCAAGAAAGGAAGAGAAAGGGACCTTTTAGGACTAAACATAAAGGAATTTGGAAAAAAGAAAACCTTGGGGGGGAATTTTTTTGGGTTCCCTTTTTTCTTGCCAAGAACGCAGGCCCGATGTAAAACCATTTTTTGGTGTATTTAAATCAGACCTTTTTAAAATGCCCTTTTTTGGGTTTACTTTAATAGTTTAGATGGGAAAAGGGTGATAAAATTTTCTGATGCACACTTCCCTCTGTGTTTTTAAGATGTATGTTTCTGGTGTACATTTGTTTTTGTATTTTGAATTTGTATGTTTTGAGTGCACTTGTTTTTTGTTTTTTGGGATTTAAAATTTTTTTAAAACCTTTTTTTTGTAGTTTTAAATTTGTATGTTTCTGAGTACACTTGGTTATGTGTTTTTTTGGTTTTGTGTGTAGTTCTTTCATATTCTGATTATGGCTTTCTGATATCATTTCTTGGTGCAAGGGGGGGTACTTCGCCTTGGGGGGAAGCAGGTGACACCTTTGATGACCTTTTTTCAGAAAGTGTGCTGACGAGCTTGCATACCCCACGCCGGAAGCTTTCGCAGCACTGTCCAAGAGTTAAGGCTTTTTGTATGTGTTAGTTGGGGGGGGTGGTGGTGAAAATTTTCCTGACATGTGTTTTTTTTTTTCCCCCTTCATTTAAATAAAACATTTTACAGCCTGTCTTCCATAATTTTGCCTTGTTGTACCCCCATAAAAACACTAAACCCCTTGTTGATTGTTGTTTTTTTCCTAAAATTTTAACGTTTAAACAAACTAACACCCGATTCTTTTTAAAACATTTTTTTTTGAAATTAAAAAAAATCTATTTGAGGGATTTTTTTAGTTGCACCCATTTTAACAAGTTTGGGGAAGAGGGAAACAGCCGGGGGGGGGGGGGGGGGGGGGAAAGGGGGGAGCGGGGGGGGGGGGGGGGGGGGGGGGGGGGGGGGGGGGGGGGATGTTGGGGTTATGTAATTGCAACAGATTACATACTTGTTTTGGGTGTAATTTTGCCGTTTTGGATTGCTTTGATACACTGACCCCATTGTTGTTGTTGTTTTTTTGTTTTTTTTTTTCCTAATATTTTAACTTTTTTAAGCACTTAAAACACAGTTATTTTTTATTTTATCTTTTGAGTATTTGACATGATCTTCAGTGCATCCTGTTTTTGCATAGATATTGAATCTCTTATAAATTTTGGCATGTTTAACTCTTTTAGATTTGTGACGGGTTGTTCTGAATGAATGACATTGGTTTTCAACCCTTAAAAAAAAAGAAAAAAGAGTGATGAGTTGTGTGTTTTTTTACAGACTTTGCACTGCAACAGGGGGGGGAGGAGAAATAGGTATGGAGGCTGGACAGAAAGGAAGGGAAATTTTGGCATAGCATGTAAGTTAGAATTCCTTTGAGTGGTACAGTTTATGTACACTTGTTTCTGTTGTCTGAAGAACGGGCTCCGGTATATATTTTGTTTTGGATATTTAAAAAAAATTGTCTCGATGCCACTTGTTTGTGTATTTGATGTGTATAAAAGTTTCTGATCTTCAGTGGTGCCCCCCATGGTCTACAAGACAACAGAAGGTGAAGGTGAAGTAAAAAAGTTTCTGATCCTTCTTGTTTTTGTGTGCTTGCTTTTTCCTACTCTTAAAAATTTCCCGGGGTTTCTGTTTACTCTTTTGGTGTTTGATATTGTTGTTTTTATAAAGTTCTGTATGTGCGGGTTTGGGGGTTTTTAAAAATTAAACCCCTGAGGAAGGTTTTCCAATTGTTTAAATTTATTTTTTTTCCCAAATTTTATCAAAAAACCCGTTTCCTTTTTTTTTAAATTTAGAGAAGATTTTTTTTGTTGGGGAAAAAAAATGGGTTTTATTTTTTTATTATTTTGGGGAAAAATTTTTTGATTTTTAATGGGGTTTTTTTGTTATTTTTGGTTTTTTGTAAACAAGTGTTGTTGGGGTTTCAACAATTTTTTTTTAATTACAAATCCCCTCAAACCACTTATCCCACCCAACCCCCTTAGGGTGTGCCCATTTTTTGAAAATTAAAATCCCGTAAACCCCCTTTTTTTATTTTGGATGGGGGAAAAAATGCTTTTAAATTTTAAAAATTTATTACGTAAAAAAAAGAAATTTGGGAGAAGCAAAATGACAACCTGTAGTGGTAAAAAAATGTAAATGGGGGGGAAAATTGGAGGGTGTTTGAACATAATGAAGTTATTTATTTTTGTTAAATTTTGTGTGGGTTGTTCCCCAAAAGGGTTTTTGGGGCCCCCTTCCCAAATTGGTTTTTTTTTTTTTTGTTGGATTTTGGGGTTTTCTCCCTTTTTTTTGTTTTCTTTTCCTTAAATTTAAATTTTAAACCTTTTTTCCCCTAAATTTTTTTTTTTTCCCTTTTCATGACCCCTTTTTATTGTTGTTCCTTTTTCCCAATTTTTAAAATTTTTTCTTCCCCTTTTTTTTTTTTAAAAATTCTTTGGGTTTTTTTTTGTACCCTGATGTTTGTTGTTTCCCCCCCTTTTTTTAAAATTTTAAAAAGATTTTAATTGCGGGTTGGGGGGGGGATTTTTTTGGGGGGGAAAAGGGGAAATTTGGGGGTTTTTTTTTTTTAAAATTTTTATTTTTTTGGGATAAATTTTTTTTTTTATTGCTTTGTCAGACCCCCTTTTTTCTTTTTTGGTTTTTTTTAAATTTTTAAAAATGTTTAAACATTAGATGTTTATTTTTTTAATTATGATTTTTTTATTTTTTTTCATTTTTTTATGATGGTTTTTCACCAATTTTTGCAAAGTGGGAGAAAATTTTAAACTTTGACTGGTTTGCATATTTTTTAAATTTTTTTGGGGAGGGGTTTGTGATTTTTGTTTTGAAATGAAAAACGATGATTTGGTTTTTTTTTAAGAATTTTTTCCCCCGGGGGTTTGGGGGGAAAAAAGGGGTAAAACCCAAAAACGGGGGCATGGGAAGACAATTTTTTTGGGGAATGTTTTTTCCTTTTTTGTTTTGAAATGCATTCCGGTAACTTCTTTGGTTTTATTTTTAAAAGCCTGTTTTGGGGGTTTTCTTTTTGGGGTATTTTTTTTTTTTTTTTTTTTGGGGGATTTTCCCCGACCCGGGGGTTAAAGGCCAAAAAAAACGGGTGGTAAAAAAAGTTTTCTAACCTTTTTATTTTTTTTAATTTCAAATTTTTTTGATTAATTTTTTTTTTTGTATTTCTAAAGGGATTTTTTTTATGTTGGGAAAAATTTTTTTAAATTCCCGTTTTGATTAATGGGGGTTTTCATGGGGAAAAAAGGGTTTAGGTGTAAACATAAAACTTTTTTTTTTACCAAAGGTTCCCCCTGCTATTTCTTTCTTTCAAAAAAGTTTTTAAAAATCTTTTCAAGTTTTTTCAAAAGGTTTTTGGATTGTTTTTTAAAATTTATTTTTGAAAAAAATTTGGAAAATTTTTTAAGTTTTTATTTTGTGGCTTTTTTTATTACATATGTTTTATTCACAGTGTTTTTTATAAAAATACCCAAAAAAATGTAATTTTTTTTTAAAAGGTTTTTTTTTTGCCCAAAAATTACAAAAATTTTTTCAAAACCCCCTCCAAGGCTGTGCAAAAGGGTGGTTTTTAAATTTTTGGTTAATCTTTTTATGGATTTGTGTTGAAATTTTTTTTAAGGGTTTTTTTTTTTTTCTTTAAATTAGCACTATTTAACTTCCCAAAGTGGTTGTATAAAGAAAAAAAAACTTTTTGTTGTTTTATAATTTAAATTTTTTTTTTTAATTTAAAAAAAAGATTTTTTTTAAAACTGTCCACCCTTTTTTCCCATCCCGAAGGTTTCACCTTTTTTTAAAAAGGTTTTTTTGGTTTTGGGGGTGGATTTTTTTTTTAGGTTGGTTGTTTTTCCCATTATAAAATTTCAATTTTTTAAGTGTTTGAAAAATTTTCCCCCCTTTTTTATTGCCATATACACTGACCCCCTTTTATTTTTTTTTCTTTTTTTCTAAATTTTTTTTAAAAAAAAATTTAAAAAAATTGAACCCTATTTTTAAAAATTTTTTTTTTTATTAAACCCCAATTTTTTTTCCTATTTAACAAATTTTTGCACCCTTTTTTTCCCCCAAAAAAGGGGGTGGGTTGGAAATGGCCAATCCCCCCAAAAAATGTGGATTGATAGGGGGAAAAGGGGGGGTTTTGTTTGATTTCACTTTTTAAAAAACCAAAATTGGTTTTATTGGGTTTTTTTTTCCCGTACACGACCCCCTTTTTTATTTTTTTTTTGGGTTTTTAAAATTTTTTTTTTTTTTAAAAAAGATCAACTTATTTATTTTTTTTTTCAATTTTTTTTTTCATTTAACGAGGTTGAAATTCCCCTTTTTTTCTGTTGAAAACCCTTTAAGAATTTTTTATTTTTAAGGAAATTTCCCTTTTTTGAATAAGGCCCTTTTGCAAAAGAAAGAACCGGCATTTTTATTTGGTTGGGTTTTCCAAGCCGGCCTGAAAAAATTTTTAAAACTGCACCACGGGGACCGTTTTGGGCATGATTTTTCAATTTCCACGATTAGTTTTAAAAATTAAAGTTTAAAGGGAAAATTTTTATTTTTTTGTTTTAAAAAAAACATAATTTAAAAATTTTCCGGTATATTAAAAAAGGGGGGGGTTTTCTGTGGTTTAAAGGGCCCCCTCAGGGGGTTTATTCCCTTTAAGGGGAAATTTTTGGGTTTGGGGGGCCCCCTCTCTTAAAATTTTTCCTTTAATAATAAAAACCCCCCGGGGGGGGGGGCTAGCATTTTGGCCTTTTAAATGTTTTTTTCCCCCAAATAATTTTGTCCTAACAAAAATTTAAAATTTAATTTTAAAAAAAGGGGGGGAAAAAAAAAAGCCAAAATTTTTCCCTATGAATAAAAAAAAATAAATTTAAAAATTTTTTAATGGTAAAATTTTTTTAATTAAGGGGGGTTTTAAAGGTTGTAGTGGATTTGGGGGGTTGGGGGGGAGTTTGGGGGTTTTTTGCAAAAATTACAAATTTTTTTTTTACCCAAAAAGTGTTTTTCCTTTTCCCAAAAATTTTTTTGGGGGGGGGTGGGGGGGGGGGGGCCCCCCCCTTTTTTTTTCCCCAATTTTATTTGGTTTTAAAATTGGGTTTTGGGTTTGGGAAAAAATTTTTGGGTTTTTCCTGTTTTTCCCCCCGATTTGTTTTTTTTTTAATTTTTTTTTTTTACTTTTTTTCACAAGAATTTAAAATTTTAATTTTAAAAAATTTTTTTTTTTAATATTTAGAATTTTTTTAATATGTTAAATCCAAAGAACTTTTATTTTTTAATTTTTTTTTTTTGGATTTTTTTAATTTGTAAGGTTTTTTTTTCCCTTGTTTAAATTTTTTTTTTCTGCATTTTTAAAAAATGGGGGATTTATTTTTTTAAAGGGAAAATGTTGGGCCCAATTTTTCTAAACCCCTAGGAAATTTTCTTTTTTTTTTGGACAAAAAATTCTGTTTTCCCCACCCCCAAATTTTGAAAAAATTTTCAGTTTTTTAAAGGAAAAAAATTTTTTTTAAATAAATTGGGAAGCAGAGGGGTTTTTTGTCTTTGTTTTTTGACCTTTCTCCCTTTTTTTTTTTGAGGCTCCAAAAATAGTTTTTTGGGAAAAAAAAACTTTTTTTTTTTTTTTTTTTTTTAAAAGGGGTGAGGGACCCCTGGGAGAAAATTTTTTAAATTTTTTTTTCCCCCGATAAATTAGGGGCTTCGACAGGGGAATGTTAAAACCCCCAAAAAAATAAAAAATATGAGTTTTTTTTGAAATGAACTTGAAAAAAACCAAAAAACCTCATTAAAAATTTCCCTGCAACGTCGCTAAATAAATTCATTAGCTTTAAATACCCGTGATAGGTTTTTTGAAAAAAAAAATTTTTCCCAAATTTTCCACCCCAAAAAAAGGGCCCCAAACCCCCTTTTTTCCCCCTTTTTTTTCCGGGCCCCCTTATCTGGGGGGGGGTGCGGGCATTTTAAAATGAAAATTTTTTTTAATTGGTCTTTTCCCACCTTGAATAATTTTTTTAAAAAAGACAAACAAAACCTTTTTTTTAAAAGGGGTTCGGCTTTTTTTTTTCCCAAAATCCATTAAAATTTTTTTAAAAAATTTTTTTTAAAAAAAAAAAAAAAATAAAAAATTTTTAAAAAACCCCTCAAAAAAAACAATTTTAATCCTTTAAAAAAGCAGTTTTTTTATTATATAAAATGAAAAAAAAAAAATTGAACAGCTCAAAGGGTAACCAGGGGGGGGAAAGAATTTCAAAAAAAAAGGAATAAAACAACTGTAAACCCGGGGAGATAAGGGGAGGGGGATAACCCTGGGAAAGTTTGGGGAAATATTTAAACACCGACCTTAAAAACCCCTCTTTAGGGGAAAAAAACCTACACAACTTTTTCCAAACTTTTTTTACCTTTCTCGCAAAGGGTTTTTTTATAAACCTTCCCACCCAAATTTTTTACCCAGAAAAATTGAAAACAATGTCTTGTCAAAACTAACGCACAACAGAAAAACCTCCCAAAAGGTGGTTTTAAACCCCCCCAAAAAAAAAAATTTAAAAAAAAACCCAAAACCCCCACCAAAAAAAAAAACAAAACAATCACATATTGCATACTGGCAAATTTTAAGTGCGCGAAACCCCCGAAACGCAAAAGCCAAAAATTTTTTTTTTTTTAAAAAAAAAAAATTAAATTTTAAACAAAAATTTTTTTCGAACAACACCAAACAGGGCCGAAAAATTTTTTTTTCCCAAAGAAAACACCGTGGGTAAAAAAAACAAAATCACACAGGGTACACACAAAAGCAAACCCACCAAAAAAAGGGGGAAAAAACACACCCAAAACGGGCCCAAAACAAACTCATATCCGGGGGGGAAAAAAAAAAAAACACAACACCCACCCAAAAAAAAAAAACAAAAAAAACACACAAACCCCAAAAACACTCCCACAAGCAACACACCAAACGCAAAAATCACCACACAAAAAAAAAACAGACGCAACCCCTATACTCCCGGGGCCCCCCTCTCCCCTTCCCCCCCCACTTCTAAAAGTCCCAAAAGTTGGAAAAACCCCAAAAAAGAAAGACCAAAGGGGAAAATCCTTTATGCTTACTACAAAACAACACAAACAACACACACAC
>CM054148.1:51136425-51187015 GCA_028751875.1 Rapana venosa | reverse complement strand
GTTTTACTTGGATTGCAAAAGTTTGCATTAAAAGTTATTGTATGCTAAATTTTGTGTAGTTATTGCGTGGCTTTGCTAAAGCTTGCATTAAAATTTTTTATGTATGTAAAATGTGTGTCAGTTAAGGCCTAATTGAAAAAGGTTGCATTAAAATTTTATTTATGTAAAATCGTGTCAAAATTCCTTCAGCCAGACAAGCTTTTAACATAACAATGCACCTCTTTTAAAAAAGGAAGGAAAAAACCCTCTGAATCGGAGTAGGCGCTAAAAAAGGGGGGGAGGTTTACTTCAAAAACAGTCAACAGCAAAATTTCTTCATGTGCAATTTCAATTCACATGATTCCTGGGTGGGTTAAGTGTGTCAAAAATGTACATTGGGGGACCCCTCGAGTTTTAAACGGGGGAACCAAACAAACAACAACAACAAAACTGATCTTTCTGCTTCTTCGCCCACATTGTTTTGAAACCTGTTGAAGAAAAACACCCTGATGTTTGGAAGACTATTGGCCTGCACAGCTTTGACCACCTGGATAAGAGAAAATGAACCGTCTCCATTTTAAGCCTTGATTAAATTTTCGGGCAGACGACATCCAAAACGTAAGGCACGCCTTTCCTGTCTACGAAGATTTACTTTTTTTTGTTATTTATTTATTTCTGTCTGCACAGATGGGTGTGGGTTATTTTACACCTATTATTAATTACTTCAAGTTGTTTTGCTGGTGTGGTTGATTAAGGTAGATTTTTATTCAGAAAACAACGACAACAAATACTGCGTACAAATAAATGATTTGTTTCATTAAGGTAATAACAAACGCAGTCTGATCTTAATGAAATAAATTTTTGTTTTTACATGGTTGAAAATGTAGTAATTATGCTTTCAAGATGAAAGATACGCTTTTACAAAGAAAGTAACAGAGTTCGCAAAATCCATTCCCCAATTTTTCTGCAATTTAACTTTTAAAGAAAAGAAAAATGTAATCAATGTATAAACTTATCACACGGTTCAATTCAATTCAGTTCAATTCAATTCAATCTCGTTATTATGTCAAAAACAGAGAAAATTATGGGGGGGACAACCCATAAAAAATGAAGAGGAAAAACATTTACCAAGAAGAAAAAAGTTGTTCGAAAAACTCAAAAGCCACTTCATTCCAAAATTCCCCTTTCCCCCTTTTCGTCTGCCCAGTGCAACCCCAGACCAAAAACCCCCCGTAACTTAAACACGTTTCATTTTCTGAACCCCAAAAAAACTCCTTCTCATCTTCTTGACTTACTGCAGCCTTCGCACTATAGACCATTAATTTTCTCTCCCATCTTAAAAAAAAAAAACGTTTGGTATTACGGATGCCCTCGTGGTTTAATTATCCCTTACAAGCGTTTTTTAAACAGTTGCAGTAAACAAAAAATTTAATCATACGTCAAACGAGAAGTGGGTCCAAGGGATCGTTTTTAGTGTCCTTTTTATTCTCTACACTGTCCACTTTCCATTAAAAACGTCATCAGATCACCTATTTTTTGGCAGATACTGTCATATTCTTGCAGTGTACTCCTAAAAAATTTTGCCTTTCTCCTAAAAAAATAGGGCCCCATACCTTCAAATACCCAAAAATTTGGGGATTACAGAAAAAGTTATGCTAAATGCAGATAAACCGAAGCCATGTTTTGTGGTACGAAACAAAAACTGTTTCCATCACAACAACTTCAAAAAACTGGCAATATTCGTCCCTCTACGACTGATGTAAATACTAGGTTTTTGTATGACATCCGCTCTCTATGCAAAAATTCATCACACAGCCCTCCCAGTCAGCTACTTAAAATTAGGGGTTTTGGTCAATTTCAAAAAGCCCCTGTCCCAGATGAGCACCCAAAAAATTGTCATCTCCATTTTTTCACGTTGAATATTGCAATTTCTTTTGTTGTTGCCAGCATCATCTTCCCCCTCCCTTCAAAGTATACAAAACTCCGCGCGGGTAGTTTAGAAAGAAAAAAAACTGAGCACATTAAACCCCCCTCTTTCGATTTCGATGGTGCCTGTGCCCCAGAGAGTAAATTAAAGTCAGTATTGTTACAAATGTACCACAATTCACCCCCTACCCCTGTGTGTTTAACCTGTACATCCCCACGTTCCCTCTGCTTGCTGCAGTACCTTTTTGCCCAAATACCGATTCAACCCCTCCACCTTGGCCCCGCTTTTCTTATTTCGGTTATCGACTGAAAGAGCTCCCTGTCTTTCTTTGCCAGAACCCAGTTTCGACACTTTTAAATCCAGCCTCAAGACATATTTATTTTAAACCCAAAATTTCCCCCCCTTTTGTTTTTTACGAGCTATCCCCCCTTCCTAACCCCTGTCCCATCACCCTGAAAGTTACGTCCCCGTGTGGGGTGTGTGTGTGTTTTGAAAAAAATTGACTATTGAAATTTTTTTCATAGATTTTGTCTGTAGCCCCAGTTTGTAATATCTGTTTGTTTAAACTATTGGTTTTTTACTTGTTGCATGTGTGTAAAGATTAGGTGAATGCATGCGCTTTATTTTTCTTTGCAAGTATAGCCCCCATTAATTCCATTTAGTAGTAGTAGATGCGTTTAAAAGTACCTGTCCATGATACAACATCCAAATAATCACGTCTTCATTCTCTCCTTTGACTAGGCTTTGCAATCTCTTTTGGATGGTTGCCATCATATCTATCTACTCCCCTTAAAAGATCAAAACTTGCAGTTTCTAGTCCCAGAAAGAAAAAATTGAGCACTTTCTCCTCTCTTGCGATCTCTCCACTGGTTGCCTTGCCACGAGAGTAAACTATAATTTAGTCAATTTGTTACAAATGCCCCACAAACAGTACCTTCCTTTCCCCTGAATTTCTTCACCTGTACACCCCTTTCTCGTTCCCCCCGCTCTTGCAGACACCTTGGCTTAAGAAAAAATAGATTCAACAATCCACAGTGGGCCGTCGCTCCTTTTTCTGGCCCATCGAGATCGCAAGGGGGTAATGTGCTCAGATTTTTCTTTTGAGGACTAGTCGAGCGCAGAGTTTGTATCATTGAAGGGAGTAGTTGATAAGGGGAAATTTGGGCCCAGAAAAAATTGAATAGTCCATCGTGAGAGAACGAGAGCGTGATTAGTTTTGATAATGCTCAGGGGGACGGGTATTTTAAACTGCACTGACCCCGAAATTGAATTAGCACGATGATAGGTTTGGGGTGAGTTTTTTTGCATGGAGAGTGTGTTGTCATAATCCCCCCTGATATTTCAAAAGAGTGGAAAAGAGGGAAGCATTTCCCGAATTCTTTTAAAGCTTTTGTGATGGAAAAAGGTTTGTGTTTGGGGCCCCAAAAACGCTGGCTTCGGTTTTATCTGCATTTGACTGTAACTGTTTGTATCATAAAATTTTTGAATATTTTGAAGGCGTGGACATACTAATCAGGAGAGGGCAAACTTTCAGGAGTATCACTGCTAAAAAATCTGACAGATCTGCAAAAAAGTGTGGTTGATCTGATAACAAATTTATTATATGTGAAAGAGGAGCTGTGTGAGAGTGAAAAGAACAGGCGAGAAAGACCTGGGGACTCCCTATTCCGTTTGGTAGGTGTTGATTGAAAACTTTTTACTGCAATGTGTGGAATCGGCCTGTAAGGTATGAACTAAACCCAGGTGGGGGATGTCCCTTTTTTAACACCGAACTTTTTTTTTGGAAAAAGGGGGAGAAAAAATTTGAGTGGTTATAGTGTCAAAAGCTGCAGAAAGTCAGAAAGTGGAAGGGGTTTTTTCCTGAGTCAGACGCGTGTAGGGGCGTGTTTAAGGTGGGGATGGGGTGGTTTCGGTGTTTGGGGTTGACGCGAAGGCAGCTGAAAAGGGGGGGAAAGAACTTTTGGTGAAGATGGTGTTGAGTTGTTTCAGAAACTTTTTAAAGGGGACTTTACAGATGAACGTAGGTTGGATACAGGTCAAAAAAATTTTCAGGTTAGGATCGAGGTCGTGCTTTTTGATTTAAGGGTGTCACTATTGCATTTTTGGGAGACTGTTGGAAAATTTCCTGAAAAAAGCGATATTTACTATTTTTGTGGGTGGGTATAAGCGTGGAAGCACTGAAAAAAAGAAAAGAGGTAAGGATCAAGATCAAAAATTTTTTTGTATTTTTTTTCAGAACGTCTTGATTTCTTTCTCACTTGTTGGGTGAAAGGGAAAGGAGAGAATCCCGATGAAGGGGGGATCAGGGGGCATGGATGAAAAAAAGTCTGATCCAATCGGGAGCAAATTTTGCGGTTTTTTTGGAAAAAAAGAAGGAATATAAATGGAAGTTCAGAGGGGCGGGAAACATGGGGCGGGGCTTACCTTTGCAAACCCCAGGGGGTTGATGTGAGGGAAAAAAGATATTTCTGGAGGGTATAAAAAAACTTAAGCAGATTTTAAATTTTGTCTTTGCAGAATTCAGGGTTTTGATTTGTTTATTTGTTTTTGCAAGAGGATTGTTTATTTCAGTTTTGGTTTTTTTCCCCTGCCACTCTAGTTTTCCGCGTTTGCGCTTTGCGACCCCGGACATCGTAGTGTACCATGGGGCGAGAGCCATCAGGCAGGGATGGTCAGTGGGGGGTGCATGTCTCAAGCAGTTGGGTAAGAAGTGTTGTGGTTTAGAAGGGTCAGGTGTCAGGGGTTTGTGATGGGTTTCCGTTGTGAAGAGAAGATTGAATGTTAATGTATATGACCATACCTGGGACACCACAAACTAGTACCTATACCAGTACCAGACCCCCTTTCATTACAACTGAAGCAAATCCAAACACACAAACAAAATGATAAAAAAAATAATGGGGGAACCCCAGCAGCAAAATAAAAAAAATTTAAAAAAAAAAAAATAAAGAAATGAAACAATAACTGACACTGGAAAAAGAATTGAATTTAATTTTGAACTGCGAATTGAATGAATTTTATTTAAAAAGAAGGAAATGGAAAAGAAAACATACTTTTTTACAACCACCCTCGGGTTTGGAAGAGGAAGAGAGGAGAGAGAGAGAGGAGGGGGAGAGAGGAAGAGGGGGGGGGGGGAAAAGAGAGGAGAGAAGACAGACGACAGCCCGACAGAAACGACGACAAACAAACACCAAAACAGCGGACAGACAGAAGAGACACACAGACAACCGCGAAAACCACACACAACACACACAACACACACCACACATCAAAAAAGTAAATCAAATTCTTTTATTTTGAGGAAATAAAAAATCCCCCATGTGTTTTTAACCCATTCCCCCCCTTTAGGATACCCACATATAAATAAACCAATACCGGACACTCACCAGTTAAAAGAAAACAAACAAACAAATAACAATAAAACAAAAACCAAAAAAAAAAATAAACCTCATCCCCAATAACTATAAAAGGGAATGAAACCATTAAAATTTTTTATTTTTTGGTAAAAAGGGAAAAGAACTCAACTTTTCATTAACTTTTTAGGAGAGAGAAGAGAGAGAGAGAGAGAGAGAGAGAGAGAGAGAGGAGAGAGAGAGGGGGGAGAGAGAGAGAGGACAAAAAGACAATGACAATGAACAATTCTTTTATTTCGAGGTTTAAAGAATAATACCTAGTGGGGTTTTTTTCCCAGTCACGCCTTTGGGATATATTTGTTAAAAAAAAAATAAAACCCCTAGCAATACACTCACCAGAAACGGGGAAAGAGAGAGAAAAAACGAAAGACAGCAGACAGATAGACAGACAGAACAGTCACTGGCATTTGATAGAAATAAATTTTCAAAAATTTAACACAATATAAGAAAAAAGCGAGGCATTAGCTTTTGGGGTGGTGGCGCATTTGGGGTGTGGCCTGTGAAAGTGTTATTTTTTAGTGTTTTCTGTTATCGTATGAGGACAATTTTATATCCTGTGTTGTGTTTTTTTTGGATTCAAACGGTTAGACCAGTTTTTTTTTGAAATTGCCTATTTTATAAACATTTCAATTCTTAAATTTTTTACTTGTAAATATTTTGTTGGAAAAATGGCAACATGCTGTTTGGGTTTTCCTTGCTTATTAAATTTTTGCCACCTTTTCTACCCCCCCTGCTGCATCGTGAAAACTGCCGTGCTTCCAAAATTAATCCACCACCACCCCCACCACCGCAACATCCAGTTTTCCTCATTCACCCCAATGACACACACCACTGAAAAATCTGAAAACCTTTTGTGTGAAATCGGCCCGCAAACAAAACGGACTTGATGAAGCCAAAGAACTTTTTCCCAAAACCTTGTATTCATCGCAGAAAAAACAGAAGGGAAAAAGTGAAAACGTCATCCCCTGCGTTCCCCGGCCTCCCGGGGGTCCCCCCCCTACCTCTGAGTCATTCCCTAACCACTCCCCCGTGCCTATCCCCCCGTACTGCTTCCCCCTTTTTATTGATTTATTTCATGTGTGAAAAGACTTTTTTTGATTTTTAATGGCTTCTGTGTGTAAAAAGTTTCAGACCCCCTGCTGACTCAGTTCCTTTAACCACCCTCCACACTGATCATCATGAAAACTCTTTTTTTCCCCCCACTGTCTACTTATCCCATCGCCTTCATTTTCTTCCTCAGACCCTTTCCTAATCCCCACTTTCTCCTTAAAACCTTTCCGTCTCCTTCAAATATTTTCCCATCGTCGCCAATGTACAATCTGTTTGCCCAGAGGGAAAAGGGGCTGATTTCCTTTCCCGTTTTATCTCTGAAAAAAAACCTAGTTTTTAACTTTTCTCACAGAAACAGGGTTTAAAAACAAAAGGCTGAACCTATGATTTAAAGCAACCCCACGGATAAACTCTTTCCTTTCCCCCCGACTCTCCTGGAGGTGGGCATCGCTGTCGTTTACAAGGACACCTGCACCGGCTCTTCTTTCTCCCACTCCCCCTTTCTCCCGGAACTTTCGAAGTCTGTGAACTAAAACCCCTAAATTTACCCGGGCCATTTGTCACTTCTGCTGCCTTTACCGCCCACCCCCCGCCGTAAAAACAATCTGACATTTCCCTTTTCATCAAAAATTTCCCAATCTCTCCTTGATCACTAAGCCTCTCTCCCAAGAAACTTATCTTGGCGATTTTTAACTTCCATTTGAAACCTTTTTTCCCTGACGTCAAGCGTCTTTCTCTTTATTTGTCTAACCACCTCGCCCCAGCTGGTAAATGAAGTACACACAGATGGGTCATTTTTTTAGATGGGTCATCATGATGTTTCAAGATCTCATCAGGTTGTATCCGTCATAATGAAGCTTTACTTCTCCCATTCTTTTCTTTCTCAACTTGCAAGGCCCTATTAAAAGAAAAAGTCATCCCCGTCCAATCTCAAGTCCATGAATCCAAATTTTTCTCTACCCAAGCTGGAACGCCTTTTTCACAAACCCCGACCACACTGCCCCTCTAAACATACAACATGTTTTGGGCCCAAAAGCTCGGAGATGCGCCTCCCACCGACCTCATTCTTCCTGATGGGCCCCCCGCCCCATGGTACACCCATAACCGGGCGCAAAACGCAAACGCCAAAACCTCGAGCAAAAATGGCGAAAAAAAAAAACTGAAATAAAAAAAGAACTCCTTCGAAAACAAACAACAAAGAAAAACCCTTAATTTCCTTCAGCAAAGACAAAGTTTTTATTTGTCAAGTTTTGATGCCTCCATGAAATCTCTCTTTTTCCTCACTAAACTCTTCTGGGACCCGAAAAGGGGCAAGCCCTTACCCACTGTTCACAGCCCCCCCGAACTTCCTGCTATTTTTTTTCTTCATTTTCCTGAAAAGCCCGCAACATTCGCTCCAGAGGATCAGACTTTTTTTCCAAACCCCGCCCCTCCTACCCCCAAATTTCAGGGCATTCCTTCATTTTTTTTCATCCAAAAGTGAGATAAAATCAAGACAATTCTGAAAGAAATGCAATAAATCTGGGATCTCGATCCTAACCTGCTTTTTTCTCCTCAGTGCTTCCACAGCTCATACCCACTATCACGAAAGTAAATCATCTTTCTTCCCGGAATTTTTTCCCTAGATCTCAAAACTGCTTATTACACCCCTTTCTCAAAAAGCACGACCTGACCCTAACATTTGAAGAATTAAGGCCTGTTTCTAACCTACCTTTCATCTCTAAAAATCTTGAAAAAATTGTTCGAAAAAACTCAATGCCATCTTTTATTCCAACAATCTCCTTTCCCCCCTTTTTAGTTGCCCATGTCCAACCACCACCGAGACCACCCTTTCACACCTTCAACACGCTTTTGCACGCTTCTGACTCAGGAAAAATATCCCCTTTTCACTCCCTGATTGTTGCCCTTGAAAATTTGACCACTCAATTTTTCTCACGTCTCCGAAATTTTTGGGATTAAAGACACAGCCTCCCTGGGTTAGTTCTACCTTTCAGACCGATTCCACACAGTTACAGTAAAAAATTCTCAGCCCTGCCAAAATGGAATGTGGAGTCCCACAGGGGGCAGTTCTCGGCCCGTTCTTTTTATCTCTACAGCCCACTTTTAATAAAAAAAACCTCATCAAATCAGCCATCATTTTTAGCAGACGCTTCAGATTCTTAGCGTGAAACTCCCGAAAATGCTTCCCCCTTGAAAAATATGTCCGCTGCCCCAAGTATCCAAAAAATGGATGATAGAGAACAAGTTACAATAAATGCAGATAAAAAACCCAAGCCTGCTTATAGCGACCAAAAACAAACTCTCTTTTCCTAAAAACAGCTTTAAAGAAATTTGGCAAAACGTCTGTCCCCCTTTTCCCCTGTAGTGGGAAAAATCAGGGGGTAGCTATCGTAACACGCTCTCCAGCAAAAATTTATCACCCAAACCTCCCTCGTGCTTTCTATCATTCGGGCATTAGTGCAGTTCGAAAGTATTGTCCCCCTGAGAACATCCAAATGTCACATCTTCATTTCCCACGTCTGACTATTGAAATTCCCCTTTGGGTGGTTTCAGCATATCTATCCACCCTCTTCAACGTATACAAAACTCGCGCTCGACTAGTCCTCAGAAAGAAAAAATCTGAGCACTTATCCCTTTGCGATCTTATGGTGCCTGGCCACGGGGTAAACTATAAAACTGTACCCTTGTTAAAAAAGTCTCCACAAAACGGGACTTCCTACCTTGTGAATGTCTTCATTTGTCACTCCCTTTTCGTTCCCTCGTCTGCTGCAGATACCCTTTTTTTAAAAATACCAAATTTAACCGCCCTGTTGGCCTCGCTCTTTTCTGTTTTGGTCCGTGTTTGAACGACCCCCTCTCCCCTTCGTCAAAAGCCTATTATGAGCTTTTAAATCCGGCCCAAAGACGCATTATTTCAAACCTAAGATTCTCTCCTCTTGTTTTTCTCATCTCTGTCCTGCCCTCAATAACCCAAATCCCCCCCCCCCCCCCCCCCCTTAGCCCGCCCCAGTGACAATTTTGGGTGTGTTTGTGTGTTTTGTGGTGTTTGTGGGGCGGCCGCGCGTGTGTGTTTCATTTGTATTTGAAAAAACTGTTAATTGTGCGCGGTGTGTGTTTACTTTGAATTTTTAAAAAAACTTTAATCGAACGGGGGATGCAAAGAATAGGATGAATGGAGGCTTGATTTGTGTTTTTTTGCAAGATTTAGCGCTGTATAAATTCCCGTATTATTATTATTTTATTATTAAAAGGCATGTTCTTTCCCTACCATGTCACGGACTCAGAGAGAGAGAGGAGAGAGAAGAGAGAGAGAAGAGAGAGAGAGAGAGGAAGAGCGAGAGAGAGAGAGAGAAAAAATTTTAAAATATGGTGAAAAAAAAGCAGCCCAATGATTATAATGATTTAAAACTTCTTTTTGGTTATTTTTTTTTTTTGGGTTTCTTTTGTTGTTGTTGTTGTGTTGTTTTGCTGTTGTGGGGTTATTTTTGTTTTGCTGCTGCTTGTGTTCATTCTAATTGGAATTTTTCCCAATGACAGTTTTTTTTCCCCAAAATTCCCTTAAAACAAACTAACTCTCTCCCCCCCTCACCCACAACAACACACACACACACACACACACACACACACACCCACACACACACACAAATCACCACACCACAACATACACCAACACAACACACACACCCACACCCACACACACACACACACCCACACAACACACACAACACCACACACACACCCCACCCAAATTTAAAAATACGTGGGAGCCTTTTGAGCTGATGTATAAAACTTTAAAACATTGACACTTCTTCTAATAGTTTTCTGAAACCATTTAGTGGGGAAAGAAAATAATTTGGGGGGGGGGGAGGCTTCTCTTCCATTGCTTAAACTTTTTTAATTAAAAAAGAAACCTTTAACAAGGTAAAGTGATTATACAATCCTTCATCTTGGAATGGGGGGGGGGAGGAAGGGGGCAAAGGGGGGAGGGAGGTATGGGCTTTGGGATGTTAAAACTATTAACCCGTGAAAAGGTAGAATCTACGGGTTTTTTTTGTTTGGTTGGTTGGGGGTTTTTTGTTATTAACTTATTGATTGAAATCCAATCAAGTTTCTTTTCAGAAATTGGTCATTCTATCAATACCCCTCCTCTCTCTTTCCTCTCTCAAAAATAAATTTTTCCCAAAAATTTTATGGAGCATTTTTTGTAATCCAAAAAAGCTTTTGTAAAAATTGCCCTCCTTCTTTAAAAAAATAACCCGTACATTTCCACCAAACCCCAGAAATATTGCTTCCAATCTAGAAAACAGGGGAAAAAGTGGGGCTCAAAAGGTAATTACATCCAAAATTTCGGCCATCAATTTTGGGGTACCACAAGGTCCATTAGGACCTATTCTCTTCCTTATACAAAAACGCCCCCCCTCTACATCAAAATCCAAATGTGAATATTTGCTGTGACCAAAAATTCATCAGCCACCCAAAGACCTTTACTCTTTGCAAGCATTCCCCAAAAAAGGTTGATAAACTTATCGAATGGACCTAAACTAAAACCATATGTCTATACACCCTCCAAAAAAAAAAGGATGCTTATTACCACAGACAAAAGCGTGAAAACTTTAACCCTAAATTACTCAAATCAAAATTTAAAAGGAAATAATAAACCCCAAAACCCATCACCACAAGTTCTAGGAGTAACAATGGATGAAAAAATCAAGTTGGTTTTTTACCAATATCCAACTATGAAATACATGTCCCCCAAATATACCCAATTTTAAAATCAGCACTTCTTTTTTTATTCAAGGGACTTTTTTTCCAATCTTATTACAACCTCATAGAATATGCTTTTACCCCGTGTGATTCGCTAGGGAAATACTAAAAAACCGTTACTAAAACTGTATAAACGTTCCCCAAATGGTCCTTTTAAAGAAGACAAGTTATTAGAAGCCGCATATCAGTTAAAATTTCCCCCCTCACCAAAAATTAAAAATTAAAAAAAAGGGTAAAGAGTTCAAAATTTTGACAGGAAAAGTCCCTATATTAAAAAGGAAATTCCCCCCAAACCCAAACCGAAATACTAAAAACCCCCCCCCAAAAAATTTTTTTTTTTTTTTTTTTTTCCTTTTTTTTTTTTTGGTTTTTTTTTGGTCCCAGAATGAATTTCTCCATTTTCCCTTTTCGGCCCTCTTGATCATGGGTTTTTTTGTCCCTTTTTATCTTCATTTTTTTAAATGGGGTTTTTTTCGGTTTTTTCGGGTCTTTTTCCCGTTTTGGCCCTCCCTAAAATTTTTGTGCCCCTTTATTCGTTTGAAAGTTTTTCCCGTGGGGTTGGGGGTTTCTTTCCCGCCTTTTTCCCCTTTTTGCATTAGTTTTTCTTTTTTTCCATGAGATTTTTCAGTTCTCCGAAGAACACATTTCCACGCTTCTAGTCGCTGTTCTGTGTCCTTTGGCTGGGGGTCCAGCATTTACTCGTACAGAAGAATGGACCATACGTAGGCTTCAAAACGGATCTTTGTTTTGGGCTTATTTACTGTGGTAAAAAGATTTATTTGTTAAAATTTGTTAGATTGACCGTTCTCTTTTGATTTCTGTGTCACACTTGCCGTCCGGGGTGATAGTACAACCAGGTTTTAAAAGGTTTTATTGTTGATTCTCTCTCCTTTACAGGCTATGTTGATTGGGGTAAACGTTTTTTCGAATCCCCCGATTTGTCTTCTTTGTTTGACTGTAACCCTTTTTTTCGCTTTCGTCTGTTACTGTTGTTAAATTTTTTTTGCAGTTTTTCTTCAGAGTCGGCGATAAGGACTGTGTTCTGATATCTCAGGTTGTTGATGTTGGGGCCCACTACAAAATTCCTCATGTTTTCCAATTTTTCGTAAAATTATTTCACTATAACATTAAAAAAATCAGGCGAGAACAGCACCCCTCCCTACCCCCCTGCAGATTGGTTATATTGACTGAGTCATTGTCGATCTAATGGCTGACTCCTTTTCCCCAAATTTTGTTTTGAGGACTCGAAGATCTTTCCCGTCGAGTATACCCCCGCCAGAATAATCAAAAATCGGATGTGTATTTTGTCGAACGCTTTTGAGTGCAATGAAGCAGGGGTACGGGTTTTTTCGGACCTCGAGGATTTTCCATGAGGTTTTCAATGGAAGATTGCTTTTTCGGTCCCTTTGTCTGCCATAAAATCCAAATTGGTTTTGTATTTTGGGGTATTTTTTTCTCTTTCTCTTTCATGAGTATTCGTAAAAGAACTTTAGTGGGTGACTCTCAGGTGATTGTACGAGTGGTCACATTCGCTTACCCAGTTTCTTAGGTCGCAATGTAGATGGACTTTTATACTTCGGAATCTTTCTGTGTCATATATTTTTTAGTTTTTTGTGACTGCCTTAATTCCATTTATCCGGGGTTTTATCAATTCAGATGGGATATCATCAGGTCCTGCGCCACCCTTTTTTCATCTTGCTGGTGTGTCTCATTTCGTTTTCCCCATGATTAGTGGCCTCTTCGTTGCAAATATGAGGGGGTGGATCTCGTCGTCGGGTATAGCTCTTCGATGTATTCGACCACCGTAAGAATATCTTTTTTTTAAATGGTATACTCCTCTCTCGCTTTATACAACCTGTTTTTGCAGATGATTTCTTCCCTGTCACATCTTTTTTTTTTTCATGGGATAAGTTTGCTATCAAAAAATTTTATTCATTTCAATTTCCTTACGATATTTTCCCTTTTTTCCCTTGGGTTCATTACTTTTTTTTAACCATTTTTTCGAGTTCTTTTTTTTCTTTTTCTCTTTTCCTTTTTGTTTTAAAATTAGGTTTTAAATTTTTCCCTCATAAATTCTTTTTTCCTCAAATTTTTCTTTAATTTTTTTCTTTTTTCCTTGTGTATTTCATCCCTCGATTTTTTTCCCCCGTGTTTTTTGATTTTTCCATGAACTTTTTTTTCCCCCTTGTTTGTTTTTTCTTTTGATTTTTTCTAGTTTTGTAAGCATTTTTCATTTTGGGGGTTTTTTTTTGCTTTTTAAAATTTTTTAATTTTGTTATTTCCCGGTTTAAAGGGTTTTATCATTTTACGGTCTTTGCACCGGCAAATGGACTTTTTAGTTGAAAAATTTTCAAACTTTATCAATTTAAACTTTAAACCCCCCCCCCACCCACCCACCACAAAACCTTTTTCCCCATTTTTTCCCCATTCCTAACCCTTCCCCCCTTTTAAAAAAACCCCCCCCAAAAACCACCCCAAAACCCCCCCTTTTTCCCCCCCCAAACCCCCCAAAATTAAACGGAAATTTAAACCCTTCTTCAGCCTTTTGAATTTTTTTTAAAAAAATTCAAAACCCCTTTTTTCCACCTTTTAGCGTTTCTAAATTTTACTATTCCAAAAGGGGGAAAGGGGTTCCCTTTTTTTACTATAGGGCCTTATTTCGTCCGAAACCTTTTTTCCCTTTTATTTTTTTATCTAAAATCTGCCCTCCTTTCCGGGGTTTCTTCTGGGAAAAAGGTGAGTTTGCCCTGTTTTACTTCCCCCTTTTATCCCCTTCGAATTTTGTTTTTAGGTTTCTTCTTTTCCCTTTTCCCTTTTTGGTTTTAAATTCCTTTTTTAAAGTGTGTTATGTCCCCTTTTGAGGGGTTTTCTTCGAAGCCTGGATAAGATGGGGTTCCCTGTAATTTCCCCCCTTTGAGCAGGAATTCCTAAAAAGGAAGTTCAGCGATCCCGTATTTGTTTCTTTCATTACCAAAATTCGGGGAAGGATCCCAAGAGGTTGGGAATTTTTTTTATGGGCTTGTACGACATTTTTGCAAAGGGACCAATTGTAATTTGCAAACTTAAAAAGGGCCCGTTCCCCAAAAAAACGGTGTAACCATTTTATTGTACCTGCCTTCCATTGAACTTCAGTAAAAATGGGGGGCTAATGGGGCCCACTTCCAAAGACTTCCCCCGGGCTGCGGGGGAAGGGGACCTTTAAAAAATCCCCGGGGGGGGAAAAAACCCCCCCCCCAAAAAAAATTTTAACCCCACAAAACTCAAATTACCACCATTTAACATAACAAAAAAACCACAGTCGTAGCCCCTTGAAAAAAAAGTTATATATCTGCCCTTACCTTTCTGCCCCTTTTTCCCCTACCGTCTGCTATCTGTCTTCGATGTTTTTCTTCTCTCTCTCTCTCCTCTCTCTCTTTTCTCTCTCTCTCTCCTCTCTCTCTCTCTCTCTCTCTCCTTTTTGAATTTTTATTGTTGGTGTACTTGGAAGTGAGTTTACCAAACTTTGGAAGCTGTTCTTTACACAAAAAAGCATTATCTTTACACACACACACACACACACCACACACACACACACAAAACACACACACACACACACATACACACACACTCTCTCCACTCCCCCCCCCCTCTTCCCCTCTTTTCTCTCTCTCTCTCTTTCTTACTTACAATGTGTAGATGTCCATGTTATGACTTTATTGTTATTTTTTCCTCTTTATTGTGTGAGTGTATGGGTATTGGGCTTATTTTATTATCATGACGTTAAATTTGTTGAGTATAATCAAAAACAGTGTTGATGGTGATGGTGTGCTTTCTTGAGAATTATATATTTAGTACTATCCCCGAAAAACACACACAACCCCACAACACACACCACACACACACACACACACACTCTTCTCTCTCTCTTTATTTTTTTGCTTTATAATTTTAGTTTTGTATCGTGATGAAGTTTTGTATACACTATATTTTCAATATTTTATTGGGCTTGCCGACGTTTTGGTTCCAGTGAAGCCTATTTAAATATCTTTTGTTACTTTAACAACTATTTTAAAATATTTTACAATGTGTAGTGTTCATTATTATGGACTATAAGTTTTTTTCTTTTTTTTTGGTTTTTTTTTTCGGGGGGGGGGGTTCTTTGTTTTTTGTTTGTTGGTGGGGTTTTTTTTGTTGGTTTTTTTTCTTTTGTTTGTTTTGGGTGGGTGGGGTTGTCCCTGGGGGTTTTTTTGGGGGATAGGGTGTTTGTTTTGGGGGGTTTTCTTTTATTTGTTTTTTAAAAGTTTTTTACCTTGTTTCTACCGTGTGTGAGGTATGAGTATTAGCTTTATTATTAAGGATGTGTGTCCTACGGGGGCGGGACGGGAAATGTAAAAAAGCACACGGGGTGCTTTTTTATTATCCTGGAAATAAAAGAATTGTCATTCTCTCTCTCTCTCTCGCTCTCTCTCTCTTTCTATCTTAAATTCTTCTACCCTATCTATCTATCTATCTATCTATCTATTATCTATTCTCTATCTCTCTCTCCGGTGTTAATGTTGGGGTTTTTTGTTTGTTTGTTGGGTTTTGTTTTGTTTTGTTGTTTTTTGTTTTTTGGGGGAGGGTTGGTTGGTTGTTTTTTATTTGTCTTTTTTCCCGTTTTGTTTATTAATCAGTTGTTTGTTTTTATTGGGGATTTTATTTTTATAATGTATGGAATTTATAAAGGGATTTTTATGGGGATTTTCTTATTATTGTCATTATTTGTTTCTCTATGTACCTGCGAATTTCCTGTTTTGGGTTGTTTGGGGGGGTGGGGGGTGGGGGGGTGGGACTTGGAAGGGGGGAGAGTTGTTGTTGGGTTTTTTTGTTGTTGTTGTTGTCGTTTGTTGGGTGTGGCTGTTGTTTATATGTCTGCTTATTTGGTTGTTGTTGTTGTTACTGTTGTATTTAATTTAGTGTTCTTATTTTTATATTATCACTATTGTTTACTTTCATGAGTTGTCTCTGATAATGGATTGGACTGGATGTAAAAAGCACTGAGTGCTTATTCATTATCTCGAATATTTATATATATATATATATATATAGAGAGAGAGAGAGAGAGAGAGAGAGAGATAGATTATAGAAGATAGAGATAGATAGATAGATAGATAGATAGGACAGACAGACAGTGATAGATAGATAGATAGATAGATAGTAATAGATAGAATAGATAGGATAGATAGATAGATAGATAGATAGATAGATAGATAGATAGATAGATAGATAGATAGATAGATAGATAGATAGATAGATAGATAGATAGATAGATAGAAAATTATGCGCTTTGATTTGTCTTTGCAAGATATAGCGCTATATAAGTTCCATTAATTATTATTACTATTAAAAGAATTTGATTGAGTGAGTGAGTGAACGAGTGATCTCTCACACACACATACAAACTCACGTGGCGCGCGCTCCCAACACACACACACACACACACACACCACACTCTCTCACAACACAACCCCCCCCCCCCCCCAAGGGCCCCCCCCCCCCCCCCCCCCCCCCCCCCCCCCCCCACCAGCCACCCCACCCACCCACACAACATTCACACAAATCGCCTACTCTTCCAAGAAGCAGAACAGGTTTTAAATAAACATATATGCAAGATGTTCTGCGTGCGTTTTCCACACGAGGCTTTGATTGATAGAAGCATCATTCGAAGGACTTTTGGGGGGAGTGTAGTCAGTACTGATGGTAAGTAACTCTTACTCCGGGGGAATAATCCCTTTCAACGGAACTGCCAGTTTTGTTCATGGACTTTTCAATGAGGACAGGATAGCTCAGTGGTCAGAGCACTCGCTTTCCCACAGCCAATTTTAAGCAGCGTCGAGCGAGGTTACCGACTGCCTCGCTCCCCTACAACCTTATAAGTTATGGGACACCTTTACCTTTTTATTTCTCGATTCTAGGTTTTTCACCTACTTTTCTGTGCAGGCAAGCTGATGTCTTTCTCTCTTCCTAGGATTTTCTGTCTATAAGTTTATTCAGATTGTTTATTATAGCATAGATCAGGGTTTCCAAAATGTCAAATGCGAAGTACTTCAAAGCCTTTAATTGATGAGGGAACAGGGAATATATAGACTTTGACATTTTCTCACCGCTAGCAAACACCCTCCTTTTTGTTCACAGCTATAGCCAGGTCCCCCTCTTTTCTAAGGTAATGGTGACTGTCTTGTCTTTCTGTGTGACACAAGCTGATCATAGCGGCTGTGTGGAGGGGATGAGGGATAGAGACCAACTGGTATTTCAGACAGTATGAGGAGGACACAGAGAGAGAGAGGGGGTGGGGGGGATAGAGAGGGGGGAGGGGGAGGGAGGGGAGAGAGATGGAGAGAGGACAGAGATGTGAGAGAGGGTGATAAGAAGGGGAGAGGAGAGAGAGAGGAGAAAAGGAGAAGGGAAGAGAGGAAAAAACTACACACACATAAGGAGAGGGAGAGAGGGAGAGAGAGGGGGGGGGCAATGATAATGAAAAATTCTTCTATTTCGAGGATAAGGAATAAGCACCCATGTGCTCTTTTTACATCCAGTCCTCGCCCTTAGGGATACATCATATGATGAGAGAATAAACCCAATACCCATACACTCACATGGTAAACAAACAAAAAAAGATAGAGAAAGAGAGAGATGGGGGGAGACGAAGAGAGGGACACAGAGAGAGGGAGAGGGTGAGACAGAGTGAGGGAGGGAGGGAGTAGAGAGAGAGAGAGAGGAAGCACACCACAAACACACATACAGGCACAAATGGGGGGGGGGGGGGGAAGAAAGAGAGAGAGAGAGAGAGAAAAGAGAGTCGATAAGAAAGACAGAGAGAGAGGGGGGGAGACAGAGAGACAGACAGACAGATAGACAGACAGAGACAGACAGACATACAGAGACAAAAGAGGCAAAACAAGATTGAAAGAGAAAGTGACATATCATTACATCTATCACTCATTATTAGCAGGTTCCAGTATCTTGGATATGTTGTTTGTTAAAATTATGTTGTGATGCCGTTGTTTTTTCATATATAACAATTTTATCCTGGGGTTGTTGTTGTTTTTTTGCAGTTTTTTCAATTCTTTGTCAATATTGGAAGCTAAGGGATTGTGTATAAAATGGGTTTTGAAACGATGCATCACCACTAAGGATTTTTGTTGTTGTTGTTACTGTTGTTTTGGTCGCATACTTCTTGCTTTCTTAAGCTATTTGTCTTAATTGTGTGTGGGGGTGTTTGCTTGTGTTGTTTTTGTGAGAGAGAGAGATATGTGTGTGTGTCTGTAGGGGGCGTGAGAGACAGAGAGAGTGAGATTTGGGGGGGGGGGGGGGGAGGCGTAGGTGGTGTGTGCATGCGTGTGTGTAGTGTGTGTGTGTGAGAAATAAATAGGAGAGAGGGCGTGTGTGTGTTTGTGTGTGTGTATTTGTGTATGTATGTGTGTGTGTGCGCGCGCCCTCGAGCTCGCGGTGTGTGTGTGTGTGTGGTTTTAAACTTTTTAATGTGGGCTGTTTGTGTTTTATAGGTACATGAGGATTGTTGTTCATGGCCTGGCAGGATTTCACACCCCAGTTCTGAAGTACCTCAGGCCTTCAGCGACACTACCGAGGCTATTGTTAGCCAACAGCAACACACCCACTCTGCCATGTGTCTCACCACTCACACCCCCCTTTGTTCGCCACTACAGGAGTGACTCCCCTTTTCTGACGGCGACTGTAGTGTGCTGTCTGTTCTTCTTCACACACAACAGCCTGCAATACAAGGCAGGGAAATACGTGAGAATCAACCCCTCCACCACCACCCCATCACCACCACCACCACCCAAACTTTGCCTTGATGTATGGATGTCAAAACTCTATGGATACAAAAAAAGTTTGGCTTTTTGATATCGATAAAATGGTGGGTGGTTGTTTTTTTATAATAAAATGCAAAAAGGGTAAAGTTGTTTGTAAATGAAATTGCAGCACAAGCTGCTTGTAACAAACAATAAGTCCAAGAAAATGTAAGTTGCTAGCAATGATAGATGTAACTGATGTGTTACTTTCTCTTTCAATCTGTTTAGGTCTCTCTTTGTCTCTCTCTCTGTCTGTCTGTCTGTCTGTCTGTCTCTCTCTCTCTCTCTCTCTCTCCCTCTGAGTGTGGGGGGATCAAATGTGAACTCATCAGGAGTGGACGTGTTTAAAGAGTTCTCCTGTGTTTACTTAAATTTCACAGTCTATAGTGACTTTCCAGTTGTGACACTTGGCAGGTAGATAGGTGGTGCAGTATGCCAGTCTCACCTTTTAGCCTTTAGGACTGTGTGTGGTGGTGGATTTTTGCCTGTATACCTGGCTTTCATGTTCAAGAGAGCAAAATTTAAGTCCACCATGTTTTTGCGTGTGTTGACACTGAGAACAAGACAAGAGGGTGTAGTGACAGGTGTGTGCTCCTCTTTTTGTTATACATGGGCAATTTAATACATCAGTGTGGGCGACATTGAAATGAACCCAGGGCCTCCAAAGCCAGACCCCTTCAAACAGGCGACACTGAGGAGCAGCATGCAGCGACGGACAAGCACTGGTCTGGCAGTAGGTGAGGATCATTCAAGCACAGAATATGATGGCAGCGCTGTCAAGTATGAATGAAAACTGAACAAAACAATTCACAGACAGGTGAGAAGTGACATGGCCAATCTGAAAGAAACTCAATCTGACATGAAAAACGCACTACATGAGATAGGGTCTTCTATCGAAAGTTTAAAGAAAGAAAACGAGCTGTTGAGAAAAGAAAATGAGATCTGAAAACGAGAGTCGAAACTTTGGAGAAAAAGACGGATTATCTGGAAGGCCAGTCAAAAGAAAACAATGTCATAATTCATGGCATTCCAAGGCAGAAGAATGAGACATGGCAGGAATGTGAGGGTATGGTCAACGACGTGATCACAGACACGCTGGAGATGAGCGAAACTGTTCAATTCGACAGAGTGCACCGTCTGAATGCTCACCCAAAATCACCCCTGGTTGCAAGATGTAGCTCGTTCAAGGATAAAGAAAAAACTTCTGAAGGCCAGGCACAAGTCTCAAGGGCACTGGAGTGTTCATCAATGATAGACTTCACTGCCAGGGTCAGAGAGATCAGACGGAAGCTGGACTCTCACTTCAAGATGGCCAGACAGCAGGGGAAGAAGGTCAGCATGGTCTATGACCACCTGGTCATTGAAGGGAAACGTTTCGTCCTGTATGCAGATGACCAACTGAGAGAAGAAAAATAGGACTTTGGCCGGCCTGCAAATCTCTGAACGTTATGTCCACGTATGCAAAATGTGACCAGAGTGTTTCTTCACCAGGGAACAAATTTATGGAGGGACCCTTTGTGAACTATGCAGGGGTAGATAGCATTGAGCATGGACAGCAGGCCCAGAACCCACTCAGACCCGTGTCTTATGGCAGTGACATTGCACGTGCTTGATGGGGAGGGTGGGAAATGGGGTGACATGCCAGTGACAGTCAAACATGCTTAAATGAACAAGTGGGAATTTCCGTGGAGAGTGATGCATCACGAATAGAAGCTAAAAATACTCTGGGTTTTTCCAATTTTGTAACTGGTGAAAACAAGCATGGGTGAAGAAGACGGTTATAATGTTGAAATACCACATGAGAAAGGTAGCAGCGATAAATGTCTGAAAAGCATTACGTATGACAGTATAGAAACAACTGGTTTATCATGCTGCATAAATTTACACTATAAATGTTTGTCAGTGCGGTCAAAGATGTACTGGTGGCGTGAGATGTGTGTATGTGGAGGATGAGAGGGGGACTGCAGAGAAAGAGACTGTGGAACCTGTAATACAAGTGATGTGGCAGACGTGGTAGCAGAGGGTGAGGGGAGGAAAGCGGTGGGGGGATGAGTGAAGACGGGGATGAAGTGGAGAGCCATAGTGGTGTTGTTGAATGAGAGTTTGGATGATGGGGATGACAGCGCAGCACATGTTCGGGAAAAACACGATGCAGATATAAATAAATTGTCGTTTCTTCATTGGAATGTGTGTGGTATACTGTCAAAGCTGAATGATGCAGACTTTGTTCATTTCATTTCCTCCTTTGATTCTGTTTGCCTTGTTGAGACTTTTGTTGAAAATTTTGAGTCTAACTTATTTAATGAACATGAACTGTTTGTAAAACCAGCCCTGAAACTGACACAGCATGGAAGGTGTTCAGGGGGCATTATTGTCTTGTAAGAAAAGTTCTTGTTCCTTACATTCGACACATGGATGATGGTGACTGTTGTATGTTCTTTGTACTTGATAAAGATTTTTTCCATTTTCCTAGAGATGTTTTGCTTGTGTGTACCTATCTTCCCCCTGAAAATTCACCGTACTATGCTACTTGTGATGTTTCTTATGGATTGAGTTTGCTGGAAGAAAATATTGTAGATAAATTGCTTTTGTGTGACGACATTGATATCATTGTGTGTGGAGATTTGAACGCTAGGACTTCTGACTGCTTCCCTGATTTGGTCAATGAAAATGAATTGCACGAGAATTACAGAAAAAATTATGAAAATCAAATTCGAAGACATTCCAAAGATTCCACAATAAGTTCTTATGGTAGACAATTATTGAATATGTGCACTGCAATTGGACTATGTATTTTAAACGGAATATGCCATAACGACCAGGACGGTTGTTTCACTATATTTCTGACCAGGGAAGCGTGTGGTTGATTATTTCCTTACTTCTACAACTTTCTTTGATTTTGCTCATGATGTTATGACACTGAACATTCTTGATAGAATGGAATCGGATCATTTGCCTCTGCTGCTCTGTGTTTAGATATACATTCTATAAAATAACTCTCCTAATCTTTGTATAGATGCAGGTAAAGAATCAGTTTATTGTTAAATATTCGGGGAGGCTACCACAAGCCCAAATTTTATTGAGTCAATGAAATCTGAAAAAGTAAAAGAACATATAGACACTGCAGCTGAGTTGATTGATAGTAATGTTAATCTAGCCATAGACAGATTTAATAAAATCATTAAAGATCAGGCAGAGTACATGAAAGTAAAGTTTTGTTACATAGGAAGCCACGTAAGGACTGGTTTGATTATGAATGTAGAATAACAAGGCGCACAGTAAGGAGACTTTATAAAAGGTTTAAACGTTCATCGCAAAAAGACGACAGAATAGCTTTTTGTATAGCAAGAAGAGTATATAAAACATGATCATAGAAAAAAGAAACAACTGAAGGAATCATTTTAAATGAACTATTAGGTTCTGCTAAGAACCAGGGGAGCTTTTGGGAAACAATAGGTAAGTTTTCACGTAAAAAGTTCAGCCGAAAAATTCTATATCACTGAGCAATGGTTTCATCATTTTAAGGGTTTGCTAGAAAAAGAAGTAGATTATGCAACTGAAATAGATATAACAGATGAAGCAGATGAAGTTCTAGATGAAGCAATAACAAGGGAAGAGGTATTGAGGGCTATCGGAAATTGAAAAATGGAAAATCAGCTGGACCTGATGGTTTTGATTGGGGAATTTTTCAAATATTTCTGGAGAACCTGTGTTAAATTTTTTAGTGAAGTTATTCAATCATTTGTTTGACAACGGTACTTTTCCTGAAGAATGGTCGGTGTCAATAATAATACCTTTGTTTAAGAAAGGCGATATAAGTAATACAAATAATTACAGGGGCATATCATTATGCATATTGCCTGTAAATTATATAGTGCTGTACTCAATAATAGGTTGCAGGAATGGATATGTACAAATAACATCACAGGTGAGCATCAAGCCGGATTTAAAAAGGATTACTCTACCATTGATCACATATTTACTTTGTTAGCTGCAGTTCAAAAACAGTTTTCTAAGGATCAAAAATTGTATGTAGCATTTGTAGACTTTGAGAAAGCCTTCGATTTGTATCAAGAAAATTACTTTGGCCTGTGTTGTTTAAAAATGGATTAGAGGGAAACTGCATAAATGCATTCAGAGTATGTACAGTCAAGTTAAAGCGAGAATAAGAAATGGAGCTAAGTTATCGGAATTTGTAAATTGCACAAGGGGAGTTAAGCAAGGGTGACGGTGTGTAGTCCTGTTTTGTTTTCATTATTTGTCAACGAACTTACAATGGGAAATTATTGCAAATGGAAAGCATGGGGTTTCTCTTGATTTGACTGAATTGTTTGTGTTACTTTTTGCTGACGATATTATCTTGCTATCTATAACAGCAGTGGGTTTGCAAAGACAGTTGAATTGTTTGTATGCATCTGCAGAGAAATTGGAGGTTAAAGTAAAACATGAATAAGACAAGTATTATTGTTTTTCGCAAGGGTGGTTACCTAGCTAGACATGAACATTGGAGTATGGTAATGAAGAAATTACAGTAGTCAATGCATATAAATACCTTGGAGTATTCTTTTCAACAAGACTTTAGCTTCACTTTTGCATGTCAGGATTTTAGTTAATAGGGCAAAGAGAGCTGTGCTGGTTATTTTTCGTGTAATGTATAAGCTTGACTGTAGTTGTTTAAAATATTTATAAAATTATTTGATTCCCAGGTACAATCTATTTTACAATATGGCGCTGAAATATGGGCATTTGAAAATGACAGTCAAATTGAAAGCTTCATTTGTTTGCATTGAAACGTTTCCTGAATGTTGATTCTCGAACTCCTAATGATTTTGTGTATGGAGAATTGGTAGATACCCAATTTATTTAAACTCTTATGTTAATGTATTAGTTACTGGCTAAAGCTAAACTAGAATGAGTGATCACAGATTTACCATACAAAGCCTACAAGATGTTATATAATCTTGATCTTAATGAAAAAAAGACTTGGGTTACAAACATTCGAAAATGTCTATGCTCTTATGGATTTGCATATGTCTGGGAGAATCAGGGTGTTGAAAATACTTTGAATTTCATCAAATGCTTTAAACAGAGAATTGTTGATTGTAAATGGCAAGACTGGCACAACCATGTTGAGAACAGTGACAGATTTGCAGAATATAGATTGTTTAAATCAACGAGCATTGTGAACCGTATATTGACATTGCAATGAATAGATATGTGAAAAATGCTCATTACTAAATTTAGATTTGGTGTGTCAGCCATTGCATGTCATGAAGAAACAGATATAACAGAATGATGAGTGATGAAAACACATGTCGTTTGTGTCATTGTGCTGAAGAAAATGAAGTTCATTTCATGCTGAGTTGTCTGTTCTTCATGATCTGAGAGCTAAGTATATTCAACCAAAGTATTATAATAACGATGTCGTTTTTAGATTAATCTACTCATCTGGCAGCAAGGAAATGAGAGGTTATTATGTAACTTGCGAGGGTTGTCTACATAGCTTTGATATATCTTGACATGTCTACAACCTAGAGTGTATGCATTGCATGATACAATAGGTGTTTCTGTGAGCAATTTTTTTCCGAACCGATAATTATTGGTGGAGTTATATGTATGATCACCCCTTCTGTAAGGGGCCATCGGCCTAATCTGTATAAATATTTCGTATTCTATTTCGTTATTCGTTTTCCCTTTGAGTGTTGCGTGTACATACGCACGCTCAAACTTGATAACAAGGAATGGTTTGTCTCATAGTAACATTGCCCATAATATGTTTGCCAAACAAGCAAAGCACTACACTCCATCTTCAGAACTATCACCAATAATTCATCTGTAATGACAGCACCAGTTAGAGGACCTGACAACTGAAGATAATGTAAAGACTCTGGATAGGAGAGAGAGAGAGAGAGAGAGAGAGAGAGAGAGAAAGAGAGATTTGGATTCGGATTGTTCATTCATTTATAGGCCAAGGCCCCTTATGAAGGGGTATAGGAACATGATACCATAATTGCAACACATGTATTAAGATCCCAAAATGAAAATAAAAGTGAATACAGACTGATTGCATATGATAAAAATGATTCTCACCACATAACAAAGTCTCTGAGCTTAAAGGCTTTTTATAAATACAAGGCAAAAATTAGGGACCGACTCACTTCAGGATGGAGCGAGGACGACATACATCACAAGGTGAATTTAAACAATGAGGGCTGTCTATAACTTTTGGGCTTAATGAATGTTCTCGGAAATAGTTGTTAGCAACAGGGCACAAGCATAGAAACAAAAATGAACTTCGTTTTCTTCTGCCTCTTTACATCAGAGGACAAATCAATTCTTCATTACCAACATTTCTATACCTATAATAATGAACAGACTAATTCTGATACACTCTAATCTAAATCTTGTCGTTATAAACATTAAATGGGTATCCAAGAGGAGGAGAGAGAGATGAGAGAGAAGAGTGGAGAGAGAGAGATGACGAGACGAGAGTGAGCACACTATACACTGAGCACCTGAGTGTTGGTCACATAGCTGTCCCTGTGTCCCCTGGGATAAAAAAGAAACACGTCATCTCATCTGAGCGCTTTGATTTTTGCTTTCCAAGATTCACTAGTGATATATAAAATCGCTCATTACATTTATTATTATTATTATTATTATTATTATTATTATTATTGCATTGCCTATTCAATATACCATATGGAAATGAAAATTTCACTTTCGATTTTCATTCTGTACCACATCATGGTTTGCTGTATAAAGCGGATACATTTCATCAGTGTTTCCATGAAGCTATTGTGGCGACATGTGCTATGTCAAGGACATGTGTGCTCCATGTGCTTAATCTCCCTTGAGAACAATGGCCGACAACTCAAAGGCAGGAGCTACTTACGTTGTAGTCATGAGTTTCTTCTTTGTCTGTCTGTTTGTCTGTCTGTTTATCTGTTTGTTTGTTAGTCTCGTTTGTTGTTTGTTTGTTTTGCTTGGTTGTTTGCCTGTTTGTTTGCTTGTTTGTTTTTGTTTGTTTGTTTGTTTGCTTTTTGCTTGTTTGGTTGCTTTGGTTTTGTTTGCTTGTGTGCTTGTTTGTTGGTTTTGGTTTGCTTGATTGCTTGTTTCGTGTTTGTTTGCTGGTTTGGTTGCTTATTGTTTCTGTTGTATTCACCCTTCCTTGTTTGAGAAAACTCTCCTGTGGGCATGCCCGGGCCTGTCGGTTTATAATAAGGCTTTCCCTTATGTTTATTCGGTGCGAGGTATTCCTCCTTTTCTATCCAGTCTTGTTCTGCTTGTTCCCTTTTCTTCCTGTCATCTCTGTTGTCTTTTTTCTATGCGCTGCTTGGTAAATTCCTCCTGGCTTTCTCCCCCAGAAAGACAACACTATTCTCTCCTACCCCGAAGTCGGATTGCGCTGTGCTGTCTTGTCAGGGGCTTATCGGCAGCTGCACGTATTTTTACTCTACTATAACAGCCTAACATTAGTTGCTGTTCTAAGCGTTGGAAGAAGGAGAGAAAGAAGAAGAAGAAGAAGAAGAAGGAAGAATGAAGAAGAAGAGAAGACGAAGAAGAAAAATTAAGAAGAAAGAGGAAAGAAAAAGAAGAAGAGAAGAAGACTGCGAATGAAGAAGAAGAGAAAGAAGAATTGCGATGAAGAAAGAAGGAGAAAGAAGAAAAGAAGAAGAAGAAGAAGAAAAAAGATGGACTACTGTCACTTGTGTGTATGTAAATTATGACAGAGCTATCATAGGCTTACTTTTTGTCAAGTCAGGTATGCTTGTGGTTTTTGGTGTGACAATTTTCTTGAAATATAATTTATTTTTAAACCGAATTCAAGATGTAATACTTGACTAATAAAATTTAATTGATAATGATAATAATAATAATTTATATAATATAAATGATTATAATGACAATATTGATAATTAGAGGGCTAATTTGTATTTAAAAGCCTAGGCGTTTACATTAATCCAATTCCTAGAGAAACAACAGCAAACTTCAAAAATTATTGTGCTCACTCTTACACCCACACACTACACCCTCACACACTCTTGGGAACACTTTGTTTTCTGATTTTTACTGCAGAACATAATTATTGACAATCCTCTTGACATCGTGTTCTTTATGGGCTGCTGCAGACAAGTATTAGATATGTTATTTTTGCTCTGACAAATCTTTGTTTTAATGTCTTACAGATTCATCTAAAGATCAGGAAAGATTTTATTGTTCGAGATGGTACTCGGAATTCATTGTATTATTTCAAGGGTGTTGATAGTGCTTCAGCAAATAGACAGTGTTTTTTGCCTTGACCCAAAATCTTTTTTATTAAGGCTTTCAACTATGACATTTAAAGATCAGGAAGATATGTAACTGTTCGAGTTGACATTTAAATACATTGTATTATATCATAGAGTGTTGAAATTGTGCGTATCTAGTTGGGGTGTCGTTCCTCGTTGTTGGGGTTGTTGTGAATTGAGTTTTTGGATTGATTCAGCAGGCACAATTGACAAAACAAGATTGAAAGAGAGAAATGACAGAAAGTAATTGATGATTGATTTTCATAAAAATTATGTTTTACAATAAGTTAAGTCACATACACAATAAAATCTTAGCAAAAGTAAAGGTTAATGGGGTCCCCATAACTTAAATGGTCTAGGGGAGCGAGGTTCAGAGAGACCTCAGCTTCTCTAGGGTCTCCAGGCATAGTGAGGGCGGCGCCCATCTCCTCTCCTTGGCTGCTTTCCTTCCCTGACCACTAAAGAGGATGGTGATCCTTCACCGGGGACTGCGGTGAAACTAGCGGGAATGTACTGAGCCATTGTTGGGCCACCCATCCTAAGGGGTAGCCACCGCTCAATGCGGATTAAACCTTTGCTGGGGAAAGGGAGGGCTCTGACTAATGCTGGATATTCCAGTTCGTGTGGACCTGTCAACAGGTAAGGCAGAATGGAGTCTTGTCGATAGTCGCGCAAGTGAAGTGACAAGCTGCTTGGTAAACTATCGTAACCTGGTTGCCCATATTGTGGTGGGGCTCATCAGGAAGCTATGGGGGGAGAATATAAGGTGCAGGGAGGATATCCAGGGACGACTGGGGGATTAAAGCTATGGGGAGAGGCTGGTGGTGCTGGGGACCTGGGACACGTGCCCAAGAGGGTTGGCACTAGGGATCTGCTGTGGAGGGGTGGGTGGATCGTGGTCGACACGGTCTGGGTTGGCGGGTTTGCTAAGGCCGCTTGGGGCGTGTGACACTTCGGGGTGTGGAAGAAAACGAGCAAGACGGTAAAGTTGCGGCAGAGGAGAAGTGAGTAGGGAGTAAGCGAGCACGACAGAAGGTGGAGCGTAACGAACGAATAAAGCACGAGAGAGGAAAGGCGACGGCGCGCGAAAGCGAAGTAGCCCACAGGTAGAAGAGAGTTATGCGGCGGGGCCGCGAGACGAAGTCAAGAGAAGCTGGCGGGAGGTGGGAGGAGGAGTAAGGTGGACCGTCGTGTAGGGTTCGCGAACGCGTAAAGGCAGGAGAGGCGAAAAGAGTGCCGGACGAGGCGTGTAGCTCAGGCGCGTAGGTAGAGGCCTAAAGATGGGAGTGGGGGAAAAGTGGTAGAGGAGAAGGCAGAAGAGACGTCGAGCGAAGTGGAGTGCGATAGAGCAAAGACATGAGAGACGAAAAAACACGCTATAAGGTCACGAAGTAGAGCAGTAGGGAGTAAAGGAACGTCGGGGTAAGATCCAGGGACGACGAACGAGAGGAGCGCTCGGAAAAACGGAGTGCCTCGACCACAGATCGGAAAGCAGTACGAAGGAGTACGATAGAGTGACAGGTGGTAAGGTACAAGAGCGAGCGATGAAAGGGAGAAGGCGTGAAGTTACGCGTGGGGACGGGTACAGGTGGGCGACAAGTAGACAGTCAGAGAAGAACGAAACGGAGGGTGATGCCGCGTCGAGCCTCAGACAAGGCGAGGGGCACGAGAGGACGAAGCAGTGGAGTAAAAAAAGAGCGCTGTACTAAAAGCGAGGTGGACAAACAATCATGCCCGGAAGTGGGTTTGGAGAGGACGTAACAGGTAACAGGATAGTGTGTGGGCGCGCGCGGCAACGAGAGTGGCAGAGGCAGTTCCAGTCGTGGCGAAGCAGCCGAGTGAAGGCGCGTGGAAGCCGGAGGACGAGCGCGGGTCGCGCCGGAGGGACCCAGGCCGTATAACCGCTCGCTACCCTACGTCGATTCTATATTTCGCTATCTCCCCGCCAGCTCGGGCGCTACCTAGAGCACCCGCTTCATCCTCTCTCTCTATCTACCTCTCCTCTCTCTCTTTCTTCTATCTCTCCTCTCATCTTCCTCCTCTACTATTCTTTACTACCCTCCTTTCTTTCCTCCTCACCTTCCCCCTGCTTACTTATCTCTCTTCTATCTCCTTCCTTCCCCTACTCTCCTTTACTCTCTCCTCTCTCCTCTCCTATCTAATCCTTCTCTCACGCCCCTTCTCCTGCCCATCTTCTCCTCGTACTACTTCTTCTCGTTTTTCCTCTTCTCCGGCCTTCACTATTTCCCCCTCCTACCTATCTCTACCCTTATCATCTACTTGCTCTTAACTCTACTTCTATCGGCTTGCTCCTATCCTACTTTATCCTCTCTCACTTTCTCCTACCCCTACCTGTTTCTCTTACCACTTTTCTATCTCTCTACTCCTTTCTTCTACTTCCACCCCTCCTTCGTCTACTATTTCCTCTCCTTAATACTACCTCCTCTATCTTACCCCCTCGTATTCTCTTTAATACATGCGTCCTTTACTCCTATTGCCTCCCCTTCTACGTTTCTACTTCTTCTACATTACTCTCCGCCCTAACCTTCTCTCTCATCCTACCTACCCCTCTAACCCTATTCTTCTCTTCCTCTCTTCTCTCCGATTTCCCCTATTCTCTACTTTATTTTATTCTCCTTACTCCCTATCCCTCTCCCTCCCTATTTGATTCTCTCCTTATCCCTCCCCTTTTCATCTCCATACTCTATCTTACTCTCTATCTCCCTCTCTCTCTCTATTTTACTTCTCCCTCTCTCTACTCCTCTCTCCCACTCCTCTACCTCCTTATCTTTTCTATTCTTGCCTCAATCCCTCCTATCCCTACTTTTATCTTCTACCTTACTCTATACTTTATTTTTGGCCTCCTATCTTCTATCTTCTCTCTCCCTATTCTTCTTATTTCCTTTCTTACCTCTTACAGCTCCCCTTTACTCTCACTACCTTCTCTCCTCTCTTTCTCCCTTCTATTTCCCTTCTACGTCCTGGCTTCTCATTCATCTCCCTCTCTATTCTATCTCCTTCCCTCCTTATTAGCTCTTTCTCCCCGCTCTCTCCTCTCTTCTTTTCTACCTTCTCCCTCTTTTTACCCTCTACTCTGTCTCTCGCTCTACCTTTCTTCCTCCCCCCGCCTATTCTTTACCTACCCTTATTTGGCCATTGAGGAACATCTCCAACGCTGGACTGTCCTTATGCTCCACTTGGTCAAGAGAGTGGGGATGTACTGTGGGCAAGGCATCTCCACTATAATCAAATTTGTGCCCAGTTTCTGAAAAAGCAGCTGCCTCCTCTACTGTTTTGGAGGTCATCGTCGAACTCGACGGACAACGTAATAATGGTATGTGCTTGTTCCATGTTCCTTAATGGTGAACACTTTCTTTTGAGGTTGCCCTAAACGTGACTTCCTTACACAACGATTTGGTTTTATGACTGAACAGGGAAATCTGTGAGTATAACTTTCTCCTTAGACCCACAGTGTTCATCGTTTTGCTTAAGTCATTTTCTGGGTCTGCCTGTTAACGTTTGATGTAAGGGAACAGTACTCATCGTATTGCTAAAATCATTTCTGGGTCTGCAGTTAATGTTCTGCTGTAAGGACATTGCTCATCTTTATTGCTAAAATCATTTCTGGGTCTGCAGTTAATGTTCTGCTGTAAGGACATTGCTCATCTTTATTGCTAAAATCATTTCTGGGTCTGCAGTTAATGTTCTGCTGTAAGGACATTGCTCATCTTTATTGCTGATAATGCATTTCTGCGGTCGGCAGTTAATGTTTTGTGTCAAGGACATTACTCATCTTTATTGCCTAAAAACATGTGTGGATCTGCTGTTAATGTTCGCTTGTGGTTCTCTTTTTGCATTCAGTTGTTTTTATTTTGGTTGTTGCTTTAATTGGAGTTATTAAGTAATTCACATAGAGAGAAGGAGACTTTTTAAACGGATCCACACCACCACACACACACACACACCCACCACACACACACCACACACATCACCACTACAAAGAATGGCGGGGGAAACAGCTAGCAGCTAAAATCAATTAAGGCCCTGCCTAAGTTATTGGCAAGTCCTCAAGAAAAACAACCGCTCATCCCGATCAAAGAGCACGGGGAGTAGCTTTTCAACTACGTCACTAAAAGAATAACTTTCAGTGAAGAAAAAATCAAATCAGTTTGGAGGATTCACCAAACAAATCTCTGGTTGGACCAGCCAGGCCCGGCTAGACACGCGCCATGACGTTCAACACTACTGGTGCACAAGCCACTGGCCCTTGCACATCGCCATCTCGTTCCGAGTCAGTAAGTGTTGTTTACTGATCTTAAAAACTTCCCTTGCCTGAAACTGTGTGAGGCGTTGTGAAGTGGAGAACACTGTGCACGGTCCAGAGTCAGTGATTGTTTTGGATCCGAGAAATAGATGTTAGTCTGTTTCTTTTGGAAGAATGTTGAGACACAGACAGACATTACTTTTATTTCAAAAAAAACCAATTGCTGAAGTGACAAATGTCAACAACATTTTTCAGGGCTACAAGTATCTGCCTGTTGGCAGCAACATGCTGGAATATGCAAGATATAACAAAACAAAACTTTGGGCATATTAGGACTAACACCATAAAAGAAACAAAAAAGAAGAAAATAGAACAAGGGTAAGATCAATGGTGTGAAAAATCCACTGACATCACACAAAGACTAATCATCACAGAATACGTTTAGACTCCAACAAGCCAGGGAGATCTTATTCATATTGCCATTCTGTATAATTCTGTAATGTAACAAGGTTTTGACAACGAAGACTGGGCCTATTCTCTGGTTTTTATGCTAGATCTCTTCACACCTTCAAAATAGAAAATATGGGTCATCTGTCTTTAGAAAAAAACCCTTTCCACTGTTGTTGGTGTTCACTGCCGAGGTCACATGATTTGATGGACAGAAGCAGCAGGTTACTAGCCACCAGTTCACAAAAGCTCATTCAGAACTTTGCCACCTAACATCCACGAATTGAGATCATGTGTGAGCAAAGTTGCACCATTGAAAGACCCTGCATTCAATATCAAAAGATACGTGTTAAATGCACTGACATCATCTGGTCTTTTTGATGCTGCCAACATTTCTTTCCTCAGCCACTCTAACCTGGACTCCAGCTACAGGTCTTTGAGAGATGGGCTGCATCCTACACAGAGAGGGGCCGGCATTTTGGCAAGGAACCTTGGGAGGCGTGTGAGGGGTCTGTTCTGGAAAACATGGAAGAAGAGGAGGCGTCCCCCACCACACTTACCTGAGTTTTACCCAGTGCCACAACTTCCTGCTTGGCTGGTGACTATATGAGATGCTGGCAGAACAGATACCGTTAGTTCTTGGGTGACTGGTTTTTAAACGATTATCCAAAGAATGTTTTGCAATAACTTAGCATCTTTGGCTCTATAAAGTTGTCCTATATGTTTTTTATCTTATACCGCCATTTCAATTGCACGTCTTTGGTTGGTGTTTGTGACTTTGTGTTTTCTTTTTTCTAAAAACCATTGTAGTAGCTTCTGTAGGGAACTGTTGTTCTAGCCAATGCCACAACTGTCTCTGCTTCGCTGGTGAACTATATGAGATCCTGGCTGAACAGAAGGTTTTTGGGTGACTGGTTTTAAAGGAATACCACAAAGAATATATTTTTCAATATAACTTAGAAAGAATTTTGGTATGACAGTACATATGTTTTTTTATCTTTAGTACGCCGTTTCTTAATTAGCGATATTGTAGTTGTAGTATTTGTAACTACTATATTTAAGACTACCAACTGTGGTTTTGTATCTCGCTGTTGAATTTTATCATGGCATTCTTTTCCTTTAGGGGTTGATTCTGTTACTTTTCATAATTGTTTGAATTTGCCGTTATATTGGTTGCTGTTGTTGTTGGTTTTGTGTGTGAGGATGTGTTTTCTTTTTTCTAAAACCATTGTATTAACTGCTGTGGGAACAGTAGTTCTCATTGTTTGTTAGATATGGGCAGAAGGCATCTTGTAAAACTCATGCCATGGAACTGTAGGTCCATCAACACAAAACTTTCATACCTCCTTCAACATCCTTCCTCAAGCGGTATAAAATATTTATTTTTCAGGCCCGGAATGTGAATGTCAACAATCTACCAAAGCTTCTACTTTTCACTACCTCCCCTTTCATGAAAAGGCAGGTGATGATAGTAAAATTATAAACGCTATCTATGTACTTGAACTGTAGGGAGTATAGCAATATCCTTATCCTGTTCTAGTCCAATAGCAAAACATTCATTCATGTGCAGCTGCAGTAAAACTTAAGCGATGATCAGATTGTTTAATATTGTTTCTGTTTACCTACCAAAAGTCCACATGAAGTAATACAGACTGGGGGGGGTTCTTATGACAATTATCAAAATATAAAATGGATAACAGCTGGTGATTTCAATGCCCATTCTCCTTTCTGGGAAAAAGATAATGTCTCTATTATCACTAGTAAGAGATTGTTAGAGAACATTGTTGATTCTTCTTTATACCTCCTCTTCTTTATACCTCCTCTTCTTTATACCTCCTCTCTCTCTTATTTCTCCTATTCTAGCCCCACACTGCGCAGGGGAAAACTTACAGTGATCTCAGAAGTGTACCAGTACAGTTATAATAAAACTGTATGGAAGGTCAGCGTTGCATAATTAAAAAGTCAAAGATAAGATTCCAAAATATTGTTACAATTAAAGCAATAACTGGGACCTGTTTCAATCTTTTCTTAAAGTTTTTGACACTAGATGATATAAAATGTGATGACAAGACCATGCTTTATGAAGATTTCTCAATCTGTTTTACAAACTGCAGATTGTCCATTCCCAGTTGCTCATCTATAAATTGATAAACATGAGAGAACCTAGTGGAATGAAAATGTGAAATTGCTGTTAATAAGAAAAAAAATGCATTCAAACTTATTTACGACAATAAATCATAAGCTAATCACATTTTGCTAAAACCAGCAAATAAAACGTGTGACAAAATTATTGAACAAGTTAAACGTGAGTTCTGGTCTAATTTTTGTACACAAGAAATTTGTGCTCATAAAGATATGCAAGAAATGTGGAAAAAATTTAATGAAATGAAACATGGTATAAATCAGCCATCTTGCACACTTGTAGTTAAAGATAAAGAGTTCCCCTAAGATTCCGACAAGGCTGAATCTTTCATTGATAGGCTTGCTAATACAACAAGTAATGTATGTCTCTCAGAGTCAGAAATCACTTTTAGAAATGAAGAAACGAAAATAGATATATGTAAAGATCATTTTCCAGATAATACGATAATACATTATTCATAAACACGCCAATAACTTTACGAGAAGTTATAAAGGCTATTCAATCTCAATGATAAGAAAACATCAGCAGGAGTAGATGCTATTTCAAATCAAATGCTGAAACGCTTGCCAGAAAACTGGGTTCTTTTACTACACAAACTATTTCAGCAGTGCTGGGAAGAAGGTAAGATACCTCTGATTTGGATGCAGTCTATTGTTATCCCCCCAATAAAACAAGGAAAATTAAAAGTGATATAAAAAGTTATTGACCTTGCACTTACATTCAAATTTGCAAAACTTATGGAAAAAAATAATTCTATTTTAGAATAGTGTATCATTGTGATAAAATAAAATTGTCAATTAAATCAAGAGGATTTCGAAAAGGAGAAAGATCAATCGATAGGTCATTTAGTTAAGCTGATTCCAGATAAAACATTCAAATAGCAGGGAGACAAAAATGCTTGCCACTTTTTTCTATATAAACAAAGGCTTTTCTGACCAATATTGGCGGCTAGATCCGTTTAGTAAATTAAAAAGGTATTGGATTGTCAAGGTTTATCTTTTTTTTTTAAATAGCACTTTTCTTTCAGGGAGAAGCATTCAGGCAAAGGTTGGAAATTCTTATTCCACTCTTAGGTTTACACAAATTGGTATACCACAAGGTTCAGTGATTGCACCCTATTAACTATTTAATATCTTACTTTATGATCTCCCTGAATCCGTGTCTGATAATGTTGTTCTTGTCCAATATGCTGATGACCTTCGTATGTGAAAAAGGGTAACAATGAAAAGGGTAACGCCTAAAAGACAGTTGAATTATGTTGGAAAGATATATCAGCTTGAGCTGGATAAAATTTATAAATATATGGTAAAAAATGGATTGTCTTTTCATAAAAAAACACAAGTTGTGCTTTTTAACAAAGCCAGAAGAAGTCTAAATATATTAAAGGCAATTAGTAAGCAAATATGGGAACAAGATTCAGTAGTTCTAAAACATATATCATTATCACTGGTTTGTTCTAAACTAACATATATATGGTCAAGAATTGTTTTTAGTGCCCCAAGTATTGAACAAAATCCAAAGTTTACATTGTAAAGTCTTCCGGATTGCTTTAGGAGTTCCCTTTCGTGTATCTTCTTTAGGAACATACAGAGAAATAGGAGTACTACCTTTAGATGATTATCGTAACTTTGCCGTTTCAATGTAGATCTTTTCGTAGTTCAACAGTCGAAATAATATTGCATCGGAAATTGTCAATTAGATCTGACATAGATTTTTCATAATAGATGGTTAGAATTATCTTCTCTTGTTACAATTGGAACATATACTTCTGATTTAGTCAAAGAGTCGAGTATTAAGTAATCTTAAAGGAATGGCAAAAATCCCACTACTCTTTTAACACCTTGTCCAATAAATGGGTACTTCAGAAAGCTTATTTTGTATCAACCATCTCTCTTTTAAAAAAAAAAGAAGACAATGAGCTTATCTTGGATCTTATATAAAGGTGACCTAGAAGATTATCAATCCTTGTCATCTTAAGATATAACAGATGGGTCCCTGCTTGAAAAATAAGGATAGTAGGTGGCAGTATCATCATTCCTCCATTAAGATTGAAAAGTTCTAATAATATCCTGAAAAAAAATTCCATTTATCTGCTGCTGAACTCACTGCTATTGTTATGGCTTTGTACTTTTGCTAGATTTTCCTAATATTGTCCGCAGATTTGTTCGCATTGATTCTAAATCTGTATTGCAGTCTTTAGTACTCAATGTCGACACAGGCAAAATCTCATTAATGAAATTAATTTTTGGTGCCACCTTCTATTTTCTGAAGGTTTTCGCAAGTTACTTTTGGCTGGGTACCAATCGCACTGTGTATTTACTTAAATGTAAGGTTGACAAAGCAGCCTTAAAGGCAGCAAAAAATTCTAGCTGTTCATTGTTTTATGATATTCTCTTGGTTTCATATGAAGGTGTATGCTTTGTTCAAAATGTTGTGGAAAACCTGTAAAAATGATACAGGAGAGGCTGGTTTATCCCCAGCATACTTGTACTGTTCTGGATTTGGAGAACATTCTTTGTACTCAGAATGGCTTTCGAAAATCTTGTACTAGAAAGAAAATTGTTTCTCTAATCCATAGATGAAATTAAGGCCTTCGAACAAAATTTGTTAGAAAAAGATATTACAATGGCTTGTCGGTGAAAAACTGTTTAATGTTCAGGTTTTTTTAGTAGTGTCGAGGGTTTAAACAAATTCTTACCAACTTTCAAGATAAGTATCTGCTCAGAATGTTTGAACCAATCCTAAGTTATTGTGTGATTGAGCATTTTGTCTCTGATGCGATATCGCCAGGATCTCGTTTTGGTAAAGTGGACCGTGGAATCGTAGACCTTTAGTGTCATATCATTTTTCTTTATTCGTGGCAGCTTTTACACTTATTGATGTGGTAATGTGCCTGTTTAGATTTTTTGTAATTGTTCTGGTGCGGTTGGATTTTTTTTTATTTGCGTTTCTTTGCCATGTGTTTGCGCTTGTATTGTTTTGCTAAGGTTTTGATCAATATTTTTAATGTACATAACTACCACAGTGCATCCGCCTTTGCTGATAGCCCTCTTAGCCGTGATAAAGAGCTACCACCTCTTTCGTTAGTATCACATTGAGTGAACAGACGTAAAATCGAACCACACAACACACACACACGCAAACACACACACCCACACACACACACAACACACACACACACACAAACACACACACACCACACACACACACACACTACCAGACCAGAAAAAGATATCTACATTGACAACTGCCATGTGCCAGGCCTGAAGAAGAGGAAATACAGATGAGATTTTTATGAGAGATTTTACAGAAAGAGGTCCCTCAGTTCGCTTTTATCCAAATCTTAGGGTTTTTGTTTGGTTATTAAGAACAAGACTTACGTGGTTTGCTGTTTTTAAAGCGCTCACACCCACCCCCCCCCCCCCCCCACAACACACACATACTACACGCACAAACACATACACACCAAACACACACGCACTACACACATAGATAGATAGATGTAGATAGATAGATAGATAGATAGATAGTAGATAGACGATAGTAGATGATAGACAGCTAGATAGATAGATAGACAGATAGACAGATTGACAGATAGATAGATAGATAGATTAGATAGATTAGATAGATAGATAGATACGATAGACGATAGATGATAGATAGAACGATAGATAGATAGATAGACGTTAGATAGTGAACAGGATAGAAGATAGATTAGTAGTAGACTAGATAATAGATAGATTAGATTAGATAGGACAGGATAGATGACAGATAAGGATATATAGATAGATCGATACAGGATAGATAGTAGTATAGAAAGATAGATAGATGTTAGACAGATAGACAGATAGATAGATAGATAGATAGGATATAGATAGATAGTAGACAGATAGATAGACCGATAGATAGATGTGAACAGATAGATAGGTAGATAGATAGATAGATAGATAGATAGATAGATAGATAGATAGATATAGATATAGATATACAATGTGTCGGTTGATCTTGGGTGAGTGGGCACCTGTGTGTGAGTCAGAATCAGAAATTATTTATTTGTCATAAAAGTCACATGGACTTATTTGACACAACAAAATAAACTTTTGTTTATGAACTTTTGTGTGTGAGAAAGCTTTTAAAAAAAAACCAAGGTAAGTCTTGTTTATTATATAGGCAAAATATGTGTGAGTGAGGGAGAGCTTAAAAAACTAGGCAAATCTGTTCTTATATAGCTAAAAATATGTGTGGAGAGAGAGAGAGAGAGGAGAGAGAAGATTTGAGAGAGAGAGAGAGAGAGAGAGAGGGAGAGGAGAGGAGAGAGAGAGAAGAGAGAGAGGAGAGAGAGGGCGCATAAAAATCCAAGTGTAAATTTTGTTTCTTAACTAGCAAAAAATATATTTGTGTTAGAGAGAGAGAGAGCTTAAAAACCAAGGTAGGTTTGTTTTTATATATAACCAAAAAATGGGTGTGTGTTGTTAGTGTGTGTGTGTGTGTTTGTGGGTGAGTTGTGTGTGTGTTGTGTGTGTGTGTGTGTGTGTGTTTTTGTGTGTGGTGTGTGTGTGTGTCTGTGTGGTGTGTGTGGATGAGAGAGAGAGAGAGCTTTAAAAAATCAAGGTTAGTCTTGTTTCTTATATAGCAAAATGTGTTGGGGGGGGAGGGGAGAGGAAGAGAGGAGGAGCTTTAAAAAAAAAAAACCAAGTTATGTATTCGTTTCTTATATTGCAAAATTATGTGTGTGTGTGTGGTGGAGGGAAAGAGTGTGAGAAGAATGAGAGAGCTTTTAAAACAAACCAAGGTAAGTCTTGTTTGTGACATAGCAAAAGTGTGTGTCGTGTGTGTGTGTGCTTGTGTGTGTGTGTGTGTGTGGGTGATGTGTGTGTGTGTGTGTGTCGTGTGAGTGTGTGTGTGTGGATCGAGAGAGATTTTTTTTTTTTTTTAACCTTGGGATAGTCTTGTTTCTTATTATAGGCAATCTGTGTGTAGTGTGTGACAGAGAGACGAGAGAGGAGAGAGAGTAGACGAGGAGGATGTTGAATGAGAGAGAGAGCGAGAGAGGGATGGAGAGACGATGAGAGGAGGAGAAGAGAGAGTGAGAGAGAGAAAGAGAGCGCGCTTTAAAAACTCCAAAAACCAAGGTATGTCTCGTTTTTACATAACAAACAAAAAATGCATTGTGTGTGTGGTGTGTGTGTGTGTGGGTGTGTGTGTGTGTGTGTGTGGTGGGTGTGTGTGTTGTTTTGCTTTGTGGGTTTTTTGAGGTTAGTCTAACACACACACACTCACACACACACACACCCTTTTCTAGTAGGAAGAGAACAAAAATTACGTTTGTGTCTTTTAAAAGAAAGGATGAGGCTCTCTTCTTATTTTATTATCAGATATATCCTTAAGGGCGGGGACGGATGTAAAAAAGCACATGGGTGCTTATTCATTATCCGCGAAATAAAAGAATTGTCATTCTCTCTCTCTCTCTCTCTCTCTCTCTCTCTCTCTTTCTCTCTTCGCTCTCTCTCTCTCTCTGTTGTTGTTTTATTTAGGGCAGTACAAAAACATAAGTATTTTCTAACATCTGTCTGATCTTGCTTCATAGCAACAGGTAAAGATGGTGAAATACAAAACCTGAATAACAGGCTAGTGTTTTGTTTTATTGTAATTTATTTTTATTTTTTATTTTCTTATTTTTATCATTCCTCAGCTAGAGCTCCCAGGTTCAACCAATGGTGTAGATTTTGCGTATGCGTACTTTATTCCTTCTTTTTTGCAACTATGAAGGTAGCGCTACGATTTGGTTTCCAGTATGCCTTGTACATCGTGATGTGTATTTCATGGATAGCTTTACTTTTCAGCTAGGCCAGGGTTTTCCTAGGGAGGATATGCTTTCCTGAAGGCCAGACACGCAAACTATTGTTGATAGAGTTATCCTCCCAAATAAAAGAATATTCTTAAAAACTATATTGTTGTCTGGTCATACTTTTTGTGTGCATTTGAACGTTTCCCTGAATGGTGATTCTCGAACTCCTAATGATTTTGTGTATGGGAAATTGGTAGATACCCATTTTATTTAAATCGCTTATGTTAAAATGTATTAGTTAACTGGCTAAAGCTAACTAGACAAGAGTGTGATCACAGATTTACCATACAATGCCTACAGATGTTTTATAATCTTGATCTTATGGAAAAATAAGACTTGGTTACAAACAATTCGAAAATGATCTTTGCTTTTATGGATTTGCATATGTCTGGGAAGAATCAGGGTGTTGAAATACTTTGAATTTCATCAAATGCTTTTAACAGAGAATTGTTGATTGTAAAATGTGCAAGACTTGCACAACATGTTGGAGATCATGACAGATTTTGCAGAATATAAGATTGTTTAAATCAACGTAGCATTGTGGTACGTATATTGACAGTGCAATGAATAGATATGTGAAAAAGGCATTACTAAATTTAGATTTGGTGTTCAGCCATTGCATGTCATAGAAGAAACTGATATAACAGATGATGTGTGATGAAAAATCATGTCGTTTGTGTCATTGTGCTGAAGATATGAAGTTATTTCATGGGATTGTCGTTCTTCATGATCTGAGAGCTAAGTATATTCAACCAAAGTATTATAATAACGATGTCGTTTTTAGATTAATCTACTCATCTGGCAGCAAGGAAATGAGAGGTTATTATGTAACTTGCGAGGGTTGTCTACATAGCTTTGATATATCTTGACATGTCTACAACCTAGAGTGTATGCATTGCATGATACAATAGGTGTTTCTGTGAGCAATTTTTTTCCGAACCGATAATTATTGGTGGAGTTATATGTATGATCACCCCTTCTGTAAGGGGCCATCGGCCTAATCTGTATAAATATTTCGTATTCTATTTCGTTATTCGTTTTCCCTTTGAGTGTTGCGTGTACATACGCACGCTCAAACTTGATAACAAGGAATGGTTTGTCTCATAGTAACATTGCCCATAATATGTTTGCCAAACAAGCAAAGCACTACACTCCATCTTCAGAACTATCACCAATAATTCATCTGTAATGACAGCACCAGTTAGAGGACCTGACATCTGAGATAATGTAAGACTCTGGTAGGAGAGAGATGAGAGGAGAGAGATGAGAGAGAGAGAGAAAGTGAGATTTGGATTCGGAGTGTTCATTCATTTATAGGCCAAGGCCCCTTATGAAGGGGTATAGGAACATGATACCATAATTGCAACACATGTATTAAGATCCCAAAATGAAAATAAAAGTGAATACAGACTGATTGCATATGATAAAAATGATTCTCACCACATAACAAAGTCTCTGAGCTTAAAGGCTTTATATAAATACAAGGCAAAATTAGGGACAACTTCAGGAGAGGATGACGACATACATCAACAAGGTTAATTTAAACAATGAGGGCTGTCTATAACTTTTGGGCTTAATGAATGTTCTCGGAAATAGTTGTTAGCAACAGGGCACAAGCATAGAAACAAAAATGAACTTCGTTTTCTTCTGCCTCTTTACATCAGAGGACAAATCAATTCTTCATTACCAACATTTCTATACCTATAATAATGAACAGACTAATTCTGATACACTCTAATCTAAATCTTGTCGTTATAAACATTAAATGGGTATCCAAGAGGAGGAGAGAGAGATGAGAGAGAAGAGTGGAGAGAGAGAGATGACGAGACGAGAGTGAGCACACTATACACTGAGCACCTGAGTGTTGGTCACATAGCTGTCCCTGTGTCCCCTGGGATAAAAAAGAAACACGTCATCTCATCTGAGCGCTTTGATTTTTGCTTTCCAAGATTCACTAGTGATATATAAAATCGCTCATTACATTTATTATTATTATCTATTATTATTATTATTTTTATTTTGCCTTTGCCTATTCAATATACCATATGGAAAATGAAAATTTCACTTTTCGATTTTCATTCTGTTCCACATCATGGTTTGCTGTATAAAGCGGATACATTTCATCAGTGTTTCCATGAAGCTATTGTGGCGACATGTGCTATGTCAAGGACATGTGTGCTCCATGTGCTTAATCTCCCTTGAGAACAATGGCCGACAACTCAAAGGCAGGAGCTACTTACGTTGTAGTCATGAGTTTCTTCTTTGTCTGTCTGTTTGTCTGTCTGTTTATCTGTTTGTTTGTTAGTCTGTTTGCTTGTTTGTTTGTTTGCTTGGTTGTTTGCCTGTTTGTTTGCTTGTTTGTTTTTGTTTGTTTGTTTGTTTGCTTTTTGCTTGTTTGGTTGCTTTGGTTTTGTTTGCTTGTGTGCTTGTTTGTTGGTTTTGGTTTGCTTGATTGCTTGTTTCGTGTTTGTTTGCTGGTTTGGTTGCTTATTGTTTCTGTTGTATTCACCCTTCCTTGTTTGAGAAAACTCTCCTGTGGGCATGCCCGGGCCTGTCGGTTTATAATAAGGCTTTCCCTTATGTTTATTCGGTGCGAGGTATTCCTCCTTTTCTATCCAGTCTTGTTCTGCTTGTTCCCTTTTCTTCCTGTCATCTCTGTTGTCTTTTTTCTATGCGCTGCTTGGTAAATTCCTCCTGGCTTTCTCCCCCAGAAAGACAACACTATTCTCTCCTACCCCGAAGTCGGATTGCGCTGTGCTGTCTTGTCAGGGGCTTATCGGCAGCTGCACGTATTTTTACTCTACTATAACAGCCTAACATTAGTTGCTGTTCTAAGCGTTGGAAGAAGGAGAGAAAGAAGAAGAAGAAGAAGAAGAAGGAAGAATGAAGAAGAAGAGAAGACGAAGAAGAAAAATTAAGAAGAAAGAGGAAAGAAAAAGAAGAAGAGAAGAAGACTGCGAATGAAGAAGAAGAGAAAGAAGAATTGCGATGAAGAAAGAAGGAGAAAGAAGAAAAGAAGAAGAAGAAGAAGAAAAAAGATGGACTACTGTCACTTGTGTGTATGTAAATTATGACAGAGCTATCATAGGCTTACTTTTTGTCAAGTCAGGTATGCTTGTGGTTTTTGGTGTGACAATTTTCTTGAAATATAATTTATTTTTAAACCGAATTCAAGATGTAATACTTGACTAATAAAATTTAATTGATAATGATAATAATAATAATTTATATAATATAAATGATTATAATGACAATATTGATAATTAGAGGGCTAATTTGTATTTAAAAGCCTAGGCGTTTACATTAATCCAATTCCTAGAGAAACAACAGCAAACTTCAAAAATTATTGTGCTCACTCTTACACCCACACACTACACCCTCACACACTCTTGGGAACACTTTGTTTTCTGATTTTTACTGCAGAACATAATTATTGACAATCCTCTTGACATCGTGTTCTTTATGGGCTGCTGCAGACAAGTATTAGATATGTTATTTTTGCTCTGACAAATCTTTGTTTTAATGTCTTACAGATTCATCTAAAGATCAGGAAAGATTTTATTGTTCGAGATGGTACTCGGAATTCATTGTATTATTTCAAGGGTGTTGATAGTGCTTCAGCAAATAGACAGTGTTTTTTGCCTTGACCCAAAATCTTTTTTATTAAGGCTTTCAACTATGACATTTAAAGATCAGGAAGATATGTAACTGTTCGAGTTGACATTTAAATACATTGTATTATATCATAGAGTGTTGAAATTGTGCGTATCTAGTTGGGGTGTCGTTCCTCGTTGTTGGGGTTGTTGTGAATTGAGTTTTTGGATTGATTCAGCAGGCACAATTGACAAAACAAGATTGAAAGAGAGAAATGACAGAAAGTAATTGATGATTGATTTTCATAAAAATTATGTTTTACAATAAGTTAAGTCACATACACAATAAAATCTTAGCAAAAGTAAAGGTTAATGGGGTCCCCATAACTTAAATGGTCTAGGGGAGCGAGGTTCAGAGAGACCTCAGCTTCTCTAGGGTCTCCAGGCATAGTGAGGGCGGCGCCCATCTCCTCTCCTTGGCTGCTTTCCTTCCCTGACCACTAAAGAGGATGGTGATCCTTCACCGGGGACTGCGGTGAAACTAGCGGGAATGTACTGAGCCATTGTTGGGCCACCCATCCTAAGGGGTAGCCACCGCTCAATGCGGATTAAACCTTTGCTGGGGAAAGGGAGGGCTCTGACTAATGCTGGATATTCCAGTTCGTGTGGACCTGTCAACAGGTAAGGCAGAATGGAGTCTTGTCGATAGTCGCGCAAGTGAAGTGACAAGCTGCTTGGTAAACTATCGTAACCTGGTTGCCCATATTGTGGTGGGGCTCATCAGGAAGCTATGGGGGGAGAATATAAGGTGCAGGGAGGATATCCAGGGACGACTGGGGGATTAAAGCTATGGGGAGAGGCTGGTGGTGCTGGGGACCTGGGACACGTGCCCAAGAGGGTTGGCACTAGGGATCTGCTGTGGAGGGGTGGGTGGATCGTGGTCGACACGGTCTGGGTTGGCGGGTTTGCTAAGGCCGCTTGGGGCGTGTGACACTTCGGGGTGTGGAAGAAAACGAGCAAGACGGTAAAGTTGCGGCAGAGGAGAAGTGAGTAGGGAGTAAGCGAGCACGACAGAAGGTGGAGCGTAACGAACGAATAAAGCACGAGAGAGGAAAGGCGACGGCGCGCGAAAGCGAAGTAGCCCACAGGTAGAAGAGAGTTATGCGGCGGGGCCGCGAGACGAAGTCAAGAGAAGCTGGCGGGAGGTGGGAGGAGGAGTAAGGTGGACCGTCGTGTAGGGTTCGCGAACGCGTAAAGGCAGGAGAGGCGAAAAGAGTGCCGGACGAGGCGTGTAGCTCAGGCGCGTAGGTAGAGGCCTAAAGATGGGAGTGGGGGAAAAGTGGTAGAGGAGAAGGCAGAAGAGACGTCGAGCGAAGTGGAGTGCGATAGAGCAAAGACATGAGAGACGAAAAAACACGCTATAAGGTCACGAAGTAGAGCAGTAGGGAGTAAAGGAACGTCGGGGTAAGATCCAGGGACGACGAACGAGAGGAGCGCTCGGAAAAACGGAGTGCCTCGACCACAGATCGGAAAGCAGTACGAAGGAGTACGATAGAGTGACAGGTGGTAAGGTACAAGAGCGAGCGATGAAAGGGAGAAGGCGTGAAGTTACGCGTGGGGACGGGTACAGGTGGGCGACAAGTAGACAGTCAGAGAAGAACGAAACGGAGGGTGATGCCGCGTCGAGCCTCAGACAAGGCGAGGGGCACGAGAGGACGAAGCAGTGGAGTAAAAAAAGAGCGCTGTACTAAAAGCGAGGTGGACAAACAATCATGCCCGGAAGTGGGTTTGGAGAGGACGTAACAGGTAACAGGATAGTGTGTGGGCGCGCGCGGCAACGAGAGTGGCAGAGGCAGTTCCAGTCGTGGCGAAGCAGCCGAGTGAAGGCGCGTGGAAGCCGGAGGACGAGCGCGGGTCGCGCCGGAGGGACCCAGGCCGTATAACCGCTCGCTACCCTACGTCGATTCTATATTTCGCTATCTCCCCGCCAGCTCGGGCGCTACCTAGAGCACCCGCTTCATCCTCTCTCTCTATCTACCTCTCCTCTCTCTCTTTCTTCTATCTCTCCTCTCATCTTCCTCCTCTACTATTCTTTACTACCCTCCTTTCTTTCCTCCTCACCTTCCCCCTGCTTACTTATCTCTCTTCTATCTCCTTCCTTCCCCTACTCTCCTTTACTCTCTCCTCTCTCCTCTCCTATCTAATCCTTCTCTCACGCCCCTTCTCCTGCCCATCTTCTCCTCGTACTACTTCTTCTCGTTTTTCCTCTTCTCCGGCCTTCACTATTTCCCCCTCCTACCTATCTCTACCCTTATCATCTACTTGCTCTTAACTCTACTTCTATCGGCTTGCTCCTATCCTACTTTATCCTCTCTCACTTTCTCCTACCCCTACCTGTTTCTCTTACCACTTTTCTATCTCTCTACTCCTTTCTTCTACTTCCACCCCTCCTTCGTCTACTATTTCCTCTCCTTAATACTACCTCCTCTATCTTACCCCCTCGTATTCTCTTTAATACATGCGTCCTTTACTCCTATTGCCTCCCCTTCTACGTTTCTACTTCTTCTACATTACTCTCCGCCCTAACCTTCTCTCTCATCCTACCTACCCCTCTAACCCTATTCTTCTCTTCCTCTCTTCTCTCCGATTTCCCCTATTCTCTACTTTATTTTATTCTCCTTACTCCCTATCCCTCTCCCTCCCTATTTGATTCTCTCCTTATCCCTCCCCTTTTCATCTCCATACTCTATCTTACTCTCTATCTCCCTCTCTCTCTCTATTTTACTTCTCCCTCTCTCTACTCCTCTCTCCCACTCCTCTACCTCCTTATCTTTTCTATTCTTGCCTCAATCCCTCCTATCCCTACTTTTATCTTCTACCTTACTCTATACTTTATTTTTGGCCTCCTATCTTCTATCTTCTCTCTCCCTATTCTTCTTATTTCCTTTCTTACCTCTTACAGCTCCCCTTTACTCTCACTACCTTCTCTCCTCTCTTTCTCCCTTCTATTTCCCTTCTACGTCCTGGCTTCTCATTCATCTCCCTCTCTATTCTATCTCCTTCCCTCCTTATTAGCTCTTTCTCCCCGCTCTCTCCTCTCTTCTTTTCTACCTTCTCCCTCTTTTTACCCTCTACTCTGTCTCTCGCTCTACCTTTCTTCCTCCCCCCGCCTATTCTTTACCTACCCTTATTTGGCCATTGAGGAACATCTCCAACGCTGGACTGTCCTTATGCTCCACTTGGTCAAGAGAGTGGGGATGTACTGGTGGGCAGGGCATCTCCACTATAATCAAATTTGTGCCCAGTTTCGGAAAAAAGCAGCTCGCCTCCTCTACTGTTTTGGAGGTCATCGTCGAACTCGACGGACAACGTAATAATGGTATGTGCTTGTTCCATGTTCCTTAATGGTGAACACTTTCTTTTGAGGTTGCCCTAAACGTGACTTCCTTACACAACGATTTGGTTTTATGACTGAACAGGGAAATCTGTGAGTATAACTTTCTCCTTAGACCCACAGTGTTCATCGTTTTGCTTAAGTCATTTTCTGGGTCTGCCTGTTAACGTTTGATGTAAGGGAACAGTACTCATCGTATTGCTAAAATCATTTCTGGGTCTGCAGTTAATGTTCTGCTGTAAGGACATTGCTCATCTTTATTGCTAAAATCATTTCTGGGTCTGCAGTTAATGTTCTGCTGTAAGGACATTGCTCATCTTTATTGCTAAAATCATTTCTGGGTCTGCAGTTAATGTTCTGCTGTAAGGACATTGCTCATCACTTTATTGCTGATAATGCATTTCTGCGGTCGGCAGTTAATGTTTTGTGTCAAGGACATTACTCATCTTTATTGCCTAAAAACATGTGTGGATCTGCTGTTAATGTTCGCTTGTGGTTCTCTTTTTGCATTCAGTTGTTTTTATTTTGGTTGTTGCTTTAATTGGAGTTATTAAGTAATTCACATAGAGAGAAGGAGACTTTTTAAACGGATCCACACCACCACACACACACACACACCCACCACACACACACCACACACATCACCACTACAAAGAATGGCGGGGGAAACAGCTAGCAGCTAAAATCAATTAAGGCCCTGCCTAAGTTATTGGCAAGTCCTCAAGAAAAACAACCGCTCATCCCGATCAAAGAGCACGGGGAGTAGCTTTTCAACTACGTCACTAAAAGAATAACTTTCAGTGAAGAAAAAATCAAATCAGTTTGGAGGATTCACCAAACAAATCTCTGGTTGGACCAGCCAGGCCCGGCTAGACACGCGCCATGACGTTCAACACTACTGGTGCACAAGCCACTGGCCCTTGCACATCGCCATCTCGTTCCGAGTCAGTAAGTGTTGTTTACTGATCTTAAAAACTTCCCTTGCCTGAAACTGTGTGAGGCGTTGTGAAGTGGAGAACACTGTGCACGGTCCAGAGTCAGTGATTGTTTTGGATCCGAGAAATAGATGTTAGTCTGTTTCTTTTGGAAGAATGTTGAGACACAGACAGACATTACTTTTATTTCAAAAAAAACCAATTGCTGAAGTGACAAATGTCAACAACATTTTTCAGGGCTACAAGTATCTGCCTGTTGGCAGCAACATGCTGGAATATGCAAGATATAACAAAACAAAACTTTGGGCATATTAGGACTAACACCATAAAAGAAACAAAAAAGAAGAAAATAGAACAAGGGTAAGATCAATGGTGTGAAAAACATGAAAAGTTTTTTTAAAATGTTTAAATGTATTTATTCTTTTATTGCGAGGATAATGGAATAAGCATTCATGTGCCTTTTTCCCATCCAGTCCCCGTGTGTATGCGCAGTTTTGTTAGTTTTGTCATCCGTTCCCACCGGCACACAATGGCCTACTTTTCCGAACAGCAGAACGGGTTTTAACGTGTGCGCAAGATATTCTGCGTGCGTTCACACCCGGGACCTCGGTTTATAGTCTCATCCGAAGGACTTTTGGGGAGAGTGGAGTCGGCACTGATGTTAACTCCAGGGGAAAACTCCTCTTGAACGAGATTCGAACCTGGGTCAGCAGATCACGAACACATCACTCTAACCATCAGGCTATGCACGTTGAAAGATCCCATCATTCATGTCAGCGTTTCGGTGGGTTAGAGAATCACGAACGTACCCAGTATACATTCCCAGAAGTTAGAATGCGGCTACCTTCATGGTGGGAAAAAATAGGTTGCATATGCTATAAAAAAATCATGTCACCATTGGTGAACCTGGGAGCTCTAACTGAGAAACAACTGAAAACACATGCCCCGAGAGTTAAACAGATGTGTTGTGTTTTAATTGTGTGTGTGTGTGTGTGTGTGTGTGTTGTGTGTGTGTGTGTGTGTGTGTGTGTGTGTGTGTGTGTGTGTGTGTGTTGTGTGTGGTGGTGTGTGGTGTGTGTGTGTGGTGAGAGTTAGAGAGAGAGAGAGGAGAGAGAGAGATGAGAGAGAGAGAGAGAGAGAGAAACAGAATGACTACATAGGTCATTCACACCCATGCTTTTTACAGCACTGTAATCTGAATCAGAACTTTGTGGCAAATGAGAGAGAGAGCGATTACTTTTACTGCAAATGGGCACTTTTATACTCGTACACAAGAGGAGGTGGGGGGGAGGAGGATGTATCAACTAAACACGGACAACAAAACCATAATACTCTATACATACAGGGGGGAAAACATCTTCACATCCCTCTTGTATTCAGTCTCCTAGCTTTAGGGTCGTCTGCTATCCCTTAGAGTGGAAAGAGGTTAAAATTGAAGACTGACTGACTGACTGACTAACCGACTAACTTACATCTTGACATGCATTTCATATTATAGTATTGTTTTGCGCGGACGAGCGCGCGTGAGAGAGACAGACAGACAGATAGACAGAGACTAGTTTCTCAGATATTTCTGGCTTTGTCATGCAACCAACTAACCCACTTTAACTTCTCTCTTTACAAATATGGCCCACTGCTTTCAAGATATCCAAAATTGGATGATAAAGAACAAGCTACAACTAAATGCAGAAAAAATGGAAACAATGCTTGTAGGGACCAAACACAAACTCTCTTCCATTACAACAGCTTCAATACAACTTTGCAATGCATCAGTCCCTCTATCCACTGCTGTGAAGTATCTAGGGGTCGTTATTGACAACACACTCTCTATGCAAAAATTCATCACCCAGACCTGCCAGACGTGCTACTATCAATTAGGGCGTATAAGTGCAATTCGATAGCATCTGTCCACTGGTGCAACTTCCAAACTCGTTAAGTCTCTCATTCTTTCACGTCTGGACTATTGCAATTCTCTTTGGGCTGGTATGCCACCATCATCAATCCACTCCCTTCAACGTATACAAAATTCTGCAGCTCGACTAGTCCTCAGAAAGAAAAAATCTGAGCACATTACCCCTCTCTTGCGATCTCTCTACTGGTTGCCTGTGCCACAGAGAGTAAACTATAAGATCAGTACCCTCTGTTAAAAGTCTCTACAAAACAGAACCAGCCTACCTCTGTGAATGTCTTCACTTGTACACTCCTCGTTCTCTCCGCTCTGCTGCAGATACCTTGTGCTTACGAATACCTAGATTCAACCAATCCACCACTGGCCGTCGCTCCTTCTCTATTTCTGGTCCATCGATCTGGAATTACCTCTCTCTCTCTCTCTTCTCTCTCCTCTCTCTCTTCTCTCTCCTCTCTCTCTCTCTCTGCCAAAAGCCTTCTTATGACACATTTAAATACATTCTCAAGAATATTTATTTTCAAACCTAAGATTTTCCTCTCCTGCTTCATCTCATAGCTTTTTCCCTGCCTTCAAACAGCAAGATTATATCGCCCTGCCGGGGAGTGTGGACTTGTGTGTGTGTGTGTGTGTGTGTGTATGTGTGGGTGCTGCGTGGTATTTTATTTTTATGTGTGTGTGTGCACATTTGGACTTGGTGGTGAACTTATTAAGTTTGAGTACAAGGGCTTTGATTTGCCTCTGCAAGATATAGCTCTATATAAATTCCATGTATTATTATTATTATTATTCTTATTTTGAGTA
>CM054148.1:51116425-51126425 GCA_028751875.1 Rapana venosa | reverse complement strand
GAACTTAGTCTAGACTCAGATCTCTTTCACAACACTGGCCTTACATTCACCAGACACCGCCGAGATTCGAACCCACGACTTCATGGACCCATGGGATTGAAGTAGAAGGGTCTTAACCACTCGGCTATAGCGACTCTCTGGCAGATACAACTTGTGCGTGACAGGCTACTTAGAATTCACCAGATTAAAAAAACACACAAAAACCCCAATAAAGGCACATGAGTGCATATATATATTGTCCTTGAAATCAAAGAATTTTTTTTTAAACATTAAATGAAAAAAAATTCTCAGAAAAACTAAGCCCATGCCCAGACGACTCTTTAAGACGTTGAAGTGAGAAATCATGTTACATCAGAAGTTACGTCAAAAGTCATGTAACATTCGAAGTCATCTTTTGTCAGGAGTCGTATTTTGTCAAAAGTCATGTTACATCGTAAGTCATGTTAGTCAGAAATCATGTTACATCATAAGTCATGTTACATCATAAGTCATGTTACATCATACGTCAAGTTATTCAGAAGTCATGTCAGTCAGAAGTCATGTTAATAATAATAATAATAATAATAATAATAATAATAATAATAATAATAATAATAACAATAACAATAACAATAACAATAATGTATGGAATTTATATAGCGCTGAATCTTGTAAAGCAACAAATCAAAGCACTAAGATCCTATACAAAGGGCTAAGGTAACAGGGATTGGATGGAGGACATGAAGAGAACATTACAAGGCTTGAAAACCTTAAAGATTCTAACTAAAAAGACAAAAATAAAACTACCCCTCCCCCTCCCTTCCCCCAAACAAAAATATCAACCTGAACGATTTTCGAGGCTGATTGTGTAAGCATAACTTGGTGGTGGTGGTTGTAGTGTTTCAATACCATGTTAGTCAGACGTCATGTTACATTAGAAGTCATGTTAGTCAGACGTCATGTTACATTAGAAGTCATGTTAGTCAGACGTCATGTTACATTAGAAGTCATGTTAGTCAGACGTCATGTTACATTAGAAGTCATGTTAGTCAGACGTTATGTTACATCAGAAGTCATGTTAGTCAGACGTCATGTTACATCATAAGTCATGTTAGTCAGACGTCATGTTACATCCAGAAGTCATGTTAGTCAGACGTCATGTTACGTTAGAAGTCATGTTAGTCAGACGTCATGTTACGTTAGAAGTCATGTTAGTCAGACGTCATGTTACGTTAGAAGTCATGTTAGTCAGACGTCATGTTACATCCAGAAGTCATGTTAGTCAGACGTCATGTTACATCCAGAAGTCATGTTAGTCAGACGTCATGTTAGTCAGACGTCATGTTACGTCAGACGTCATGTTACGTCAGAAGTCATGTTAATCATTGGTAGAGTAGGCCCACATATTGAAAAATATATGTAAGGAAGGTGGCAGAACGGTTAAGACGTTCGCCTGCCTAACAAGTGCAACGTGAGGGTCGGGGTTCAATTCCCAACCTATCCCTTTCTTGACAGTTTGACAAGAAAAATCAAGCAGATGAGACTATACACCAAGGTCTTGTGTGCGAATGCGCGCAGAACATCTTGCGCACACGTTAAAAACCCGTTCCGCCTTTCGGAAGAGTAGGCTATTTCACACTGGTAGGAACGGACGACATTTTTTTTTTAAAAACGCATGCACAGAGGTGTCCTGTTAAGACATCATCCCCAAGTCGGAATGTGGATACCTAAATGTGGTGAGTGGGGGGGGGGGGGGGGGGAGAACGGTCACATACGCAAAAATCCCACCACTGATGAACCTTGGAGCTTTAGCCGAGGAATGAAAGAAAACGAAAAAAAACAATGTCAACAACATAGAAACGTGCACTGGTATAGCCTGGGGGACGGGATAGCCTGGTGGTTAGAGTGATGTATTCGTGATCTGCTGACCCGGGTTCGATTCTCGTTCAAGAGGATTTTTCCTCTGGAGTTGATATCAGTGCCGACTCCACTCTCCCTAAAAATCTTTCGAATGAGATTATAAACCGATGTCCCGTGTGCGAACGCACACAGAACATCTTGCGTACACGTTAAAACTCGTTCCGCTTTTTCGAAAACTAGACCATCGTGTGCTGGTTGGAACGGATGACGAAATGTACAAAACTGCATACACACGGGAGCCTGGATGGGGAAAAAAAGCACAATCTTATTCTATTATCCTGAAAATAAAATAATAATAAAAAAAATTAAAAGTATAGCCAAGCTTAGAACTAATGAACAGATGTTTATTCCTACCTAGCAAGGTTTGAGGCTATCAATGTTGACACTGATCTTTAAATATTTACGTGTCCTATATTCCATTTTTGTAACGCTAAAGGACAGAGGGACCGCTGTGCTTGAAAGAAATGCCAGTTTCTTATTTTCAAACTCAAGGCAGAGCCATTTAGATTATCTCTACTCTTAAGACAGGGGGCTGGGTAGCTCAGTGGTCAGAGCGCTGGCTTTCCCCCAGCCAATGTTAAGCAGCATAGAGCGAGGTTACCACTTGGACAGGTGACCTTATGTGCGCTTTGGCCTCAGTATAGTCCCCCAGTTCACCCAGCTGTAAATGGGTACCTGCCCTCTTTTAGGGTCAGGGAAGGTAAAGCAGCGAGGGAGAGGAGATGGACGCCGCCCTCAATATACTGGCTCCTAGAGAAGTTGAGGTCTCTGACGCCTCGCTCCCCTACGACCTTTACCTTTTCTATTCTTAAGACAGGCCTCTTCTATTTTTAGTCAGCACCTTATGACACTGGACAGCTTTGCCTTTCTTCAGGAGAAAATGCCCTTCACCAGTCAGCAGAGACAGAAAAGGAGCTGAAAAATACTGGACAAACTGATAAAAAAGAACCAATAAATCGTCCCCTTCCTGCATGTTTTTTTAACCTATTCTTTGCAATCTTTATCATAACCCTGATCTCGAGATTAAGCCTTCTGCAAGACACTGTGTTATTTTGTTGTTGTTGTTGTTGTTGTTGTTGTTGTTGTTGTTGTTGTTGTTGTTGTTGCTTCTCAGCCAGGGCTCCAAAGTTACCATAGTGAGACTTAAGTGTATGCGCCTGTTCTTTGCCCACCAAGGTAGCCACATTTCAACTTCAGGGATGTATGCTGGGAATGTTGGTGTTTCTGTAACCCTCTGAAAAAAGAGGTAAAGGTAAAGGTATCCCATAACCAATAAGGTCGTAGGGGAGCGAGGCGTCAGAGACCTCACTTCCTAGGGCCAGCATATTGAGGGCGGCGCCCATCTCCTCTCCCTCGCTGCTTTACCTTCCCTGACCCTAAAGAGGGCAGGTACCCATTTACAGCTGGGTGAACTGCTAGAACTGTACTGAAGCCAAGGCGTGCAAACGGTCACCCAAACCCTCTGAAGCCTGACATGAATTAGGAGATCTATAACAAGCATATTTGATCTACTGCATGTGTGTATATACACAAAGAGAATTAAAGCACTGGCAGGTCTGCACTTGAAGTTGACCTGGGAGAGGGTAAAAATTCCCCCACCTTCATTCACCAGACACTGCCGAGATTTGAACCCAGGGCTTCATGGACCCATGGGATTGCAGTCGAGGGGTCTTGACCACTCGCTGGTTGTAGCGTTGGTGTGTGTGTGTGTTACTACTGACATGTCTACCTGTGTTCTGTGTGCTCTCCTATGCCTGCCTTACCCATGGATTATCTAGAAGAAGGGGGAGTTAACATGACATCCTGTAAAGAGGACTAGCAAGTAGCGATTTTTGTGCAGTCACCAAAAACTCCCTGTTGACTCCTTAGATTGCGTAGAAATAGATAAAGAAGAGAGGGAAGAGACTTGTATTGTATGTAAACAAATCAACAAAGAATAAGAATAATAATAATGATAATAATAATAATAAATGAAAAACTCAAATTAAAAATATATTTTAAAAGAGTAAAAAATAAAACATGATGAAATACAATAACATTTTTTTTTAAATTGATAAAAATAAAACAAACAAATTGACACTGGGGAAAAAACCTAGTGCTGACTAGCTTTGAGCAGGATGGGGGGGGGGGGGTAACCCATCAGTTTAAATAGCATCCCTACCTTCTGCAAATTCTGTGCTAGCAATTATTTCTTTTCGACCCCTCTCTTTTTTCTGCCTTTTTTCCTCCTTTTCTTCCTGTCACCTCCTTCTTGTCTATCTCTGCCTTCTTTGACCAATCTCCTGCCTTTCATTTCCCAGAAAGACTTAAAAGATAACAGTTCCAGAACCTACGGCAACAAGAGCATTGTCCTTTGCAAAATTCTGTAGAAAAAAGTCACTCTAATAAGGTAAAACAAATACGCAATTAGACAGGAAAAGACAACAAAATAATGGGTGGTCTCTTGTGGGGACGAGCTCTCTCTAGGGAAGAGAAGCCTGAATTTCACGCAGAGAAATCCCTTGTGACATAAAGTGGTATACAACTACAAACACAATTAATAATGTATACAGATACGGTTATGCCAGTGCTGAATATGAATCATGAGTTTTTACTTCATTCTGTTATGTAGTAACCATGTCTTGATAACCCTTGTGTTGTATTGTGTGTTGTGTTGTGTTGCGTTTCTTTATTACTGTTTTTGACATGTTTCGATTGTATGTACTCCCCTTTCCTCTGAATGGGTAAAAAGCATAATCACAATAAATCCTTTCTATGTGTGAATACTCTCTCTCTCTCTCTCTCTCTCTCTCTCTCTCTCTCTCTCCTCTCTCTAAGCTAACTTTGAATGTGAACCCTATTTTCACTACTTAGACATAAAATGTTTCAGAGACTGTTTAATAAAACTTTGTCTTGGCTTAGTACCAATTAATGGATCATCTTTCAAAAGTACTTTTAAGAAAAAACATTGACCACCTTGTAAGCTGTGTAATGTATTGAAAGATGAGGATCATTTTCTTAAGAGCTGCATTCTTTATACTGATTTAAGACATAAGTATTTGGACTCTAGTAACCAACCTTACCTGAGTTTGCTAAAACATGGTTCAGTTTCTTCCATTTGCAATCTCAGCGTTTATCTTTTCAATGCTTTGATAGTAAGGCAGGAATATGTTGAAAATTTGGAGAATGGATATTGAATAACTGTTTAATGTACACAACTGCTTAAAGTAGATAATATGGTCTCATTTTTGGATAGTCCCATGTTACTTTAGTTATGTTTTGGCAGTTGTCATATCTGTCATTTTTGTATTGGCTTCGCTTTGATATGTTTGGTTTGACCCCATTTTAGGGGCTGGTGGCCTAAAGAATAAACTTTGTTCATTGTTCATTGTTCTTTTCTCTCTCTCTCTCTCTCTCTCTCTCTCTCTCTTCTATCTCTCTCCCTCTCTCTCTCTCCAATGACATGACTTGTAGTGGCATACCATTCAACACAATTCTCTCTCTCTCTCTCTCTCTCTCTCTCTCTCTCTCTCTCTCTCTCTCTCTCTCTCTCTCTCTCTTTCAACCATATGTAATATCATATGGATTCAAAATGTACTGTGCTCTCTCTCTCTCACTCTCTCTCTCTATCTCTCTCTCGCTCTCGCTCTCTCTCTCTCTCTCTCTCTCTCTCTCTCCTCTCTCTCTCTCTCTCTCTCTCTCTCGTCCTCTCCTTTTATTGTTTGCTTATAGATTTAATTGTCGTGTTTACAATTAGTATCCCGTTGAATGCTTTATTCAGATTTAATATTTCAGTTTTATTGCGTAAGTTGACTGTATTTGAGATTTAGTGAATGTTTTATTTTGACATCTTGTCTTGAGCGTACCAATTATGTATAGCTAATTCCACAGTGCATATGTCCTTTTCCATGACTATACAATATATTCATAAAGATTTGATGTTGGCATTGATGCATGGTGTGAGTGCGTGGGCGTGCGTGTGTGTGTGTGTGTGTGTGTAGGGGTGCATGGGGATGCAAATTGACAATATTTGTTTCATGTAGTGTACTATTGCTGTTGCTTCCCATAAAAGCACAAAGAATTTTTGACGTTTCTTTCTGTTAGCCAAAATGATGCTATTTACATGGTTTGTTCTCCTTTCTTTTATGGAGGTTTTGCTTTGTTTGGCTCTGTTTTGGTTTGGGTTTGGGGTTGTTTTTTATTTGGAGGGGGGACTGTGCGGTTGTCCCCTCTCCCCTTGTTGTTGTTGCCGATTTTGTTTTGCTCTTGGTTTCTTTGCTATTTTTTCGGTTGTTTCTGTGTTTTTGGTTTTGCTTCTTTTTTACTTGTTGCTACTTTTTTTCTCTCTCTCCGGTGATTTTGTGGGGATTTTGTGTAGATATTTTGTCCCTATACTGTGTAAGTGTATTGCTATGGGCTTTATTTTATTTTATTATCATATATATCCCTAAGGGCGGGGACTGGATGTAAAAAAGCACATGGGTGCTTATTCATTATCCTGGAAATACAAGAATTTGTCATTGTTGTCATTGTCATTGTCTCTCTCTCTCTCTCTCTCTCTCTCTCTCTCTCTCTCTCCAATGACATGACTTGTAGTGGTATACACTTCAACACAATGCTCGCTCTCTCTCTCGATCTCTCTCTCTCTCTCTCTTTCTCTCTATCTCTCTCTCTCTTCTCTCTTCTCTCTTCTCTCTCAATGACATGACTTGTAGTGGTATACATTTCAACACAATGCTCTCTCTTCTCTCTCTCTCTCTCTCTCTCTCTCTCTCTCTCTCTCTCTTCTCTCTCTCTCTCTCTCTCTCTCTCTCTCTCTCTCTCTCTCTCCAATGACATGACTTGTAGTGGTATACATTCAACACAATGCTCTTTCTCTCTTTCTCTCTCTCTCCTCTCTCTCTGTTGCTCTTCTCTCTCTCTCTCTCTCTCTCTCTCTCTCTCTCTCTCTCTCTCTCTCTCTCTCTCCAATGACATGACTTGTAGTGGTATACACTTCAACACAATAATCTCTCTCTCTTCTCTCTCTCTCTCCCCATGACATGACTTGTAGTGGTATACAATTAAACACAATTCTCTCTCTCTCTCTCTCTCTCTCTCTCTCTCTCTCTCTCTCTCTCCTCTCTAATGACATGACTTGTAGTGGTATACACTTCAACACAATTCTCTTCTCTCTCTCTCTCTCTCTCTCTCTCTCTCTCTCTCTCTCTTGCTCTATCTCTCTCTCTCTCACAATTCTCTCTCTCTCTCTCTCTCCTCTCTCTCTCTCCCAATGACATGACTTCAAATGGGGCTATGGCCTTTCTTGAATAAATATCCTTATTGTTATTGTTATCTCTCTCTCTTTCTCTCTCAAGGTGGCAGGATGGTTAAGACGTTTGCCTGCTAACAAGTAAACCGTGAGGTTCTTGGTTCGATTCCCAGCCTTGCCCTTTCTTCCCAGTTTGACAAAAAAATCAACTGAATGTCAAAGTCCTTTCGATGAGACTTTAAATCCAGGCCATGTGCCAAGGCATGCACATCTTGTGCACACATTAAATCCTGTTTGCTTTGAAAGAGTAGGCCATTGTGTGCCCATGGGAACAGATGACAAAATTTACAAAACCGCATACACACAGGGACTGGATGTAAAAAAGCACATGAGTGCTTATTCCATTATCCTCGATATAAAAAAATCTCTCTCTCTCTCTCTCTCTCTCTCTCTCTCTCTCTCTCTCTCTCTCTCTCTCTCTCTCTCTCTCTCTCTCTCCTCTCCTCTCTCTCTCTTATCTCTCTCTTTATCTAATGACATGACTTGTAGTGGTGTACAATTTAACACAATTCTCTCTCTCTCTCTCTCTCTCTCTCTCTCTCTATCTTATCTTTATATATGTAAACCCCTTCAAATGGGGCTATGGCCTTTCTTGAATAAATATCCTTAGTTATCCTTATTTCTCTCTCTCTCTCTCTCTCTCTCTTCTTCTCTCTTTCCTCTCTGCTTTCGAATATCTCTTTCTCTCTCTCTCTCTCTCTCCTCTCTCTCTCTCTAATGACATAGTGGTATGCCATTCAACTCAAATCTCTCTCTCTCTCTCTCTCTCTCTCTCTCACTCTCTCCTCTCTCTCTCTCTCTCTCTCTCTCTCTCTCTATCTCTCTTTATCTAATGACATGACTTGTAGTGGTGTACAATTTAACACAATTCTCTCTCTCTCTCTCTCTCTCTCTCTCTCTCTCTCTCTCTCTCTATTTGTAAACCCCTTCAAATGGGGCTATGGCCTTTTCTTGAATAAATATCCTTATGTTATCCTTCTCTCTCTCTCTCTCTCTCTCTCTCTCTCTCTCTCTCTCTCTCTCTCTCTCTCTCTTCTATCTATCTATCTATCTATCTATCTAATGACATGACTTGTAGTGGTATACACTTCAACACAATTCTCTCTCTTCTCTCTCTCTCTCTCTCTCTCTCTCTCTCTCTCTTCTCCAATGACATAGTGGTATGCCATTCAACTCAAATCTCTCTCTCTCTCTCTCTCTCTCTCTCTCTCTCTCTCTCTCTCTAATGACATGACTTGTAGTGGTATACCATTCAACTCAATTCTCTGTTTCTGTCTCTGTCTGTCTGTCCTCTCTCCTTCTCTCTCTCTCTCTCTCTCTCTCTCTCTCTCTCTCTCTCTCTCTCTCTCTCTAATGACATGACTCGTAGTGGTACACAACTCAACACAATGCTCTCTCTCTCTCTCTCTCTCTCTTCTCTGTCTCTCTCTCTAATGACATGACTTGTAGTGGTATACAATTCAACACAATAATCCTCTCTCTCTCTCTCTCTCTCTCTCTCTCTCTCTCTCTCTCTCTCTCTCTCTCTCTCTCTCTCTCTCTCTCTCTCTCTCTCTCTCTCTCTCTCTCTCTGGCTGTTAAGGCAATACCCACAAAAGATGCAAGCTTACAATCACATAGAAAAGCCATGTTGTATGTAGAATTGCACAATTATGAATCCTGGCTGTCTTTTTCCCCTCTGTCTCCCCTGATCCTTCTATGACAGTATCTTCGTGTCAAGAGTTGGGTTTATTGTCCATTGTCTTTTCCAGTCACGTCATGCTCTCTATTCTCCATATCTTCTCTATAGCAGCGCAGAAATTGTTGTTTATTTCCCAAAGAAGGGGGGGGGTCTGGGGGAAGGGGGGGTCTGGGGGGGGTGGGAGAGGGAAGGGTAGGATTGATGGGAGGGGGGGAACAGGGTGTGTGTTTGTCTCGTGGTTGCAGCATCGATGTTATCTGATGGTAACTGGTTCGAGTTTTCAGTTAGATTCCTTTTGAGGAAATTTTCCCCTGGAATTTTGTTGTCCCTGTGTTCCCATAGGCACAGACAGAGAACACGATGGGAAGACAACATCAGAGAGAGGACTGGCTGGCCTTGAGTGGAACGACTTGCCATGGAAAGCTGAAAATTGCAAAGAGTGAGAGGAAGCTGGTTGAAAAAATCTTCAGTGTTGCCCCAACGGTCTACTAGACTACTGGTCGGTGAGGGTAAAATTGTAATGTTCCCATGGAGTAGGTACATCAGCATCATTGCAAGTTAGTTTTTATACATGTAGAATGTTGCATGCTACAATTGTGTGATGAAGAATTTCGATACATATAAATAACAATTGCAAGGAGGTTTTCTTTCTCTTTAAGAACAGAAAGTGAGAATTACACATCCAGTCTTTGTGGTTATCCTTGTTTAAAAAAAAAACAACCCAACAGTTTACATGGTTTAAATAAACCAAGAAAAATGTATGTATGTAACATCGGCATAATTAGAGTAACAGAAATATCAAGCTTGTGGTGTGCTCGAACTATCAGAGTTTAAAATTATGTCTGTCCCTGTTCTAACTTCATTGATAAACAAGTATAATAATTAAGATGAACGAGTGTCGCTACGTTTACAAACTAATGTTATCACTGCTCGGAAAGGTTCTGCTCAAATCTAGCCTTGCTTACTCTGGCGGGTTATCATGGAATAATATTTCAGCTCTAACTTGTGTGAAGACAAAACGTAGGGTTCAATTCTAATGAAAGAATACACAGGCATGAAAGAAGACACAGGCATGAAAGAAGACACAGGCATGAAAGAAGACACAGGCATGAAAGAATACACAGGCATGA
>CM054148.1:51111425-51113925 GCA_028751875.1 Rapana venosa | reverse complement strand
GATATAAAAGAATAAATAAAAGAATAAATAAAATAGCACACGTAAAAGAACCAACAGCAACAAGAGAGTTGTCCCTAGCAAAATTCTGTAGAAAGATTGCTGATCTGATAGAGAAACAAATACACATGTAGACGGAAAAAAAAATTTTAATAATAAACAATGGGTGGCGCTGTTCTTGTGGCGACGCGCTCCTAACGGGGAGAGCAGCCCGAATTTCACGTAGAGAAATCTGCCGCGCCTTAAAGTGGTATTACGCCGTCAGCGCCTGGGCTTTATCACAGTTCTTGATTAAACCATTGACGCTGGGGGCAACAGCAAAGTGAGAGGCTGTATGACCAGTGGCTTTCCCCACTCATGGAATTCCACTTTACAGCTTAGTCTTTAGTGATCGACTATGACTCTCTGACTAGGAGGCTTGACTCGCACAGTCCTTATGTGCTGCAGCCCTGGGGGATGGTTGGCCTTTGGAGAACATCTCCAACGCTGACTGTCCTTATGCCCACTTGGCTGAGAGAGTGGGGATGTACTATGGGCAAGGCATCTCCACTAAAATCAAATTTTCTGCCCAGTTTCCAGAACAGCAGCTGCCTCCTCTGCTGTTTGGGAGGTAATCGTCGGACACGACGGACAAACATACATACAAATGTGTTGACGTGTTTCTGCTTGTAAATCGTAAACGATATCTTTTTATCTTTGATTTTTTTTCAAATTCCTGGCACCCCCCTCACTTCTCTCCACATCCTTTTCAATATCTTTTTCCTTGCCCAGCACCTGCAAACACCTCTGTGGATGTGAAGATTTTTTATGCGCTCTATAAATCGTGAATTCATTAAGTTAGACAAAGCTAAGAGGCCAGTTTCTCATTGTACTGAGAGCCGAGCCCACGGGGAAAATAAAATTAATCTTTGTTAATGGAAACATGCGAGGGGTGGGGGTGAGGGGCTGGGGTAGGGGGGGGGGGATGGGGGCTGGTTAGGCCTGTGATAACACAGATACATTTCACAGTTTTGATTTGCAAGCTGATTTTTCTGTTCTTAATGGTGTGTGTGTGTGTGTGTGTGTGTGTGTGTGTGTTGTGTGTGTGTGTGTGTGTGTGTGTGTGTGTGTGTGTGTAGTAGTAGTTCTTCAGTTTAACGTCCTTCCACTAAATAGTGATATCAGACAGGAAAGTGTGTGTATGTGTGTGTGCGTGTGTGCGCGTGTGCGTGTGTGTGCGTGCGCACGCGCACGTGCTTGTGTGTGTGTGTGTAGGGGGGAGGGGTATGCATATAACTAATCAATCGTAATAAACAACTATTATGAAAAAGCATAAACAAGAATTCTGGAAAAACAAAAACAAAAAAACAAAGAAAAACCAACAACAACCACAAAAAAAAACAAAAAAAAAACAATAACCAGCCCCAGAAACATCAAACAGCAAAAATACCAGCTTTCCAATTCATATAACTTGAAGCTATCCTTATATCAGAGGAGTCTGAAAATAGGAGTATGGCTTAATGACAATACAATTTCTTTCATTAATGGAATGTCTTTAAGAATTTGCTGCAAGCTACGGACTGGGAAGGCAGTTAAGATGTTTTTCAGATCTCTGCATCGTAAAAGAATGTGATCATTGGTAAGATTTTCACCACAGATACATGTTGCTTTTTTTAAAAATTTCGTTCTAAAAGCATTGAGCTTAAACCTGTATATAAGAGATACAACATTTCTATATTCATGTAAATTACGATATTTGATCTTATCAAAAGATAATACATGGGCTACATCATCACTCCAGGAATAACCGGTACTTTGTAGTTTCTTTTTAAAGTGTTTCCAGCATGCATTTTGTAACATGCTATAGCCCTCATGGATGGATAGAGGAACACTTATGCTGCAAGACCCATCGATATGCTCAGCTCCACATTTTGCTTTTCTGTCAACTTTTTCATTAAAGTAAATACCACAGTGCGAGGGTATCCAGCAAAAGGTAACACCAGTGCCTCGTATCATCAGAAAATGAATTAGATGACTAATCTCAATTATGAAATCTTGTCTCACTTTTGAACTGAAGTTTCTCAGGGCAAGTAAGACTGACCTGGAATCAACACAGAAAAGTATTTGAAATATGTCTTTAGGAAAATCTAAAAGATAATACAAAGCCATCAAAATAGCAGACAATTCAGCTGTAAAAATAGATCGATTTTTTCCTACATAAAATGATCTCTCTATTTTCAAAGATGGTATGACAAACGCTGCACCCGCCTCATTATTGTTCAAAAGGGAACCATCTGTGTAAATTTTTAAATGATTTGGATATGTAGTTTGTATATATTCTTTTACTGATGCGCTAAGAATATTTTCATTACCTTTTTTCGTTAAAAAGGAATAATTTACGTCAAAATTAGCTCTCTTAAGTTCCCATGGGGGACAAGGCGAGGAGTGAATCTTCGATTTAGCTATTTTTGTGGGATTTATATCTGCTTGATCAAATAATTGAGAAGTATAGGTTCTAGCTGTG
>CM054148.1:51103925-51106425 GCA_028751875.1 Rapana venosa | reverse complement strand
GCAAGCTATAAAGGTTCAGGCTTTGGCTCATAACCGCCAAAAAAATTAAAAAATAAATAATGGAATTTAGTGAACACGTCTCCACTATTATATAATATTAGGGTGCCTGAATGACTTTGTGCAGAACTTAGGAAGAGGAAGAAATAGGAGAAGAAAGAAGATGAGGAGGAGGAGGAGGAGGATGGTGAGAAGAAGAACGACGATGATGATGATGACGACGACGATGATGATGATGACGACGACGACGACGACGATGATGATGATGATGATGATGATGATGATGATGATGATGATGATGATGATGATATCACCCCCTAAAATTGCTTCTGGTGTGGAATCAGTCATTTTGTTTTGTTGGGGTTTTTTTTAATTTTCTTTGCCAGAATCTCTTTTATTCTCTGTTAACAGACAATCAAGAAGAAACTTTCAGGGGAAGGGGGAGGGGATGGGGGAGGGGAATTACCACTGACGTTAACTCTAGGGGGAAAATTCCCCTGGAGCGGACATCTTGGTGGTCGTTTGAACCTGGGTTGTCAGATCGCAAGCTCCTTGTGGGGAAGCATGGGGGCCTGTCAGTATAAATAGTCTCCCCGCTCTCTGAAAACTCCCTCTTTTCTATCCCTCTCTTTGTTTCTGCCTCGTTCCTTTTCTTCCTGTCACTACCTCCTTCTTGTCTACTTTCTACTTTTTTGGTCCATTCTCCCAGCCCCTTTTTTTCCCTGAAAGACTTAAAAGAGAACAATTCTCTCTCACGCCCAAGTCGGATGTGCTGAGCCTGACTTGTCAGGCGCTTTAATGAACGGGAAGGGCAACGCGTTTTGGCTTATATAACAGACAGCATTACCTGCTGTCTGAGCGTTCCACCATGATGAAGACAGAGAAGAAGATGATGACAAGCACAAGATTCTGACCACTAGGCTATCCAGCCTCCCCCCCCCCCCCCCCCCCCCCCCCCCCCCTCCAGCCCCCGTCCTTTCCATCTGAAGAGGTATGGGGGATCCTTCAAATTCAGCTGACCCAAAGCACACTGCTTGAGAAAAAAAAAACGCAATGCAGTGCTTCAACAATTTCCTTAGAAGTCCAACAACAAGTCAGCTCATTATCATGGCAGCACTAGCAAATTGCCCAAAGCTCATAAAATTATGCAGCAGAAGTCCTTCAGGATTTGAACTCCACATAAAACAAGAACAAACAAAACAACAACGGCCAAAAACCCACCTAAAGTCTAAGGTTTTACAAATGAATGAGCTACCTTCCCACGCTTATTACGTTTTCAGAAATAACTAGGGACAGGGTTTCTTTCTGTGTGGACTGTTGTGGTCCTTGTTCCTCGTTGTTGGCTTCAGTTTTACGTCTGTTCACTTCTAGTTTCTTGTGTTGCAATGATGCTTATCCAGTTTTCCGTCACCAAGAAAGGAATGGCTACAGTACTGACGGCACCCAGGCTTACTGAGCTTAAAATGAACGTGAGGAGGAAGCTAGAACTTTGCTAACCAGGACACAGGAATAGCACATCTCTAACAGCCATGACAAACTTTCATAACTCTGATTTTCTGAGCTTATAGAGTTGGTTTGGTTTTATGGGGGGGGGGGGGGTCTTTCTTCATTGATTCTTGTTTGAGTGTGGAGATTTGTGCCTAATGTTTGTGTGTGTGTGTGTGTGTTTTGTGTAGAGGTGTGTGGTTATTGCCCTTTTGTACATTTGTAGGTGTGTGTTTTGAAATTTAAGATTTTTATAACGCTGTGGGGTTGCGCTGGCCTGACTTGTCAGGCGCTTAATGGAAGTGCAATGCATTTTCGCTCAAATGACAGACAACAGCGAGGACGAAGAAGAAGAAGAAGAAGAAGAAGAAGAAGAAGAAGAAGAAGAAGAAGAAGAAGAAGAAGAATGATGATGATGATGATGATTCATTTTACTTCACGTAGATTTCAAATGTTCAGAGGGGTTATTGATCTCTTTCTCCTTGCAAAGTTAGAAGAAAGTCTTTGGATGAGACTATAAACCGAGGTCCTGTGTGCGCAAAACATCTTGCGCGCACGTTAAACCCTGTTCTGCTTTTTGGAAGAGTAAGCCATTGTGTGCCAAGGGAACCGATGACAATATTTACAAAACTGCATACACATGGGGGCTGGATAAAAACAAAAACAAAAAAACACACATGAGTGCTTATTCCATTATCCTCGAAATAAAAGAATACATAAAATAAATAAAAATGAGATCTATTGGAAGTAAGACTCGATGGTGGCATCAAGGGATATTTTTCAGTAGATAATAACTATGTACTCTGTGTTGACACCTGAAGAAGTTGTGATAATACCTGTGAGAAGCTGACACTTGGTCCATGTCTCTCCACTTTAACCTTTGTTCTTTACTAGAGATTTTTTGTCACTTTGTACATTTCCAGGTGTGTGTATTTGTGTAGAGGTGTGTGATTTATTGTCGCTTTGTACATTTCTAGGTGTGTGTGTTTGTGTAGAGGTGTGTGGTTTATTGTCGCTT
>CM054148.1:51093925-51098925 GCA_028751875.1 Rapana venosa | reverse complement strand
ATAGAGAAACAGCTTAGGACTAGAAAAATTGTGAAGAACTGTATGGAGCAAAAGCGAGGGACAAAACACACAAACAACCCACAAATCATTCATTCCGAACATTATCTCCCCTCCCACTGCGGCAGGTGGCGTTGTGAAAATAATTATAAGGTCTGCACGCTCCAAGTTATGACCCTTAGCTGTCATGGGGGAAGCAGTAGAACGAATCGCTCAGACTGACTTATACAGGTGGGTGGGGGGGGGGGGGGGAGGTTTAATGCTGATTTTGTTGTTGTTGTTATTATATATATGCTTGTTTGTGGAGATATCTGGTTATTGTCTTTTGCGCAGTACAGTCATGTCATATCCTCATATATCAGTGTGATTGTGTGTGAATATGGATTTGAATGGGAATGTTTTGATTCATGTCTCACCATCATATAATATGATCAGCGTGATTTTGCACGAATATGGATTTGAATGGGAATGTTTTGGAAGTGATCTTTTACTGTCAGTCTTTGCCATAGAAATGGCCGTTTTAGCCAAGATTCTGGACATATTGTGTCATCTTTGTTTTCTTTGTATTTTTGACTTATTCTTCTGTTGGCTTTATCTTTCCAGACTGCCCATAGAAATGAAAGATTTTGGCCAAGTTAAAACAGCAGTTGACGGACGCTATAGCCGAGTGGTTAAGACTGTTCGAATTGAACCCCATGGGCCCATGAAGTCGTGGGTTTGAATCTCAATAGCGTCAGGTGAATTTAAGATGGGGATTTTTTTTAGGGTCTCCCAGGTCAACTTCAAGTGCATACCTGCCAGTGCCCTCACCCCTTTCGTGTATACACACATGCAGAAGATCAACTAATGACGTTTAAGATCCCGTAATTCAGGTCAGCGTTTGGTGGGTTATGGAAACGTAAACATACCCAGCATACATCCCCGAAATCGGAATGCCGATACCTTCATGGCGGGCAAAAAGTGGTCGCATAAGCAAAATCTCACCATCGGTGAACCTCAAAGCCCAGGAAGGAAAACACCCCATTTGTTTTGTGTGTTTCCTGTGTGTGTTATTCTTCCTGTCTGTTTATTTGTTCGCTCGTTATATGTCTTTGGGGTGTAGGGTGGATCGGTGGTCTAGAGGTAAGGCGCCTGTCTAGAAAGCAAAAAGTCCGGGTCGGAAGTGTGCGGTGGTTCGTATCCCGTTTGGACCCGAAACTTTTTTCCCATCCATTAGATCATGAGTGGTGGTCTAGGCGCTAGTCTTTCGGATGAGACGACAAACCGAGGTCCAGCGTGTTGCACATAATTATTTAGCGCACGTAAAAGAACCCACGGCAACAAGAGAGTTGTCCCTGGCAAAATTATGTAGACAAAAGCCACTCTGATAGGGAAACAAATACTGTTGCAGACAGGGAAAAAAAGAAAAATGGGTGGCGCTGCTCTTGTGGCGCCGTGCTCTCCCCGGGGAGAGCAGCCCGAATTTCACGGAGAGAAATCTGCCGTGACTTAAAGTGGTATAAATAAATAAATAGGGGGCTCTGGTTGAGGTAGTACCCGTGATGTCTGGCTGTTGCTGCACCCTACCTGGAAGGATGGACGGCATCACTGGTCCTCAGCCATCTCCTAAACCTCTCACCTGCTAGCTCTAAGTGCCACACCCCGGGACCTCGCCTCAGCAGAAATACTTGCAACACCAGCAAGATATTTACCACGTCTTTTGTAGACTTTAAGAAGGCGTTCGATAGAGTCTGGCATGCAGCTGTGTGGGCAACCATGAGGCTGTATAACATCAATGCCAACCTGATCAGAACCATTGAGTGCCTCCATGACAAGGCATCCAGTGCAATTTACCATGACAGCAACATAGAAGATTGGTTCCAAACCACAGTTGGAGTGCGCCAAGGATGTCTGCTCTCTCCCACCCTCTCCAACATCTTTTTAGATAGAAAAATGGCTGATGCACTTGAAAATCACGAGAGAACAGTCAGCATTGGAGGCAGAACAATCACGAACTGACGTTTTGCCGACGACATCGACGGCCTAGCTGGAGAAGAGCAATAGCTGGTCAACCTGGTCAATCACCTTGATGAAGCTTCGTCAGCATATGGCATGCAGATCAGTGCAGAGAAAACTAAGTTGATGACAAATAGTTCCAATGGAATCAGCACTCACATAATTATAGACGACAAAAAAATAGAGACCGTCTATAGCTTTAAATATCTGGGAGCTATAGTATGGGATGAAGGATCAAAACCTGAAATTCTCTCCAGGATAGTCCAGGCCACAGCTGCAAATGACCAAACTGGAAGTTCTCAGGAACGACAAGAATATCGCCATTAGAATGTGTTATATTTTAGACAGTTTATTCCAATGAACTTTTTACCAACCCATACGATCCAGTCTTTCCTCTGTTTTTCTCCTGATTGTTTTGCCTATGTATGTAGCAAGTCAATTTTTCGTGTCTTATCAAATTTGTTTCTCATTAGTACTTTAAGTCGATGCCGGGGCATGTCAGTATGAATAACATCCCCCACCTTCTGAAAATTCTGTGCTAGAAATTTCCTCTTTTCTATCCCTCTCTTTCTTTCTGCTTTGTTTCTTTTCTTCTTGTCGCCTCCTTGTCTATTTTCTGCCTTCTTGGTCCACTCTCCTGCCTTTTTTCCCAGAAGGACTTAAAAGATAACAGTTCTCTCCCATGCCGAAGTCGGATGTGCGGGGCCTGACTTGTCAGGCGCTTAACCTCAGCGCAACGCATTTTCACTCATATGACCGAAAACAGTGGTTGCTGTTCGAGCTTTAGAAGAAGAAGTACATGAAATGCGAATCTGACGGGTTTTACTCCAAAGATTTTTTTTAACCTGGGGAGAAGGACGGTGATTACATTTTATTTTATAATTATGTCGTTTAGCTGCAATTATCTCTACACCCGATTTCTTTTTTTTTAACAAAGCAGAACAATTCAATTTGTTAAAACTACTTTGTGAATGGTTGCATGTGTAAGAATAGGTTGAATGCCAGCGCTTTGATTTGTTTTTACAAGATATAGCGCTGTATAAATTCCAATTACTTTTTTTCTTGTTCTTGTCATTATTATTATTATTATCATCATCATCATCAGCAGCAGCAGCATCATTCTTCTTCTTCTTCTTCTTCTTTGTAGTAGTAGTAGTAGTAGTAGTAGTAGTAGTAGTAGTAGTAGTAGTAGTAGTAGTAGTAGTAGTAGTAGTAGTGTTCTTGTTGTTCTTGTTGTTCTTGTCATTATAATTATTTTTATCATCACAATCGTCATTATCATCATTATCACTATCACCATTATCATTATCATTCTTTTTTATTATCATCATCATCACCACCATCATCATCATCATAATCATCATCATTAAAGCTGATACCTTCAGGATCTATAACATTTTTCAGACCCAAAAAGACCAAACAAAGGAAACTCACCGTATCTAAAGTCTATACCAGCTCGCAATCTGCCATCCCGGATTCGATTCCCGTTCAAGGGGATATTTTCCTCTGGAGTTAATATCAGTGCAGACTCCACTCTCCCCCAAAGTCCTTCGGATGAGACTATAAACCGAGGTCCCGTGTGCGAACGCACGCAGAACATCTTGCGCACACGTTAAATCCTGTTCCGCTTTTCGTGCCGGTGGAAACAGATGACAGAATTCACAAATCCGCATACACACGGGGACTGGATGTAAAAAAAAAGCACATAAGTGCTTATTCCATTATCCTCTATATAAAAATAAAATAAAATATTTAAAAAATATAAAAATAAAATTGAAAATATACCCACGAATATTATCTCCAGGACATGGGGGAAAAAATCTCTTCAGCAGAGATTTGAACCCATGCCCTGAGCTACCGTTAGATCAAGACTCTTACCACTATGCTGAACCCCCCACCCCCACCAGGGCCCCAATAAAAAAAAAATGATTTGGATAGAATTTGAGCCGGGTATCTAAAACCTTAGGGGTCGACCACCTCGTTCATTTTGTTTCTCACAAACTGCAGGACATATGGAATGAAAACTGTGTATATTCAGAGTTGTCGATTAAATTGTCATCTGTGTTGTAGTTTTGAGGTGGGGTGGGTTGGGTTGGGTTGGGTGTGATATGATATGATTGCTATTGGGTTTTTATTTGGTTGTTGTTGTAAAGCACGGGGGATCGGGAAGGAATAGGCGAGGAAGAAGGGTGTGTGTGTGTGTGTGTGTGTGTGTGTGTGTGTGTGTGTGTGTGTGTTCTTTGATTTAACGTATTTTCACATTAAGGAATATTAGTGGTGGGTGTGTGTGGTGGTGGAGGTAAGGGGTGGAGTGAATGCGCGCGTGCGTGTATGTGTACCAATTCAATTGCGTTCCGATGATAATAATTCGTTCGTCTCAAAATGTCACTTAATACAATATTGATATGAAAAAAACCTCATTGTTTGCTTAGCAGATTATGTTTTAAAATGTTGTTATTTATTTATGACCGGGGGGGGGGGGGGGATTGACCTGGAAAGAGCTCAGTGGACAAGTGGCTGACCAGACACAGAGAGCACTGACCGTTGGTCACTGTAAACACAGACATAAATCAAACATCGGGTGACAGAGCCATTTCTTTCCCATTTCTACGCTCCGAGGTTTACCGATGCTCAGCTTTTGCCTCTAGGACCAGTTCTGCCCACCATGAAGGTAGCCACATTCCGACTTCAGGGGATGTATGTTGGGTATGCTCGCGCTTCCGTGACCCACACCAAACGCTGATAGGAATTACTGGCATCTTTAACGAGTGTGTTTGATCTTAAGGCACTAGCAGGTGTGCACGTGAAGTTGACTTGGGAGATCGTAAACATCCCCCCCCCCCCCACACACCTTAATCCATCAGACGCCTGCGAGGATAGAGAGATATAATCTGTTTGTCTTTCTGTGACAATCTTTGACGTATTAGAAAGCATAAAAATGCAAATGAATTCTAGAACACGTGATCTAGACAAGTTAGATGCGGGGGTTATAAAACTCTCTAGTCCGG
>CM054148.1:51068925-51088925 GCA_028751875.1 Rapana venosa | reverse complement strand
TAGACAAGGAGGAGGTGGTGACAGGAAAGAGAAGGAGAAAAGGAGAAACAAAGAGGGGAGAGATAGGGAAAAAGGGGCGTCAAGGTCAACTGTTTACTGTTTATCCAAAACCAGGCAACTTTGGTCCGATTATTAGAGCATCATTTTTGTCAGGGCAAAATAAAGCGCGAGCTACTTTTCGGCGAAAAATAGAATTAATTATTTTTTTAAAAATATTTTTTAGACATATACAAAGCTACAAAATGGATACTACATTGCAACAAATGGGTATCTATAGGGACAAGTCTCTAGCAACACATATACTACTGGAGAACGCATACAACAGCAATCTTGTACCAGATATAGCAAATGTAGACTACCTTGCCGACAACAATGGAAGAACATATCTACAACCCCTAGAAGGTATTCCAACCTTTGTAGACGATCTATATGTGTTCGGCTATCTACAAGAAAAAGAATGCATGAACTCTCGTGGAAAGATATCTTGTATATCTGGAAAGGGTGGTTCTGCACAACTTGTAGTGTCTAGAATATCTTCTGCAATACTAGACCTTGTGGATGGACAACATATACATACAAAAATAACGCAAACACTATCTGCACAACCCCCAGGGAAAACAAGTACCATACGCACTACCATTGCAAGAATAGAAAGAGAGACAGACTACAGAGCAAAACAAAACTGGCTACGACAACATCCAGATACAAGACTATATGCTCTGTTTGTTGCAAAACTAGATGTATCAGAAATACCAATACAACAACTACACAATATACTACCAACCTTCGAAGAAAGACTTGCCGCAAATGGATATGGCATCTACTCCATTGACTACACTCGAGACTTCTCTGGCACTCTAGACAGACAATCTCTTGTAGACTATCTATGCCAAGAACACGACTTTGGGTCTATCTGCTAGCACAAAACATCTGTCTAGTGCTTTGGCAAAGTTGGTATATTGGCGTACAGCTGGTTGTACAACAAATAGTGGAGGAAGTATTTCTAGCACACTATCTACTAGCATATCTGCTGTCTCTGGTGTTCTATTTGTGCATGCATAGAGAGAGACTTCTATGCGAGTACAACCGCGAGATTGGGTGTCTGGGTGTAGAAATGTTTTGCGTAGTTGTTTGTTTGGACAGTCTACATAGTCTGCAAGATGTCCACCAAAATGTTCTCGTACTTCTCCTGCTTCTATGTTAGATACTATCTTGTTGTACACTTTTGTACGCATTGTGTACCCATTGTGTGTAGATATCCACGTGCAAACATGGTTGCCTACCGAGTCTGTGTTGTCTAGTATGGTTGGTGTGGTGCTTTCCATTGCTGCTGCAAATGTTCCTTGTGTACGAAAGTCGTGTTCTTGGCATAGATAGTCTACAAGAGATTGTCTGTCTAGAGTGCCAGAGAAGTCTCGAGTGTAGTCAATGGAGTAGATGCCATATCCATTTGCGGCAAGTCTTTCTTCGAAGGTTGGTAGTATATTGTGTAGTTGTTGTATTGGTATTTCTGATACATCTAGTTTTGCAACAAACAGAGCATATAGTCTTGTATCTGGATGTTGTCGTAGCCAGTTTTGTTTTGCTCTGTAGTCTGTCTCTCTTTCTATTCTTGCAATGGTAGTGCGTATGGTACTTGTTTTCCCTGGGGGTTGTGCAGATAGTGTTTGCGTTATTTTTGTATGTATATGTTGTCCATCCACAAGGTCTAGTATTGCAGAAGATATTCTAGACACTACAAGTTGTGCAGAACCACCCTTTCCAGATATACAAGATATCTTTCCACGAGAGTTCATGCATTCTTTTTCTTGTAGATAGCCGAACACATATAGATCGTCTACAAAGGTTGGAATACCTTCTAGGGGTTGTAGATATGTTCTTCCATTGTTGTCGGCAAGGTAGTCTACATTTGCTATATCTGGTACAAGATTGCTGTTGTATGCGTTCTCCAGTAGTATATGTGTTGCTAGAGACTTGTCCCTATAGATACCCATTTGTTGCAATGTAGTATCCATTTTGTAGCTTTGTATATGTCTAAAAAATATTTTTTAAAAAAATAATTAATTCTATTTTTCGCCGAAAAGTAGCTCGCGCTTTATTTTGCCCTGACAAAAATGATGCTCTAATAATGTTATATTATAACATTGTGCTGTCACTGTCCATTATGAATTTATGTGTTGTGCGAATGCGTGTGTCGGCATTCCAAAGGTTGTGAATGCCGGAAATCATCTCCTCTGCCCATGCTTCATTAAAGCATCCGGATAAAAGTGCACTATGCTTTAATGGAGCCTGGGCAGAGGAGATGGTTTTGCACTTTTTTTCTGTTTTAATCAAAAATAAATTAGTATTACTTTCAGTTTTAGTAGAGAGAAAGGGAAAAAGGGGCATCAAGGTAAACTGTTTAGTTTTTATATAAAACTATGCAAGTTTTGGTTCGATGAGGCGAAGCCGAATCGGACCAAAGTTGCCTGGTTTTGGATAAACAGTAAACAGTTGACCTTGACGCCCCTTTTTCCCTATCTCTAGGGGGATAGAAAAGTGGAATTCCTAGCACAGAATTTGCGGGAGGTGGAGGTACTATTTATACTGACAGGCCCCGGCATCTCCATGGAGGTAGCAAGGATTCCATTTTTGAACGTGCCCTTTTTTATCCTTTTTTTTTTAAACTTCTGTTCCACAGGTAAAGCTCTGAGGTCCACTCACGGTGATATTTTTACGTATGGGACCGTTTTGCTAACTATTAAGGTAGCCGCATTCCGACTTCGGGGTGAAGGTGCTTTAGATGATCTGCAAATACTGAACCTGCCAATAGAAGCTCTAGCCCCTTTCCACTTCTGCCATCTAACAAAAAAAATCTCTGGGTTTTGTTTGTTTGGTGTTTGTTTTGTTTCGTTTTTTTGTTTCGCTTTGCTTTGCTTGTTTGATTGGGTGTTTTTTTCAGGGGGGGGTGGGGGTGGCTGGTTTGCTTTTTGTAATGAAAACAGGAATGATTTTACTTGATTTGACTTGACTTGACTTGATTCTCACTCCTAGATTTTGCCAAATGTATTTTTCTTTTTAGGGGACGGGATAGCTCAGTGGTCGGAGCACTCGCTTTCCCCCAGCCAAGGTTAAGCAGCATCGAGAGTGGTTACCACTTGGACGGGTGACCGTTTGCGCGCCTTGGCTTCAGTACAGTCCCCCAATTCACCTAGCTGTAAATGGATACCTGCCTCTTTAGGGACAGGGAAGGTAAAGCAGTGAGGGAGAAGAGATGGGCGCCGCCCTCAATATGCTGGCCCCTGGAGAAGTGAGGTATCTGATGCCTCGCTCCCCTACGACCTTATAGGTTATGGGACACCTTTACCTTTATATATATTTTTAAAGTAACAACGTTAGGACACATGAAGAATGACGAACATTTGATACCTAGTTGGTTTACTTTATTAACTTCGTATTATATCATATTTTCAGCCTTTACACAAACCATCACCCTGTCTGCTCCTCTTCGAACATGTATGTTGTTTTTTGGCAGGTGTAGAAAGGTAACAGTAATTGTGCCCCATAACCTATGCGGTCATTGGGGAGCGAGGCATCAGAGACCTCAACTTTACCAGGGGCAAGCTACCATATTGAGGGCAGCACCCATCTTCTCTCCCTCGTTGCTTTACCTTCCCTGACCATAAACAGGGCAAGTACCCATTTACAGCTAGGGTGAACTGGGGGACTGTACTGAAGCCAAGGCAGCGCAAACGGTCACCCATCCAACTGGTAACCACGTTCAATGCTGCTTTAACCTTAGCTTGGGGGAAAGCGATGCTCTGACCGCTGAGCTATCCCGTCCGCGTACTGGTTCAAAACACACAGATGTTTGAAAACATGTTATTAGTAACAAGTAGGGTATAAATTTTGTACCGTAGTGGTACTTAATGTTCAGTACTTCATCATTCGGTTGTCACATCGTGACCAGTCTCAATGCAGATCGAATATCAGAAAAAAAGATTTCATTTTTGAGGCGGTGGGGGGTTGGGTGTGGGGGGTAGGGGTGAAGGTGGGGGGAGGGGTATGCTTTATGGTGGTTGTAGCTATAAATTTAACCTGGGGGTGGGGCTTAAGTGGGCGTGTGTGTTTGGGGAGGAGGGGAGGTGGGGGAGGGGGGAGGTGTGTGTGTGTATGTCAGGTTTGAGTGTCAAAGTCCTCGGGATGAGACTATAAACCGAGGCCCCGTGTGCGAACGCATGCAGAACATCTTGCGCACACGTTAAATCCTGTTCCGCTTTTCGAAAGAGTAGGCCATTGTGTGCCAGTGGGAACAGATGACAAAATTTACAAAACCGCATACACACGGGGACTGGATGTAAAAAAAAAAAGCACATGAGTGCTTATTCCATTATCCTCGATTAAAAAAAAAATCTGATCGCTTTAATTTGTTGCTTTACAAAATTCAGCGCTATATAAATTTCATAAATTATTATTATCATTATTAATATTATTATTATTATGTGTTGTTGTCGTTGTTGTCTTCAATTTCATATCTGTTCACTCTCAGTGATATTAGATGATATTAGACTCTCTCTCTCTCTCTCTCTCTCTCTCTCTCTCTCTCTCTCTCTCTCTCTCTCTCTCTCTCTCTCTCTCTCTCTCTGTGTTGTTATTGTTGTTGCTATTGTTGTTGCTGCTGCTGCTGATGATGATGATGATGATGTCATCTTCGATTTCATATTTGTTTACTCTCAGTGATATTAGACGATGTTAGACACGGTGTGTGTGCGTGTGTGTGTGTGTGTGTGTTGTGTGTGTGTGTGTGTGTGTGTGTGTGTGGTATCGTTTGTAGTGTGTTGTGTGTGTGTGTGATGTGTGTGTGTCGTTTGTGTTGTGTGTGTGTGGTGTGTGCGTGCGTGCGCGCGCGCGCGTGTGTGTGTGTGTGTGCGTGTGTGTGTGTGTGTGTGTGTGTGTGTGTGTGTGTGTGTGTGTGTGTGCGCTGTGCGTGCGTGTGTGTGTGTGTGTGTGTGTGTGTGTGTGTGTGTGTGTGTGTGTGTGTGTGTGTGTGTGTGTTCAGGCACAGTTTCATAACAGTGTACCTGTGTGACTGTGAGGATAAATGGAAGAGTCGTGTGTCGCATCTTGTTTTCGTTTCAAACTGAAATGGGTAGCGCTTTCACGATGTGTACTGTACTTACAGACACCTGTTCCTTCCTACCTTCGTCTGTCTGTCTGTCTTTCTGTCTGTCTGTCTGTGTGTCTGTCTGCCGCTATCTGTTTGTCTGTCTGTCATTTATCTCTGTGTGTCTGCGTCTCTCTCTCTCTCTCTCTCTCTCTCTCTCTCTCTCTCTCTCTCTCTCTCTCTCTCGCTCTTTCTCACTCTCTCTCGCTCTCGCTCTCGCTCTCTCTCGCTCTCTCTTGGTTTTCTTGTTGTTCTTGTTGTTTGTTTTTCTCTGTTTTTTCGTTTTTTCTTCTTTTTGTTGGTTTGTTTTTTTCTTTTTCTTTTGTTTGTTTGTTTGTTTTGGTTGGGGGGTGTTTTGGGGGTGGGGGTGTGTTTTTAGGGTTTTCTTGTATTTGTTTGTTTGTTTTTTGTTGTTGTTTTTTTGGGGGGAGGGGTTGAAAGGGGTTATTTCCCTTTGTTTCTACTGTGTGTTTAAAAGTATTGGGTTATTATTAAGATGTATCCTACGGGCGGGAAATGGATGTAAAAAAGCACATGAGTGCTTATTCATTATCCTCAAATAAAAGAATTTGCATTCTCTCTCTCTCTCTCTCTCTCTCTCTCTCTCTCTCTCTCTCTCTCTCTCTCTCTCTCTCTGTTTGTGTTTGTGTCGTGTGTGTGTGTGTCGAGTGTGGGGGGGAGTGTGTACGCACGCGCGCGCGCGTGCTTGTGTATGCGTGTCTCTCTGTGTGTTTGAGAGAGATTTCATTCTTTTATTTCGAGGACAATGGAATAAGCACTCAAATGCTTTTTTTTTCACATGCACTCCCCGTGTGGATGCGGTTTTGTTAATTTTGTCATCCGTTCCCATCAGCACACAGTAGTCTACTCTTCCGAAAAGCTGAACAGGTTCCAACGTCTGCTCAAGATGTTCTGAATGTGTTTGCACATGGGACTTCAGTTCATAGTCTTATTCAAAGGACTTAAGGGGCGGGGGAGGGGGGGAGGGAGGATGGAGCCGGCACTGATGTTGCCTCTAGTTGGGGGAGAGTGGGGGGGGGGGGGGACCCTTGAATGGGATTCGAACCCAGATCAGCAGATCGTGTGCGTCATGTACAGTACTCTAACCAATAGAGGGGAGAGAGAGAGAGAGAGAGAGAGAGAGAGAGAGAGAGAGAGAGAGAGAGAGAGAGAGAGAGAGAGAGAGAGAGAGAGAGTGAGAGAGAGAGAGAGACAATGACAATGACAATGACAATGACAATGACTTTTTTTAATTTTTGAGGTTAATGAATAAGCACCCATGTGCTTTTTTTACATCTAGTCCCCGCCCTTAGGGATATATAATTATGATAATAAAATAAAATAAACCCAATACCAATACACTTACACAGTAAACGGGGAAAAATACCCCCACACACACACAAAAAAGCACTGAAAAAGAGAGAAAAAAGCAACAACAAATAGTAAGAGAGAGAGAGAGAGAGAGAGAGAGAGAGAGAGAGAGAGAGAGAGAGAGAGAGAGAGAGAGAGAGAGAGAGAGAGAATGACAATAACAATGACAAATTCTTTTATTTCGAGGATAATGAATAAGCACCCATGTGCTTTTTTACATCCAGTCCCCGCCCTTAAGGATATATATGATAATACAATAAAGAAGAGAGAGAGAGAGAGAGAGAGAGAGAGAGAGAGAGAGAGAGAGAGAGAGAGAGAGAGGGGGGGAGAGAGAGAGAACTGGAACTTGAAAGATTTATTCACAAAAAGGCCATTGGCCCATACATGAAGGGGGGTTGCCCAACTGCTTAGTATTTTAGTGAGAAAAATAAGGAAAAGCACAAAAAAAACAAAATGTTATTGTATAACCACAACCACCACAACAAGAATCAATTTTTTAAAATATGGCTTAAGAAACCAAGATATCTCTTATTCTAAAGGCTTTACACTAATATAAAGCGAGGCTGCCCACAATCTCAGGGTGACTAGATGTTATGAGTAAACAGAATCTAAACTATATTTTACCCGAATGTAATTTTGTCTAACATCTTCGTAATGTTGTCTAACATCTTCGCACGCGACGTGTGTGTGTGTGTGTGTGTGCTTATAGATGCCTTTGCGTTGCACGTGATATGCTGAGAGAGAGGTAGGGAGGGGAGAGAGAGAGAGAGTGAAATTGATTGTTGATACATGTATCTAATTATGTTGATTTATCATACCTTTCCTGTATTGTAAATGCTCTTTCACTTTTCATGTCCATAATTTGTGCTCTTCAGTTTGGAGCGAATTTGTGTTGTGAGTATTTTCCACACGCCCACATCCGCAAGTTGTTGTTTTGTTAAATTCCATGTACCTCTTGGGGGAGGTTCTTGAAATAAAATCTTGAATCTTAATTCTGGACAGCACAGAGAGAGAGAGAGAGAGAGAGAGAGAGAGAGAGAAGAGAGAGAGATGTCTGACGTTTCTTCTCCAGAAATGATCAAACGTTGTCACGTCAGCCTTTCACAACAGTTGTCTGGATTCGCCGACACCATCACAAAATCTAAACCAACAGCAAAGTGATCACAAAGGCAATAACTCTTTCATGGGAACTAACCCTTCTGAAGAAAAGCTGACGCTGTTCTAATTATGGGAGTTCTGTAATTCACACTGAGAAACTGACTTTCATCTCGTAAATAAATCGGTGTCTCATCTTTAATGATGCCTGAATACCTCGTGGAAGGTACTATGTCACACATTATTTATTATTTATATAATTGTGATTTGTGATATAACAACAGTTTATTATACAACACGTTTAATTAAAAAATCTATGACTTTTTTTTAAAAAATTCTTCTTCTTTGTCGTCGAACGCTCAGACAGCAGCTATTGTTGTCTGTTATATGAGCGTAAATGCGTCACGCTGCCGTTAAGCGCCTGACAAGTCAGGCCCAGGGAGTAACCGACTTCAGCAGAGAGAGAACTGTTATCTTTTAAGTTCTTTCTGGGGAAAAAAAAGGCAGGAGAATGGACCAAAAATGCAGAAAATAGACAAGGAGGAGGTGACAGAAAGAAAAGGAACAAGGCAGAAACAAAGAGAGTGGTAGAAAAGAGGAAATTTCTAGCTCAGAAATTCCTGAATGTGGGGATGCTATTTATACTGATAGGCCCTGGCATCCCCCACAGGGGACTTTTTAAATTGTGATTGTGATATTGTTTTGCATTTCCATTAGTTGTATTCTTATCTAATTTTTTTTTGTTATTGTTACTTGCATTATTAGGATTGTTATGCTCACAAAGTCACCATCACCAACTTTTTTTAGGTTTAGAATTACTGAATGTAATTACGTATCAAATTGAAACACACACACACACACACGCGCGCGCGCGCGCGCGCGCGTGACACACACCACACACACAACACACACTGATACGCACACACACTTGCTCATGCACGCTCTCATACACGCTACTACACATGGGAATGCCACACTCTTCAGATGGATCCATTCACATCTTTTCCTTTTTTTATGAATCTGATTTCTCCTTTTTTGAACAGACCTACAATTAAAATCAAAAAATTGTTTAAGTTCCAGATTGTTTCGGGTTTTGGCGGGGAGGGTGCTGGAGGGGTTTTGGGGGGAGGGAGGGGGGTCAGGTTGTTGTTGTGTTTTTTTGTTTTTTGGGTGTGTGTTTTTTTCTTTGGGGGTGGTAGTTTTTTGTCCTAGATTGTAAAAGCTATAGACAAAAATCTCGAAAACGAAGTAACTTATTTAAAAAGACACCAAAGAAAGATTCTGAAAGATATTTCCATTGTCATAAATGCACTTTAAGTCAGTGGAAGTGATTTTTAGAATGCTGCTTCTTGTTCTGTGAACTCTATATCGTTCTTGTTTTTGGATCAAAGATACATTTTCGTTTTCATAGGGTGAAAGCCATTCTGATATACCCGCATCTATTTCATGACGCAAATAATCACTACATTCTTAATCATGGCTATAACCTTAATTGGCTTGGAAGAATTGAGAAAAGGTTAAAATGTCCACAGAAGCTGTTTAAACTTACAGAATTTTTAAAAAAAGAAAAGAAAAACAGTTTGAAAAACGCGTGAGATATTTTTTGGTATGCTACTTTTGAAACTTTTATGTGGTAGTTTTGTATGGGTGTTCAAATCTAAACGGCATTTTCAAACTATGATGTAACTGTCTTAAGAACCTCGATAATGAAACTGGAGACAAACTTATAGAAATCTCTGCGATTTTTCAACTACTGCCGTGTTATTTGCACATGCATGCTTATGCCAGGCTGTTGGGGTTCTGCTAGGTTAAATTGACCTAGAAATACCATATATTTTAAAGCCCGTTCTCTTTTTTTCCGTATATAATAATGCGGTTAAAATATGAATAACCACCCCAAACCCCAACCCCCACCCAACCCAACCCCCAAAAAACATATTTTAAACTTTAAACAATTATTTTTCATTTATTGTTACAGTTGGGTTTTTTCTTTACCTGTTAACAATTCCAGTGCTGCGTTATGAAGCCTGGGGGGTTTAATGGGATTTTCCTATCTCCCAGGTTAACTGCCAGTGCTTTAATCTACTGTGCTATACCTTGAACCGAGGGGATTTTCCTATCTTCCAGCTAGGTCAACCTGATAATGGCAGACCTGCCAGTGCCTTAATCTACTGTGCTTTATCATGAAACAAGGGGATTTTCCTATCTTCCAGGTCAACTAATAATGCAGACCTGCCAGTGCTTTAATCAACTTAGTGTGCCTGCGCAAGCAGACGATGAGGAATGCTCGTTAAAAGATCCTTTAATTATGTCTGTCTGCTAGGCTGCAAATACACGAACCTCGTTATCTGGCGTGTGTCATTTTGTGGCAGTGGCTGGACCAAGAAAGCTGAAAACAGGAGGTAACAGGAAGAAAAAGGAACAAGGCAGAAACAAAGAGAGGGATAGAAAAGAGGGAATTCTTAGCACAGAACTTCCAGACTGTGGCGATGCTGTTTATACTGACAGGTCCCCAGGAGAGACCACTAATAATGATACACACTTGCCCTCCATGTGCTTTTTTTTTTAATCCTGACTGATCCCTGTACAGGTACTCATGGGAGATAACAATTATTACTTCTATGAAAGGTTGTCTCTCTTAGAGCATTGTTGTTTTAAAGAACAGCTATGTGTTATGAGTATGGTGTCAGAAGTGTTGGAAAGTATTTAGTTAGTTTAAGCAACAAACTGCAACCTTCTCCATGAGTAAACCTAGTTAGAATAACAACAATGGCAGAATCTCGTTTACCCCCTCCCCATCCATTCTTGTTAATAATAATAATAATAATAATAATAATAAATGGAATAATAATAATAATAATATAATAATAATAATAATATATGGAATTTATATAGCGCTGAATCTTGTAAAAAAAAAAAAAACCAATTCGAAGCGCTTGCACTCAATCATTTACAGGCATGCAACTCTCCTTAAACATAATAAACAACAGATTTCAAAACCATGCGCGCGCACGTATGCACGCATGCATGCACACACACGCACATACACACACACACACACACACACACACACACACACACACACACACACACACACACACACACTCGGAACAACACTTAGAAGGTGAAAGATGCTGTTGAAAATTAGGGACAGATATGTGGGGGGAAAGTCTCAGGTAGGAAATAAGTGCGTTTTGAGGCTAGATTTGAAGGTATCAAGTGAAGGCTTTTGGCGAAGTGAAAGAGGGAGGTCATTCCATGTGGATGGACCAGAAACAGAGAAGGAGCGACGGCCAACAGTGGTTTGTTTGAATCTGGGTGTTCGAAAGCACAAAGTATCTGCGGCTGAACGAAGGGAACGGGATGGAGTGTACAGATGAAGACAGTTACAGAGATAAGAGGGTGCAGATTTGTGGAGACATTTGAAACAGAGGGTATTGATTTTATACTCCAGTCTTTGTGAGACAGGCAGCCAGTGAAGAGATCGCAGAAGAAGTGATGTGTTCAGATTTTTTTTTTTTTTGTTAAAGCCCGAATCATGGAAAGATTGGCTAGACAGATTTAGAAGGTATGGTCATGCTACCAAACTACATCGTGATAACGGTGAAGTGCAGAGAGACACTCTATTATACGAACACATTTTTAAATCTTCAAGGAAGTTGCCACTGGCCAAGGTGCAAATACACAGATAGAGCCTGAAAGTGACAAAGACTTTGAGACAGTTGTGAAAAAATTCACTGACAACTTCCTAGTTAAGAAAAACGTCATTCCCGAGAGATCCAAATTTCAAGACAGAAGACAGTCAGCAGGTGAGACTGTAGAGGATTTCTACAGAAGCCTGTTAGAACTCAGTCAGTACTGCGACTATGGGGACAGACAACAAGAGCAAATTAGAGATAGACTGGTGGTAGGTCTGCATGATAGAAAGCTGAGAGAAAAACTCCAACTCATTTCATACCTAACCCTAGAGAAAGCGCTGACAATTTCTAGACAACAAGAACAGGTGACCAAGCAGGCACAAGAACAGTCTGAAAAAGACATAAGTGAAACTCTACGAAGAGTTAGGATGTCTAGCAGAAGTTCACACATCACAGACAGAGGTCGCGGTATGGCAAGAAGTCGAGGCTGTGGAAGAGGTAGACAAACCTCTACTTCAGTGAAGAAGCGCTCTAGGTGTGATAGATGTGGATTTGAACACAAAGAAAGGGGGTGTCCAGCATACAACAAAACCTGCCCAAGTGTGGCAAGAAGAACCACTTCGAGAAAATGTGCAGATCTAGAGGGGCGAGAGAAGTTCAAGACTTGCTGTATAATATTGTTCACATTCCCCTTCATAAGGGGCTGAGGCCTATTTGAATAAATCATCTGCGTCTTCGTCTCTCTCTCCTCATCCAGTGAAGTCTTAAAACAATAAAGAATTTTTTTTTTGGGGGGGAGGGGTCTTGTTCTTTTTCTTTGGGGTGAGTGAGGAGGATTTTTAGGGGGGGGGGGGGGATCACTGCTGTTGCACACTCTACATAAATAAAACAGCTGTGGTTGCAAGGAGTGGAACAGTGTAGTGGTTAGAATCTCCACCTTGTGTTTTGACTGTAAATAAGGGTAGGGTGGAGGTTCCACTCTCCACTGAGACCCCCGTTCTCTGTTGCGTTTTGTTTGTGTTTTTGGTTTGGTTTTGGGGTTTGTTGGGTTTTTTTGTGGGTTGTTTTTTTTGGGGGGGGGGGTATTTGTATGTTTGGGGATTTTTTCTTTGCGTTGGGTTGCCTAGGGTTGCGTTGCGCTCAGTTGCCATGCTGTGTTGTGTTTCGCCACGGAGATTCGAACGTTAAGGCAAGGTCTTCTACATGCGTTAGCACACGGGCCTCGGTTTGTTGTCTCATCTGTAATAATCACCATCACGGTATCATCACCATCATCATCACCATCATCATCACCATCATCATCATCATCATCATCATCATAACAATGTATGTAATTCATATGGCGCTGAATCTTGTAAAGCAGCAAATCAAAGGGCTTACATTCAAATCAATTACACTCATGCGATCTCGCGCGCCCACACACACACACACACACACACAGGTGCGCACGCACAGCACTCTAGGACGGGTGATGGATACGGGGTGATTGATAATTTAAAAGAGTATGGATAGATTATGAGGGGGTAGGTCTTAAGGTAGAAAGTGAGTATGTTTTGAGGTGGATTTGAAAGTGTCGAGCGTAGGCATTTTGGCGAGGGACAGAGTAAGGTCGTTCCCGGTTAATGGACCACAAATAGAGAAAGAGCGACCGCCGACAATGGTTTGTTTGAATCTGGGTGCTCGAAAGTACAGAGTGTCCGCAGATGAACGAAGGGAAGGGGATGGAGCGCACAGGTGAAGACTGTCGCAGGGATCAGAGGGTGCATCATCTGAAGGACTTCAGCTAATCGACTTCAATCCCATGGGGTCCATGAAGTCATGGGATAGCCTAGTGGTTAGAGTGCTGCGCTCGTGATCCGATGGCCCGGGTTCGAGCCTGGGTTAGAGCCACCACCACCGAGACGTCCGTTCAAGGGAAGTTTTCCCCTGGAGTTAACGTCAGTGCTGACTCCGCTCCCCCAAAAGTCTTCCGTCGAGACTGTAAACCCAGGCCCCGTGTGCGAACGCAGGTACAACATCTCGCACACACGTTAAAACCTTTTCCACCTTTCGGAAGAGTAGGCCTGTTGCTGTTGCAGTTTTTGTCGTTGTCATTCTTGTTGATGCAATTATTGTTGCTGTTGTCGTCGCTGTTATCAGTGTTGTTATTTTTAGCATTTGCATTGGAAGGCTGACTGTGGGAGGGATTTTGTGCTTGTTCTCTTGCCCTTACGAGGTGAAAATTCGCTCCTTCCTTCCCCTCCATCCCCTCACTTCTTTCATCTTCTCTCCCTCCCTACCCTTGAATTTCTGTCTGTCTGTTTGTCTGTCTGTCTGTCTGACTGACTGACTGACTGTCTGTCTGTGTGTCTTTATGTCTGTCTGTTTTTCTTTTGTTTCTTTCGTTCGTCTTCTTCGTTTCTTTTCTTATACACTTTTGTAGTATGTGTGTGTAGGTGTGCGTACGTGCATGCGTGGGTGTGGGTGTTTTGTAATGTGCTGTGGTGTGGTGTGTGTGTGTGTGTGTTTTGTGATGTGCTGTGGTATGGTGTGGTGTGTGTGTGTGTGTTTTTAGCGCTTTATAATATATATATATATATATATATATATATTATATATATATATATAATATATATATATATATATATTGTGATTATTATGATTCCATTTGTTTATATGTTTGTCTGTTTACGTGTTTACTCTTTTTTCCCTAGGGGTGGGTGGATGTAAAAAAAAAGTCTTGTACTTATTCTATTATCCTCAGAAAATAATAATCAGGTTATCATTATCGTTATTGTTCTCTCTCTCTCTCTCTCTCTCTCTCTCTCTCTCTCTCTCTCTCTCTCACTCTGTCTCACCACTACCACATTACCTCCACTACCACCACCACCACAATCACCACTACCATCACCATGACCACTACAACCACCATCACCACAATCTCCACACACCACCACCACCACCACCACCACCACCACACCGTTCTCACTGACACTAACAATGCGCGGGTGGGAAGAGACGACAACATTTACAAAACTGCATAGACAAGGGGACTAGATGTAAAAATAAAAAAGTACATGAGTGCTTATTGCATTATCGGCGATATCAAAGAAGAAAGAAAAAAAAGAACTATAAAATGGTGACGACAACGATAACAACAAAAAGAGAACATCTGTCATCTTAGTGTTGAGGGGTGAACTAGGTTCGGGGATAGGGGATGTTAGGACACTGGCACTCCACACTCAAAGGAATGATGTGAGGCCACGCAGGGGTGTTATGGTAACACTGTTTAATTTTATCTACCACACAACACACACAGCTCAAGCAGAAGAACAAAACTGCTGTTTTCCTTCTAAGTCATTCTGTTAGGTTTTACCGCACCACAGCCTAACTCAAGAACAAAGTTGCCTCAGACAGCCAGCAAGAGTCTAACCAGGTTGAACAATTCTTTCTAGAAAAAAAGGGGGGGGAGAGGGGAAGGAAAGGGGGGTTGTAGTTCAAACATTATAGTGCCCCAATATTAATGGTACACAGCCATTCTTCAGATTCTTAATCCGCTTTATCCACATTGCTGTATAAACAACGAACAATGTCACAGCTGCTCGTGTGCGAACGCACACACACACACACACGTACACACACAACACACACAAACACACACAAACACCCACGCATGCACGGACACACACACACACACACACACACACACACACACACACACACACACACACACACACACACACACGTAAGTATTCTTGTGAGAGCTTTATCTTGCTATGAGAGCACGTGCACGCACGCACGCACCCACGCACGCACGCACAGACAGAGAGAGAGAGAGAGAGAGAGAGAGAGGAGAGAGAAGAGAGAGAGAGAGAGAGAGAGAGAGAGAGAGAGAGAGAGAGAGAGATTCTTTTATTTCGAGGATAATGGAATAAACACACGTGGTGGGTTTTTTAACATCCAGTCCTCGTGTGTATGCAGTTTTGTAAATTTTGTCATCTATGAGAGAGAGAAAGAGACAGAGAGACAGACATACACACACACACACACACACACACACCCACACACACACACACCCACCACACACACCCACACACACACACACACACACACACACAACACACACACACAACACCCGTCTAATACACAACTGTGAAAAGACGTTAAATGAATTTGAACACACACACACACACACACACACACACACAGAGTCTACATCTATAAAACAGCCAGGGTTTTGCAGTCTGACCATTCTTTCTCACCAAGTCACTAGGTTACTAAATTCATTTTCAGCAGACGAACATTGCCTGACCACGATGATGATGCTGAAAAGCAACGCTCCATTCCTGATGACCTGCTGCCTTCTTATGGGCATCATCGTTTCATCCGTCGTGAGTTTGTTGCTGCTGTTGTTGTTGTTGGTGGTGGTGGTGGTGGTGGTGGTGGTGGTGGTGGTGGTGGTGGTGGTGGTGGTGGTGGTGGTGGTGGTGGTGGTGTGTTGGTGGTGGTGGTGGTGTTGGTGGTGGTGGTGGTGGTGGTGACATTATTGTTGTTGTTGTGTTGTTTTATCACTATTGCTGTTTTGTGCTGCTGCTGCTGCTTTTGCTGCTGCTGTGCTGCTGCTGTGCTGTTGTTGTTGTTGTTGTTGTTGTTGTTGTTGTTGTTGTTGTTGTTGTTAGTGTTGTTGTTGTGTTGTTGTTAGTGTTGTTGTTAGTGTTGTTGTTGCTACTGTTGTTCTCGTTATTGTTGTTGTTGTTTCTGATGTTGTTGTTGATGATATTGTTGTTACTCTTGTTGTTGTTATTGTTGATGCTGTTGTTGTTGTTGCCTGTTGTTGTTGTTGCTTCTGCTGTTGTTGTTGTTGCTGCTGTTGTTGCCTGCTGTTGTTGTTGCCTGTTGTTGTTGTTGTTGCTGCTGCTGTTGTTGTTGTTGCATGTTGTAGTTGTTGTTATTGTTGTTGCTGCTGCTGTTGTTGTTGTTGTTGTTGCTGCTGTTGTTGTTTTTGCTGCTGCTGTTGTTGCTGTTGTTGTTTTTCCTGCTGCTGTTGTTGTTGTTGCTGCTGCTGTTGTTGCTGTTGTTGTTGTTGCTGATGCTGTTGTTGCTGTTGTTGTTGTTGCTGATGCTGCTTTTATTGTTGCCTTCATGCTTACGTATGATGTTTACTATAAGTGGTAATTATTAGACGTGTGTGTGTGTGTGTGTGTGTGTGTGTGTGTGTGTGTGTGTGTGTGTGTGTGTGTGTGTGTGTGTGTGTGTGTGTGCGTGTGTGTGTGTGGTTGTGTGTGTGTGTGTTTATGCGTCTTTTTCTTTCTCTGTCAAATCACTCTCTTTCCCAGCTGGTAAACGAACCAACACACAGATCAGGTCACACTTTAGACTGGCTTATCACCGATGTTTCACAAGGTCTAGTCACTTCTCAGTCCGTATCTGTCACCGACGAACTACTCTCCGATCATTCTGCCATTCTTTTCTTAATCAACATTGCAAAGCCTAATAGAAAGAAACGCATTACCCCTCGCAACCTCAAAGCCTTAGATATTCAAACTTTTCTTTCTCAAGCTGCTGAACGTCTATCACGAATCCCTGACCATACTGACCCTTTTAAACACTACAATACCGTTCTCAGCCAACTTCTTGATGAGCATGCACCTCCCACTGACCATCTCCTTCCTGATAGGCCCTGTGCACCATGGTACACTCATGACATTCTGGTCGAAAACGCAAACGTCGACAGCTAGAGCGGCAATGGCGAAAAACAAAAACTGAGATAAACAAACAGCTTCTTTGTAAACAAATAAACAAAGTCAAAACCTCAATCCATGCGACGTCTATGAAATCTCTCTTTTCCCTCACATCCACTCTTCTTGGATCTGCGAAGGCTAGCCCTCTGCCTTCTACCTACGACCACTCTGAACTTCCTTCTATATATCTGCATTCTTTTCTGATAAAGTTCGCAACATTCGCTCTAGCTTGGATCAAACTCCTTTTCAGTCAGCAATTTCTTACCCAAATTTCTGGCGCTCCTCTCCTTTTCTTTCATCCATCAAGCGATAAAGAAATCGGGACACTTCTGAAAGAAATGACAATAAAATCATGTGATCTTGATCCTATACCTGCTTTTCTTTTCATTCAGTGCCTTCCACAGCTTATACCCACCATCACAAAAATAGTTAACTCATCCCTTCTTTCAGGAATTTTTCCAACAGCTCTCAAAACTGCAATAGTTACACCTCTACTCAAGAATTACGACCTCGATCCTAACACTCTGAAGAATTATAGACCTGTATCCAACCTACCGTTCATCTCTAAAGTTCTTGAAAAAGTTGTTCTGATACAACTCAACAGCCATCTTCATTCAAACAGTCTCCTTCCCCCTTTTCAGCCTGCCTATCGCGCCAACCACAGCACCAAGACCACCCTAGTCCACACCTTAAACACACTTCTACATACGTCTGATTCAGGACAAATCTGCCTTCTCACTCTTCTTGACATATCTGCAGCCTTCGACACTATAGACCACTCAATTCTTCTCTCCCGTCTCCAAAATACTTTTGGTATTAAAGCCACAGCCCTCACCTGGTTCAGTTCATACCTTGCAGATCAATTCCACACAGTTGCAGTAAACAAGATTCAATCAACACCTGCCAAGCTGGAATGTGGAGTCCCACAGGGATCAGTTCTTGGCCCTGTTCTTTTCACACTATACACTGCTCCTCTTTCACACATAATAAATCGTCATCAGATCAGCCATCATTTCTATGCAGACGACTCTCAGATTCTTAGCAGTGATACTCCTGAAAATCTGCCTTCTCTCTTGATTAATATGTCCTACTGCCTTCAAGATATCCAAAATTGGATGATACAGAACAAGTTACAGCTAAATGCAGATAAAACCGAAGCCATGTTTGTAGGGACCAAACACAAACTCTCTTCCATCACAACAGCTTCAATAGAATTCGGCAATACGTCTGTCCCTCTAACTACTGCTGTGAAATATCTAGGGGTCATTATAGACAACACACTCTCCATGCAAAAATTCATCACCCAAACCTGTCAGTCGTGCTACTATCAATTGTGGCACATCAGTGCAGTTCGAAAGTACCTGTCCACTGGTGCAACATCCAAACTAGTCACGTCTCTCATTCTCTCACGTCTGGACTATTGCAATTCTCTTCTGACTGGTCTGCCAGCATCATGTATCCACTCCCTTCAACGTATACAAAACTCTGCAGCTCGCCTATTCGTCAGAAAGAGAAAATCTGAGCACATTACTCCTCTCTTGCGACCTCTCCACTGGTTGCCTGTGCCACAGAGAGTAAACTATATAAGATCAGTACCCTCTGTTACAAATGTCTTCATAAAACAGCACCTTTCTACCTCTGTGAATGTCTTCACCTGTACACTCCTTCTCGTTCCCTCCGCTCTGCTGTGGATGCCTTGTGCTTAAGAATACCTAGATTCAACCGGGTCTACCGTTGGCCATCACTCTTTCTCTACTTCTGGTCCATCGATCTGGAATGACCTCCCTCTCTCCCTTCGCCAAAAACCTTCTTATGACGCTTTTAAAATCCGGCCTCAAGACACATTTATTTCAAACCTAAGATCCTCCTCTCTTGTTCCATTTCATTTTTGTCCTGCCCTCAACAGCTAAAACCCCATCATCCTGCCAAGTGTACAACCTTTATGTGTGTGCATGAGTGAGTGTGTGTGCGTGAGTGTGTGTGTGTGCGTGCGTGCGTGTGCGTGCATGCGTGTGTGTATACATTTGAATTTATAAGGCTGCATGTGAATGAGTAAGATGAATGAAAGCACTTTGATTTGTTTTTTGCAAGATATAGCGCTATATAAATTCCTTTTATTAAAAATTCTTTTATATCCAAGATAATGGAATAAGCACTTATGTGCTTTTTTACATCCAGTCCCCGTGTGTATGCGGTTTTGTAAATTGTGTCATCTGTTCCCACTGGCACGCAATGGCCAACTCTTACGAAAAGCAGAACAGGATTTAACGTGTGCGCAAGATGTTCTGCGTGCGTTCGCACACGTGACCTCGGTTTATAGTTTCATCCAAGGACTTTTGGGGAGAGTGGAGTCTGCACTGATGTTAACTCCAAGGGAAAATATCCCCTTGAACGGGAATCGAACCCGGGTCGTCAGATTGCGAGCGCAATGTTGTAACCACTAAGCTATCCCGTCCCCCCCATTATTATTTATGTGTGTGTGAGTGTGCGTGCAAACAAGTGACATACATATAAACAAAACCACTTTCCATAATTCTGTGCAAATACTTCTACACAACACAAGTAAAGAAAAACTATATACAAGCCTACCAAAGTGTAGAAAATAATAAAGACTATAATATAAAAAAATTTATAATAAATTATATACGCACATTAAGACATTGTTAGACCAATTTTTTAAATTATTTCGTTTAAAGCCAGAAGAGTGGTAAGCCTAAAGTTTGGGAAATTTATCACGCTTGTAAAGACTACGAAATGATGCTATTTGATTTACTTACCTTTGAACTTGGGACGGAATGGCTCAGTGGTCAGAGCACTCACTTTCTCCCAGCCAATGTTAAGCAGCATTGAGCGTGGTTACCACTTGGATTGGTGACCGTTTGCGCGCCTTGGCTTCAGTACAGTCTCCCAGTTCACCCAGCTGTAAATGGGTACCTGCCTCTTTAGGGCATGGAAGGTAAAGCAGCGAGGGAGAGGAGATGGGCGCCGCCCTCAATATGCTGGGCCCTGGAGAAGCTGAGGTATCTGATGCCT
>CM054148.1:51026425-51063925 GCA_028751875.1 Rapana venosa | reverse complement strand
ATGTCGCAACCTCACTATGCCACAGACAGACCCACTATGCACAGACCACTATGTCCACGCCCTATGCCACAACCACTATGCCACAGACCACTATGCACACGCCGCATACAGCCCACCTATGCACAGACCCCTATGTCACAGACCCACTATGCCACATGGCCGCTAGCGCAGACCAGTATGTCATACCCACTATGCGATATTGGGTCATATTGGGGACGGGATAGCCTAGTGGTTAGAACATTGCGTTCGCAATCTGACGACCCGGGTTCGATTCCCGTTCAAGGGGGATATTTTCCCCTGGAGTTTTAACATCAGTGCAGACTCCACTCTCCCCAAAAGTCCTTCGGATGGGACTATAAACCCAGGCCCCGCGTGCGAACGCACGCAGAACATCTTGCACACACGTTAAATCCTGTTCCGTGTTTTAAGAGTTAGCCATTGATGTGCCGGTGGAAGATGACGAATTTAAAACCGCATACACACGGAACTGGATGTAAAAAAAAGCATCAAAGTGGCTATCCATATCCCGATATAAAAGAATAAAATAAAATCAAAATCAAACCTATGGCACACAGTCACTAAACCACAGATCCACATGCCATAGGTTCACTATTGGACTTGCTATGTCACAGGTTTGCTATGTCACAGATCCGCTTCACATACCACTTATATTCCAGACCACACTATGTCACTGACCCATTATGTCACTGACCCACTATGTCACAGGGTCCCCTATGTTACATTTGTGCTATGTCGCAGTCTCACTATGCCACTGGCCCACTATGCACATGCCCAATATTTTACAGGCCCATCATGTCACTGACCCACTATACCACTGATGCACTATTCACATACCCACTATGTTACCGACCCACTGTACCACTGACCCACTATGCACGGGCCCAATATATCGCAGGCCCGTTATGTCACAGACCTGCTATATCACAGGTCCACTATGCCTCAGACCCATTATGTCCAGACCCGCTATGTCACATGCTCACTATGTCACATGGTCACGATGTCACAGGCCCACTATGTCACAGGCCCACTATGCCACAGGTCCACTATGCCACAGATCCTCTATGTTAAATGCTCACTAAGCCACAGGTTCATTACGCCACAGGCCCGCTATGTCAGTACTGTGCCTGTCACAGCCCGCTATGTCAATCTGTCATGATCACAGTCCGCTATGTCAATGCTATCACAGGTCCGCTATGTCAATCTGCTATGTCAACCAATTTCGTACACGTTCGCTATGTCACAGGTACACTATGCCACCTACTATTCCATCTCCCATTGCCACTAGTCCACTATGTCCAGAACCCCTATGTCAGATCTGTGCTATGTCAATGGTCCGCTATGTCAATGCCTATGTCACAGACGTAGCTATGTCAGATCTGTGCCTATGTCACATGCCCTATGTCAGATCTGTGCATGTCACAGGTCCGCTATGTCAGACTGGTGCCTATGTCCAGGCCCGCTAGTCCCACATCTCTGCTATGTCACAGGTCCGCTATGTCACAGGTTCGCTAAGCACAGGCACCACATGCCACCACTATGCAATGCTCACACTGCCACGGTCCACTATGCCACAGGCCCTATGCACAGTGCTATGTACAGGTCCGCTAGTACTAGGCCGCTATGTCACAGGCCCACTTTCTCCCTCTACATGTCACAGGTCCTTCTATGTCACAGGCCCACTTTCTCCCATCTTGCTATGTCACAGGTCTACTATGTCACAGGCCCAATTATGTCCATCTATGCTATGTCACAGCGACCCTACTATGTCACAGACCCATACTCACATGCCCGCTATATCTTAGGCCCTCTATCAAAGTTGTGTTATGTCACAGCCACTATACTCAACCTAGTAAGCACTAGCCACGCCTATGCTACATCCATTTTCAGTCAACTATGTCACATTGTGCCTATGTCAAGGCCCCACTATGTCCAGATCCTATTGTCCCAGATTCACTATGTCACAGATCCACTATGTCCAGACTGCTATGTCACAGGGCACCTCACTATGCCACATCTGTGCTATGTCCAGGCCTACTATGCCACATCTGTGCTATGTCACAGGGCCTACTATGCCAATCTGTGCTATGTCACAGGGCCTACTATGCCACTCTGTGCTATGTCACAGGGCCTACTATGCCACATCTGTGCTATGTCACAGGCCTACTATGCCACTCTCTATGTCACAGGGCCTACTATGCCCACTATGGCTATGTCACAGGGTCCTACTATGCCACATCTGTGCTATGTCCAGGGCCTACTATGCCACATCTGGCTATGTCACGGGGCCTCTCATGCACCATATCCTTGTGCTATGTCACAGGGCTACTATGCCACATCTGTGCTATGTCACAGGGCCTACTATGCCACATCTGTCTATGTCACAGGGCCTACTATGCCACATCTGTGCTATTGTCACAGGGCCTACTATGCCACATCTGTGCTATGTCACAGGGCCTACTATGCCACATCTGGCATGTCACCAGGCCTACTGTGCACAGCTACTTTGCTATGTCACAGGGCCTACTATGCCACATCTGTGCTATGTCACAGGGCCTACTATGCCACATCTGTGCTATGTCACAGGGCCTACTATGCCACATCTTGCTATGTCACAGGGCCTACTATCATTTTTTTATTCACATTTTCATCTTATACACTTTGCATGTCACAGGCATTATCTCTTGTGAATTGGCTGTTCTCCCTTAGGTAGCAGATTCCGCCTAAAGCGCGCCCCCTTTTTTGGTCTATTTTTTTACAGCGCACCAGTTTTGTTTTCCTTTCTTGCTTTTTCTCTACATAATTTTGTCCAGGGGCAATTTCTTTGCATTTGCCAGGCATGTTTTTTTACGTGGGCTAATTTTTGTGTAACACACTGGACCTCGGTTTATCGTCTCATCCGAAAGACTAGCGCCCAGACCACCACTCATGATCTAATGGATAGGGAAAAAGTTTCGGGTCCAAACGGGATACGAACCACGCACACTTCCGACCCGGACTTTTCGCTTTCTAGACAGGCGCGTTACCTCTAGACCACTGATCCACACTATACTATGCCACATCTGTGCTATGTCACAGGGCCTACTATGCCACGTCTGTGCTATGTCACAGGGCCTACTATGCCACATCTGTGCTATGTCACAGGGCCTACTATGCCACATCTGTGCTTTGTCACAGGGCCTACTATGCCACATTTGTGCTATGTCACAGGGCCTACTATGCCACATCTGTGCTATGTCACAGGGCCTACTATGCCACATCTGTGCTATGTCACAGGGCCTACTATGCCACATCTGTGCTATGTCACAGGGCCTACTATGCCACATCTGTGCTATGTCACAGGGCCTACTATGCCACATCTGTGCTTTGTCACAGGGCCTACTATGCCACGTCTGTGCTATGTCACAGGGCCTACTATGCCACATATGTGCTATGTCACAGGGACTACTATGCCACATCTGTGCTATGTCACAGGGCCTACTATGCCACATCTGTACTATGTCACAGGGCCTACTATGCCACATCTGTGCTATGTCACAGGGCCTACTATGCCACATCTGTGCTATGTCACAGGGCCTACTATGCCACATCTGTGCTATGTCACAGGCCCCAAATATGACATATGTCACAGGTCCTTCGGGGCGAGAGGGCGAAAGTCCTGCGGATGAGACTATAAACCGAGGCCCCGTGTGTGAACGCACGCAGACCATCTTGCGCACACGTTAAATCCTGTTCCGCTTTTCGAAAGAGTAGGCCATTGTGTGCCGGTGGGAACACATGACAAACTTTACAAAACCGCATACACACGGGGACTAGATGTAAAAAAGCACATGAGTCCTTATTCCATTATCCTCGATATATTAAAAAAAATGTCATCTGAGCGCTTTGATTTGTTGCTTTACAAGATTCAGCACTATATAAATTCCATACATTATTATTATTATTATTATTATTATTATTATTATTATTATTATTATTATTATTATCATCATCATTATTATTATTATTAGTATTATTAGTATTATTATTATTATTATTATTATTATTATTATTATTATTATTATTATTATTATATGCCCCCTAAGTCACAGACCCGCTATGCCACATGCCCAGTATGCCACATGTTCTCTATTCCCTTGCTCTGCCATGTCACGCGCCCACTATGCCACAGGTCTGCTATGCCACAGGCCCACTACGCCACAGGTCTGCTATGCCACAGGCCCACTACGCCACAGGTCTGCTATGCCACAGGCCCACTACGCCACAGGTCTGCTATGCCACAGGCCCACTACGCCACAGGTCTGCTATGCCACAGGCCCACTATGCCACAGGTCTGCTATGCCACAGGCCCACTACGCCACAGGTCTGCTATGCCACAGGCCCACTATGCCACTGACCCACTATGCACATACCCAATATATCACAGACCCATCATGTCACAGACCCACTAAGTCACAGACCCGCTGTGCCACTGACCCACTATGCACGGACCCAATATATCGCGGACCCGTTATGTCACAGACCTGCTATATCACAGGTCCACTATGTCACAAACCTACTATGCCACAACCCACTTTGCCACAGACCCATTATGTCCAGACCCGCTATGTCACATGCTCACTATGTCACATGGTCACTATGTCACATGGTCACGATGTCACAGGTCCACTATGGCACAGACCTACTATGCCACAGACCCATTATGTCCAGACCCGCTATGTCACATGCTCACTATGTCACATGCTCACTATGTCACATGGTCACGATGTCACATGGTCACGATGTCACAGGTCCACTATGCCACAGACCCACCATTTCAGATCTGTGCTATGTCACATACTCACTATGTCACTGGTCCACTATGCCACAGACCCACCATGTCAGATCTGCGTTATGTCACAGGCCCACTATGTCACAGGCCCACTATGCCACAGGTCCACTATGCCACAGATCCTCTATGTTAAATGCTCACTATGCCACAGGTTCACTATGCCACAGGCCCGCTATGTCAGATCTGTGCTTATTGTTACATGTCCGCTATGTCACAAGTTCGCTATGTCACAGGAACACTATGCCTCCGCTATGTCACATGCTCACTATGCCACTGGTCCACTATGCCACAGACCCTCTATGTCAGATATGTGCTATGTCACAGGTCCGCTTTTGTCACAGGTTCGCTATGTCACAAGCCCACTATGCCTCCGCTATGTCAAATGCTCACTATACCACTGGTCCACTATGTTACATGCTCACTATTGCCACAGGTCCACTTAGTTGCCCACAGGCACCACTTTCTCCAATCATATGCTATGTCACAGGTCCTACTATGTCACAGACCCACTACATAACATGCCCGCTATATCTTAGGCCCTCTATGTCAAAGTTGTGCTATGTTACAGGCCCGCTATGTCACATGCTACGCTATGCCACAGGGTCCACTATGCTACAGATCCACTATGTCACATCTGTGCTATGTCATAGGCCCCACTATGTCACAGATCCACTATGTCCCAGACCTGCTATGTCACAGGGCCTACTATGCCACATCTGTGCTATGTCAAAGGGCCTACTATGCCACGTCTGTGCTATGTCACAGGGCCTACTATGCCACATCTGTGCTATGTCACAGGGCCTACTATGCCACATCTGTGCTATGTCACGGGTCCTACTATGCCACATCTGTGCTATGTCACGGGTCCTACTATGCCACATCTGTGCTATGTCACAGGGCCTACTATGCCACATATGTGCTATGTCACAGGGCCTACTATGCCACATCTGTGCTATGTCACGGGGCCTACTATGCCACATTTGTGCTATGTCACAGGGCCTACTATGCCACATCTGTGCTATGTCACAGGGCCTACTATGCCACATCTGTGCTATGTCACAGGGCCTACTATGCCACATGCTGTGCTTTGTCACAGGGCCTCCTATCATATGATGCTATGTCACAGGTCCTTTCTATGGAGTGCTATGACAGGGCAACTATGCCACATGCGTGCTATGTAGGCTATAACAGGCCCGTGTGTATTCACGCCACTATGACCATCTTGCAGTCACAGCTTAATATCCAAGTCTCGCGCTTTGTCGACAAGCCTAAGCTAGGCCAATCTTGTGATTGCCGGTGGGAACACATGACAAACTTTACAAACCGCATACACACGGGACTAGATGTAAAAAAGCACATGAGTCCTTATTCCATTATCCTCATGATATTAAAAAAAATGTCATCTGAGCGCTTTGATTTGTTGCTTTACAAGATTCAGCACTATATAAATTCCATACATTATTTTATTATTATTATTATTATTATTATTATTATTATTATTATGTATTTCACATGTAGTATAGTATCTAGTATGCTTTATTCCATATTTTATTATTCCAGTTTCCTATTACTTATTCATTAATTATTATGTCAATGCCCCTATGTCACAGTACCTGCTATGCCACAGCCCATATGCCACATGTTTGCCTATCCACAGCCACTTAGCCACAGGTCTGCTATGTCAGCGCCACACTATTGCCACAGGTCTGACCTATGCCACAGCCCACTTCACGACCACATGGTCCATGCCTAGTCACAGCCCACTTACCCTGACCCATATGCACGGCCATATCGCACAGGCCCACTAGTCACAGCCACAGGTCTGCTATGCCACAGGCCACTACGCACAACTCTATGCCACAGGCCCACTATGCCACAGCCTAGTCCGACCCGCTATGTCACATGCCACTATGGCCAGCACTATGCACATGGTCATGCTATGTCACAGGTCCACTATGCACATGACCTACTATGCCACAACCCATTATGTCACAGACCCGCTATGCACATGTCACTATGCACACTCCTATGTCACTAAGTCACAGGCCGTGATGTCACAGACCACTATGCCACAGACCCATATTAGCAGGACCGTCTATGTCACGATCCTGCTATTCACAGGTCCACTATGCACAGACCACTATGCAGATCTGCTATGTCCACAGACCCATATGTCCAGCCGCTATGTCACAGGCCACTATGTCACATGGTCCTATGTCACATGGTCACATGCCACAGTCTACTATGGCACAGGACCTACTATGCCACAGATCTCTATGTCACAGCCGCTAGTCACATGCACTATGTCACATGCTCACTATGTCACATGGTCACATGTCACATAGGTCACGTATGTAATACACCATGGTCCACTATGCCACAGACCCCATTCAGATTGTGCTATGTCACATATCACTTATGTCACTGGTCCTACTATGCACAGACCCACCATGTCGTCTGCATGCAAATGTCAACAGGCCCACTATGTCACAGGCACACTATGCCACAGGTTCACTTATGCCACAGATCCTCTATATTAAATGCTCACTATGCCACTAGGTTCACTATGCCACATAGGCCCGCTATGTCAATTGTGCTATGTTACATGTCCGCTATGTCAATTCGCTATGTCACAGGAACACTATCTCATCCATATGTCACATTGCATCACTATGCCATGGTCCACTATGTCCACAGACCTCTATGTCAGATATATGCCCCTATGTCACAGGCCGCTATGTCACAGTTCGCATGTCACAAGCCATCTATGCCTCCTTGCTATGTCAAAGGCCACTATACCACTGGTCTATGTCACAGCTCACTATGCCACAGGTTCTGCATATGCCACAGGCCCACTTATCCCCATCTATGCATATGGCCTGCACAGTCCTGACTATGTCACAGGCCAACTATGCCACATTCCGCTATCACTTAGGCCCTACTATGTCAAAGTTGTGCTATGTTACAGGCCCCTATGTCACATCTGCTATGCCACAGGTCCCACTATGCTACGATGCCACTATGTCACATTGTGCCTATATCATAGCCATCTATGTCAGGATCCACTATGTCCACAGACCTGCTATGTCCACTAGGGCCCTACTATGCCACATCTGTGCATGTCAAGGGCCTACTATGCCAGCTCTGGCATTGTCACAGGGCCTACTATGCCACATCTGTGCTATGTCACAAGGCCTACTATGCCACATCTGTGCTATGTCACGGGTCCTACTATGCCACATCTGTGCTATGTCACGGGTCCTACTATGCCACATCTGTGCTATGTCACAGGGCCTACTATGCCACATATGTGACTATGTCACAGGGCCTACTATGCCAATCTGTCGCATGTCACGAGGCTACATGGCCACATGTGTGACTATGTCACAGACCCACTATGCCACGATCTGTGCTATGTCACAGTGGCCTACTATGCCACATGGTGCTACTGTCCACAGGAGCCATACTATGCCACATCTGGCTATTGTCACAGGCCTACTATGCAGCAAGCGTTGTGCTATGTCACAGGCCACTATCTATGCCACATATTTGTATGTCACAGGTTCTACTATGCCACATCTGTGCTATGTCACAGGGCCTACTATTGCACATCTGTACTATGTCATTAGGGCCTACTATGCTACATCTTTTTGTGCTATGTCACAGGCTACTATGTCCAAATCTGTGCTATGTCACAGGGCCTACTATGCCACATCGTCGCTATGTCACAGGCCCACAAATATGAGTCCCTATGTCACAGGTCCTTGGCAGAGGCGAATAGCCCTGCGGATGCTATACACGGGCCCACGTGTGTGACACGCACGCAGACCATCTTGCGCACACGTTAAATCCTGTTCCGCTATTCGAAAGGTTGGCCATCTGGTGCCGGTGGTAACACTATGACAAACTTTACAAACACAGCCATACACAGGGACTTAGTATGTAAAGCTATATGAGCACATGTACCCACTATCCTCCCGATATATAAATAAAAATGTCTATGACGCTTTGATTCCGTGGCTATGTCACATAGCCATTCCAGCACTATATAAATATGCCTACATTACTATTATTATTATGTATTATTGTCATTATGTATATTAATTACTATACATTACTTATTATTATTCACATCATTCATTATTAGTACTATATTGAGTATTAATTATTACCATTATTATGTATTATTATGTATTATTATTATTTTTATTATTATATGCCCCTAAGTCACGACCGCCTATGCCACATGCCAGTATGCCACATGTTCTCTATTCCCCCTTGCTCTTGCCATGTCAGCCGCCCACTATGCCACAGGTTCTGCTATGCCACAGGCCACTACGCCACAGGTCTGTCTATGCCACAGGCCACTACGCCCAAGTGTTGCTATGCCACAGGCCCACTACGCCACAGGTCTTGCTATGCACAGGCCCTACTTACGCCACAGGTCTGCTATGCCACAGGCCCACTATGCCACAGGTCTGCTATGCCACAGGCCCACTACGCCACAGGTCTGCTATGCCACAGGCCCACTATGCCACTGACCCACTATGCACATACCCAATATATCACAGACCCATCATGTCACAGACCCACTAAGTCACAGACCCGCTGTGCCACTGACCCACTATGCACGGACCCAATATATCGCGGACCCGTTATGTCACAGACCTGCTATATCACAGGTCCACTATGTCACAAACCTACTATGCCACAGACCCACTTTGCCACAGACCCATTATGTCCAGACCCGCTATGTCACATGCTCACTATGTCACATGGTCACTATGTCACATGGTCACGATGTCACAGGTCCACTATGGCACAGACCTACTATGCCACAGACCCATTATGTCCAGACCCGCTATGTCACATGCTCACTATGTCACATGCTCACTATGTCACATGGTCACGATGTCACATGGTCACGATGTCACAGGTCCACTATGCCACAGACCCACCATTTCAGATCTGTGCTATGTCACATACTCACTATGTCACTGGTCCACTATGCCACAGACCCACCATGTCAGATCTGCGCTATGTCACAGGCCCACTATGTCACAGGCCCACTATGCCACAGGTCCACTATGCCACAGATCCTCTATGTTAAATGCTCACTATGCCACAGGTTTACTATGCCACAGGCCCGCTATGTCAGATCTGTGCTATGTTACATGTCCGCTATGTCACAAGTTCGCTATGTCACAGGAACACTATGCCTCCGCTATGTCACATGCTCACTATGCCACTGGTCCACTATGCCACAGACCCTCTATGTCAGATATGTGCTATGTCACAGGTCCGCTATGTCACAGGTTCGCTATGTCACAAGCCCACTATGCCTCCGCTATGTCAAATGCTCACTATACCACTGGTCCACTATGTTACATGCTCACTATGCCACAGGTCCACTATGCCACAGGCCCACTTTCTCCCATCTATGCTATGTCACAGGTCCTACTATGTCACAGACCCACTACATCACATGCCCGCTATATCTTAGGCCCTCTATGTCAAAGTTGTGCTATGTTACAGGCCCGCTATGTCACATGCTCGCTATGCCACAGGTCCACTATGCTACAGATCCACTATGTCACATCTGTGCTATGTCATAGGCCCCACTATGTCACAGATCCACTATGTCCCAGACCTGCTATGTCACAGGGCCTACTATGCCACATCTGTGCTATGTCAAAGGGCCTACTATGCCACGTCTGTGCTATGTCACAGGGCCTACTATGCCACATCTGTGCTATGTCACAGGGCCTACTATGCCACATCTGTGCTATGTCACGGGTCCTACTATGCCACATCTGTGCTATGTCACGGGTCCTACTATGCCACATCTGTGCTATGTCACAGGGCCTACTATGCCACATATGTGCTATGTCACAGGGCTTACTATGCCACATCTGTGCTATGTCACGGGGCCTACTATGCCACATCTGTGCTATGTCACGGGGCCTACTAGCCCACATCTGTGCTATGTCACGGGGCCTACTATGCCACATCTGTGCTATGTCACAGGGCCTACTATGCCACATCTGTGCTATGTCACAGGGCCTACTATGCCACATCTGTGCTATGTCACAGGGCCTACTATGCCACGTCTGTGCTATGTCACAGGGCCTACTATGCCACGTCTGTGCTATGTCACAGGGCCTACTATGCCACATCTGTGCTATGTCACAGGGCCTACTATGCCACATCTGTGCTATGTCACAGGGCCTACTATGCCACATCTGTGCTTTGTCACAGGGCCTACTATGCCACATCTGTGCTATGTTACAGGGCCTACTATGCCACATCTGTGCTTTGTCACAGGGCCTACTATGCCACATCTGTACTATGTTACAGGGCCTACTATGCCACATCTGTGCTTTGTCACAGGGCCTACTATGCCACATCTGTGCTATGTCACAGGGCCTACTATGCCACATCTGTGCTATGTCACAGGGCCTACTATGCCACATCTGTGCTATGTCACAGGGCCTACTATGCCACATCTGTGCTATGTCACAGGGCCTACTATGCCACATCTGTGCTATGTCACAGGCCCTACTATGCCACATCTGTGCTATGTCACAGGGCCTACTATGCCACATCTGTGCTATGTCACAGGGCCTACTATGCCACATCTGTGCCATGTCACAGGGCCTACTATCATTTTTTTATCATTTATCATTTATACCACTTTAAGTCACGCAGATTTCTCTGCGTGAAATTCGGGCTGCTCTCCCCGGGGAGAGCACGTCGCCACAAGAGCAGCGCCACCCTTTTTTTTTCTTTTTTTCCTGTCTGCAACAGTATTTGTTTCCCTATCAGAGTGGCTTTTTTCTACATAATTTTGCCAGGGACAATTCTCTTGTTGCCGTGGGTTCTTTTACGTGCGCTAAATAATTTTGTGTAACACACGGGACCTCGGTTTATCGTCTCATCCGAAAGACTAGCGCCCAGACCACCACTCATGATCTAATGGATAGGGAAAAAGTTTCGGGTCCAAACGGGATACGAACCACGCACACTTCCGACCCGGACTTTTCGCTTTCTAGACAGGCGCGTTACCTCTAGACCACTGATCCACACTATACTCTGCCACATCTGTGCTATGTCACAGGGCCTACTATGCCACGTCTGTGCTATGTCACAGGGCCTACTATGCCACATCTGTGCTATGACACAGGGCCTACTATGCCACATCTGTGCTATGTCACAGGACCTACTATGCCACATCTGTGCTATGTCACAGGGCCTACTATGCCACATCTGTGCTATGTCACAGGGCCTACTATGCCACATCTGTGCTATGTCACAGGGCCTACTATGCCACATCTGTGCTTTGTCACAGGACCTACTATGCCACATTTGTGCTATGTCACAGGGCCTACTATGCCACATCTGTGCTATGTCACAGGGCCTACTATGCCGCATCTGTGCTATGTCACAGGGCCTACTATGCCACATCTGTGCTTTGTCACAGGGCCTACTATGCCACGTCTGTGCTATGTCACAGGGCCTACTATGCCACATCTGTGCTATGTCACAGGGCCTACTATGCCACATCTGTGCTATGTCACAGGCCCCAAATATGACCTATGTCACAGGTCCTTCGGGGCGAGAGGGCGAAAGTCCTGCGGATGAGACTATAAACCGAGGCCCCGTGTGTGAACGCACGCAGACCATCTTGCGCACACGTTAAATCCTGTTCCGCTTTTCGAAAGAGTAGGCCATTGTGTGCCGGTGGGAACACATGACAAAATTTACAAAACCGCATACACACGGGGACAAGATGTAAAAAAGCACATGAGTGCTTATTCCATTATCCTCGATATATAAAAAAAAAGTCATCTGAGCGCTTTGATTTGTTGCTTTACAAGATTTAGCGCTATATAAATTCCATACATTATTATCATTATTATTATTATTATTATTATTATATGCCCCCTAAGTCAAAGACCCGCTATGCCACATGCCCAGTATGCCACATGTTCTCTAATACCTTGCTCTGCCACGTCACGCGCCCACTATGCCACAGGTCTGCTATGTCACGCGCCCACTATGCCACAAGTCTGCTATGCCACATGCCTTCTGTCCACATGCCCAAATTGCCAAAACGCCCAAAATGCCACAAGCCCAAAATGCCACTTACCCCAAAATGCTTGGTTTATACATGTCACTCCTGTGTGCCATATGAATACAAACAATAGGAAAGACAACAGCATATCATTGGATGTGACATAACCCGAGGTCCCGTGTGCAACTCCGCATTCAGCGCACGTTAAAGATCCCATGGCAACAGGAGAGACGCCCTGAGGGTGGGGGGGGGGGGTAATTCTGTAGAAAAAAAAAGCCCCTCTCATAATTATGAAAGCAAATGTCCATGCAGACAGGATCTTTGTTCATGATGGGGTTACGCTGCTCTTGTGGCAACACGCTCTTCCCATGAACAACACCGTAAATTTACAGGCTTTTCCCAACATTCTTGCATCAATCGCTGGACTATAATTATTTTAAGACATAAAATAAAACAAGAAGTAGGTGACCGGAAGAAAATCTAACAAGGCAGAAACAAAGAGAGGGCTAGAAAAGAGGGAATTGCTAGCCAATAGTTTTATACTAACCCTGGCCCCTGACATTCCCATGGGGAAATTTCGAGATTTAGTATAGGAATATTTCTTCTTCTTCTTCTTCTTCTTCTTCTTCTTCTTCGCATTCTTCGCATTCTTCGCATTCTTCTTCTTCTCAATTCTTCCCAATTCTTCGCAATTCTTCGCAATTCTTCTTCTTCGCAATTCTTCGCAATTCTTCGCAATTCTTCGCAATTCTTCGCAATTCTTCTTCTTCGCATTCTTCTTCTTCTTCGCATTCTTCTTCGCATTCTTCTTCTTCGCAATTCTTCTTCTTCTTCGCAATTCTTCTTCTTCTTCGCATTCTTCTTCTTCGCATTCTTCTTCTTCGCATCCTTCTTCTTCGCATTCTTCTTCTTCTTCGCATTCTTCTTCGCATTTCTTCTTTCGCATTCTTTCTTCTTCGCATCCTTCTTCTTCGCATTCTTCTTCTTCTTCGCATTCTTCTTCTTCTTCGCATTCTTCTTTTCTTGCTATACTACTACTACTACTACTACTACTACTACTACTCTACTACTACTACTACTACTACTACTACTACTACTACTACTACTGCTGCTGCTGCTGCTGCTGCTGCTGCAGTAACTCAGGCCCTGTGCTGTGGAACTTCCTGATTCATTTAGACAACACTAATCATTAATAATTTTTGAAAAGTCATTTTTTCATCCACTTGATGCATCCAAAATAACAAACCACACTTGATCTGTGGGAAACAAAGAAAAAAATTCCTCCCTTCCCTTAAAAATCCTCTTCTTCTTTTCCCCCTTCTCTTTCCCCTCTTTTTTCTCTCTCTCTCTCTCCTCTTGCCTTTCTCTCTCTTGGTCAGGACGGGAATGGCGTGTTTTTTGTTTGCGTCCCAATTGATGTTTACCATTTGGTTACAATACTTCCAAGATTTTCCTGTTTTTAAGAATGTGATAAACCCAATCCCGTTAATTTTTCCTTGAATGCAGGTAGGACTTTTAATGATTTTAAATTAACACTAAAATTATGGGGAAAAACTGACAGTGCTATTTGTTCCTCCTGTGTGAAATCCAATAATGTGTGTTTTGCACGGCTCGGGAAAGCGTGACGTGAAGGGGGTATTTTGACAGTCTGTGTACACACCTTTTTGGTGTGATGTTTGGGGCCTTAACTCCTTTGTTTCACACCGTTTGCATGTTCGGTTGGTTGAGGGCGCCAATGACGTTGACACGCAGTAAACCCTTGGGTACAGCGTATAACATTTTTGGGGGCTGTTAGTCCCGTGACTGTCCCACTCCGAAGAGGCGGCACACTGAATAATGACTTTGACCAACCAGCTGTAAAAAAAAAAAGGGTTTATTAATATAAACATGACAATGTTGATCCTAAAAGTAGGGAAGCTAAAACCAACCAACTTGGACTCCCTCCAAAAAATTTTCATTTTTCAAAAAAAGAGTGCTCCTTGGAGAAATGTTTGTTTTATCGATATCATCCATTCTATGATTCTATCTGATCGAAAAAACTGATAGACTGAAAGAAAACCCTTACGTTTTCCACGTGGATGGGGGATCAAGACCTACCCAACTTTTCAAGTAAATCATTCTGTTTCCAAAATGATATAAAATGCGTGACTCTGTCCTTTATTTCGCACGACAAGGACGGGAACCCTACTTGTCAGGGAACGACTTGAAAAACGGGCAAATATGAATCGAATTTTTAAAAAGTTTTACAAGTTCTAAAAAATATATTCCAAACACTTCAACACACTTTACTTCATTTTCCTCTACTTTTCTGACTGTGAGGGTAGCATGTACTTTGGGGCTGCACCCTCAACTGATCCCAGGGCAGTTATCTCTGCCTTTTCCCCCCCTCCCTTCCACTACAGCAAAAATCTTTTTGTGACTGTTCTTCTGGCATGATAGACACTTCCGGGTATCTCCCTGGCCAAAAAAATTGAAGTGAGCCACTATACCCACAGAAAAACAAACATGATACAAATGAAAACAAAGATCTGAGCTCACTGTACACCGAGTGAATGTCTTCGGGTTTTTGTACCCCACCAAAAACTGACAGAGTAAAAAAGCGACACCTAAACGAGAAGCAACAAAACGTTATCAAAGACGGACACTGTGTCCCTCCAACAGCCAACAAAATAAAACTAAAAAAACTGCAGTTTTAAAAACCCACTCTCGACATTAGCTTACAAAATTTATGCCCAAGGGGGGATTTTCCTCCAGACGGGGGACGAAAAATGCTCCATAAACAGACTGAAGCATTACATTGACCTCAAGGCCCATCACTTTTGACTGCGGCAAATATTTTAAAAACTATTTCAAAATTGATGCAACAATCAGTATCTCAAAAAAGAAAACCCCCTTCTAAAAACAAGTCTAGGACAGTTCGTCCCAATTAAGAAATTTAAAAGAAAAAACTCTCTAAAAATAAAAATATAGCCACAGTTAGCGACACTACAATCAGTCTATAAAACCGTGTGTGACAAAGACACGAGGAACAATTTCTGGGGGTTTTTTTACCCCTCATCGTTGCCCACAGGCAGAAAAGGCTGACAGAGTGCCCATTTGTGTCTTTATTCAACGTTGCTAGGAGGCCAACAAAAACCCCCCCAGTTCAAAATGCGGCACAGAGGTAGAGGGGGAAAATGCCCTCTTGAAAACCTTTTTGAGATTTTTTCAACTCTCAGACAGATCAAGACCTAAAAACAATTTTCCTAGCTCTTCAAAAAAGGAGTCTGTTGCCCAAAAAGCAATAAGCAAACAAATTAACACAAACCACCCTATACAGAAAGAAAGAAACCCCTGAGAAGTCTTAAGAATATAAAATTCCTTCAAGCTTCCTCAATTCTTTTTGGGTACTCTGTTATTAAAATAAAAAATCCCAGACGTTGGAAACCCAAAACCCTAACTCCTTTAAAAGTCTGTGTAAAGGGGTTTTAACTGCCCGTAAGTCTTCTCAGTGGCTTGTAAAGGCAGTGCCCAGGCCCAATCACACAGCATTGTTCATGTGGGGAAATGATGCCCCAGTGGTCCCATCCCACCAGACTTGGGAAAGAAGCAATCTCTCTGTGTAGAGCTTGCTTTCCAAGAGCCGGGTTACCTTTATTCCATTTTTCCAGCTCGTGGAAGACATCATAAACAATTTTCTTCTGCCATCAAACGGGAAATTTGTATGAAGCTTGCTCTTACTTGCAGATTGCCCTGATTGACCATTCAGATTTTAATACCCCAAATGTCCCCCACCGGCCCTTATAAAATGACCCATTCCCCCCTTTTAAAGGGTACGCCCCCATAGCAGTAAGTTTTAAAACGGGTTTCTTTCCCCCCCTGCATGCAAAAACCCTTTGACCCCAAAACACAACTTTTCCTAAACAAACGGTGCTCCTCGTGGCCGCCCTGCTGTTTTGGCATGAGGAATGTGAAAGAAATCTCGTCGGGGCAGGGGGGTGCCCCCAGGTTTTAGGGGAAATGTCAGGTAGCGGGTGTTCCCCCCAAGACATCGTAGCAATTTCCCCCCCTTTGCTCCCCAGAACGGGCCTACTCGGTTTGGGGGAGGGGGATGGATCGTGGGTTCCGGGACCATTTCCTGCATCCGGACCAGGGGGGGTTGGGGGACGGTGGGGGGGGTGTTCTGCAGGTGTTGAAAACGCAGGTCACAGACTGACAGAGATCTCCCCCTCCCTCCCTTCCCCAGCACTCCCACTAAATACCCCTCTTCCCCACCCAAAAATATTTTTCCCCCCTTCTTTCTACCCCAGTTTCCCATTTCCTTTTCCGTTCCCCCCTTTAGGTTTTTCTGGTAAGACCGTGCTCCCAACAGCCCATTTTTTTTTTAAACCCTTTTTGCCCCGGGTTTTGCCCCCAAATCATGTAAAACACAAAAAGGGGTATTCACCCGCCCTGCAGGCCAGTAGTCAGAGCTAATGAATCTGGCTTCTCAAATGAGGGCATAAAACTATAAACTGCATGAAAATTGTAAAATTGGTCATAGTGAACATATGGCTTTATAAACATTATTGAATTTTGTGTTTTGTTAAAAACATGCAAAATAAACATGTAGTGATTTTGTGTTTTGTTTTATAAACATCTAACCATGCATTATAAACATTTTTTTTGTATTTTTAAATTTGTTAAAAAACAGTATAAAATTTTTATAAAAATTAATTCTATGTTGACATTTGATTATAAACATTATAACCATTTTTATAAACATTTTTGTATTTTGAATCTTTTTTAAAAAAATTTACCCCCAAATGTGACGGGAGGAAAATTTAAAATTACCCCCATATGAAAGACCCTGTTGCAGTGTTTTGTGGTTTTTTTCTAAATTGGACACACCTCGAATTTGCAAGCCTCTTATCCTTGGCAGTGGTTTAGTTTTGTTTAGAATTTTAAAGCCGTTTTTAAAGTGTGAAATTTAAACGTTCTCTTTCTGGCCCCCCCCGGTTTTTTTCTGAGAATAAAAAAAGGTTAGGGCCCTTGATTGTGGGGTTTTAGTAAATTTATATAAAATTGCCAGCACTTTTTTGGGTGAACCCAACTTTTTTTTTTTCCAAAAAAATGTATGCCTTGATATAAAACAGGAACATGTATTTTGAACATGGGTTTTTAGGGGGTTTTTTTGTCTAATAGGAGTAAATGCAGCTGTAAACAAGGAAAGGTGAAAGCTAACCCTGTGCCGGGATTAGGGATTTAAAATTCTTATTCAGTTAATTTCAGGAAAGAGTACTCGTCTTGAGGGGAACTAGTGATTTTTTTGGGTGATTGCTTCTTTGATTAATTTTTTGTTTAAAAATTTGAGTTTGTTTTTCCCTCATTACTTACGCAATAATATTGTATTTTTAATTTAAATTTGTCATTTTAAATTTTGTGGTATATTGAAAAAGTGTTTTAAGACTACATTAATCTGGTCATATTCTCCATGTTTAAATTTTATTGTTAAAAAACAAGTAAGGGGAAATTAGACCTCTTAGCTTACGTCATGGTAAAAATTCGAATACCAATGGGTGGGTACTAAAAATTGGTTCGGTAGCTTTCTCAATGTAGCACCTGCTAAACAAAGTTTCAACTAACCTTTTATTTTTTAAAAATTCAAAAATCCCTTTCATGTTTTTTTGTTTTGCCGAATCAGTTTTTCTCCTAAAAGTAGCAGATGAAATAGTATCAGTTCAAAACTACAAGTTTTTAGACAAGATGCCACAACAATTAAAACTGAATAAAACTTTTATTTACCCTCAGTTTAAATATAAGCATATAACATATTTGATAAATATGATATGAATGTTTTGGTTAGAAGTATTAAAGGGAAATAAACCAATATTGTTTTTTGGGGTTTTTGTATCGACCCCAAAAACGAATAAATTGGGTTTGATAGATTTAAAAGATGATGGATGAGTTTCCCCAAACACCAGCAGAAAACATTCAATTGGAGATTTTAATATGATTATTTTTTAAACCCATGATAAAGGAAAACAACGTTTGAAGTATATAATCTGTCTAATTAATAAATACCACCCCAAAAAAACTTGCTTCGAAAAATTAATTGACCATAATATACAACCAATCTGTTAAATAAAAGAGTTGTCTGTTTCCAGCTATGACAGTGATCACTACCCGTATTTTTCTGGTCTAAGAAAGGGAAAATACCCAAATTAAACACAAGGTTTTCTTTTTTGCAGTATAGAAACTTAATACAAAGACTTTTTTTCTCCTTTTTAAAGCAGATTTTCTAATTTACCAGTTACTACCCGACAAAGCACTTGCAGTTTGGGTTTGCATATTTTCATCTTCTTTTATATCACGGCCCCCTTTTTGAAAAAACTGTTAAATATAGAGACAAACCCCCATGGCTAACTGATGATATTAAAAAGCTATAAATATCCGTATAATTTTTTTGAAGTCAAAAAGGTAAAGATGAACAATTTTAAAGGGACAGTGGAAAAAATAAAAATATATGAAAGAATTTTCAAAAAAATAAAAAATTTTAGCAAACTTTTTTTCACAAAAAAGATTCAAATCCCTCTGGATGCTATCAACCAAATTTGCGGGAAAACCCTCCATTTCTAATGTTTATCAGGTACGGCCCACTTTTGAAAAACAAAAAACATTTTGTACGTCTGAAAAAATTGTGAATATTTACCACTCTGAAAAAAATGATTTACCTTTTAAAAAATTTTGTAGCCTAAACATATTTAAATTAAAACTCATCTTTTAGGTTTATTGGGTGCATGAAGTGTACAAGGAATTGTGTCTATTTAAAACAAAAGCCTCGTGGTTTAGACAATTTAATAGTAAAAATTTTAAAAATTTTTGCACCCTTAAACTCAGACACTACCCACTTATAACCTCGTAGACTTACTAAATTATGCTCTGGGTTTCCCTTGGGGAACATAGGGCCAAAAACACCCCTCCAACGAACTCGGTTTTTGGAATCCCCTTTTGCCGGCCCCTGTCATTCCCCTGCCTTTGTTTCTCGTCAACACTTCGCGACAGGGCTCTTTGGTCGACCAACTTTCCCCTTCCCTTGTGGATTTCCCTCAAGGGCCTGTCTGGTGACATTTGACGCAGGCTTGGGATGTATGGCCCATCCCTCCCCCCCCCTTTGTTTTAAAGAGGACTAATTGGGGGTTTTCTTGGGGCCTGTCCACGTTTTTTGTTGATAGATTCCGGCCCCCTATTTGGGATGTACCCAGGGATTTTTGGTAAAAAAACGGAGTTTTTTGGGTTTGGTTTTTTTTACCCACCGGTTTCTGAGCCATAAAGTGACCCATTTGACATTGGGGTTTTAATTGAAGTTATTTTTGAATGGAGGGCTGTTGACCTCCAAATTGGCCAAGGGGGTTAAGGCGTGACGGGCTTTGTTGTTGGCACTTGATGTTTTATCTGTTCCCCCCTCTTTAGAACACGCCCAGAAATAAACTTGCTGACTTTTTTGATGGTTTTTTTCTGCAGTCGCACGGTCCGGTTTTGTTGTTCACCCCCATGATCTCCTCTTCCCCATGTTGATTTGGAGGGCCCGTCTTTTCAAACTTGTCAGCAACACGACAAAGCTTCTTTTGCGTCTGTTGCCTTGGGAGAGAAGGCTGATGTCACTGCGAAATCAGTCTTTAGCTGCTTCATGAGGGTCCCGTATCCCGGGTTTTCCCCCCTGCTGTGGCTTGCCGCATTACCAGTCAACTACCAAAAGGAAGAAGGGTTTCGACAACAACACCCCCCGAACACCTCTGTACGGGGAAGGCTTCCCTTGTTTCCCTTCATGGATGACTTGAAGGTGGGATCTTATATAGCTGCTGGATGTGGTGATAACTTTGGTGGAAAGCCATAGTGATGCTCAGTTTCCCAAAAGAACTCTGTCGACGCGTCAAATGCTTCTGGAAAATCGACAAAGACTGAATAAGGGGGGGCTGCCACTCCAGGGGTGCTCAATGATGATGCGCATTGTGGGGATTTTTATCTTTGATGATTGTCTTTCCTAAAAGCGCCTTTTCATCCCCAAGTGTCTTGTCCTGCGTTTCATTGTCTAGCATGATCCTTGTCATACTTTCCCTGGGATGGACAAGCATGAAATCCTCTCCAGTTTTGAGGGGACAGGCCCCCTTTTTTTGGGACTTAACGAGATGGGCCCTTTTTTCCCGTCTTTTGTACAACCTCTTGCTCCCAGACTTTTATAGGGTGGGGATAACATCTCAGTGGGGTTTGAATGCCGCCCTTAGTCTCAGGTGGGAACCGCTGGGCCTGTGCTTTTCCTGATTTGAGTGATTTGATGGGGGTTTGGTGATCTCATTCTTTTTAGGGGGGCCGGTGTTGATGCCAAAGGGTTTCAGTAGGGGGGGGGAGCAGGCGGCATGGTGGTGCAGGGCGTTTAGCGTTTTTTTGAATGTTGCCCCTCGCTCTCGGGGTTTCCCCACCCGGAATGGTATTGCCATTCTTTATTTTGCAGGCATAGTTTTTGGGGTTTTTTTGAGGAGTTCCGTGATCTCATACATTCTTCAATTCTTTTGGCCCGCTGCAAATCTCTGCTTCCCAAATCGTTCCCAAGAATTTTCCTTGTTTTTCTTGCATTTCCTTTATGCCCGTTTTTGTCCCAGAGCAAGCTTTTCATTCCTGTTTCTTTTTTATTTTGTGTTTGGTTGATCGACTTTCAGCTGTTTTCCTCGGGGATCAGTGCCCTGTTTTTGTTGTCAGCCACTCCCTTTTATTTTTTTGTTCCTTTTCCCCCTACGTTTGCATTTTTCTTCCCGGGCTCACGTAGACTTGCCATTGTCTTTTTGACTGTTTCCCTGCACTGGAAAGCACACTGAAGTTGTTCCTCAGTTCGGCTGAAATTTTCATTTTTCTCTTTCCTTTGGCTTTTTCCCTTGAACTTGTGTGAGGTCTTCCTCCCGGGGATGTAGCTTTTAGCTTGGGCTTAGGATGGCAACAACAAGATATGGTCTGATGCCCGCATCTGCTCCGCCTTCCCCCCACATCATGCAGGCTCCTTCTCCACTTTCGCCCGTGGTGATGTGGGCATCGGTTTTCTGTCTTGCCATCGGGGGGGAATCCTGTGGGCTTGTGACTTTTTTTGTGGGGAAAAATGGTGCCTCCAATGACCAGGTCGTTAAAAATGCAAAAATTCGTTAAAAATTCTCCATTTTCTTTTTTTTCTCCTGCCATTCTGCCCCTGATCAGTTCTCTTTTTTGTGTTTCTTCCCCACTTTGGATTCATGTCTCCCCTTTGATTTTTTTGATCCCCCTTTGGGCTTTGTCCCTGATGGCTGGACTTGGGTTTTGAAGAAATTTTTTTTTATTTCAACCTGCGTATTTTTTTGGGGCATACCTACGATGGTAACCCTTTTTGCCCTTTTTATTAAATAAATCTGTATAGAAAATGTTATATCCTCAAATTTTTAAAAACGCCAAAGTGTTACCCCAATTTAAAACGGTGATCCTAGTGACCCCCTAATTCCGACCATACAAATTTTTCTAATTTTCTAAACCCTTAGAAAAACACTAAAACAACTTTTTTTTACCTTACAAAATTAAATTGTTTCATCCCCAAAAAAAGTGGGTTTAGAGAAAAATTTTTCATTTCTACGCACTTACTAATCTGAAAGTATGGCATCATAAAAAAACAAAGATTTACTAAAAGGGGCAGTTTTTGTTGACTTTGCTAAGGCCTTTGACACAATCGATCACAACTTACTCATAAGGAAACTAAAAATATAGGGTATATGTACAGACGCACTAAAACTGATCAACTCATTTCTTAATGACAGGAACAAGTTGTTTATCATGACTCCATAACATTGTCTTTCTTGCCCATAAAATATGGGTTCCTCAAGGGGTCCGTGTTTGGGGTCCAGTCTCTTTTCAATATACATCAACGATCTTCCCCTCATGTATCTTCACATGTAAAACTTTTTGCAGACGACACCACCATACATACTGTAGAAAGGGAAACGTAATGTCAATGATACAGAATTTACAAATGACAGACAATCGACCACATGGTCAGAACATAATCACATGGCCATCAATCCTCAGAAATCTAAACTCATGGTAGTTACAACCAGACAAAACGCCAGAACTTCAAAACCAAACTAAATGGAATAAAAGTCAATGATAAAATGTTGGAAGAGTTAATTTCATTTAAATTATTTGGGTCTCCCATATTGATAATAACTTGTCCTGGTCGAACCACATCTTTAATGTTTCCAAGAAATTATCTAAAAAGTTATTTCAACTTAACAGAATAAAAATTATCTGGATCAACATACTCGCAAACTATTCTTCTCTGCTTATATAAAACCAGACATTGATTACGCCTCTACGTGCTGGGATTCAGCGAGTACAAACTGTATAAAGCGAATTGAAAGAGCGTACAGACGTTCTCTAAAATTAATTCCTTAAGAACTAGTTCCCTGGAAATTTGTGACTATAAAGAATTGGACATTTTTCCCATTTAGTCTGAAATGTCGCTTCAATAAAGGCCTATTTATGTATAAAATTATGAATAATTTTTGCTCCACTTTATCTTTTGTCAGAGATTTCCAGTGAAAACAGTTCGAAAAAAATTTGTATAGTTGTTACACCTCGACCCAAAAACTGATCTTTTTATGTCTCACTGGTGTATTCTGGTACCAAATTATGGAATGAGGGTCCCCGTCTCAAATTAAAAACAAAAGAAGTGTCTATCTTTCAAAAAAGTTTCCATGCCCTACTTGTTCAATTCAGTGTAACTGCTTGCTTGGAACAGTAGTGCGTATGTGTGTGTGCCCTTGCTTGCTTTGATTTTTGTTAACAATGAACTTGTCGAGTTTCCCCCCATAAAATGACGTTGGGTTTTATTTTGTTTTTTAATGCAAATGGATGGATTGTTAATTTTCAATGTTCTGTTGGACAATTCATTACCTCTGTGGATTTTTATATCAATTCTATTAATGTGTTATAGGGCTGGGCACACAGAATATGTGTGTGTGTGTGTGAGAGAGAGAGAGAGTGAGTAGGTATGAGCACGCATACCATATTGGGAAAATGAGAGCGGAAAGAAAGTAGTTCTGGTATTGTTGAAATAGCTGATGTTAGATCTGTTTATTTTCTTGATGCTTTGTAGCTCGTTTGTCTTCGTACATCAAATAATGTTTTTTCCCTGATTTTGTCTGTGCAAATGTATGGTTATGATATTTTGATGATTATGGACTGTGTCTATTATCTTGTATGTGAGGAAATGATGCGAATGGATATGTATCCCGGATGTGTGTGATTGTGTGAGTGTGTTTTTGTGTGTGTGGTGTGCGTGCGTGCGTGCGTAAGTGTGGTGGTGTGTGTGTGTGTGCGCGCGCACGTGCGCCTAGTATTTAGCCTGGATTTTTGGGGGAGTGTTGTTTATTTAAGGGAGGGGGTGTTGGGAAGGGGAGTTTTTTCTTGTTTAATTTGTTTTGTTTATTCATTTGATTTTTTGATTTTTTTGAATAATTGAATGGGAGTTTGAGTGAAATATTTCATTGTTATTTGAAATCATCTTGTTTATTAATTAATTGATTTATTCATGCTTGTTTTCAATTTTCCCCCTTGAGGGCCTGGTGTAAAGAAGCCTCTGGCTTATCCATTTACCCTCATTAAAATATTCGAGTTCGAGTAATCCTACTTTTTTACGTATCTAACATACTTAGGATGATTTTAACATGTACAGTGTTAAATCACAGCGAGTGCTAATGGTTGTTGTTGTGCGTTCCCCAGCTTTACACCCTGGGGGTTACCCAGAACATGCATTCTGCCTCACTCATCCCACCTGGGAATCTCTGTGAGATAGGAAGTACATACTGGATGAGAAGTTTGCGTGTATGACTCTTTTTCAAGCACCTCGCCATATAGGCAGCCATACTCCGACTTAAGAGGATTTTTTTTCTCCTTTAACAAAGGAGAGTGCGGGTTGTTATGTTAAGAGCTTGTCATGGCTGAAGGCAATCTCAACACAACATTTTACAACATAACAACGTTTTAATGTAGGCCTTGGCAATTAGCTGACATCATTAATAACTGACACAGCTTTTGGCCTGGGCCAAAGTGCTAATGGTGATAGTGTTGATGAATTGAAAATTGTATGCAATATCACATGCATTTAAAATGTACTGTGTACTCTCTCTCTCCTCCTCTCTCTCTTCTCTCTTTTCTTCTCTTCTCTCTCTCTCTTCTCTCTCTCTCTCTCTCTCTCTCTCTCAACAACCCTCCCTTTTAATTGTGAATGTTTTACTTGTAAGGCTATTGTGTTATTGAAAAATGACTTTTTAGTGGTTTGTTCTCCTTTAATTTTAGGAGGTTTTGTTTTGTTTGGGTTCTTTTTTGGGTTTGGGGTTTTGTTGTTTGTTGTTTTGTTGTTGAAGTGGAATACTGGGTTCAGCCCCCCTTGTTTTTTGTTGCCCTTTTGTTTTTTTTCTTGGTTCTTGCTATTTTTTTTTGTTTTGTGTTTTTCTTTTTTGCTTTCTTCAAATTTTGACTTTTTTTCTTTTCTTTCTTTCCCCTTCAGTGTTTTTTTTTTTTTTCCCCCCGACCTGTGTAAGTGTTTTGCATGGGCTTTATTTTATTTTATTTTTCTAAAATTTTTAAAGGAGGGGGACTGGATGTAAAAAAGAAAGGGGGTGCTTATTCATTATCCTCGAAATAAAAGAATTTGTCATTGTCATTGACTCTCTCTCTCTTCTCTCTCTCTCTTTCTCTCTCTCTCCTCTCCCCTCTCTCCTCTCTCCTCTCCTCTCTTTTTCCACCTTTTTCTTTTTTGCTATAGTTAGGGGTGTATCCTGATGAAGATTAAATTTTTTATATTTCAATACTTATTGGGACTTGCCCTCTGTACTTAAGTCTTAACGATGCCCTATTTCAAAGTTATTGTTTTGTGTAACAAGTATATGTACCACTTTACAAATGTTAAATGTTTTTCTTTTTGACTTATTAAGTTTGGGCTTATTCTTTTTGGTTTTGTTGTTGTTGTTGTTGTTTTTTTCTCTTTTTTTTTTTTCTTTTGTTGGTTTTGGTTTTTCTTTCTTTTTGTTTGTTGTTGTTTTGGTTGTGGGGGGTTTTTTTTTTTTGGGGGGGGGGTGGTGGGGGGGGGGGGGGAATTTTTAGGTTTTTCTTTTTTAATTTTTGCTTTCGGGGGTTGGGGGGGGTTTTTGGGGGGGGGGGGGTTGCTTTGAAGAGGGGTTTTTTCCCCCTGTTTTTCTACTTTGGCTGTTAAGTGTTGGGTTATTATTAAGATATCCCTACGGGGGGACTGGATTAAAAAAACACATGAGTGCTTATTCATTACCTCGAAAAAAAAGAATTTCCCCTCTCTCTCTTCTCTCTTCTCTTCTCTTTTCCCTCCTTTTCTCCCTCTCTCTCTTCCTTCTCTTCTCCGCCCTCTCTTCTTTTATTGTTTTGCTTTTAGATTTAATTGTCATGTTTTTCAGTCCGTTTCCTGCTGAATGCTTTATTCAGATTAATAATTTTAATATTACTGCTAAGTTGACTGATTTGAGATTTAGTAATGTTTTATTCCCAAATTTAAAAATAAAATAAAATATAAAAAAAATGTTTAAATTTATATAGCGCTGAATTTGTAAAGCAACAAACAAAACGTCATTGATTTTTTCCCCGAGGATAAGGGAAAAAGCACTCATGTGCCTTTTTTTTCCCCAAACCTCATCCAGTAGGGTACTTGCTTTGAGTGTACATTTTGTATACTTAAATCCAATGTTAATTCCTTTTTTCAGACTACATACAAGTCATAAAAATTTGATTTTGGCATTGAGCTGGGGTCCATGCGTGCGTACCGTATGCGTGCGTGCGTGCGTGCTGTGTAATGGTGCGTGCGGGTGTGTGTGTGGTGTGTGTGGTGTGTGTGTTGTGTGTGGTGTGTGTGTGCGCGCGTGGCGCGTATACAACTGTGCTGGGGTGTAAATTGCCTTTGCTAATCCCTAAGTCTGATTAATTTGTTTTTTGTAGTTTACATTGCTGTTGCTTTCCCGTAAAAGTACAATAAAATTTTTTGAGTTTCTTCCGTTACCCAAAAATGTTAAGATACATTTACATGGTTTTTTCCCTTAAAATTATGGAGGGGTTTTTGTGTTTTTTGTGGGGTTTTGTGGGTTTTTTTTGTTTTTAGCTTTTTTTTTTATTTTTGGTGTTGTTGTTGTTGTTGCTTTTTTTTTGCTTTTTTTTTTTTTTTTTTTTTTTTTTGGGGGGGGGGTATTTTGTTGTCCCCTCTCCTTTTGTTGCTGCTGCTGTTACTTTGCTCTTGGTTTCTTTGCTTTTTTGTGGTTCTGTGGCGGGTTTTAGGGGGGGGGGGGGGGGGGGTTTGTTCTGTTTGTTTTCTTTATTATTTGTTGTTGCTTCTCACCTCTCCTCTCTCTCTCTCTACTCTCTCCTCTTCTCTCTCTCTCTCTCTCTCTCCTCTTCTTCTCTCTCTCTGTGGTGTTTTTATGGGGGGGGTTGGTGGGTATTTTTTCTTTCTCGTTTACTGTGTGAGTGTATTAGTATTGGGCTTTTTTTTTTTACTTATCATATATATATTATATATAATATAATATCTATATATATATATATATATATACCCTCTGGGCGGAGACTGGATGTAAAAAAGCACATGAGTGCTTATTCATTATCCTCGAAATAAAAGAATTTCTCATTGTTTCTTCTTCTTCTTCTTCTTCTTCTTCTTCTTCGTCTTCTTCTTTTTCACTATGCTTACAAAATGTATCAAAATTCATAGCAAAAGTGCAAAATATATTGTGAAATTTATCAATAAATAATCGGTTTCTATTTGATCAGCATCGAGGTGAAGTAAATGATTAACATGGACAATAAGCCGTTGGGCTTGGGTTTGAGCCAGTGCCTGCATTATTACTACTACTACTACTACTACTACTACTACACTACTACTACCTACTATTACACTACTCACGATATCCTGGTCGCAAAGCGCAAACGCCAACAACTAGAGCGGCAGTGGCGAAAAACAAAAACAAATAAACAAACAGCTCTTGCAAAAACAAATAAACAAAGTCAAAGCCCCGATTCATTCTGCAAAGACAAACTATTACTCTGCTCAAGTTCTTGATGCCACGTCCATGAAATCTCTTTTTTCCCTCACATCAACCCTCCTGGGATCTGCAAAGGCAATCCCACTGCCTACTGTTCACAGCCCCTCTGAACTTCCTGCTATATTCTCTTCATTCTTCTCTGATAAAATCCGCAACATTCCCTCCAGATTGGATCAGACTTCTTTCTACCCTATGCCTCCTGATCCCCAATTCTCTGGTACTCCTCTCCTTTTCTTTCACCCAACAAGCGAGAATGAAATCAAGACGATTCTGAAAGAAAGGACAATAAAATCATGTGATCTTGATCCTATACCTGCTTCTCTTTTCACTCATTGCCTTCCACAGCTTATACCCACTATCACAAAAATAGTAAACTCATCACTTCTTTCAGGAATTGTTCCAACTGCTCTCAAAACTGCAGTAGTTATACCTCTACTAAAAAAGCACAACCTCGATCCTAACACTCTGAAGAATTATAGACCTGTATTCAACCTACCGTTCATCTCTAAAGTCCTTGAAAAAGTTGTTCTGAAACAACTCAACAGCCACCTTCATTCAAACAGTCCCCTCCCCCCTTTGCAGTCTGCCTATCGCACCAACCACAGCACCAAGACCACCCTAGTCCACACCTTAAACACGCTTCTACACGCGTCTGACTCAGAAAAACCTGCCTTCTGACTCTTCTTGACTTATCTGCAGCCTTCGACCCTATAGACCACTCAGTTCTCTCCAGTCTCCAAACGACTTTTGGTATTAAAGCCACAGCCCTCACCTGGTTCAGTTTATACCTTACAGGCCGATTCCACACAGTTACAGTAAACAAGATTCAATCAACACCTACCAAACTGGAGTGTGGAGTCCCACAGAGATCAGTTCTTGGCCCTGTTCTTTTCACTCTCTACACTGCTCCTCTTTCACACATAATAAATCGTCATCAGATCAACCATCACTTTTATGCAGATGACTCTCAGATTCTTTGCATTGATACTCCTGAAAATCTGCCTTCTCTCTTGATTAATATGTTCTACTGCCTTCAAGATATCCAAAATTGGATAATACAGAACAAGTTACAGTCAAATGCAGATAAAACCAAAGCCATGCTTGTAGGGACCAAACACAAACACTCTTCCATCACAGCTTCAATAGAATTCGGCAATACGTTTGTCCCTCTATTCCACTGTTGCGAAATATCTAGGGGTCGTTATAGACAACACACACTCCATGCAAAAGTTCATCACCCAAACCTGTCAGTCATGCTACTATCAATTACGGCGCATCAGTGCAGTTCGAAAGTACCTGTCCACTGATAAAACATCCAAACTAATCACGTCTCTCATTCTCTCACGACTGGACTATTGCTATTTTCTTCTGGCCGGTCTGCCAGCATCATCTATCCACTCCCTTCAACGTATACAAAACTCTGCAGCTCGACTAGTCCTCAGAAAGAAAAAATCTGAGCACATTACTCCTCTCTTGCGATCTCTACACTGGTTGCCTGTGCCACAGAGAGTAAACTATAAGATCAGTACCCTTTGTTACAAATGCCTCCACAAAACAGCACCTTCCTACCTCTGTGAATGTCTTCATCTGTACACACCTTCACGTTCCCTCCGCTCTGCTGCAGATACCTTGTGCTTACGAATACCTAGATTCAACCAGTCCATCGTTGGCCGTCGCTCTTTCTTTGTTTCTGGTTCATCGATCTGGAATGACCTCCCTCTCTCCCTCCGCCAAAACCTTTCTTATGAAGCTTTTAAATCCGGCCTCAAGACTCGTTTATTTCAAACCTAAGTTTCTCCTCTCTTGTTCCATCTCATTCTTGTCTCTGCCCTCAACAGCCCAAACCCCATCACCCTGCCGAAGTGTATAACCTTTATGTGTGTGCGTGCGTGCGTGCATGTGAGTGTATAGATTTGAATTTGTAAAAACTATTAATTGTAACTGGCTGGATGTGAATGATTGGGATGAACAAAAGTGCTATGATTTGTTTTTTTCAAGATATGGCTCTACATAAATTCCATCTACTACTACTACTACTACTACTACTACTGCTGCTGCTGCTGCTGCTGCTGCTGCTATTACTACTGCTGCTGCTGCTGCTACTACTACTGCTGCTGCTACTATTACTACTGCTGCTGCTGCTGCTACTACTGCTGCAGCTACTACTTCTACTATGCACTACTACTACTACTTAACTACATTATTCTGCTGCTGCTGTACTACTACTACTGCTAACTGAGCAGCTGCTGCTGTTTGCTGCTGCTGCGCTGCTACTACAACTACCTGCTACTACTACTATTGCTGCTGCTACTACTACTTACTTGCTGTTGCTGCTGCTACTACTGCTGCGCTGCTGCTGCTGCTATTTACTACTCCTGTCTGCTACTACTACTACTACTGTTGTTGCTGCTGCTACTACTACTACTACTACTACTTCTACTATTGCTGCTGCTGCTGCTACTACTACTACTATTGCTGCTGCTACTACTACTGCTGCTGCTGCTGCTGCTGCTGTTGCTACTACTACTACTACTTTTGCTGCTGCTGCTGCTGCTGCTACTATTACTATTGCTGCTGCTACTACTACTGCTGCTGCTACTTCTGTGCTGCTGTACTTACTTCTCTTGCTGATCTACTACTGACTTCTGCTCTCTATATACATACTACCTACTACTACTACTTACTATTACTTCTTCTACTACTACTTCTGCTACTATTTACTACTACTACTACTACTGCTGCTGCTGCTGCTGCTGCTGCTGCTTCACTACTGCTGCCACTACTTACTACTACAAACTACTACTACTACTACTGTTGCTGTGCTGCTGCTGCACTGTGCTGCTACTACTCTTTGCTGCTGCTGCTGCTGCTGCTGCTGGTACTACTACTGTTGCTGCTGCTGCTGCTGCTGGTGCTGCTGCTACCATAGAGGCACAGTGATTTAAGATCAAAATTAAGCATAATCTGAGAACTGAGATCGGTAGGCCCACTGAGGCCAGACGGTGCAGACAGAAAAAAAGAGAGAGGCCTAGTCACGTCAGGCACCAGTGGCTGATTTAGGTCGGTAGGCAGCTAGGTTAGCCTAAAGTCTTTAGTCTTTATCCTTTCAAATTAAGCGGATTGGTGGTCTGGAGGGAACGCACCTACCTAGAAAGTGGAAAGTCCAGGTTTCAAGTGTGTGGGGGTTCGATCCACGGAACTTTTCCCCCCACGACTATGAGTGGTGGTCTGGGTGCTAGTCTTTCGGATGAGACGATAAACCGAGGGCCTGTGTGTAACACGCATTTAGCGCACTTTTTTTTTTTTTAAAGCCACGGCAACAAGAGAGTTGTCCCTGGTAAAGTTCTGTAGAAACCAGCCACTCTGATAACAAATACACATGCGGACAGAAAAAGAAAACATACTGGGGGCGCTGATCTTGTGGCGACGTGGTTAACCCATGGAGAGCAACCCGATTTTCACGCAGAGAGAGCTGCCGTGACTTAAACTAAGTTAAAGTGGTATACAATATAATACAATACAATAAACATCATTTCTTAACCATCCGTCAAGAAATAAAGCACATGATTGCTTTGACATTTCCAGAACGTCTCCCTTCATGGTAATGGATCAGATTTATGGACGAAGAATTGGGCGGGGGGAGGGGGGGATTTAAACCTATCTATAGACAATGCAAAATATCAAAGTGTCCGGGACCGATTTGGCACGGGAACATTTCTACTTTGGGACAGTAGGCTAGGCCTAGCTTACGAACCATAACCCCCGAATCAAATGTTACACATTCGAGCCAGTGCACGTTCTTTGATTTAGTATTTAGGTTATAAAACTTGACGAAGAAGAGGTAAAATTAACAATTAGCATCGCTTTATTCATCATGTGCATTTAATTTCAAGTCGAATGTTCAGACACTTCAAACTCGTAAACTGTGGCAAATTTTATAGTTCACCCTCTCGAACTACCTCAACGATTGTTCATCGCCCTCGCAGACTTCGTGCAGTGCAGTCCCTGTTGTGGCAAAGAGTTGCCAAATTTTCACGTCAGTTTCGTGGAATGGCAACGTTAGAGACCCTGAACTTCGACAACAAGGCACTGAGAGATCTGCCAGTTGACCCTAATCCAGACAATCGCCAGAGACAAGTCCATGGTGCCTGTTTTTCTAAGGTAGGCTAGGCCTAGTCCGATTTTCTTAGTAGTGCTTGACACACATGAGGCAGAGTGGGGTTTTTTCCCAAAATTTTAAATTTGGGAAAGGGAAAGTGGCCGTTGGTTAAATGTTCGCTGGCCAAAAGTCAGATTTTGGTTCGTACCCAGCCTCGCCCTTTTTTTCCAGTTAGAAAGTCAAAGCCCTTTGGGATGAGACTATATGCGAAGCATCAGAAAATCTTTGGGACCTTTTAAAAAACCCCTGCCCCCTTTAGAAGAGTAAAGGGCCCTTGTGTGGGTGGTTGGAGGGAAAATTTTAAAATGGTAAAAAAAAAAACCAAAAAGCATGCCACCGGGGGTCCGTAAGAAACCCAACCCCGGAAGGGCAATTAGAAACTTAAGAGCTGTAAACAGCAACTTTTGGCAACGCCAGCACGGCACGGAACCATGTGTATCAGCCATTTCCTTTCCCAATGAACCATTCCCGGGCCCCGTGGAGAGGAATTGAAGGGGGGGGGGGGGGGGGGGGGGTTGCTGCATGGGTAACAGCTTTCCCTCCCCTACTTTTTTACCCAGGGTTTTCACTCAGGAGTATAAACACCTTTGAAAAAACTCCAGTCCTTTTTGAGAAGTTTGGGTGCCCCTTTTCAAATTTTAGGATATCACTTTAGTATCACTATTGGGTGAAAACAAAGAAGTAGGCCATTTAAAAGGGAAAATCAAAATATTTTAAACCCAAACTTTTTTGGGAAACCAAATATCAAACATAAAGGGTTGTTTTCAATTTCCGTCTTGTTCAAATAGGCCTGGTAAGTGACTTTGATACAGTGACACATGTAGTGATACCCGGAAAAAAGGGTAGTTTATACAGGGGACACGAATGATTTTCAGTGACACATGATAGGTTTGGGCCCGCAATTTTGGGAAAAAAGCCCCATAGAGATGACAAAATTTTAAACAATTGTCATGGGGGTGGGAGCATGGTGGGGTCATCATAAGACATTAAAATTACATTTAAATTTTTTGTTTTGTTGGGTTTTCGTAATTTTAAATTTTTAATTTCCCCGTGCAAGTGCACCCTATATGCCCGGGAAAATAAAATTTTTTTTTTCCCCCTTTGGGTATGTTTTTTAAACCCTCTTACTAAAATTACCCGCATGAAAATCCTGATGTCAACCCAATGACAGTAATATATCGTTTGATTACTTTTTAAGGGAAGCCCCAAATTAGGTTTGTTGATATTTTTAATGCGAAAAAAAATAATTTTTTAAAGTAAAAAAAACGGGCAAAATTTAAAACATTTCCCCTCACCCCCTTTCATTTTGAATACCCCCCCCAATAACGTCAAAAATAAGTCCCGGGGCCCAAAAAACATCTTTTTTTTTAAAAGGGAAAATTTTCCCGAACATCACACGATCGTTTTTTAAACACTGTCCCGGGAAAACCAAAAGGGTTTTTTTTTGCCCCTTTTTTTTTCTGTTAAAAATTTTTGTACCCTTCCCCAAAAGTTCCCGCATTTTTAAATAGAAAATGTAAGAGAATTTAAAAAAAACACAAAAAAAGAGCTAAAAAGTGACGTTTTTGCCTGTTTTTTGCGCTAGATGTTTTCCAAAAAACCCGGAAGGGAAATTTCCCCTCATTTTGGAGTTTTTTTTTCCCTTTTAAATGAAATTTTAAAAAAAGTTTTGGGTTTTTACTTGGGTTTGCACCCCCGGAAATTTTGGGTTATGGTGTATAGGGGGCACGTTTAGCCCCGGAAATTTCCGGGGGGAAAGGGGTTTTAGTGGTTTAAATTTAAAATTTGTAGTAAGTGTTTCGTGTCCCATAAATGAATAAATAAAACTACTTTTAATGAGAAGGGGGGGGGGGGGGGGACAGTGATAAGATGTTGGTTTCCGTGGACAAAAAAATGTGTCAGTAAATTTAAAAAACCCATGTGTAGTAACAATAAAAACAAAAGATGAGTCAGTATCAATAACAACAAAAGACCGATAAGTTCTCTTTAAAGAAACCCTGCCCAGGTGGAACCCCCGCCCTAAGAACCCACAGTGGTGGCCTGTTCCTTTTCCCCTCCATTTCTTGGGACTTTTCCGCCCAGTGAGCAGAGAGGCCCCGACTTTTTCCCACTTTTTGGAGGAAAAAAATTTTGTTGCCCGGTTCCCAAACCAGTGCCCACTGTATTTCGGGCCAACAGTTTGGCCCCTTTTTTCTGGCCCGCTTGGGGTGGGGCCAAATTTGTGAGTCAGGAAAATTTTGTTTGGGGGGAAAAAAATTTGTTTTTTTGTTTTCCCTTTTGCGTTAAGTGATATTCCACCCAAAAAAAAGTGTGCGGGTGGGTGCGGTTGTTTAGTTTTTTTTCGTTAAGTGATGTTCGCAAAATGCCTAATTTTGCGTGTTTTTTAAATTTTTTCGTTAAGTGATATTTTACAGAAATAAATATGTTGGGGCTTTTTGTTTTTTTTTTTACAGTAAGGATATTCAACAAAAAAAAATAGTGTGCGTGTTGTTTAGTTTTTTTCTTTAAATGTTTTTCGACAAAACTAAAAATGTGTGTGTGTTGTTTAAATTTTACATTAAAATGATATTAACCAAAAAAAATATGTTTTAGGGGGTTGTTTAGTTTTTTAAAAATTTATTAAGGGGTTTTGACAAAATTTAAACGTGTGTCTCTGTGTGTGTTTTTTCTGTGTTTTCTGTGTTGTGTGTAAAGGGCCCCCCGGAGGTCCAAACAAACGGTAGCTCGGGTTATTGGGGGGGGGGGATGATTTAACCCAAGATCCCCCATGTGATGTATACAAGCCCTAAAAATTTTCGGGGGTGTGTGTGTGTGTGTGTGGCAGGTAACCCAGGAGAGGTGGGGGAAAAAGGAGGGGGAGATGGGAGATACAGTTCAAGGGGGTGAAATACCCCCCACCCCGACAGGTGAAAGGCGAAAGGGGTGGCAAAACCATCAGAGAAATTTTCGCAGTGGGTAGTGAAGAAAAAATTGCGCGTTTAGGAAATTTTTGAGGTTTTTGGGGTTTGGTTTTGGGTTTTGGGTTTTTTTTTAAATTTGGGGGGAATTTTTGGAAAGGGGGGGGAAAGGAAGTGGTGTTTTTTTGGTGTGTTTTAAGTGCTTCCCTAACACCCAACCTGATAAATTTTTGGGATTTTAATGTGCAATTTGAACGTTGATGTATGTTCATCACAGAGGGAATTAAAAACACTGGCAAAGGGTTTCACCCCTTTCCAGTAGACCCGGGGAAATTCCCTAAAATCCCCCCCCCTTAATTCACCCGTGCTGGGTGAGGGTTTGAACCCACGACCCCATAGACCCATGGGGTTTTAAATCAAACAGTCTTAAAACCCCTCGGATTTGTGTTGTCCCTGAATACATGAAAAAGGGAAACCCACCCCAATTTTTTGCCTGCCCCAAATACCCCACAGAAAACAATGGGGGGTTTGCCCTTTTGTGGTTTAGAAAAATTGCGCTGCAAAGCGACCCCGGGGTTTTTTTCCCCTTCAAGGGGGTATTTTCCCCCGGAGTTAAAAATCAGTGGATCCCCCTCCCCCAAAATCCCCCCGGATGAGACGTTTTTAAAAACCCGGGGGGCCCTGGCCGCAAAAGAAAAACTTGCGCACCCATTAAAAATTTTTTGCCCTTTTGTAAGAGTTAAAGGGCCCCTTTTTGTGCCCGGGGGGAAAAGAGACAGAAATTTTTCAAAACCGCGTACACCGGGGGGCTGGATGTTTTAAAAAAAAAAAAAAAGACTTTAGTTTAAATTTCCCCTATCCCCGATTTAAAAAAAAAAAAAAAAAAATGTTTATCTGAGCGCTTTTGATTTTTTTGCTTTTCAAAATTCGGGGCTATATAAATTTCCTTTCATTTTTTATTATTATTATTATTATAACTATATAATCCCAAAAGTTTGGGAAATTTGTTTGGGCTTTTTTGGGTGCTTGGGAGGCCCCGCTCACCCGGGCATTTCCCCAAAAAACCCGGGGTTTGGGAAATGGTCCCTCCGATCCCAAGGGCGTCCCCGCATTTTAAAAAAGGCAACCCAAAGAGGGGGCGCGGGAGCATCCCTGCTGCGGGTTTAATCAGACTTTTTTAGGAAAGGGAAAAAGGGGGATTTATCCCTGGCATTTCCGGGGGGGGGGGCCCCCCCGGGGGGTTTTGGGGGGGGGGGGGAGGGGGCCTCCCTGTCAGTATAAATAGCATCCCCACCACCTTCTGGAGATTCTGTTTTAGGAATTCCCTCTTTTTCTGTCCCTCTCTTTCTTTCTGCCTCGTTCCTTTTCTTCCTGTCGCCTCCTTTTTGTCTTTTTTTGCCTGCCTTCTTGGTCTGTTTTTCTTGTCTTTCTCTCCAGAAAGACTTAAAAGATTAGAATTCTCTCACACGCCGGAGTTGGCTGTGCTGGGCCTGACTCGTCAGGCGCTTAACAGCAGCGTTTTTGCTCAGATGACAGACAACAGAAGTTGTCGTGTGAGTGTTCTATGAAGAAGAAAAGGGTGGATTGGTGGTTTAGTGGCTACACACCTGTTTAGAAAGCAAGAAGTCTTTGGTTCAATCCCTTTTTGAACCGGTACTTTTCCTCCGTTCACGTGACCTTGAGTGATGGTTTGGGTGCTGGTTTTCCCTGCACAGCACGCAAATCCAGCACAACTCAGTCCAGCGTTGAAAATCGGAGAGGACAGTGAGGTACCTCCTAACTTTCTGGAAAAAAAATTGGTAGGTTCATTTCCCAACTGTATCCCAATTCCAATTCCAAATTTTTTGGGTTGTCTTTTTTTAATCTCAAAACCATGAAATTCTGTTAGGTTACGAGCAAATGATTACGCACATCTAAAGGATAATAGAAATGGATCTCGTACCTGTCATCAGAGAACTATCCCTGAAGTTGGAATGGGGGGGGGGGGGGGGGGGGGGGGGGGGGGGGGGGGGGGGGGGGGGAACCTTGAACAAAATATTCACTTGGGGAACTTGGGAGGCAGCAAGGAAGAACAACAACAACAAAATGGACTCAAATATCACACTGAAAGTAACAACAACAACAACACACAACAAAATGCGACTCAAATAATCACACTGAAACGTAAGTGACCAAGGCTCCGGGCAGGTTGGATCTTTCGAAATTTTCAGCGGGAGGTGAGAAACGGGAAGAGGAAGGAGGGGGGGGGGGGGGGAAGGGGGGGGGGGGGTGGGGGGGGGGGGGATCCGAAACGCTTTGGACACACCCTGTCCACGTTTTGGGGGGGGGGGGGGGGGGGGGGGAAGGGGGGGGGGGGGGGGGGGGGGGGGGGGGGGGGGGGGGGGGGGGGGGGGGGGGGGGGGGGGGAAAAAAAAAAAAAGGGGGGGGGGGGG
>CM054148.1:51023610-51025925 GCA_028751875.1 Rapana venosa | reverse complement strand
GGGCGCGGGTGGCTGGCTGGCTTCCGAAAATAGCATTTTGTACATGTAAAGGGGAAAGGGCTGTCTGGGTTGATCCCCACTGTTTGGAGACGGGGTATGGTTTTAGGGTTTGGGTAGGTAGTGGGTTGTGTTGTGTTGTTTTGTGTTATGTTATGTTTGTTATGTTGTGTTATTTATGTTATTTATGTTATGTATTTGTGTTTATGTTATGTTGTGTTATGTTGTGTTATGTTGTGTTAGTTATGTTATTTTATTTTTTTATTTTATTTTGTGTTAGTTATTTTGTTTTTATGTTGTTTATGTTATTTTTGTGTTATGTTTGTTAGTTTGTTATGTTATGTTAGTTATGTTGTTTTATGTTGTGTTTGTTATTTGCCCGACAAACAACTTTTTCTAGGTGGGGGGGGTTGGTGTGGGGAAAGGGAAGGTAGAGAGGGAGGGGGGAGAGAAGGGAGGAGAGAGAGGGGGGAAATCGAATGGTGATTTTTTACAAAAAGGCCCTTTCCCCCATACATAAAGGGGGGTTCCCGAACTGCTTGAAATGGTGGGGGAAAAAAGCAATAGAAAGACAACATTTACTGTGTAACAAAAAGTCATCTAAAAAAAATATGACTTAGGAAAACAATGTCTCTTATTCTGAAACTTTACACAAAAAAAGTGAGGTGTGCACAATTCAGGATGTTTTGATGCAAAGGAAAACGGTCAAAATAAAAAAAAATTATTAGGCTGTCTATATATTAAAAAGGGATGTAATAAGAGGAGGGGGGAGATAGAGAGAGAAGAAACGAAACAGGGAAAACAGACCAAAAAATGAAAATGACAAGCAAATTTTTTTTTCGGGATTGAATAAGCACTCTGCCCTTTTTTTTTTTACTCCAGTCCCGCCCGTAGGGTACATCTTAATAATAAACCCCAAAACCCAATCTACACGTAGAAACAAAGGGGGAAAAAACTTTTTTTTAACAAACAAACAAATAAAAAAACCCCCCAAAAAAAGACCCCCCCCCAAAAAAAAAAGAACCCCCAAAAAAAAAAACAAAGACAAAAAAAAATAAAACGACCCCCCCCCCCCCCCCCAAAAAAAAAAAAAAAAAGAAAAAAAAGGGAAAAAAAAACAAGCCAAAGATTAAAAACTAAAAATTAACATTAACTTTTAAAATGCTAAAAAGTTTTTACACTAACAAAAACATATTAATAAGACATTCCTAGAATCAAGTCAATCGACAAGCTCAATAAGACAGAGAAAAGAGAGAGGCAGACAGAAGACAGAAAAAAAAACGGGGACGACAGACAGACGAGACAAGAATCGAAAATCGAATGATTTATTCACAAAAAGGGGCATTGGGTCAAACAGAAGGGGGGTTTCCCAACGCTTTATTTTGATGGGGGGAAGAAAGCAACGCAACAAAAAACAACAACAACTGTTTTTTGTAACAACAAAAAAAAGTCAGTTAGAAAAGTATGAATTAAGATAACAATGTATCTATTATTATGAAAGCTTACACAAATATAAAGTAAGTCTGTGTGTACAGCCTCAGGATGACTTGATGCCATGAGTAAACAGAGTCTAAATAAATGAGGCTGGAGGAGAGAGAGAGAGAGAGGAGAGAGAGAGAGAGAGAGAGAGAGAGAGAGAAGAGAGAGATGAGAAGAGAGAGAGAGAGAGAGAGAGATCAAACTTTAAGTATGAAAGGAGAACATAAGAGACAGATCTCTCACTTTCTCGAGTAGTAGTGCTGTAACACTAAGACCTCCAAATCAACAGAAAAACAAACAACCAACATGCGAACACAAAAACAAACAAGAAACAAACAATCAAACCAAGCAAAACGAAACTAAGAAACTATTTTTTTTAATTACAGAAATAAGCCGACAAACAGGCAAGAATATAAGATTTTAAAGAAGGAATTTTGACACACAAAACCCCCAAAAATAAAGAAAACTAAAAAGTGAAGAAAGAAAGAAAAACAGAAAAGAAGGGTAAAAACAAATCAAGAAAATTGGTGAAAAGGAAAAAGAAAGAAAGAAAGTAAAAAAGAAAGAAAGAAAGAAAAGAAAGACAGACAGACAGAAAGAAAGAAAGAAGAAAAAGAAAGAAAGAAAAGAAAGAAAAGACAGACAGACAGACAGAAAGAAAGAAAGAAAGAAAGAAAGAAAGAAAGAAAGAAAGAAAAGAAAAGACAGAAACAGAAAGAAAGAAAAGAAAAGAAATAAAGAAAAGAAAAGAAAAAAAAAAAAAAGAAAGAAGAGATGGAGAAGAGAAGAAACGACAAGACAGATTTAGAAAGAGACGGAGAGAAGATACAGCAACAGTT
>CM054148.1:51001110-51018610 GCA_028751875.1 Rapana venosa | reverse complement strand
AATTTCCGAAACAGCAGCTGCCTCCTCTGCTGTTTTGGAGGTCATCGTCGAACACGACCGACTAACATACATGTTGTTGTTGTGGCTTTCTTTCTTTGTTTTCTTTCCTTCATCCCAGTCATTGATTCTTTCTTTTGTCTTTTTTTAAATTTCCCTTTTTGTATTATTTTGTCTTTCTTTCTTTCGTTCTTTTCTCCTTCTTTCTTCCTGTCACTTTCTTTCTTTTTTTCCCTTTCTTTCATTTCTGTTTGTATTTCCCTTACTTATATTATGCAGTCTTTCTGGGGTTTTTTCTTTGCTTCTTCCTTCTTTCATGTTATTGTTTTCTTTCTTTCTCTTTCTTTTTCATTCTTTTTTCTTAGTCTTTCTTTCCTTCTTTCTTTTCTCCTTTCTTTCTTTTTCCTTGTCATTCTTTCTTTGTAATCCTGTTTTTTTTTTTTTTTTCTATTTTATTTTTCCATTTTTTTGTTTCTTGTCATTCTTTCTTTCTTTCTTTTTTTTCTTTTTGTCTTTCTTTCTTTTTTCTGTCTTTCTTTCTTTCTTTCTTTCTGTCCTTCTTTCTTTCTTTCTTTCTTTTATTTTTTCTGTCCTTTCTTTCTGTCTGTTTGTCTTTCTTTGTTTCTTTTTTATTTCTTTCCTTCTTTCTTTCTGTCTATCTTTCTTTCTTTTTTCTTTCTGTCTCTCTTTCTTTTTTTTTCTTTCTTTCTTTCTTTCTTTCTGTCTCTTTCTTTCTTTCTTTCTTTCTTTTCTTTCTGTCTTTATTTTTTTCTTTCTTTCTGACTTCTTCTTTCTTTCTGTCTTTCATTCTTTCTGTCCTTCCTTCTTTCTTTCTTTTTTCTTTCTATCCTTCTTTCTCTGTCTTTCTCTCTTTCTTTCTTTCTGTCTATTTTATTTTTCCTTTTTTGTGTCCTGGCATTCTTTGTTTCTTTGTTTTTCTTTCTTTCCAGTTCTTGCTTCATTCAGAGTTGGGGGTTTTTCGTTTCTTGTTTCTTTTTTTTCTGTCGTTGATTTTTTTTTCTTTCTGTCTTTTCTTTCTTTTTTTTAATTCCCTTTTTCATCTTCTTATATTATTCAGTTCTTCCTGTCTGACTCTTTCTTTCGTGTTTTTTTTTTCTTCTCTTTCTTCTTTCCTGTTATTCTTTCTTTCTTTCTTTCTTGCTTTCCTGTAATTTTTTTCTCGCTTTCTTCATATCTTATATGGGAATACATGACAATTTACAAAACCAGGGACTGGATGTAAAAAAAAAGCACATAAGTGCTTATTCCATTATCTTCGATATAAAAGAATAAAATAAATTAAATTTTAAAATATCACTCAGTGTTTCCTCTTTTCTTTTCTTTTTCTTCCTGTCATCCTTTCTTTCTATCTGGTTTTGGGTTTTTTTTATTGTTTATCTCCCTTTCTTTCTTTCGATCTGGAATGACCTCCCTCTCTCTCTCTCCGCCAAAAGCCTTCTTATGACACTTTTAAATCCAGTCTGAAGACATATTTATTTCAAACCTAAGATTTTCCTCTACTGCTTCATCTCATAGTTTTTCCCTGCCTTCAACAGCCGAGTTCTATCAACCTGCCAGGGATTGTGACCTGTGTGTGTGTGTGTGTGTGGTGTGTTGTGTGTGTGTGTTGTGTGTGTGTTGTGTGTGTGTGTGTGTGTGTGTGTGTGTGTGGTGTGTGTGTGTGTGTGTGTGTGTGTGTGTGTGCGTGCACATTTGGACTTGATGGAACTATTACTTGTTATGGTTGTATGACTGTGTAAGAATGAGTTGAGTGCAAACGTTTTGGGATTTGTCTCTGCAAGATATGCGTTATAAATTTCCATTTATTAATTATTATTTTTAAATTTATTATTATTATTATTTATTTTATTATAAATTATGCAGTCTTCTTTGTCTTTCTTGCGTGGGGGAGAGTTTCAGAGCCGTTATTTGTTTTCATTAGGAGGGGGTGGGGGGGGGGGGGTTAGGGGGGGGTGGGGAGGTAGGGAGGTAGGGGGGAGGGCTTTCCCCATATACATTGTTTTCGGTTGCTTAGAGCTAAAAAAAAAAAAGAAGAAAGAAAGAAAGAAAAAAGTGTGTGTGTGTGTGTGTTTTGTGTGTGTGTGTGTGTGTGTGTGTGTGTTGTGTGTGTGTGTGTGTGTGGTGTGTGTGTGGGGTGTGTGTTGTGTTGTGTGTGTGTGTGTTGTGTGTGTGTGTGTGTGTGTGGTGTTGTGTGTGTGGTGTGTTTTTTGTGTGTGTGTGGTGTGATTTGTATTTTTGTGAATTTCTATGTATAGGTGTGTGCATGTGTGTTGGGGTTATGTTTTTATTGTGTTGTGCGTGGTGGTTTTGTGTGGTGTGTGTTGTGTGTGTGTGTGTGTGTTGGGGTGTGCGGTGTGGTGCTTTGTGTGGTGTGTTGTGTGTGTGTTGTGTGTGTTATGTGTGTGTGTGTGTGTGTTGTGTGTGCGTGCGTGTGTGTGGTGTGTGTTTGTTGACTTCAATTTTACGTCTGTTCACTTTTTAGTGATATTAGAACCCCCCCCCCCCCCCTTCCCATCCCCTCCCAAAAAACAAACCAAACAAACAAACAAACAAACAAACAAAAACACCAACAACAAAAAACCGGGAGATGTGGATGTGGTTTTAAAAAAAATAAAAAATAATAATATAATCTCGAAAAACTTGGCAATGCGACAGGAATTTTAAAAAAAACAACAAAAAAACCAACAAGTCATTAACGTTAATGTAACTAAAAACAAATGTCCTATGGGACTGTAAACAAAGACCTTTCACAATTTCAAATGCCAATTTGTGTGTGTGTGTGTGTGTGTGTGTGTGTGTGTGTGTGTGTGTGTGTGTGTGGTGTGTTTTTTGTGTGTGTGTGTGTGTGTGGTGTGTGTGTGTGTGTGTGTTGTGTGTTGTGTGTGTGTGGTGTGTGTGTGACAGGAAGTGCGTCAGACTCACCAGAAAGAAGGATACGGGGCCGTTATTCTTACAGGGAAAAACCCATACCATGTCCTCTCCGGAAAAATAACTATCATCTCTTTCACTCAAACACAATGAAAATTAATGACATTTTGTGTTTTGTACACACCACACACACACACACACACACACAACACACACATACACACACACACACACACACCACACACACGCGCGCGCGCGCCCCATTTTCGTTATTGAGGTTTTTTTGTTTTTTTGTTTTTGGTCGTGTTTTGTGTGTGTGGTGTGTGTGTGTGTGTGTGTGTGTGTGTGTGTGTGTGTGTGTGTGTGTGTGTGTGGGGTGTGTTTTTCGTTCTGTTTTTCCTGTTTCTTTTTTATTATGGAGATAGTATTTTATTATTGGTTAAGGTAATAATGTAGTTAGATAATATTGATCATTTTGTTTTTTGTTGCTAAATGGCTTGGTGAAAAAAAGCAAATGCATTGCGTATTCAATGAACCATCTGGAAACAAAAATTTGCCTTGACTTGACTTGACTTGACTTGGGCCACACACACACACACACACACACACGCACGTACGCAAAGACATGCACAAATGCACACATACATACATATATACATACATACATACATACGCACATACATACATACATATATACATACATACAAAACATACATACTTTCATACATATATACATACATACTACATACATACATACATACATACTTTCATACTACAACATACGTGCTACGTACACATACTTGTTGTTTTGCACACACACACACACACACACATACACACACGCATTACACCAAATGCGCGGCACACACACTACACACACATACACACACTCGCACACACACACGCACACATACGCACATACACACACGCGCACATATACACACACACCAACCCCGCACGCGCCCACACAAACGCAAGCGCGCACGCACGCACACACACACACACACATACGCGCGCGCGCCTGGTGGTTAGAGTGTGCGCTCGTGTTCTGCTGACCCGGGTTCGATTCTCGTTCAAGAGGATTTTTCCTCTGCAGTTAACATCAGTGCCGACTCCACTACCCCATAAAGTCCGGATGAGACTATAAACCGAGGTCCCGTGTGCGAACGCATGCGAACATCTTTTGCACACGTTAATACCCGTTCTGCTTTCGGAAGAGTAGGCCATTGCGTGCTGGTGGGAACGGATGTCAAACTTTACAAAAATGCACACGCACGGGGACTAGATGTAAAAAAGCACATGAGTGCTTAGTCCATTATCCTCGAAACAAAAGAATAAAGAAATAAATGAACAAAGAATAATAGAAAAGAACACACACAAAAAACACACACACAACACACGCGCGCGCGCGCGCGCGCGCGCGCACACACACGCACACGCACACGCAGAACATCTTGCGCACACCTTAAATCCTGTTCCGCTTTTCGTAAGAGTAGGCCCTTTTGTGCCGGTGGGAACAGATGACAGAATTCACAAATCCACATACACACGGGGATGGATGTAAATAAGCACATAAGTGCTTATTCCATTTTCCTCGATATAAAAGAATAAAATAAAACACACACACACACACACACCACACACACTATACACCACACTAACCCACACTCCACACACTACACAACACACTAACGCGCACACACAACATATTCACACACACACAGACACACACCCCACACACACACACACACACACACACACACACACAAACACACAAAACACACACACACACACACACCCCACACACACACACACCTACCGGAATCACAAAAAATAGAGAAAGAGCCGACAGCCCACTGTGACTTATTGGTTGAATCTAGATGTTCGTAAGCACAGGGTATCTGCAGCAGAGCGGAGAGAGGGAAGAAGGAGAAGGAGAAGGAGTGTACAGGCGAAGACATTCACAGAGGTAGCTACTTTATCTTCTCGCACTGAAGTCTTCGCATGACGGATATATATTTAAAAAATGCAAATATGAAATTTCTTGACATAAAGTATCCAAGAAAAAGATTGTGGAAAGTTGTAGGTAAAATTATTCATTCTAGTCGGTGAATCAGTGTCCACAGTCGTTAATCAGTTCATGACAGTGCTCTGTTCTCCGGATGTTTGTCTGAAAACGACAGTGATAAAACACACACACACACAAACACACAAACATGAACACACACACACACAACACACACACACAACACAACACACGCACACACACGCACACTCACACACAAACATGTACACACACCCCACACACACACACACACACGCACACACGCGTGCGCGCGCACACACCACATGGGGGGGGGGCGGGGTTCAGACCGTTTCAAATAAATGAGAGATGAGAGGGGTGGTAGAGAGAGAAGAGAGTAACGAATGACAGGAGAGAGAGAGAGAGAGAGAAGAGGATGAGTTTAGAGATGAGAGAGAGAGAGAGAGATAAGAGAGAATGAGATTAGATTCGAGAGAGAGAGAGAGAATGAATGAATGAATGAATTGAATGAATGTATCTTGATTTTCAAGGAGTAACGAAAGAGATAGGCATTTTTTTTGTCATCCGGCCCTTGCCCCTATTAGGGACTTCAACAATGGGTAAAGGGTGTCCTGATACCTATAAGGTCGTAGGGGGTGAGGAGGCCATCAGAGACCTTAACTTCTCCAGGGGCCAGCATATTGAGGGCGGCGTCCCCATTCCTCTCCCCACGGCTTTACCTTCCCTGACCCTAAAAGAGGGCAGGTACCATTTACAGCTCGGGTGAACTGGGGGAACTATACTGAAAGACCAAGGCGCGCAAACGGTCACCATCCAATGGTACCACGCTCGACGCTGCTTATACTTGGCTGCGGGGTAATCGAGTGCTCCGACACTGAGCTATCCCGTCCCCAAAACAAAACAAAACCAAAACAATAAAACAAGGTGGAAAAAAAAAACCCATTCAAGTCCATATTGTTTACAGCCCTACCGCCAGGGAAAGCCATATATTTCAGGGCTGTCTGTCACCTAATATCAATTTTCGTGGCTCCAGACACTTTTGACTTCAAATTCAAAAACCAACCCTCCTAAGAAACCTTTCCACATATTCTAACACTGTGCTTCTGGAAAAAAAAAAACCACTCATTGAATGACACAGTTCCTAAATCATTTCATTCCTTAGGCTCATTAAACAGGACTGTGCTGAGGGACGTCAGCCTTCCCCTTAATTAAAAAGCCTGGAAAAAAAACCACTATAAACATACAATTTTAAAGTACCACAAACAATTTAATAAAAAGTGGCCACAGGGAAAGAGAAACAGATACACCAACACGCAGACAGACACACACACAGACAACACAGACAGACAGACATACAGACAGAGAGTGACACCTTGAATTCAACCATGACAGATAAAAAAAAAACTAGCAGCTTGCTTCCATCGAATGATTGAGCAATACATAAAGGAGGGGAAACCTTAATTCCTGTTAGGAGAAAGGGATAAAAAAACCCCACCAGCTCACAACACACACACTACCACCATGAGACTTCAGCATAATTGTGTGTTTATATAGGTGTGTGTGTGTGTGTGTATAGTGTGTGTGTGTGTGCTTGTGTGTGTGTGTGTGGGTGATTGTGTGTGTAGTCGTGTGTGTGATGGTGTGTGTGTGTGTGTGTGTGTGTGTGTGTGTGGATATTTTAATGTCTTTTCACTTAAGTGATATTAGATGATAGGAGAAAAGATGGAGATTGAATATGAATGAAAAATTGTGGAGCTGTTGAAAGAATGGAGAGAGAGAGTTGAATTGAATTGCTGTTACGCTTATACAGGCCATACAGCAAGATGGGCTTCCATGCATGTCGATCATGACATGGGTACCACGCAATGGCAATGCCTTATGTATTTTTAATGAAGTAAACCACCATAATCAAAGAGGGATACTCTCACTGGAAAACTGTGTTCTTGCGCAGCAGCCATCTGGCCACAGTTAAGCCAAGGTGGAAACGATGATGTCGTGGAGTGTGTGCAACTGTTGCAAAGCACGTGCTACGTCTCTGCCATACTTTTGTGTTATGGACATGCTTTACTTTGTGCAAGTTGGCCCAAGCCTGACAACATTCTTCAGCTAACTGTTTTTCTATTTCCTGTTTGATGTTACCAAATATACCAGCCCCGACTGCTCATCACAGGAAAACTCTAGCACAAAGGGTTAATCTGATTACACAGAAGAACTCAGCATCATCTAATCTGTGCAATACAACTTTTCTGACAGTTTGTTTCTGTCTTTTTTCGCAGATGATTTTTGACAGAACGATCCAGGTCAGTGTAGCCACATAGTTTATTCAATGAACTTGGCCTCAACTCAGGCATTCACACTGTCAATTAACGGATCAGGTTCCATGTGCCATGGTGGTAGGTTAACTTCCACACAGATCAGTTTGATATGCTCCTTCAGCACCACTCTCACTGTCTGTGTCACTTGTGTTGTGCCCAGGGGTGCAGTGTGGAGGTGTTGAGTAAAATCATCCTTGTGTGCTGTGCAGCTGTTAGACACAAACAGGTTTGTTTACATCAGGGGGTGGTTTTATTCCTTCCTTCTTGACCTATTCTAACTGGCGGTTGTGTATCATCATTGTTTTGTTGCTGCTGTTGTTGCTGTGCTGCTGCTTCTGCTGCTGCATTGCTCTTGTTGTCGCCTGTATCTGGCTAGGAGGTTCCGTTGTTAGTACTGAAACTTGGCGTGTGTGGGTTCTGCACCAGGGTCAGGCCATGTTTGTTGCCATGTCACTGGCTTTGGTCTTTGAACCCCAACCAAAAACTGGTAAAGTCCTTGTCAAGTCAGTAAGGTTCAAGTCAAAAAACACTCTAATCATCCATGAAGAGGCATTTACAATACTGACTGGGCAAGATTGATACGCATAAAAAATCTGAAAGACACAAAAAGCTATATTTCATATTGGTTATAAATTCCGAATTTTTTGGAGAGGGAGTTTTTTCTGACAGAAGGGCAGTTGGGGTCTTTTCAACAGTGATTGGGACGTCAGTAAACTGGGCATGTTGAGAGGAGAGAGAGAGTTCTTCAGTTTAATGTCTTCTATTAATATTATTAAAGAGGTTGATATCAGAGGAGAGAAAGTAAATGTGTCTGTGGCATAGGGGGGAATGGAAGAGAGGAGGGAGGAGGTGAGAGGGAGGGGGGAGGGAAGAGAGGAGGGGGGAGGGGAGGTGAGGATAGGGGGAACCTTCCTTTTATCAGTTACTGGGTCATTTCATTCACACACAAGTCACACCACACCACACACACCACACACGAACACACCACGCACACACACACACACACACACGAACACACCACGCACACACACACACACACACACACACAAACACACACGCACACAACACTCACACACCTCACACAAACACACACACACAACGAACACACACCCCCCAAAACTAATAACGCACACAACACACACCACACACACACACGAACACCACCACGCACACACCACACCACATCACTAACATGGCACACACACACACACACCACCACACACACACACACACACCCAACAACACACAAAGAGCAGTTGTGTAAACAGATAATAGGAAATAAAATGGGTGCCACTTTTCTTTTTTTTTTGGGTGGGGGTGGAGTGGGGAAGGTTGGTGCTGGGGGTTGTACGTCTGCTATCCTCACCCCACTTTTCAGGCTGTCCTATGTGGATTGTAGATCACAGTGGGCTTTCAAACTGTAGGTTACTTTCTGCATTGTACTGGCCAGTGTATTCAGTGTGAGGAATTTGGGTTGCTTGGTTTTTGTCTTGTTTTTTTAATTTGTTGTTGTGGTTGTCCACTAACTTGAGATGTCTGTGTCTTGGTAACTTATTTAGGAAATAGTGTTGTTGTTGTTGTTGTTGTTGCTGATGTTGTTTGTTTTCTTTGCACGTCTTATGTGTGTGTTACTAGTTAAGGTATTTTTTTTTACAGCTTGTTTACTGGGTTTTTTATGTTGGTTTTTTTTGGTTGTGTACACATATAGCACATTTTCACAACTGCAAATAGGGTGGTGGTGGACAGTAGTAGTAGTAGTAGTAGTAGTAGTAGTTATTAGGTAGTAGTAGTAGTAGTTGTAGTAGTAGAAGTAAGTTGTAGTATTAGTAGTAGTAGTGTAGTTGTAGTAGTGTGTTGTGACGTTTATCCATTTAAAAGTGTTTTTATTTTATTTTTTTTTTTCCTTTTATATCGAGATAATGGAATTAAGCACTTATGTGCTTTTTTTTACAGCAAATCGCGTGTGTATGCGGTTTTGTAATTTCTAGTCATCTGTTCCCACTGGCACATAATGGCCACCTCTTACGAAAAGCGGGACAGAACTTTAACGCGTACGCAGATGTTCTGCGTGCGTTCGCACACGACACTCGTTTTATAGTCTCATCCGAAGGACTTTGGGGAGAGTGAAGTCTGCACTGATGTTAACTCCAGGGGAAAATATCCCCTCGAACGGGAATCGAACCCGGGTCGAGCGCAATGTTCTAACCACTAGGCCATCCCATTCCCCGTTGTGTTTTAGACACTCTGTGTGTGTGTGCGTGTGTTTGAACAGATGTAAAATCAAAGACACACACACACACAACCCTTTTTTGCTTTTATGAATAAACGTGCTAATTTGTGATTTACTGAGTTTTTGTTTTGTTCCTGTTTTGTTTTGTTTTTTGTTTTTCTGTTTTAAGTTTTTATTGAAATCTCTCCTGTGGTATGTGTGTGTACTTTTTTTGCAATGTAAAAAATCTTGCATATGTTGGATCTATGTTCGTCTATGTAACGTATTTTGCAGTGTACAATGTTTGCATGTTATGTTACATCTGTGTATCATGTTTTTGAAGTAGTAGAATACTTTTTAATTCGTCTTTGGAATGTACTTTTTACAATGTAAAACCTTCACGTATGTCATGCCTCGTGTTTGTAACGTATTTTTGAAGATGTAAACAACAACAACAATAAAAAATCATTAACGATGATGAAACTGTAATAAATGTCCTATAGGACTGTGCCTGAGACCTCTTCCATATCTTATGCCAAATCCATATCACTGAATATGCTTCTGAGGGAGTTTTCAGAAAAATTGGTGTAAAAAAAGCTTTTGTATTCTTACAGTCAAATAGTATATGAGTATTGTCGCATGTGGGGGAAGAAACCCCAATAGAAAAAAAAAAAACATATGGAGACTTGGAGAGGAGATTGGCGCCACCAAGAAATATCCTAAGCCCACAGAAAAAAACATGAAAGACAAATGCAAAGCCAATATGATACCGGATCGGTCGAGGCCCGGGTTACCAACGACCCCGCTTTCCATTGATCAACACCAGGGTGGAAGGACAAGTCACTACTAGAGTTAAAACATTATTAAGCTCCCTAAGAACAGATCACCATTGGGAAAAGGAACGTCCGTACACTCTACCAGTGCGGAAAAATCAAAGAACTAGAGTATGAGCTTAGCCGCTATACATGGACATTATTGGACTAAGAAGTGAGATGGACAGATTGGTGAATATTGACTGAAGAAGGCAACAAAAAATCTGGGACAGTGGCCAAGAGAAACATCACCCAAAATGGATGGCATTTATTGTCAGAAAAGAAGTAGTGGGTGCATTAAACAGCTGTACAACGGCTTCCAGCAGGATTATCAGCATCCGGTGTCGCCAAGCCCAAGAACAAACACCATCGTACAAATCTATGCACCACATGACCATGCAGATGAAGAAAATAGAAAATTTACGAGATCTTGAAGAGACCATTATGAAAATACCCAAGAAGGACATCATCATCATCCAAGGGGGTTTTAACGCCAAAGTAGGTCCTGACACTTACAACCAATGGGCCGGAAAAGTTGGGCAGTTTGAAAAAAAGAGAGACCAACGACAGGGGACTACGTCTGCTGGAGTTTGCCTGCACCCACAGCTTACCATTGCCAATACCCCAAACCCCCAAAAAGCAGTCAAGGAAAACAACCTGGCATGCGCCAAATGGCAAAGACCCATAACCAAATAGATTTTATCTTAACACCACGGCGCTTCAAACCCAAAGCATCAACAGAGCCAAACAAGAACCTACCCTGGAGCTGACATAGGCAGCGACCACGACCTTGTGCTGGGGTATCAAAATGAAGCTGAAGAAAAATAAACAGCTGCAAACCCACGTATCAAATTTGATGTGGACAAACGAAAGATATAGATGTCGAGCAGATCTTCCAAGCTAAGCTTGGCGACTTTTTTGCGGCATTAACCCTTTTGGGACAATGACATCAATGCCCACCCACAACAACTTTAATAAGACAGTCCGAGAAACAGCAGAGGAGGTACTCGGTCGTCAGAGGAATAAACACCAGCCATGGACTACCAATGACATCTTGGACCTCTGCAATACAAGAAGAGCACTGAAACCAACCAGGTCTTCCAACCCTAAAGAATACCGGGAGGCCAACAATCTTGTGAAGAAGTCAATGTAAAGGTCAGAGAGAATGGATCATGATCAATGTGATGAGATCGAAAAAAGCATGAAAGTGGGCAACAGTAAAAAGGCATACGACACCCTGAAGAAACTCACAAACCACTTCAAACCAAAAATCATCAGTCATTGAAGACAGCTCCGGAAACCTCCTCACAAAAAGCTCAGCTGCATTGAACAGGTGGTCTGAGTTTTGTCAAGAACTATACAACTACCCAATACAACCTTGACAAGAGCAAAATAGAAGAGAAAGCAGCAACATCAAAAGCAACCCCGCCTTTTACCTATACTGAGGGAAGAATTTGGAAGAAGCCATCCGCAGTTTACCAGTAGGAAAGTCCCCAGGAGCGGGACAACATGCCAGCAGAGCTGCTCAAGCATGGTGGCGAAACAGTCATCACACATTGCTACAGCTATCTGTCAGAAGATTTGGGAGACAAAACAGTGGCCAAACGAATGGACACAATCAACTCATAAATACCTCTGCCCAAGAAGGGGAATTTACGCCAATGCCAAAACTATAGAACAATCAGCCTCATCAGCCACGCCAGCAAGATCATGCTCAAAGTTATTTTGAATCGACTCAAGAAGGAGGCAGAAGAACACCTTTCGAGGAACAAGCTGGGTTCAGGGCGGCAGGAGCACAATTGAACAGATTTTTAACTGCCACATCTGATGGAAAAACATTTCAACATCAAGACACCTGTCCACAACTTCAAACGACTTCAAGAAGGCTTTCGACAGAGTATGGCACGAAAGCCCGTGGCAGGTCCTCAGAATCTTTGGCATTGAAAAAAGGACTAGTGCAAACCACTCAAGCACTAAAAACACACCGCAAGCAGTGCAGTCCTTCTGAACAATCAGGTTGGAGACTACTTCAAAACCACAGTTGGGGTCCGACAAGGATGCCTGTTATCTCCAGTCCTGTTTAATCTGTTCTTGGAAAACATTATGAGAGAGACCCTCCATGACTTTTCACTTACCATCTCCATTGGCGGCAGACCACTCAACAACTTGCAGTTTGCCGATGACATTGACCTCATGGGGGGAAGTAACACAGAGCTGTAAGATCTTACGACCAGCTTGAGAACAAGCTGGAGCATATGGGATGAGGGGACTCGGAGAAAAGTAAAGTACTTGTGAACGCACGAGCAACGCCACTGCTAAAATTTACATGAACGGCCAACAACTGGAGGGTAGACGCTTTTAAATACCTTGGCGCTACACTCACAAAGGACGGGCGATCGAAAGACAGAAATCAAAGTCAGAAATAGCCATGGCAACATCTTCCATGACAAAAATCACCACCATATGGAAAAGTAAAGAGATTTAGTTTCCCAATCAAACTAAAGCTCTACAAAGCCCTAATTCAGACTATCCTGCTTACGGGAAATGAACCTGGAATTGACTGCTGAAACAGCAAAGCGAATCCAGTCATTCGAAACAAAATGCCATAGAAAACTACTGGGCATATCCTGGAGAGAACGAAAGACCAATGAATTTGTCAAAAGTCAAATAACACGGGTGGCAGGTCCACAGGGAAATCCTTCTACCATCGTTTAAGAAGAAAAAACTGACATGGTTTGGCCACGTCCCTGCCACAACACTCAGCCAAAAACAGTACTGCAGGGAACACTCGAAGGTGGCAGAAAGAGGGGAAGACAGAACAAGTCATGGATGGACAACATCAGAGAATGGACCAGGATGAATGACTCGGCACTACTGCGCAGAGCAGAGGACCGAGATGGATGGAGGAGACTTACCACGGCATCGTCTCTCGTGTTTCCCCCACGACCGCCAAGGTCATGGGTCTGATGATGATGATGATTGGTGATATTCTCACCACACAGACATTTGATGTTTTTTACTGAATTTGGTTATGAATGCATTAAGTTTAATCTTATAAAACAAACTATTTCACTCTCCTTGCTGTAGAAATAATTATGCAAGTGTGTGTGTGTGTGTGTGTTGTGGTGTTGTGTGTGTGTGTTGTGTGTGTGTGGTGTGTGTGTGTGGTTTGGGGTGTGTTTTTTGGGGGGTGGCTTTTTTTTTCTTTTTTTTTTTTTTTGGGGGGGGCAAAGTGTCAGTGTGCTGAAAACATTGGTTTTGAATTATACAATGTAAATCTTGGCCAGTTGTTGGGGCATTCAAACCAGAGCTACACAAGTGTGTGTGGTGGGGGGTAGAGTGTGTGTGATTTATTATGGTAAGCTGACTAGCCCATTCACAAGGGGGACAGTGGGAAGAGGACTGGCCACAAACACATATCAACCAATAAGTAAAAACAATTTCCAACTGCCCAAATAATCATCATGACATGGATTCCATATCGTGGCTTTAACAGCTGCAACAAACACGGGTACATTGTAAACTATGATGATTATAATTTTTAGCAGAGGGAAAACAATGAACAAAATGTATTGCTGTTAAAGCTTTACCAGCCATACACATCAGGCGTCACATAACTCATTGACCAAAGTGGTTTTGTGTTGACAATGTATGCCATGTGTAAAGCCAACTGTGACACCAGGGAGTTTGAAGAAACCATGTCAGCCCAATTCATGTTTAAGATGACTTGGCAACTTAGGGCCTGTTGGGGAGCCAAAGGCAGGCACTCTCAGAATGTTAACTAGCAAAAGACCGCTGCATAAGGCGTGTAAATGCTGTAAGGCTGTCTCTCCCCATAAGAGAGAGAGAGAGAGAGAGAGAGAGAGAGAGAGAGAGAGAGACGAATTGATTCCCCTTGTTACAGGTACACATTGACATACTTTTCATCCAGCCCTTGCCATGAGAAATAATAATAATAATGTATGGAATTTATATAGTGCTGAATCTTGTAAAGCAACAAATCAAAGCGCTCAGATGACAAATAAGAAGAAAGGAGATGAAACTGGGGAGAAGGAAGTAGAGAGGAGATAACCGGAAGCTCATAGAGACAGAGACAGAGACAGACAAACAGAGACAGATAGACAGACAGAGACAGGTAGACAGACAGAAGCAGACAGAGAGGGAGACAGACAAATAAGATACAAGAACAGACAGACAGACATAATGAGAGAAAGACAGACATATACAGCCAAACATATGTGCATCTCACATGTGCAGGCACACCATGAAGTAATAAAAGCCCTGGCCCACAGACACTTGACTCCCTAGCTGTTTGAAATGTCAAAGTCATTTTCTTTGTGTGTGCGTGTGGTGTTTTTTTTGTTGGGGGTTTTTTTTGGGGGGTGGGGTGGGGGGTGGCAAGGGTGGCAAGCTCACACACACAGAGCCTGTCAAGGTCAGGTCACCATTGAGCCACCAGTCAGAGGGGCCCTGCACTGCTTCTGAGTCACTTTGCTGGGGCAGGCGCACACACACACACATGCACACACACATACACACACACACATACACACACGCACACACACATACACATATGTATGCACACACATACACACAACACACATACACACACACGCACACACGCATACATATATGTATGCACACACATATACACACACATGCACACACATACACACACGCACACACATACACACATACACACACGCGCACACACACACACACACACACATATACGCACACACACATACACACATGTATGCACACACATATGCATGCACACACATATGCATGCAAACACCAACAGAGAGAGACAGAGACAGACAGAGACAGAGACTGGTGGTGATTACACTTTTTTTCCCATCAGGGTTAGAGGGCATCACAAGAGAGTCATGTCTGTGCAAGATACAGCGCTATATAAATTCCATTTATTATTATCATTATTATTATTTAAAAGTCATCACGTACAACATGGATAAATTTATTATACCCGCCCCTTCACACACACACACACACACACACACACACACAACACACACACACACACACCACACACACACACACACCAACGCACGCACCACGCCCCACACACACACACACCAGCACGCACACACAAAAGCACATAAGTGCTTAATTCCATTATCCTCAATATAAAAGAACTTTAAAAAGAATAAATTTCACAACAACACAACACAACGCACGCGCACACGCGCGCACACACACACGCACACACAACATAACAGTTTCTTCTTCCTCATCCAAGGGAGTACGGGATAGCCTAGTGGTTAGAACATTGTGCTCGCTATCTGACAACCGGTTCGATTCCCGTTCAAGGGGATGTTTTCCCCTGGAGTTAACATCAGTGCAGACTCCACTCTCCCCAAAAGTCCTTCGGATGAGACTATAAACCGAGGCCCCATGTGCGAACGCATGCAGAACATCTTGCGCACACGTTAAATCTTGTTCCACTTTTCGAAAGAGTAGGCCATTAAGTGCCGGTGGGCACAGATAACAAAATTTACAAAACCGCATACAACAAGGACTGGATGTAAAAAATTTTAAAAAAGCACATGAGTGCTTATTCCATTATCCTCGATATAAAAGAATAAATAAAAATAAAAAATTTTAAAAAGGCTCAGACAGCAACTATTGTTGTCTTTCATATTCATGAGGGAAATGCCTTACCCTGCCACTAACCCCCTCACCAGTCAGACCCAGCCTGTCTCTACTAACCCTACCCCCACCCCCAACCCTACCACCCACCCACCCTACCGCTATCTCTTTTCCCTACTAAGCTGTGACCCCCCCCCCCCCCCCCCCATCCCAATGACTTCCCCATGACCCAACCAAACAGGAGAGTAATTTCTCTGACCTAGTTCTTCTGTGCTGGGTGTTTCGTTGGTTGGTTGACCCAGTGCTGGGTCGTTTGAAGATACTTCCATGTTAATGGCTTCTGTCTGTGTGTGTGTGGTGTGTTTTGTGTGGTGTGTGTTGTGTGGGTTTTGGGGGGGGGGGGGGCGAGTGTGTTGTGTGTGGGGGGGGGGGGGGGGGGGGTGGGAGTGTGTGTGTGTGTGTGGTGTGGTGTGTGTGGTGTGTGTGTGTGTGTTGTGTTTGGGTGTGTGTTTTGGTGTGTGTGGTGTGTGGGGTTTTGGTGTGTGTGTGTTTGTGTGTGTGTGTTTTTTGTGTGGGTTGAGTGTGTGGTGTGTTGTTGTTTGTGTGTGTGTGTGGTGTGTGTGTGTGTGTGTTGTGTGTGTGTGTTTGTGTGTGTGTGTGTGTTGTGTGTGTGTGTGGGGTGAGTGCGGGGTGTGTGTGTGTGTGTGTGTGTGTGTGTGCGTGTGTGTGTTGTGGGGGGGGGGGTTGAGTGTGTGTGGTGTGTGTGAGTGCGTGTGTGTGTGTGTGTTGTGTGTGTGCGTTTTGTGTGTGGGGGGGGGGGGGGGTGGGGTTGAGTGGTGTGTGTGTTGTGAGTGTGGGGTGTGTGTGTGTGTGTGTGTGTGTGTGTGTGTGTGGTGTGGTGGGGTGTGTGTGTGTGTGGTGTGTGTGTGTGTGGTGTGTGGTGAGTGTGTGTGTTGTGTGTGTGTGTGTGTGTTGTGTGTGTGTGGTGTTGTTTTGTGTGGGCGCCCGCGCGCCGCGCACCTGCGTAACATTCTCTCCCATGCTGATTTGTCTCCTATGCCAAAATTCTCTCCCTACCTTTATGGCTGGGCCTGACTTGTCAGGCGCTTAACGGCAGCCTAACCTATTTTCGCTCATATGATAGACAACAACAGCTGATGTCTGAGGATTCCAAGAAGAAGTGTATGGGCCAGAGCCACCCCCAAGATCCACGTTCAAGGGGATTTGTGTCCCTGGAGTCAACATCAGTGCTGACTCCCCTCCCAAAAAAGTCCCTCAGATGAGAATCAGAATCAGAATCACAATCAGAAATTTTTCATTGCCATAAAAGTCACATGGGCTTATTTGACACAACCCAATAAACTTTTCATAATTCGATACAACCCATTATTCACTGGTCGGTGTGTCTGCAATGATGTGCAAGAAATCATCATGCTGCATTACATCTTATTCAAATATTGTTTCTCTTTTTGTCAAAACAGGTACAAACATAATTAATTATTTGGGCTTGATGATTATCGGTTACACGCTTTGATTTGTTTTTTTTGCAAGATATAGTGCTATATAAATTCCAATCATCATCATTATTATTATTGTTATTATTATTATAAGCGGAAGTCTGTGT
>CM054148.1:50988610-50991110 GCA_028751875.1 Rapana venosa | reverse complement strand
CTCTCTCTCTCTCTCTCTCTCTTTGTCAATCTCTCTCCCTCCCTCTCTTTCTCTCTCTCTCTTTCTTTCTGTCTTCCTGCCTCTCTCTCTCTCTCTCTCTCTATCTCTCCCCCACCCCTCTCTCTCTCTCTCTCTCTCTCTCTCTCTCTCTCTCTTTCTCTCTCATATCTTGGTTTCTTAAGTCATATTTTTTGAAACTGATTTTTTTGTGGTGGTTGTGGTTATACAATAACATTTTGGGAGGGTTTGGGGGGGGGTGCTTCCTTATTTTTTTCATTCCTTCATGTATGGGCCAATGGCCTTTTTGTGAATAAATCTTTCGAGTTCGAGTTCTCTTTCTCTCTCTCCTTCCCTGTCTCTCCCTCCCTCTCTCTCTCTCTCTCCTCTCTCTCTTCTCCCCTCTCTCTCTCTCTCTCCTCTCTCTCTCTCTCTCTCACTCACTGTCTCTCTCTTTCTCTTTCTCCCTCCCTCTCTCTCTCTTCTCTCTTTCTTCTTTTTCTATCTCCCTCTCTCTCTCTCTCTCCCTCTTTCTCACTGCCCTCTCTCTTTCTCTCCCTCTCTCTCTCTCTCTCTCTCCATCTCCTCTCTCTCTCTCTCTCTCTCTCTCTCTCTATCTATCTATCTCTCTCTTTCTCTCTGGGAGAACTCTTCGGGTAGTTGAAATGTAAACAGCTGTTGAATGAAGCTCCGCATTCAAGTGTAAATTTTGTGTTCCTGTGCCTTTGCCCAAGACTGTGAAGTGACTAGAAGACATCATGCCAGAGGTGGCTTTAAGTTTCAGGGCCATGTGTAGCTGCTTTGTGGCCACCCTCAGGGCATTCATGTCTAAACGTGCAATGCTGAGAAAATCATTGTATATTCCGACATTGAAGTTGGGCAGGCTGCATGACGGTGTTACCGTAGGTTTGCTCCTCGCCTATTTGTACCTAGGCGTTTTTCTGCATCGGTGTGGCGATGTGGAGCTGAACCCTGGACCTGGACCCAGTGGAAGGAAGGACAGTCTGCGCCAAACCCAGATGAACTCTTGTGCTGGTTCCGCTTCATCATCTCCTAAGAGGACGAGTCGGGAGCCTACGCTGAAGGACATCGCAGCAAACCTGCAGGAGCTGACCTCCATGTTCAAAGAACTGAAGGAAGAGGTGAGACAAGTCAAAGACACATGTGCAGGTGTCCTGAATGAAATGGTATCATTGAAAGAGACTGTTACTGTAACTGAAACGGGAAAACCAAAGACTGAAAGAAAAAAACGAAAAATTGTGTGAAAAGGTGGAAAAGCTGGAATTAAAGACTGATGACTTGGAGGGGCATTCGAAAAGAAACAACATCCTTTCTATGGCATACCAAGACAGGACAATGAAACTCGTGACGACTGTGAAAAACTGATCAAAGACATACTGACTGACAAACTAGGACTGAGTCATGACATGGAGATTGACAGGATCCATCCTTTGAATAGAAACCCTAACTCCCCTATCACAGGGAGATGTTCATTTTACGGGGATAAAGAAATTATTCTGAAGGCTAAACACAAACTCCGTGGAAGCAATGTCTTCATTGGAGAAGACTTCACTCCACGTGTGGGTGATAGAAGGAAACTTGTTCCTCATTTGAAGGATGCCAGAAAGGATGGGAAAAGAGCGTTTATGGTCTTTGATCATTGATGGCGAGAAACACTATCTGGACGAAAGTCCAGATCCTACAAATACGGGCTAGCATTCTGGCTGGCCTGCTTTAAAACTAAGCCCATGCTACATTATCAGTCTGTTTTTTTCACTGGGTTTTCTGTTTTTCAGTCAGAGGGAACAAATGAAAACCAGTCACCGCCTGCATTAAATGTTGCCCCCTCTCCTCCACATACAAACTGCACTGAATTTTGTCCTGGGCTTGTCACACATGCTGATGACACGGTAGCTGTGTCAAGGTTGCCAGCTAATGACAGTGCCTACGTACAGTTTGTCAATCAGCTCCTGTTTTCTGCCATTTCAAATTCAAATGCACGATCTTAAAAATGAAACTTATATAATCATGTGTAAAAAAAAAAGTTTTGATCATGATAGCCCTAATGTGTGTGTGTGTGTGTATGTGTGTGTTGTGTGTGTGTGTGTGTGTGTGTGTGTTGTGTTCGTGAGTGCATGTGTACCGCGCGAGCACGAGCGGTGAGAGAGAGAGAGAGAGAGAGAGAGAGAGAGAGAGAGAGAGAGAGAGAGAGAGAGAGAATGGAATGTCAATGGGTTGGTATCTGAGATAAACCATAAAAAAGTGTATTGTTACATTATGATGTTGGTTACCAGATACTGTATGGAAACTTTTGTGGGAAATTTATAGTTGAACATATTGTTGTTGTCGTCTTTGTTTTTCTTACAATTACAGTGCATTAGAAGCCAGCTAGCTATTCAATTCATAAACGAAAAAAGGTCCAGAAAGATAAATTGTTGGACCAAGAAGGAACTTTTTTTTATACATTAAAGGAGTAAAACATCACTGAAGTAATGTTAGTATG
>CM054148.1:50933610-50971110 GCA_028751875.1 Rapana venosa | reverse complement strand
GTACTGTTTTTGGCAGAGTGTTGTGGCGGGTGACGTGGCCGAACCATGTCAGCTTTTTCTTCTTGAGGATGGTGAGAAGGGGTTCCTGTGGACCTGCCAGCCGTGTTATTTGACTCTTGACAAATTCATTGGTCTTTCGTTTCTCCAGGATATGCCCAGTAGTTTTCTATGGCATTTTGTTTCAATGACTGGATTCGCTATGCTGTTTCAGCAGTCAATGTCCAGGTTTCACTCCGTACAGCAGGATAGTCTGAATTAGGGCTTTGTAGAGCTTTAGTTTGATTGGAAAACTGATCTCTTTACTTTTCCATATGGTGGTGAGTTTTGTCAAGGAAGATGTTGCCATGGCTATTCTGACCTTGATTTCTTTCGTCGATCGCCCGTCCTTTGTGAGTGTAGCGCCAAGGTATTTAAAAGCGTCTACCTCCTCCAGTTGTTGGCCGTTCATGTAAATTTTAGCAGTGGCGCTGCTCGTGCTGTTCACAAGTACTTTACTTTTCTCCGAGCTCACCTCCATCCCATATGCTCCAGCTCTGTTCTCAAGTCTGGTCGTAAGATCTTGCAGCTCTGTGTTACTTCCGCCCATGAGGTCAATGTCATCGGCAAACCGCAAGTTGTTGAGGGGTCTGCCGCCAATGGACATGGTAGAGTGGAAGTCATGGAGGGTCTCTCTCATAATGTTTTCCAAAACAGATTAAACAGGACTGGAGATAACAGGCATCCTTGTCGGACCCCAACTGTGGTTTTGAAGTAGTCTCCGACCTGATTGTTCAGAAGGACTGCACTGCTTGCGGTGTTGTATAGTGCTTGAATGGTTTGCACTAGTCCTTCTTCAATGTCAAACATTCTGAGGACCTGCCACAGGCCTTCGTGCCATACTCTGTCGAAAGCCTTCTTGAAGTCGATGAAGTTGTGCAACAGGTCTCTCTGATGTTGAAGATGTTTTTTCATCAGGATGTGGCAGTTAAAAATCTGTTCTATTGTGCTCCTGCCTGCCCTGAACCCAGCTTGTTCCTCTGCAAGGTGTTCTTCTGCCTCCTTCTTGAGTCGATTCAAAATAACTTTGAGCATGATCTTGCTGGCGTGGCTGATGAGGCTGATTGTTCTATAGTTTTGGCATTGGCGTAAATTCCCTTCTTGGGCAGGGGTATGATGAGTGATTGTGTCCATTCTGTTGGCCACTGTTTTTGTCTCCCAAATCTTCTGACAGATAGCTGTAACATGTGTGATAACTGTTTCGCCACCATGCTTGAGCAGCTCTGTGGTATGTTGTCTGCTCCTGGGGACTTTCCTACTGGTAAGCTGCGGATGGCTTCTTCCACTTCTTCCCTCAGTATAGGTAATGGCGAGGGTGCTCTTGATGTTGCTGCTTTCTCTTCTATTATGCTCTTGTCAGGTTGTATTGGGTAGTTGTACAGTTCTTGACAATACTCAGACCACCTGTTCAATGCAGCTGAGCTTTCTGTGAGGAGGTTTCCGGAGCTGTCTTCAATGACTGATGATTTGGTTTGAAGTGGTTTTGTGAGTTTCTTCAGGGTGTCGTATGCCTTTTTACTGTTGCCCACTTTCATGCTTTTTTCGATCTCATCACATTGATCACTGATCCACTTTTCTCTGGCCTTTAACATTGACTTCTTCACAAGATTGTTGGCCTCCCGGTATTCTTTAGGGTTGGAAGACCTGGTTGGTTTCAGTGCTCTTCTTGTATCGCAGAGGTCCAAGATGTCATTGGTAGTCCATGGCTGGTGTTTATTCCTCTGACGACCGAGTACCTCCTCTGCTGTTTCTCGGACTGCATCATTAAAGTTATTGGTGAGGTCATTGATGTCATTGTCCAGGAGGGTTAATGCCGCAAAGCGTCCGCCAAGCTTAGCTTGGAAGATCTCCTCGACATCTGGATCTTTCAGTTTGTCCACGTCAAATTTGATACGTGGGTTTGCAGGCTGTTTGTTTTTCTTCAGCTTCATTTTGAATACCAGCAGCACAAGGTCGTGGTCGCTGCCTATGTCAGCTCCAGGGTAGGTTCTTGTTCTGGCTCTGTTGATGCTGGATTTGAAGCGCGTGGTGTTAAGATAAAATCTATTTGGTTATGGATCTTGCCGTTTGGCGCATGCCAGGTTGTCCTCCTTGACTGCTTGTGGGGATAGAGGGTATTGGCAATGGTAAGTCTGTGGGTGCAGGCAAACTCCAGCAGACGTAGTCCCCTGTCGTTGGTCTCTCCAGTTCCAAACTGACCAACTGTTCCGGCCCATTGGTTGTAAGAGTCAGGACCTACTTTGGCGTTAAAATCCCCTTGGATGATGATGTCCTTCTTGGGTATTTTCATAATGGTCTCTTCAAGATCATCGTAAAATTCTTCTACTTCTTCATCTGCATGGTCAGATGATGGTGCATAGATTTGTATGATGGTGATGTTCTTGGGCTTGGCCGACACCCGGATGCTGATAATCCTGCTGGAAGCCGGTGTACAACTGATAATGCACCCCACTACTTCCTTTCTGACAATAAATGCCACTCCATGTTGGTGATGTTTCTCTTGGCCACTGTACCAGATCTTGTTGCCTTCTTCAGTCAATGTCTCACCAAATCCTGTCCATCTCACTTCTCCTAGTCCAATAATGTCCCATGTATAGCGGCTAAGCTCATACTCTAGTTCTTTGATTTTTCCGCACTGGTAGAGTGTACGGACGTTCCATGTACCAATGGTGATTTGTTCTCTAGGGAGCTTAAGTAATGTTTTAACTCCAGTAGCTGGTAGTAGCATTAATGTTGTTGTTATTGTTGTTATTATTATAAATTATTTTCTTTATTACTACAACTGCTACTACTACTACTTTTGGGTAGTAGTACCACCACTATTACTACTACTGCTACTACTACTACTACTACTACTTTTACTACTACTTCTACTACTACTACTACTACTTCTACTACTACTACTACTTCTACTTCTACTTCTACTACTACTACTACTTCTACTACTACTACTACTACTACTTCTACTACTACTACTTCTACTACTACTACTACTGCTGCTGATGCTGCTGCTGCTGCTGCTGCTGCTACTTCAACTACTACTACTACTACTACTACTACTACTACTACTACTACTACTACTTCTACTACTTCTACTACTACTACTACTACTACTACTACTTATGGTGGTAGTAGTAGCAGAAGCAGCAGCAGCAGCAGCAGAAGAAGAAGAAGAAGAAGAAGAAGGAGAAGGAGAAGAAGAAGAAGAAGAAGAAGAAGAAGAAGAAGAAGAAGAAGAAGAAGAAGAAGAAGTAGAAGAAGAAGAAGAAGAAGAAGAAGAAGAAGAAGAAGAAGCAATAGTAGTAGTAGCAGCAGCAGCACCACCACCACCACCACCACCAACAGCAGCAGCAGCAACAGCAACAGCAGCAGCAGCAGCAACAGCAGCAACAGCACCAGCTACAAGGACAGTAGCAGCAATAGAAATAGTAGTACAAGTAGCAGCAGCAGCAGCAACAGCAGCAACAACAGCAACAGCAACACAAGCAACAATAACCACAACAGCAGCAATAGAAGTAGTAGTACAAGCAGCAGCAACAGCAGCAGCAGCAACAGCAGCAGCAGCAGCAGCAGCAACAGCAGCAACAGCAGCAGCAACAGCAAAAGAGTGGGCACTAGTCAAACGTCTCTTTGACGTGTTGTTGCAGACAGGGGGTCAGTTCTACCTCAACGATGTGTATGCGGAAAAGACAGCCCCTGAAAAATACAAGGACAACGAAACGCTCTGGTGTAAGTTGGTATAGAACGTCACTTTGGTGTGGTGTGGTGTGGTGTGGTGTGGTGTGGTGTGGTGTGGTGTGGTGTGGTGTGGTGTGGGGTGGTGTGATGTGGTGTGGGATGGGTGTGGGTGGGGGTGTGGTTTGGGGTGGGGTTGTGGGGTGGGAGGTGGGGTGTGGGGTGTGGTGGGGGGGGTGGGTGTGGTGGGGACGGGATGGGGTGTGGTGTGGTGGGGTGGGGTGTGGGTGTGGTGTGGTGGGGTGGGGTGTGGTGGAGTGGGGGTGTGGTGGGGTGGGGTGTGGTGGTGTGGGGATGGGGTGGGGTGTGGTGGGGTGGGGTGTGATGGGGGTGTGTGGTGGGGTGGGGTGTGGTGGGGTGGGGTTGTGTGGGTGGGGTGGGTGGGGTGGGGTGGGGTGGGGTGGAGTGGGGTGTGGTGGGGTGGGGTGGGGTGGGGTGGGGTGTGGTGTTTGGTGGGGTGTGGTGGGGTGGATGTGGTGGGTGTGGTGGGGGTGGGGTGGGGTGGGGTGGGGGTGTGGTGGGGTATGGAGGTTGTGGTGGGATTAGGCGGTGGGATGGGGTGTGGTGGAGTGGGGGGGGGATGGGGTGTGGTTTTGTATGGTGTGTGGTGAGAAAATATATTTAAAAAATGAACTTTGTTATGTAAGTTTATACAGAACATCATTTTGGTGTGGTGTGTGTGATGTGGTGTGGTGTGTGTGATGGGGTGGTGTGGTAGTAGGGTGTGCTGTGGGTGTGGTGGGGTGGGGTTGTTGTGCGGTGTGGGGATGTGGTTGTTGAGAAATATAAGGACAATGCAACTCTATGGTTCTATGTCCACACATAACGTCATGTGGTGTGGTGTGGATGTGGTGGGGTAGCAGGGTGTGATGTGGTGTGGTGGGTGTGCGATGGGTGGTTTGGTGTGGTAAGGTGCGGTGTGGTGTGGTGTAGCATGGTGGGGTTGGGGAGGGGGGGGGTGGTGTTTGGATGTAGTTTGTGTGGCTTTTTTCTTTTTGTTTTGTTTTGTTTGTTTGTTGTTGTTGTTGTTTTTTGGGGGAGGGTGTTGTTTGGTTGTTGTTGGTTTGTTGTTTGTTGGGGAAGGAGGGGGGGGGGGGTTGGGGCATGTTTGTTTGTCGTTGTTATTGTTGGGTTGTGGGGTTTTTTGGTTTTCTTTTTTTTGGGGGGTGGTTGTTGTTGTTGTTGTTGTTTTTGAGGGGGGCAGGGGAGAGACTGTGATCATGTATGCGTTTTTAACCTTGATGGAGTGATTACAGTATTTTTTACCTGACCTGACTGTCCTGACTTGACCTGACCTGACTTGACCTTACCTGACTGTCCTGGTTTGTCCTGACTTGACCTGACTGTCCTGACTTGTCCTGATTGTCCTGACTTGTCCTGACTGTCCTGACTTGACCTGACTGCCATACTTGACCTTACTGACTTGACCTGGCTTGACCTGACTTGAACTGACTGTCCTGATTTGACCTGACTGTCTTGGTTTGTCCTGACTTGACCTGACCTGACTATCCAGACTTTACCTAACAAGACTGGCCTGACTTGACCTGACTTAGACTGACTTGACCTGACCTGACTGTCCTGGCTTGACCTGCCCTGACTTTCCGGACTTGATCTGACATGACTGCTTTGACTTGACCTGACCTGACTGTCCTGACTTGTCCTGACTTGACCTGACTGTCCTGACTTGACCTGACTGGCTTGTCCTGACTGTCCTGACTTGACCTGACCTGACTGTCTTGGTTTGTCCTGGCTTGACCTGACCTGCCTATCCATACTTTACCTGACATGATTGACCTGACTTAGACTGACTTGACCTGACCTGACTTTCCTGACTTGACCTGACTGTCCTGACCTGATTGGCCTGACTTGACATGACTGTCCTGGTTTGTCCTGACTTGTCCTGACTTGACCTTACCTGACTGTCCTGACTTGACCTTACCTGACTGTCCTGACTTACCTGACTTACCTGACTGTCCTGACTTACCTGACTGTCCTGACTTGACCTTACCTGACTGTCCTGACTTACCTGACTGTCCTGACTTACCTGACTGTCCTGACTTGACCTTGCCTGACTGTCCTGACTTGACCTTACCTGTCTGTCCTGACTTGACCTGACTGTCCTGGGTTGTCCTGACTTGACCTGACCTGACTATCCTGGCTTTACCTGACCTGACTGGTCTGACTTGACCTGACTTTGGCTGACCTGACTTGACCTGACCTGACTTATCTTGACCTGACCTGACTGTCCTCGTTTGACCTTACTTGATCTGACTTGACTTGTCCTGGCTTGACCTGGCCTGACCTGACTGTCCTGATTTGACCTGACTTATCCTGACCTGACTTTGACTTGTCTGACAGCAATGGGAACGACGGGAGCTATGGTGTGGAACGCCCTGGCCCCTGTGGTCGGCTGTGCGGGATTCACCACCCCCCACCTCACCTCTGTGGCCCCCATAAAGATCACCAGCCAAGAGTACAACGCCATGCTGGGTGAGATGCCCGCTTTCCTCAGAGGCTTTTGTCTGTCAGTTCCTCAATTTAAACATCCAATTTTGTAGTTTTTCCTCCACCCACCCCACCCACCCACCCTCCCCTTTCTAAACATCCAGGAAGTTTTTAGTTTATAGTTTTCCAGTTTTTAAAACAAAAAATTTAAAGGACAAAGATTTTAGTTGAAAGTTTTCAGAGGGGGTTTGGGGCTGGGTTTTGGTTTTTTTTTACTATTTTAAATGAAGGAAGATCTGAAACTTTTCTCCATTTTTTGGTTTACTTTTTTCTTCATTTTTTTAAAGACGGTGAAAGTTTTGGTTCTTGATTCTCAGTTTTTTGGTTTTCTAGAAAGGCCTTCAAGTTTTGCTTTCCCTATAATTCTTTTTCAAAATTAAGGAAAGGGATAGCTCAGTGGTCAGAGCACTACTCGCTTTCCTCAAGCTAAGGTTAATCAGCAGTGAGCGTGGTTACCAAGTGGATGGGTGACCGTTTGCGCGCCTTGACTTCATTCAAGTCCCCCAGTTCACCCAGCTGTAAATGGGTACCTGCCCTCTTTAGGGTCAGGGAAGGTAAAGCAGCGAGGGAGAGGAGATGGGTGCCGCCCTCAATATGCTGGTCCCTGGAGAAGCTGAGGTCTCTGACACCTCGCTTCCCAGCAACTGCATAGGTTACGGGAACGCCTTTACCTTTATCCATTTTTTTCAAGTTTTCATTTTACTAAGAAAGGCTTTAACGTTTCCACTCTTTAGTTTTTAATTCGTCGGTTTTGGAAAGAAAAAAAAATATTTCACACTTTTTAGCCTTCTGTTCCAAACGCCCAACTTTGCAAAAGCAACAATCCTTATGACATATACTTTTCATTTTTTCAGTTTTTGTAATTGTTTCACAAAGCATAAAAGTTTGCTATCATTTTTTTTCTATTGCAGATGAACTAAATATAACTGTCTGGGGTTATTTTTGTTGGGTTTTTTTTTCTCCAGAAAATACCCGCTACGCATGTGCTGGATATCGGCTGTTCAAACTGGATCCCAAAGCGGTCAAGAAGGGGCCGTCACTCGTGACGTACAATGGCGGCATCACTGACTACCCTGATGTTTTCCCTTGGGATGTGGATCTCTCTTTTAAGGTGTGGCAGCGCCTGTGTGTGTGTGTGTGTGTGTGTGTGTGAGAGAGAGAGAGAGAGAGAGAGAGAGACAGACAGACAGACAGACACACACACACACACACACACACACACTGGTACACAGAGGCATACACACAGAAAGAGAGAGAGAAGAGAGAGAGCTATGATGTAAAATCTTGATATTCATATTCAAGAATAACAGAGAAACACACACACACACACACACACACACACACACACGCACACACACACACACACACACAACAGCTGAATAAACAACACACACAAAAACCGTCGTGAACTTCACAGAACGGCGCGTGTTTTCAGAAAGGGGTAGGGGTGGAGGTGGACGGGGAGTTATCCACCCTGCTGTCTTCCTGCTACCTGTCAGACTGCTTCTCCTTCCTCCCTGCTTCTGGCCACCCCACTACCCTCAGGGTACGTCTTTCATTGTCGTCACTGTCGTCAGCATCGTCATCATCGTCATCGTCATCATCATGAGTAGTAGTAGAAGCAGCAGTAGCATCATCATTTTCAGTAGCAACTGCAGCAGCAGCAGTGGCATCATCATCATCATCATCATCATCATCATTTTTATTATCTTCAGCAGCAGCAGCAGCAGCAGCAGCAGTAGCATTATCATTTGTTTTATCATTATCATCATCATCATCAACATCATCATCAACATCATCATCATCATCAATATCATCACCATAAATAATTAATTAATAATTAATAATTTATGGAATTTGTATAGAGCTGAATCTTGTAAAGCAAACAAATCAAAGCGCTATCATCATCATCTTCTTCTTCATCTTCATATGCATCATCATCATCCCCTTCATTATCATCATCATCTTCATTTTCATCTTCATCTCCTTCATCATCATCTTCTTCTTCTTCTTCTTCTTCTTCTTCTTCTTCTTCACCACCATCGTCACCACCATCATCATAATCATCACCAACATCACCGTCATCGTCATCATCCCCATCGTCATCATCATCATCATCATCCTCATCCTCGTGCTCTTACTACGACGGACGCTATAGCCGAGTGGTTAAGACTGTTCGACTCCAGTCCCATGGGTCCATGAAGTCGCGGCTTCGAATCCCGGTAACATCTGGTGAATTAAGGGTGAGGATGTTGACGATCTCACGGGTCAACTTCAAGTACAGACCTGCCAGTAACTTCACTCCCTTCGTGTATACACACATGCAGAAGATGAAATATGCACGTTAAAGATCCAGTAAGTCATGTCAGCGCTACGGAAACACAAACGTACCCAGCATACATCCCCGAAGTCGAAATGCACGTACCTTCATGGTGGGCAAAAAAAGGTCGCAACTGCAAAATCTCGCCATTGGTGAACCTGGGAGCTCTAGCCAAGGAACAAAATAAAAAGATAATACCAATAATACCTCCTTCTTCCTCTCTCACCAAACTGTAGCCTCTTACACTGAGAAAATGTTATTTTTGTTGTCTGTTGGCAGGACCAGAATCCTTTTCAACTGATGGACAAACTGGAAGCGGAAGGAAAGCTTCCTGAAGAGATCTACACGATTGCCTAAAGTACCCGGATGACGATGCCACTTCCGTCACGTCACAACCGCTTGGTTTCTGGATATCACAAACAATGCGCAATCTATTTTTTTTGCTCAGTAAAATGTTTTGGTACAAAGCTTCTATGCTAACAAATATCTGATTTGTTACAGACTTTTTCTTCTAACTGTGCATTTTTTACACCTTTTTTGGTTTGTTTTACAGCTTACTTTGCATGTGTAAGGTCTAGACGTTTACTGTAGATAGATTATTTGTATGAATAATTATGTTACCGTTCTTATCTTTCTGTGACGAGCGTTTGTATTCAGAATTTGAATTGTTGGCAGTTCAATACTTTTTCTGTGGACAACTTATTTGTGTCAGCATGTTGCTGTCGTTCCGATTTTTTAAAATGATTATTTGTATTCAGAATTTGAACTGTTGATAGTTCAATAACGCTTTCTTTTTCCTGTGAACAAATCATTTGTGCCAGCATCTTACTGTCGTTTTGAAAATCGTTATTTGTATTCATAATTTGATTTGTGAATAGTCTGATTGATATGAGACGACTTAACAAAGGGAGATCATATCCTGATAGATGGAAATAGACTTTCGAAGGAAGGTGACAGGACTGTTACACATTCACCTACCTAGCAATTACACCGTGAGGTTCTGGGTTCAATTCCCAGCCTTTCCCTTTCTGCCCAGGTTGACGGAAAAATCGAACTGAATGCCAAATCTTTTGCGTGAGCTTCTAAACCAGTAGGACACGTGCGCTTACGGACTCGTGCATTTTTTCACACCGTTTTTGTTTGTTTTACAGCTTACTTTGCATGTGTAAGGTCTAGACGTTTACTGTATATAGATTATTTGTAGGAATATGTTACCGTTCTTATCTTTTTGTGACAAGTGTTTGTATTCAGCATTTGAATTGTTGGCAGTTCAATACTTCTTTTCCTGTGGACAACTTATTTGTGTCAGCATATTACTGTCGTTCCGATTTTTTAAAATGGTTATTTGTATTCAGAATTTGAACTGTTGATAGTTCAATAACGCTTTCTTTTTCCTGTGGAGAAATCATTTGTGCCAGCATCTTTATTTTGAAAATCGTTATTTGTATTCATAATTTGATTTGTGAATAGTCTGATTGATATGAGACGACTTAACTAAGGGAGGTCATATCTTGATAGATGGAAATACAGTTTCGAAAGAAGGTGACAGGACTTGTTACACGTTCACCTACCTAGCAATTAAACCTTGAGGTTCTGGGTTCAATTCCCAGCCTTTCCCTTTCTACCCAGGTTGACGGAAAAATCGAACTGAATGCCAAATCTTTTGCGTGAGCTTCTAAACCAGTAGGACACGTGCGCTTACGGACTCGTGCATTTTTTCACACCGTTTTTGTTTGTTTTACAGCTTACTTTGCATGTGTAAGGTCTAGACGTTTACTGGTTACACATGGTTGTTTGTAATCAGAATTTGAACGGTTGATAGTTCAATAACGCTTTCTTTTTCCTGTGGAGAAATCATTTGTGCCAGCATCTTACTGTCGTTTTGAAAATCGTTATTTGTATTCAGAATTTGATTTGTGAATAGTCTGATTGATATTGATATGCAAATATGCCCAGGAAAAAACAGAAAATGTAAGTGGTGTAACACAATAGAAGACGAGTATCACTTGCTTGATGGTTGTAAATTATATGACGATTTAAGAAAGAATTTTTTTATCTAATGTTAAAAATAAACAAACAAATGTCACGAATAACAACGAGAACGTGATTAGTTTTTCAACAACGAGGACTTTCTGTCAGACATGATCAAATATGTGCATGATTCTTTTTCCAGAAGAGCCAGAGCATAGAGAAAATACATAAACCTAAGAATCCACATCTTTTTGGATATGTTGACTATGTTTATTATGTTTGGTGTCAAATAAGTCTTGCTCTGACTTAATGGCAATAAAGCTTTTGATTCTTGATTGATTTGATTCTTTTCTCTCTCACTCACTCTCTCCCCTCCTCTCTCTCTCTCTCTCTCTTCCCCTCTCTCTCTCACACACACACACACACACACACACACACACACACACACACACACACACACAAACACACACACACACACACACACACACACAAAATAATAATAATAAAACAAAACAAAACAAAATAAAATTTTAAAAAATAGTTTAACTAAGGTAATTTGACATTGCCAAAGCCTGTTTCCAAGCACTTGACCATATTCATCTGTTGTAGATTCTCTGGTTAACATTGTTGTTATCGTGATTATCATTTCTAAGGAGAGAATCGTGATGCTAAAGCAGAAGGTTATATCTGTATGGAAAATGCTGCGCATGTTATATTCAGCTTCCTGCAAACCAAGCTGTACGGCCCACGAGAGGAGCTGGAAAGGACTTGCCACTATTTCTCCCAAACACATCTGACGGAGAGAAGAAGATATTCAGCTTCAGATCAATTGTTGGTCATCACCAGCTGAGAGATTCGTGGCTTTAGATAAAACTGACGTGGAGACCTGCATAAGTTATGATTGTTGTCTCCCTCAAAGTACAATCAGTCTTCAGAGAAAATGGAATGGCGAAAAATTAATGATGTTCAACCAGGCAGAACTCATTCCACCAAAAACGAAAATACAGGCTACATACCACCTTTAAATGTTTTCCCATTTTTCTTCTGATTTTCCTATACCTCTCTTTCATCCATACCCCGAGTACTAAGACATCCACAGAAATATAAATAAATGAATGAATAAATAAATAAACAATAACTGAATAAATAAATGAATAACACTTTTGTGAAAAACTGGCCTCTGACTCCAAACTCGTGTGATTTTGTACAAATCTGATAGGTCTGATTTTATTCTCAGCAAACACTGTGTACCCCCTCAGTCCTTTGTCGTCTGCTAGCTTCCGAACCAAAATATGCGTACACCGTTTACACTGTAGGAACACAAGCAATCGTCATTATTTTATTTTATTTTCGTTTATTTAGTTTGTGCCTGTCTGTAACCATTTCGCCATTACAATGGCATTTTCTACAGAAATTTGCTAGTGACAAACTCTCTCTTCAAGCAGTGAATTCTTTTAGATGCTTATGAACCTTGTTTACTTGTGTTTAGATTTGTAAACATGCTGTGTGTGTGCTATTTCATGTCAATGTTACTTCCCCTTCACACACTATCTTAACATCAGAACATCTTGTGCGCACGTTTAAAACCCGTTCCGCTTTTGGGAAGAGTAGGCCATTGTGTGCTGGTGGGAACAATGACAAAATTTACAAATTGCATACATGGGGAATAGATGTTTAAAAATATATATATACATATATATATAAAGCAATGCGTTCTTCTTCCATTATCCTCAAAATAAAAGAAGAGAGAGAGAGTAAACAAATCTATCCCTTTTTATTGATTGAAATTGCTTAGTAGTGGGATAAAAGGGGGTAGTTAGGGACTGGGGGTGGGAGGGGCGGGTAGGTTAGGGGATGAAGCAGATTGGGAGGAAGTGGTGAGGAGGGGCTAGTTTTAGGGGTTGGGGAGGAAGGAAAATAAGGAGGGGAGGAGTGGGACACGTTAGAGACAATTGACAATTGACAAAATTTATTGCTATTTAGCAATCAAGCCATTTAGTGCTGCAGCGTAGTAACAACGATATGGAACGCCATGCGATTACAATGACATGGAAACCATGGCAGTAGTGGTATGTACATCAAGATTCGATACATTATTGTCTGTGTCTCAAGTGTCTCAATTTTAGAACAGCCTTTCCTTTTCCAGTCTACAGCCAGCGAAGTCAGCCCATGTAAGACCCGATCAGGTCCCAAAGATGATGTAACTCCTGCTCAACACTTGCCACTGTCGCTGTTAGTACACTGCTTCCCTTTACGAAGTCTGGCTAGCCTGACGTTCTTCTGGCAACATGTTTTTCTCTTCTTGCTTGATGTACCAGAACACACACTTAGATTCCTCGCCAGGATCTCCATTCCAAGAGTATTCCAGGGTGATGTCATCTGATTCACACATCACAATGTTTTGATGCCTGAGCTATGTACCACCACCTTTCGAAACCGTGTGTTTCTCTTGCTGTCCCTTAATTGAGGCTGCACACATTTGTCAGTTAGAGTAGACACATACTGTTTAACAAAACCAGTATCAGAGTCATCCACTGTGCAGCCAACTGTCAGCTCTTCCTGCACATCAGACGCCTCAGAAGACACACCGATCTTGCTGTCTGTTGCTGGATCACACAGTAGATCAAGTGAATCTGGTGTGGCTGAGGCATTCAATTCACTGCTGACACATAGTTCTGTGTACACACTGGTTTGTTTTTCTTCTGTTTCCACATCGAGCAGGGAGTCAATGTTACACAAGACCGGCTCTTCCAAGACACTGTCACTGTCACATTGGCGACTTGCCTGTCTTTCTTGGTGTTGTCTGCTTCTTTGGACGTCGCGACGGATTTGACATGGGGGCTTTTTGCGATAGTACTGAACACGGGAGTTAGGGTGGGAGTTAGGGTTCAGCACCGGTCCCCCATTTCTGTTGACACTGACTTGTCAGCTGGCTTCATTCGCAAGACGAACACAACGCTGCCGCTCTCCCCCGCGACTTTCCAACTCGATACTACGTTGTCGATCAGCAGGGCGTTTAAAGTTGTTATTACAGTTGCTGGAAGGCCATTAACTGACATTTTGAAGCTAAAAAGCAAAAATTTGCAGCAGCTTACTAACAACACACCCGTTCAGTTCTCCATCGTTCCAGACACATTAGAGAGAGGGGGAGAGATTAGGAAGGGGTTTAGGTGGGGGTAGTTGAGGATGATAGGATGGAGAAGGGAGGAGTGGGGAACAGGTTAGGGAGGAGAAGGGGAAAAATATAGCACATAATGAAAGAATAACTAATGATATACAGGGAGAGAAAGAGAGAGAGAGAGAGAGAGAGAGAGAGAGAGAGAGAGAGAGAGAGAGAGAGAGAGAGAAACACAGAGAGAGGGGGGGAGGTAGAGACAGCCCACACAGAAGGGGGAGGGGTAAAGAGGGAGTATGGTGGAAGTATGTGTAAGAAGGGGGAGGAGGTTTAGAGGGCGGGGGAGTATTATGAGAGTAGATATTTAGGAGGGAGTTTGTTAGGAAGATTATTTGTTGTGGTCTGTAATAAAGGGCCATATATCTTACAGCGAGTATGGCGTTTCCCATACCAGTATTGAAGTGCATGGTCCTTCTTCTCCCAAAGCTCAGACAGCAGCAACTAGTGTTATCTATCATATGAGCGAAAATGCGTTGCGCTGCTGTGAAGCACCTGACAAGTAAGGCCCAGCACATCCGACTTCGGCATGGGAGAAATAATCTTTTAAGTCTTTCTGGGAAAAAAGGCAGGAGAATGGACCAATAAGGCAGAAAATAGACAAGAAGGAGGTGAGAACAAGAAGAAAAAGGAACAAGGCAGAAACAAAGAGAGGGATAGAAAAAAGGGAATTCCTAGCACAGAATTTCCAGAAGGTGAGGATGCTGTTTGTACTGACAGTCCCCCACTCCCACCCCCGCATCCCCATGGGGGAAAAATGGACGGGTCCAAAGTATGTGTATGCCAAAAGGCAAAAACAAAAAACAAAAATAAAACCGAATAAGAAGCACTAAAAACGGCCCTTATCTACTCAGCCTTCACCTGTGTCAAACGACTGATAAACATACAAATGTATTCCTAGTCAGGGCTCTAGCACAGAACGTTACATTCTTCTACTGCTTCTCCTGCGTTTCCCTTGTATAATTAGATTAGCTGGAACGTGTGTGTGTGTGTGTGTGTGTGTGTGGTTTTGTGTCTGTGTGTGTGCCTGAGTGTCTGTGTCTGTGTGTGTGTCTGTGTGTGTATGTGTGTATGTGTGTGTGTGCATGTCTTTGTGTGTGTGTGTGTGTGTATGTGTGTGTGTGTCTGTGTGTGTGTGTGTGTGTGTGTGTGTCTGTGTGTGTGTGTGTGTGTGGTGTGTGTGTGTGTGTGTGTGTGTGTGTGTGTGTGTCTGTGTGTGTGTGTGTGTATGTGTGTGTGTGTCTGTGTGTGTGTGTATGTGTGTGTGAGTGTCTGTGTGTGTGTGTGTGTGCATGTCTCTGTGTGTTTTTGTGTGTGTGTGTGTGTGTCTGTGTGTGTGTCTGTGTGTGTATGTGTCTGTGTCTGTGTCTGTGTGTGTGTAGCAAGGCTACCACGCCTGGTCCTCTCCTGAGCTAGGCAAGCCACAACAGGAGGTCTGCCCCCACTGACCTCAGCACCACACATTCCCACTTCAGAACAGCTCATCACCAGCCTAGCCTTCCTCCCCTCTTGGTGGTTGGTGGTGGAGGAAAATACAAGCCCAGAACCAGTTCTGTTATCAGGCTGGATCGGCCACTTCTGTGTCACGTTCGACACCAACAGCAGCTGGAGGCAGTGCCCACACACCCTGCATACCCCCGTGTCCTGTCCCCATCAAGAGAACTAACACCCACAATAACTAACGTGGAGTGGCGGTGTGACTACACAGTTTACTACTGACCCAAGAGAGAGGGAACTCCTGAGAGAGGAAACTCCTGAGAGAGGGAACTCCTGAGAGAGGGAACTCCTGAGAGAGGGAACTCCTGACCTAAGAGAGTGGGAACTCCTGACCTAAGAGAGTGGGAATTCCTGACCCAAGAGAGTGGGAACTCCTGACCCAAGAGAGTGGGAACTCCTGAGAGAGGGAACTCCTGACCCAAGAGAGTGGGAACTCCTGAGAGAGGGAACTCCTGACCTAAGAGAGTGGGAACTCCTGACCTAAGAGAGTGGGAACTCCTGACCTAAGAGAGTGGGAATTCCTGACCCAAGAGAGAGGGAACTCCTGACCCAAGAGAGAGGGAACTCCTGACCTAAGAGAGTGGGAACTCCTGACCCAAAAGAGTGGGAACTCCTGACCCAGGAGAGTGGGAACTCCTGACCCAAAAGAGAGGGAACTCCTGACCCAATACAGAGGGAACTCCTGACCCAAGAGGGAACTCCTGACCCAGGAGAGAGGGAACTCCTGACCTATGAGGGAACTATTGACCCAAGAGAGTGGGAACTCCTGACCTAAGAGGGAACTCTTGACCCAAGAGAGTGGGAACTCCTGACCCAAGAGAGAGGGAACTCCAAGAGAGAGGGAACTCCTGACCCAAGAGAGAGGGAACTCCTGACCCAAGAGAGAGGGAACTCCAAGAGAGAGGGAACTCCTGACCCAAGAGAGTGGGAACTCCTGACCCAAGAGAGAGGGAACTCCAAGAGAGAGGGAACTCCTGACCCAAGAGAGTGGGAACTCCAAGAGAGTGGGAACTCCAAGAGAGTGGGAACTCCTGACCCAAGAGGGAACTCCTGACCCAAGAGAGTGGGAACTCCTGACCTAAGAGGGTGGGAACTCCTGAGTGGGAACTCCTGACCCAAGAGAGAGTGGGAACTCCTGACCCAAGAGAGTGGGAACTCCTGACCCAAGAGAGAGGGAACTCCTGACCCAAGAGGGAACTCCTGACCTAAGAGAGAGGGAACTCCTGACCCAAGAGAGAGGGAACTCCTGACCCAAGAGAGAGGGAACTCCTGACCCAAGAGAGAGGGAACTCCTGACCCAAGAGAGAGTGGGAACTCCTGACCCAAGAGAGAGGGAACTCCTGACCCAAGAGAGTGGGAACTCCTGACCCAAGAGGGAACTCCTGACCTAAGAGAGAGGGAACTCCTGACCCAAGAGAGAGGGAACTCCTGACCTAAGAGGGAACTCCTGACCTAAGAGGGAACTCCTGACCTAAGAGAGTGGGAACTCCTGACCCAAGAGGGAACTCCTGACCCAATACAGAGGGAACTCCTGACCCAAGAGAGAGGGAACTCCTGACCCAAGAGAGAGGGAACTCCTGACCTAAGAGAGTGGGAACTCCTGACCTAAGAGAGTGGGAACTCCTGACCTAAGAGAGTGGAAACTCCTGACCTAAGAGAGTGGGAACTCCTGACCCAAGAGAGTGGGAACTCCTGACCAAGAGGGTGGGAACTCCTGACCTAAGAGAGAGGGAACTCCTGACCTAAGAAAGAGGGAACTTTTGACCCAAGAGAGAGGGAACTCCTGACCTAAGAGAGAGGGAACTCCTGACCCAAGAGGGAACTCCTGACCCAAGAGAGTGGGAATTCCTGACCCAAGAGAGTGGGAACTCCTGACCCAAGAGAGTGGGAACTCCTGAGAGAGGGAACTCCTGACCCAAGAGAGTGGGAACTCCTGAGAGAGGGAACTCCTGACCCAAGAGAGTGGGAACTCCTGAGAGAGGGAACTCCTGACCTAAGAGAGTGGGAACTCCTGACCTAAGAGAGTGGGAACTCCTGACCTAAGAGAGTGGGAATTCCTGACCCAAGAGAGAGGGAACTCCTGACCCAAGAGAGAGGGAACTCCTGACCTAAGAGAGTGGGAACTCCTGACCCAAAAGAGTGGGAACTCCTGACCCAGGAGAGTGGGAACTCCTGACCCAAAAGAGAGGGAACTCCTGACCCAATACAGAGGGAACTCCTGACCCAAGAGGGAACTCCTGACCCAGGAGAGAGGGAACTCCTGACCTATGAGGGAACTATTGACCCAAGAGAGTGGGAACTCCTGACCTAAGAGGGAACTCTTGACCCAAGAGAGTGGGAACTCCTGACCCAAGAGAGTGGGAACTCCAAGAGAGTGGGAACTCCTGACCTAAGAGGGAACTCTTGACCCAAGAGAGTGGGAACTCCTGACCCAAGAGAGTGGGAACTCCAAGAGAGTGGGAACTCCTGACCCAAGAGGGAACTCCTGACCCAAGAGAGTGGGAACTCCTGACCCAAGAGAGTGGGAACTCCAAGAGAGTGGGAACTCCTGACCTAAGAGGGAACTCTTGACCCAAGAGAGTGGGAACTCCTGACCCAAGAGAGAGGGAACTCCAAGAGAGAGGGAACTCCTGACCCAAGAGAGTGGGAACTCCAAGAGAGTGGGAACTCCTGACCCAAGAGGGAACTCCTGACCCAAGAGAGTGGGAACTCCTGACCTAAGAGGGTGGGAACTCCTGAGTGGGAACTCCTGACCCAAGAGAGAGTGGGAACTCCTGACCCAAGAGAGTGGGAACTCCTGACCCAAGAGAGAGGGAACTCCTGACCCAAGAGGGAACTCCTGACCTAAGAGAGAGGGAACTCCTGACCCAAGAGAGAGGGAACTCCTGACCCAAGAGAGAGGGAACTCCTGACCCAAGAGAGTGGGAACTCCTGACCCAAGAGGGAACTCCTGACCTAAGAGAGAGGGAACTCCTGACCCAAGAGAGAGGGAACTCCTGACCTAAGAGGGAACTCCTGACCTAAGAGGGAACTCCTGACCTAAGAGAGTGGGAACTCCTGACCCAATACAGAGGGAACTCCTGACCCAAGAGAGAGGGAACTCCTGACCCAAGAGAGAGGGAACTCCTGACCTAAGAGAGTGGGAACTCCTGACCTAAGAGAGTGGGAACTCCTGACCTAAGAGAGTGGAAACTCCTGACCTAAGAGAGTGGGAACTCCTGACCCAAGAGAGTGGGAACTCCTGACCAAGAGGGTGGGAACTCCTGACCTAAGAGAGAGGGAACTCCTGACCTAAGAAAGAGGGAACTTTTGACCCAAGAGAGAGGGAACTCCTGACCTAAGAGAGAGGGAACTCCTGACCTAAGAAAGAGGGAACTTTTGACCCAAGAGAGAGGGAACTCCTGACCTAAGAGAGAGAGGTAACTCCTGACCCAAGAGGGGACTCCTGACCCAAGAGAGAGGGAACTCCTGACCCAAGAGGGAACTCCTGACCCAAGAGAGTGGGAACTCCTGACCTAAGAGAGAGGGAACTCCTGACCTAAGAGAGTGGGAACTCCTGACCCAAGAGAGTGGGAACTCCTGACCCAAGAGAGTGGGAACTCCTGACCCAAGAGAGAGGGAACTCCTGACCCAAAAGAGAGGGAACTCCTGACCCAATACAGAGGGAACTCCTGACCCAATACAGAGGGAACTCCTGACCCAAGAGAGTGGGAACTCCTGACCCAAGAGAGAGGGAACTCCTGACCCAAGAGAGAGGGAACTCCTGACCCAAAAGAGAGGGAACTCCTGACCCAATACAGAGGGAACTCCTGACCCAATACAGAGGGAACTCCTGACCCAAGAGAGTGGGAACTCCTGACCCAAGAGAGAGGGAACTCCTGACCCAATACGGAGGGATCTCCTGACCCAAGAGAGTGGGAACTCTTGACCCAAGAGAGAGGGATCTCCTGACCTAAGAGAGAGGGAACTCTTGACCCAAGAGGGAGGGAACTCCTGACCCAAGAGAGAGGGAGGTCTGTTCAGAGAGAAGGTAAAGTATACAGGTGTGTGGAAGGTAAGTGAGCTGATGAGTGTCACCATGGTATGTGACACTCGACCACAAAATGGGTCGCTTTGGGCCTGACCCACTTTTCTGCTAGGAGCCATTTTAGGCAGGTGGGCCTCAGGTTGTTGATTTTGAGATTTTGATTGATTAAGAAAATATAGCCACTGTTCTACCTTGTACTGAAATATCAAGGCATAAGTGTGTTTTATTTGCTTTAAAACGTGTTTTTTTTATTTAATTTAATAACCAGGCCCTCATTCTCACCACCTATTAGGATGCAAAACTTGTCGATTTCTCTCTTCTTTTTTTTTCACTTCGGGCAGTCTATCATTTCAATTTGTAATAACTTTTCATAGACTTGTCCAATTTTTTTTCAGTCTGGTTTTTTGTTGTTTTTGTATTGAATAGCCTTTTATTGCAGATTACTAACATGTCAATAACTAAAAATTGACCTCTGGTGCAATGCCACTCCTTCTAATGTGGTGTAGGGTCACATATCATTACTATACTGGCAGTCCCTGTGTTCTTTTATGAGGTTTTGTTTTCCCACAGAGAAACCGCTGCTGTGAGCGTAGATAATGCCCATGTTGTAAGAGATAGATCTAGATCTGTTTCGTAAGGAACTAATTTGTGAATAGGTCGTCATGACATTGATACTCTTCTTTTCCTGGTTCCTCGATGAGATCTAGAGCTCCCAGATTCATCGTCGGAGGGTAAAAGAACCCAGGGCAACAAGAAGAGTTGTCCCTGGCAAAATTAAGTAGGGGAAAAAAGTCACTGTGACAGGGAAACACGTACACATGCAGACAGGAAAAAGAAAAACAACGCTGCTCTTGCGAGAGAGCGGCCCGAGTTTCAACGCAGAGAAATCTGCCGTGACTTAAAGTGATATACAAATAAAAATGTAAACATATTCAAAATAGTAAGATTTTCGCCGTTTTGGGACCCTTTAAATCCACCATGAAGGTAGCCGACCTGCCCCCCCCCCCCCCCCCCCTTCCTCTCCAATTGCCCTCTGATCTTGTATTCACCACCACCCCTCACCCCTCCCCCCTACCCTCACCAAGCCCACCACCCCTCCCCTTATTTCTTTGACCTCCTCTGTCATAAACTGGTTGAGGGGCGCTATAGCCGAGTGGTTCAGACTTACACTTCAATCCCACGGGTCCACGAAGTCGTGGGTTCCAATCTCGGCGGCGTCTAGTGAATTAAGTGTGGGGATTTTTACGATCTCCCAGGTTAACTTGAAGTGCAGACCTGCCAGTGCCTTCATTCCTTTCATGTATATGGACATAGGGAGGATCAAAATATGCACATCAAAGATCTCGTAATTGATGTCAAAGTTCAGTGGGTTACACAAACACAAACATTCCCAGCATACATCCCTGAAGTCGGAATGTGGCTACCCTCATGGTACACACGGTTGTACACACAAAATCTCTCAATCGGTGAACCTCGGAGCTCTAAACAAGGAATAAAAAAGATGTATATTGTATGACTGAAGGTACATCGGTGTTTATGATCTTCCTTGTGCTTTCGTTTGCTTTCGTTTCCAGCGATGGAAATGGTAGAATAATATCTCTATCACCATTTGTACACACGTGTGCACCTCTATACACCTGCACATGTGCATGTACACATAAACAGAAAGAAAAGGGGGAATTCTTGGCTCCGAATTTCCAGAAGATGGGGGTGCTATTTATACTGACAGGCCCTTGGCAATATTTATACTGACAGGCCCTTGGCATCTCCATGGGCGAACATCATAGTTATCATATCATACCATATATTTATTATCATTGTAATCATTATCATCACCATCATCATCTGACAGAGTTAATATGTTTTTGTATTAATGACAGATTGCAAGTTTCTTTGCATTAATTTTTTTTAATTATTGTTATCATCATCATCATCATCATCACTATCATCATCATCATCATCATCATCATCATCATCATTATCATCATCATCATCACTATCATCATCATCATCATCATCATCATCATCATCATCATCATCATTATTATCATCATCATCATCATTTTTTTTTTTTTTTATTATTGTTGTTGTTGTTGGTGTTATCATCATCAGTAGTAGTAGTAGTAGTAGTAGTAGTAGTAGTAGTAGTAGTAGTATCATTATTTATTATCATTAACATTATCATCATCAATATTATCATCAATATTATATGTCGGCAGCTTTGTTCCTGGACAAAACTTGTCACGTGGTTTTCCAACATGGCTGAAAACCCGCTCACCACCATGGTTCGTAGAGTCTACAACAGACTGAACCAACACTGCACTAATGCCTCCCGCTGCGATTACGAACATCTGACCAGGCAGCAGAAAGACCACTTTGATCGTCTGAGCCAGGAGATTAAAAAGAGGTGAGGATTATTTGTGAATATACTTGGAGGGAGTTGCATAAATTTTGCCCCCATCCCCTCCCCTTTGCATTTTTTGGGGGGAGTGGTTGTGGTGGTTTGTTGTTTTTTTTACAGAATTTCTGTTACCTCGTAAGATTCTTCAGCTATGAATAAGCGTAAATACGTTGCGAGACTTATTCTATAAAGTCGCAATTTTTCAACGCCACCGTATCTTCTCTTCTCTGTGTTTCCTAACTGGGTGGGGTGTGTAGTGCCTGGTCTCCTCCTGTGCTTGACATTTTGCAGTAACCCTGCAAACCAAGCTGTAAGGCCCCAGGAGAGGAGCTGACAAAGGACATGCCACTATTTCTTCCAAACACATCTAACGGTGTAAAACGGCCAAGGAGAGAAGATTATGCGGTAGGTCTGCCTGCTGGCCTCAGCGGACACAGTCCAAAGACCGGATCAGCTCATTGCATTGTGCAGGTGGCATGCTGGGTATGTTCATGTTTCCGTAAAACCCATCAAAAGCTGACATGAATTACAAGACTTTTTAACTTACAAATTTGGATCTTCTGCACGTGTGTATATTATACGCATAGAGCATGGAGGCACTGGCAGGTCTGCACTTGAGGTTGACCTGGGAGATTGTAAAAATAAAAAAATCCCCACCCTGAATTCGTCTTCTTCTTCATGGAACGCTCAGACAGCAACTCCTGAGGCCCTGACAAATGCTGCCGTGACCTGAAGGCCCTCCCTCCAGGGGTCCGAAGAGTTTGTCCCTCATCGGCAGGCAGGTCAGTAGGCCAGAATCGGCCAATCCTCAGGTTCGGGTGTGTTGGACAGACATGTCTGAAGGACCTTGAGTTCACTCCACTGTTGCAGGTATCACGGGTCCGGGCTGAACATCCCAGAAAACCTGCAGGGTAAGCGAGTGCTGGACCTGGGCTGTGGGTCAGGCAGCTTGGTCTTCATCCTCAGCAAACTGGTGGGCCCCACAGGATACGTGGTGGGCTTTGACGTCACTGAAGGCTTGGTGAGTGTGACGTAGAAAGTGGGGAAATGACGTATGTGTGTGTGTGTGTGGCGTCACTGAAGGCTTGGTGAATGTGACGTGGAAAGGGTAAATGACGTGTGTGTGTGTGGCGTCACTAAAGGCTTGGTGAATGTGACGTGGAAAGAGGTAAATGACGTGTGTGTGACGTAACTGAAGGCTTGGTGAGTGTGACGTAGAAAGTGGGGTAAATGACGTATGTGTGTGACGTAACTGAAGGCTTGGTGAGTGTGACGTAGAAAGTGGGGTAAATGACGTATGTGTGTGACGTCACGGAAGGCTTGGTGAGTGTGACGTGGAAAGGGGTAAATGACGTGTGTGTGACGTAACTGAAGGCTTGGTGAGTGTGACGTAGAAAGGGGTAAATGACGTCTGTGTGACGTCACTGAAGGCTTGGTGAGTGTGACGTAGAAAGGGGATAAATGACGTTGTGTGTGTGCGTCACTGAAGGCTTGGTGAGTGTGACGTGGAAATGTGGTGGTATGCGTGCTGTGTGCGTGAGGTGTGGTGTGGGGTGATGTGGGTTGTGTGTGTGTGGTGGTGCGTGGTGGTGCGTGGTGTGTGTGTGTTGTGTGTGTGTGTGAAGTTTTGATGTCACTGAAGGCTTGATATTGTGTGGGAGAATTGTATTGCAGTGTATGATTGTATACCACTGTGCTAAGTCATGGCAGATTTCTCTGCGTGAAATTCCGGTTTTGTTGAGGGGAAAGGCAGGAGAGTGGGCCAAGAAGGTAAAATAAACAGACGAGAAGGAGATGACAAGAAAAAAGGAACAAGGCAGAAACAGAGAGAGTGATAGAAAAGATGGAATTCCTAACACAGAATTTGCAGAAGGTGGGGATGCTATTTATGCTGACAGGCCACCCAAATCCCCATAGGAGGGGGAGGGGGACTCAAAGTGAACAGACATTAAATTGAAGAGCACACATCTCAATCAATGACAGTTAGTTTTGACATCACTAAGAGCTGGCTGTATCAGTGATGTCACCAGGACTTGTTCATTGTTCATTGTGGCTGTGGCAGATCGAGACGGCCAAGGCCCAGTCGGACTACCATCGCAAGCTGTGGGGCTATGACCGCTTCAACTTTGAATTCCGTGTCCTCAACGCCGAGCATCTGGGAGAGGCTGGCTTCAAACCTGAGGAGTTTGACATCATTGTGTGAGTGCCTGTGTGTGTAGGGGGTGGGGGGGGCAACAACGTGTGTGGCTGGGGGGGGGTGTCAGATTTTTAAATGCTATTGTGGATGACAATTCTGACAATCCTTTATCAATATTGTGTCATGTACCCTATAGTTTGTATACAAAAATAGTCTATTGCTCTGAATGGACGGAGAAACTTCATGACAGTTACATAGAAATCTGGTTTAGGTGTGTATGGGAATGTGGGTCTTCTATAAACAAAGATGGTGTGTGCCGCTGTGTATCCAAGACATCAAAGGATGGTTTAGAAAAGTCGTGGTCGGAGGAATCCCAACAAAGCAATGAACTCAGATTTCCTCGTGATTCTAAAAAAAAAAATGCTTCCAAAGCGAGAAGTACCTCAGTGACCTGCAACACGGCAAAATAATTTTTTTATAAGATTCAGATGTAACAATCACTTGTTACCAGTTGAAACAGATCGAGTGAGTTGCATTGCATGCAAAAACCATCTTTGTTAACAATCATAATTATGAATAGAAAGACTTAAAAGATAATGATTCTCTCCCACACCGAAGTCGGAAGCGCTGGGCTTGACTTGTCAGGGGCTTAACGGCAGCGCATTGCATCACTTTTTGCTCATATGACAGACAACAATACTTGCTGTGTGGGTGTTCGACGAGGAAAAGAAGAAAATATGAATACTATCGGCCATAAGTTTCACTGTATGATGGAATGCCTAATTTTTTCTGAACATTGGAAAAAACCGTTTAACCTGATTGATGTGTCTTATCTGTTCCCGTAACCCCCTCCAGGGTCGTAGGGGCACTTCATTGACGAACGTTGCACCAGTTAGCTCCATTTGCGCGGTTGTGGGCAAGTACCAGGGTTGTGGAGAAGCTCTTCCCTGTTCAGTGATGGTGTCTGCCCATTTCTTCTTCGGCCTGCCTCGCCTTCTCTTCCCCTGCACTGTTCCCTGCAGTATGGTCTTGGAGAGCCCATCTGATCTTGTCACATGTCCATACCATCTGAGCTTCCTTTTCTTGACTGTGGTCAGCAGGTCTTCGTAGTGCTTTACTTGTTGAGTGATGGTTTGTCGGACATCTTCGTTGGTAATGTGGTCCGTGTATGAAATGCCAAGGAGTCTTCTGAGGCATCTCATCATTGATTGATGTGTACGTTTTGTAATTTGTTCTCTTCAGACAAAAAGACGTTGGTAACTTTCTCCTGGCGACCCGTACGCTGGTTATAGCCAGAAATTCTAAGTTGAAACAAATGTACTTTTGCCAGTAAAGCTGCATGACAGTGTTGAAAATGCTGACTCTACTTCTATATTTCTGTCACGCACAACGTTGACACCTGTTGGTTTTTTTTAATGCAAATCATAATTAGTATGCGTTACAGTTAAGAATGTTGGTGAAATTCTCCTTGACCTGATAAGTGTTACAGGGTTATAAAATCTTGAATCGTCTCTGTGTGTGTGTGTGTGTGTGTGTGTGTGTGTGTGTGTGTGTGTGTGTGTGTGTGTGTGTGTGTGTGTGTGTGTGTGTGTGTGTGTGTGTTTAGGTCAAACGGGGTGTTCTGTTTGATACCTGAAAAGGAACAAGTGTTCAAAGTGGTTCAAAGCCTTCTGAAGGTAAAAAAACAAAAACAAATGAAAAGCTTCTTAGTGTGTTACTGTCACTGTTTCAGCCTCTGCTCCATCACACACACACACACACACACACACACACACACACACACACACACACACACACACACACACACACACATACATACATACATACATACATACATACATACATACATACATACATACATACATACATACATAATAATAATAATAATAATAATAATAATAATAATATAATAATAATAATAATAATAATAATAATATATGGAATTTATAGAGCGCTCTATCTTGCAATTACAAATCAGAGCGCTTCCATTCAATCCGCTCCCACACAAACAACCAACAATGATTAACAATATTCTAACAAATTCAAATGTACACACACACACACACACACACACACACACACACACACACACACACACACACACACACACACACACACACACACAGAGGTTGTACATTAAAATTCAGCAGGGTGATGGAATTTTGGCTTTCAAAGGCAGGGACAGACATGAGATGAAACAAGAGGGAAAAATCTTAGGTTTGAAATAGGTGTGTTTTGAGGCTGGATTTAAAGCTGTCGTAAGTAGGCTTTTCACGAAGGGAGAGAGGAAGGTCATTCCAGATTGATGGATCAGAAATAGAGAAAGAGCGACGGCCAACAGTGGATTGGTTGAATCTAGGTATTCGTAAGCACAAGGTATCTGCAGCAGAGCGGAGGGAACGAGAAGGAGTGTACAGGTGAAGACATTCACAGAGGTAGGAGGGTGCTGTTTTGTGGAGACATTTGTAACAGAGGGTACTGATCTTGTACTTTACTCTCTGTGGCACAGGCAACCAGTGGAGAGATTGCAGGAGTGGAGTAATATGCTCAGATTTTTTTCTTTTTGAGGACTAATCGAGCTGCAGAGTTTTGTATGCGTTGAAGGGAGTGGATAGATGATGCTGGCAGACCAGCCAAAAGAGAATTACAATAGTCCAGACGTGAAAGAATAAGAGATGTGACAAGTTTGGATGTTGCATCAGTGGACAGGTACTTTCGGATTGCACTTATACGTCGTAATTGATAGTAGCAGGACTGGCAGGTCTGGGTGATGAACTTTTGCATAGAGAGTGTGTTGTCAATAACAACACCTAGATACTTAACTGCACTGGATAGCGGAACTGATGTACTGCCAAATTCTATTGAATCAGTTGTGATGGAAGAGAGTTTGTGTTTGGTCCCTATAATCATGGCTTCGGTTTTATCTGCATTTAGCTGTAACTTGTTTTGTATCATCCAGTTTTGAATGTCCTGAAGGCAAAGTGACATATTTGTCAAGAGAGAAGGCAGATTTTCAGGAGTGTCACTGCTTTGAATCTGAGAGTCATCAGCGTAGAAATGATGGTTGATCTGGTGACGGTTTATTATGTATGAGAGTGGAACAGTGTAGAGAGTGAACAGGACAGGGCCCAGAACTGATCCTTGTGGGACTCCACATTCTAGTTTTACAGGAATTGATTGAATTTTGTTTACTGAGACTGTCTGGAATCGATCAGTGAGGTATGAACTAAACCAGGAAAGGGCTGTGCCAGTAACACCGAACGTTTTTTGGAGACGGGAGAGAAGGATAGAGTGATCTATAGTGTCAAATGCTGCAGATAAGTCGAGAAGAGTGAGAAGAGAGATTTTCCCTGAGTCAGAAGCGTTTAGAAGCGTGTTTAACGTATGGACTAGGGTGGTTTCCGTGCTGTGGTTGACGCGATAGGCAGACTGAAATGCGGGAAGGAGACTATTTGAATGAAGATGGCTGTTGAGTTGTTTCAGAACTACTTTTTCAAGGACTTTGGAGATAAAAGGTAGGTTAGAAACAGGTCTGTAATTTTTCAGTATGTTAGGGTCGAGGTCGTGCTTTTTTAGTAGAGGTGTAACTATTGCAGTTTTGAGTTCTGCATATTGCAGTTTTGAGTACATACATACATACATACATACATACATACAACACACATACATACATACATACATACATACATAGAACACACACAGAGACTCACACACACACTCACTCATTCACTCATTCACTCACTCACTCACACACACACACACACACACACACACACACACACACACACACACACACACTTCATCATTAGAACAATTTTAAAAGAATAATCACACACAAACAACACACACACACTCACACACACAGACACACACACACATACACACACACACACACACACACACACACACAAACACACACACAACACAACACACAACACATATACACCACATACTTTTTCCAATCCCCAACCCCACTTCCCCAACCCTCTAAACGCCAAACAAACAAAGAAAACCACACACCGACACAAAAAACAACAAGAGAAAAAAATCAACATCAAATTTTTCTCTTTTTTTACGTTCCCGGGCTAGGCTAAAGCTGCGAGGTTCACCAATGATGATTTCCAGCGCATGGGCACCCACAGGTCCCCCTGGGAGTCCGTACTGATTGATTGATTGATTGATTGATTGATGATTGATTGATTGATTCTGGTATGTCGAGGATAATGGAATAAGCACTTATGGGCTTTTATTTACATCCAGTCACCCTGTGTATGCGGTTTTGTAAATTTTGTCATCTGCTCCCACCGGCACACAACGGCCTGCTCTTACGAAAAGCGGAACAGGATTTAACATGTTTACACAATGTTCTGCGTGTGTTCGCACACGGGACCTCCGCGGTTCATAGTCTCATCCGAAGGACTTTTGGGGAGAGTGGAGTCTGCACTGATGTTAACTCCAGGGGGAAAATATCCCCCTTGAACGGGAATCGAACCCGGGGCGTCAGATTTCGAGCGCAATGTTGTAACCACTAGGCTATCCCGTCACTCCCTGATGCCAGACTTGGTGCTGACACCCGATCGACACGACACGTCTGCTAACAGGGCGCCTTGCCCTCAATCCCTTCCCATCTCAAACCTCCAAAATAATATTAATGGCTGGAGGACAGGAGCACGCCACAACTCCCGGCCACCAGTGATCAGATTCTACACACCAAGGCTGCAAAAAAAAGGTAAAGGTAAAGGAGCCCCATAACCTATAAAGGTTGTAGGGGAGAGAGGCGTCAGAGACCTCACTTCTCTAGGGCCAGCATATTGAGGGCGGCGCCCATCTCCTCTCTCCCTCGCTGCTTTACCTTCCCTGACCCTAAAGAGGGCAGGTACCCATTTACAGCTGGGTGAACTGGGGGAACTGTACTGAAGCCAAGGCACGCAAATGGTCACCCATCCAACTGGTAACCACGCTCGACGCTGCTTAACTTGGCTGGGGGAAAGCGAGTGCTCCGACCACTGAGCTATCCTGTCCCCCCAAAAAATCACTCTTTTCCTTCTGTTTTTCTATGTAACTCTTATATATTCATACCGCACGTACTAAGGCATCCACAGAAATAAAAACCACTTTTTGTGAAAGACTAGCCTCTGACTCAAAACTCGTGTGATTTTGAACAAATTTGGTAGGTTTGAATTTTTTTAATTTTTCAGCAAACACTGTACCCCCTCAGTCCTTTGTCGTCTGCTAGCTTCTTTACCGCAATATGCATGCGCGGGGTCAACACTGTAGGAATACAGGCAAACCTCATTTGATGGTTATTTCCAACTTTCTCGTGACTACCTGGTATTGCTCTATGTCCTCAATCCAAAAAACAAGTGCACAGTCCATTTTTTCATGCTTAAAAAAATCTGTGAAAATCACCAACAATTTTTTCCACACGCACTCTATAGAAATACTACGTGACCGGTGTGACGCCCCACAAACTAACAAATAGCCTGGTAGTTAGAGTGACCTATTCGTGATCTGCTGACCCAGGTTCGATTCTCGTACAAGAGGATTTTTCCTGTGGAGTTAACGTCAGTGCCGACTCCACTCTCCCCAAAAGTCTTTCGGATGAGACTATAAACCGAGGTCCCGTGTGCTAACGCACGCACAACATCTTGAGCACCCGTTCCGCTTTTCGGAAGAGTAGGCCATTGTGAGCCGGTGGGTTACAGATGACAAAACTTACAAAACTGCATACACACGGGGACTGGATTTTTTTTTTAAAAAGCACATAAATGCTTATTCCATTATCCTCCAAATAAAAGAATAAAATTAATTTAAAAAAATAAATAAATAGAATAAAAACAAACACCACATCACACCACACCACCAGTGATGAGATTATACGTATGCGACCAGGTTTTACCCACCCTTAAGGTAGCCCTTTTACCCACCCTTAAGGTAGCCCTTTTACCCACCTTTAACCACTTCAAACCAAATCATCAGTCATTGAAGACAGCTCCGGAAACCTCCTCACAGAAAGCTCAGCTGCATTGAACAGGTGGTCTGAGTATTGTCAAGAACTGAACAACTACCCAATACAACCTGACAAGAGCATAATAGAAGAGAAAGCAGCAACATCAAGAGCACCCTCGCCATTACCTATACTGAGGGAAGAAGTGGAAGAAGCCATCCGCAGCTTCTTTCGAGCCAGAAGGCCCATAGAGCCGGAGCTTATCCCGGTTTCTGTAGCGTTAAGCGAACTGATGGTTTTTCACCACCCCTGTGACAGGACGCTAGTCTGTCGCCAGATACTTCCCCAGCAGAGCTGGTACCCACTTGTACACCTGGGTGGAGTGAGGAAAATAGGAGTAAAGTGTCTTTCCCAAGGACACAACACCGAGCCGAGCGGGGATCGAACCCGCGACCTCTGGATCACGAGTTGACCGCCTAAACCACTCGACCACGGTGCCTCCCCATCCGCAGCTTACCAGTAGGAAAGTCCCCAGGAGCAGACAACATACCAGCAGAGCTGCTCAAGCATGGTGGCGAAACAGTCATCACACATGTTACAGCTATCTGTCGGAAGATTTGGGACACAAAACAGTGGCCAACAGAATGGACACAATCACTCATCATACGCCTGCCCAAGAAGGGGAATTTACGCCAATGCCAAAACTATAGAACAATCAGCCTCATCAGCCACGCCAGCAAGATCATGCTCAAAGTTATTTTGAATCGACTCAAGAAGGAGGCAGAAGAACACCTTGCAGAGGAACAAGCTGGGTTTAGGGCAGGCAGGAGCACAATCGAACAGATTTTTAACTGCCACATCCTGATGGAAAAACATCTTCAACATCAGAGAGACCTGTTCCACAACTTCATCGACTTCAAAAAGGCTTTCGACAGAGTATGGCACGAAGGCCTGTGGCAGGTCCTCAGAATGTTTGGCATTGAAGGACTAGTGCAAACCATTCAAGCACTATACAACACCGCAAGCAGTGCAGTCCTTCTGAACAATCAGGTCGGAGACTACTTCAAAACCACAGTTGGGTCCGACAAGGATGCCTGTTATCTCCAGTCCTGTTTAATCTGTTCTTGGAAAACATTATGAGAGAGACCCTCCATGACTTCCACTCTACCATCTCCATTGGCGGCAGACCCCTCAACAACTTGCGGTTTGCCGATGACATTGATCTCATGGGCGGAAGTAACACAGAGCTGCAAGATCTTACGACCAGACTTGAGAACAGAGCTGGAGCATATGGGATGGAGGTGAGCTCGGGGAAAAGTAAAGTACTTGTGAACAGCACGAGCAACGCCACTGCTAAAATTTACATGAACGGCCAACAACTGGAGGAGGTAGACGCTTTTAAATACCTTGACGCTACACTCACAAAGGACGGGCGATCGACGACAGAAATCAAAGTCAGAATAGCCATGGCAACATCCTCCATGACAAAACTCACCACCATATGGAAAAGTAAAGAGATCAGTTTCCCAACCAAACTAAAGCTCTACAAAGCCCTAATTCAGACTATCCTGCTGTACGGAAGTGAAACCTGGACATTGACTGCTGAAACAGCAAAGCGAATCAAGTCATTTGAAACAAAATGCCATAGAAAACTACTGGGCATATCCTGGAGAGAATGAAAGACCAATGAATTTGTCAAGAGTCAAATAACACGGCTGGCAGGTCCACAGGAACCCCTTCTCACTATCGTCAAGAAGAAAAAGCTGACATGGTTCGGCCACGTCACCCGCCACAACACTCTGCCAAAAACAGTATTGCAGGGAACACTCGAAGGTGGCAGAAAGAGGGGAAGACAGATCAAGTCATGGATGGACAACATCAGAGAATGGACCAGGATGAATGACTCGGCACTACTGCGCAGAGCCGAGAACCGAGATGGATGGAGGAGGCTTACCACGGCATCGTCTTTCGTGTCTCCTCCACGACCGCCAAGGTCACGGGTCTGATGATGATGATGAAGGTAGCCCTTTTACCCACCCTTAAGGTAACCCTTTTACCCACCCTTAAGGTAGCCCTTTTACCCACCCTTAAGGTAGCCCTTTTACCCACCCTTAAGGTAGCCCTTTTACCCACCCTTAAGGTAACCCTTTTACCCACCCTTAAGGTAACCCTTTTACCCACCCTTAAGGTAGCCCTTTTACCCACCCTTAAGGTAGCCCTTTTACCCACCCTTAAGGTAACGTTTTTACCCACCCTTAAGGTAACCCTTTTACCCACCCTTAAGGTAACCCTTTTACCCACCCTTAAGGTAGCCCTTTTACCCACCCTTAAGGTAGCCCTTTTACCCACCCTTAAGGTAACCCTTTTACCCACCCTTAAGGTAACCCTTTTACCCACCTTTAACTACCTTTTACCCACCCTTAAGGTAACCCTTTTACCCACCCTTAAGGTAGCCCTTTTACCCACCCTTAAGGTAACCCTTTTACCCACCCTTAAGGTAACCCTTTTACCCACCCTTAAGGTAACCCTTTTACCCACCCTTAAGGTAACCCTTTTACCCACCCTTAAGGTAGCCCTTTTACCCACGCTTAAGGTAAGGTAACCCTTTTACCCACCCTTAAGGTAGCCCTTTTACCCACCCACCCTTAAGGTAGCCCTTTTACCCACCCTTAAGGTAGCCCTTTTACCCACCCTTAAGGTAGCCCTTTTACCCACCCTTAAGGTAACCCTTTTACCCACCCTTAAGATAGCCCTTTTACCAACCCTTAAGGTAGCCCTTTTACCCACCCTTAAGGTAGCCCTTTTACCCACCCTTAAGGTAAGGTAGCCCTTTTACCCACCCTTAAGGTAGTCCTTTTACCCACCCTTAAGGTAACCTTTTTACCCACCCTTAAGGTAAACCTTTTACCTACCCTTAAGGTAACCCTTTTACCAACCCTTAAGGTAGCCCTTTACCCACCTTTAAGGTAGCCCTTTTACCCACCCTTAAGGTAAGGTAACCCTTTTACCCACCCTTAAGGTAGCCCTTTTACCCACCCTTAACTACCTTTTACCCACCCTTAAGGTAGCCCTTTTACCCACCCTTAAGGTAGCCCTTTTACCCACCCTTAAGGTAGCCCTTTTACCCACCCTTAACTACCTTTTACCCACCCTTAAGGTAGCCCTTTTACCCACCCTTAAGGTAAGGTAGCCCTTTTACCCACCCTTAAGGTAGCCCTTTTACCCACCCTTAAGGTAACCTTTTTACCCACCCTTAAGGTAAACCTTTTACCTACCCTTAAGGTAACCCTTTTACCAACCCTTAAGGTAGCCCTTTACCCACCTTTAAGGTAGCCCTTTTACCCACCCTTAAGGTAAGGTAACCCTTTTACCCACCCTTAACTACCTTTTACCCACCCTTAAGGTAGCCCTTTTACCCACCCTTAAGGTAGCCCTTTTACCCACCCTTAAGGTAGCCCTTTTACCCACCCTTAAGGTAAGGTAGCCCTTTTACCCACCCTTAAGGTAAGGTAGCCCTTTTACCCACCCTTAAGGTAAGGTAGCCCTTTTACCCACCCTTAAGGTAGCCCTTTTACCCACCCTTAAGGTAACCCTTTTGCCCACCCTTAAGGTAGCCCTTTTACCCACCCTTAAGGTAGCCCTTTTACCCACCCTTAAGGTAGCCCTTTTACCCACCCTTAAGGTAACCTTTTTACCCACCCTTAAGGTAAACCTTTTACCTACCCTTAAGGTAACCCTTTTACCCACCCTTAAGGTAGCCCTTTTACCCACCCTTAAGGTAAGGTAACCCTTTTACCCACCCTTAAGGTAGCCCTTTTACCCACCCTTAAGGTAACCCTTTTACCCACCCTTAAGGTAACCCTTTTACCCACCCTTAAGGTAACCCTTTTACCCACCTTTAACTACCTTTTACCCACACTAAAGGTAGCCCTTTTACCCACCCTTAAGGCAGCCGCCCTCTGACTTCGTTGCTTTGCCTCATCTTTGCAGACAGGGGGTCAGTTCTTCCTCAACGATGTGTATGCGGAAAAGACAGTCCCTGAGAAATACAAGGACAACGAAACCCTCTGGTGTAAGTTGGTACAGTCGTCGTAAGATCAATGTGGTTTAGTGTGTGTGTGGGGGGGGGGGGGGGGTGGGAATGTGTGTGTGTGTGTGTGTGTGTGTGCGTGGGTGTGTGTGTGGGTGGGTGGGTGTGTGTGTGTGGGTGGGATGTGTGTGTGTGTGTGAATGTGTGTGTGGAGGGGGGATGTGTGTGGGTGGGAATGTGGGTGTGTGTGAGAGAGAGAGAGAGTGTGTGTGTGTGTGTGTGTGTGTGTGTGTGTGTGTGTGTGTGTGTGTGTGTGTGTGTGTGTGTGTGTGTGTGTGTGTGTGTGTGTGTGTGTGTGTGTGTGCGTGCGTGGGTGTGGGGGTGGGGTGGGGGAATGTGTGTGTGTGTGTGCGTGGGTGGGTGTGTGTGGGGGGGGAGAATGTGTGTGGTGGGAGTGTGGGTGAGAGAGAGAGAGAGAGAGAGAGAGAGAGAGAGTGTTGGTGTGTGTGTGTGTGTGTGTGTGTGTGTGTGTGTGTGTGTGTGTGTGTGTGTGTGTGTGTGTGTGTTGGTGTGTGTGTGTTTGTGTTTAGGGGAGAGGTTGTGATGTGATGATTTATGTGTGTGGCATGAGTGGTGGTGGGGGTGGGGTGGAGGTGTAGTATGGTCTGATGTTGTGTGGTGTGGTGTGGTGTGGTGTAGTGTGATGTGGTGTGGTGTGGTGTAGTGTGGTGTGGTATAGAGTGATGTAGTGGTTGCCCGACAGCGCCTGGGCTTTATCACAGTTCTTGATTAAACCATTGACGCTGGGGGCAACAGCAAAATGAGAGGCTGTATGACCAGTGGCTTTCTTTCCCACTCATGGAATTCCACTTTACAGCTTAGCCTTTAGTGATCGACTATGACTCTCTGACTAGGAGGCTTGACTCGCACAGTTCTTATGTGCTGCAGCCCTGGGGGCTAGTTGGCCTTTGGAGAACATCTCCAACGCTGACTGTCCTTATGCCCACTTGGCCGAGAGAGTGAGGATGTACTGTGGGCAAGGCATCTCCACTATAATCAAATTTCTGCCCAATTTCCGAAACAGCAGCTGCCTCCTCTGCTGTTTTGGAGGTCACCGTCGAACACGACGGACAAAACAACAGTGTGGTATAGAGTGGTGTGGTGTGATGTGGTGTGGTGTAGAGTGATGTGGCGTGGTGTGGAATGTGATGTGGTGTGGTGTGGTGAAGTGTGATGTGGTGAGGGGCTGTAAGTAAGTAAACAGATAAAGAAGAACGACAACAGAGAAAAAAGACAGACAAACGGAAGGACAGACAGAAATAAGGTTATTTCTCTTTTCATCACACCTCCACATTAAATTCAAACACTCTCTTCAGGGGCTTATTCATGTCTGTCTTATTACATGATTCTTTATCACTGGGTGTGCTATTGCTCTGAATGAAATATTTTGACTTGACTAGATTTGACTTGACTTGACTTGATTCGACTTGATTTGACTTGACTTTGATTTGATTTTTATTTGGCTTTGACTTGACTTTGATTTGCTTTCACTTTGATTTGACTTGACTTTGATTTGATTTTTATTTGGTGTTGGTTTGACTTTGATTTGACTTGACTTTGATTTGACTTGACTTTGATTTGATTTTTATTTGGCTTTGACTTGACTTGACTTTGATTTGACTTGACTTTGATTTGACTTGACTATGAATTTATTTTTATTTGGTGTTGACTGGACTTGACTTTGGCTTGACTTTGATTCGATTTGACTTGATCTATCTTGACTTTGATCTGATTTGACTTCATCTGACTCGACTCGATTTAATTTGACCCGGCTTAATTTGACTTGACCTGACCTACTTGACCTGACCTGCTTGACTTGTCCTGACCTGACCTGATCTGATTTGACTTCATTTGACTTGAATTTGACCTTGACTTTGACGACTTTGACTTTGACTTGTCTGACAGCAAAGGGAACGACGGGAGCTATGGTGTGGAACGCCCTGGCCCCTGTGGTCGGCTGTGCGGGATTCACCACCCCCCACCTCACCTCTGTGGCCCCCGTAAAGATCACCAGCCAAGAGTACAACGCCATGCTGGGTGAGGTGCCCGCTTTCCTCAGAGGCTTTGTTGTTGTTGTCGTTGTTGCTGGTGGTGGTGGTGGTGGTGGTTGGTGGTGTAGTGGTAGTGGATCGGTGGTCTAGAGGTAACGCGCCTGTCTAGAAAGCGAAAAGTCCGGGTCGGAAGTGTGCGGTGGTTCGTATCCCGTCTGGGCCCGAAACTTTTCCCCCATCCATTAGACCATGAGTGGTGGTCTGGGCGCTAGTCTTTCGGATGAGACGATAAACCGAGGTCCCGTGTGTTACAGAAAAATTATGCAGCGCACGTAAAAGAACCCATGGCAACAAGAGAGTTGTCCCTGGCAAAATTCTTAGAAAAAGCCACTCTGATAGGGAAAAGAAATACAGTTGCAGACCAAAAAAAAAAAAAAAAAAAAAAGGGTGGCGCTGCTCTTGTGGCGACGTGCTCTCCCCGGGGAGAGCAGCCCGAATTTCACGCAGAGAAATCTCGTGACTTAAAGTGGTATAAATGAAATGGTGGTGGTGTTGGTGAAGGTGATGGTGGTGGTGGTGGTGGTGGTGGTGGTGGTGGTGGTGGTGGTGTTGTTGTTGGTGGTGGTGGTGGTGGTGGTGGAGGTGGTGGTGGTGGTGGTGGTGTTGTCGTGGTGGTGGTGGTGGGGGTGGTGGAGGGGGTGGGGGTGGTGGAGGTGGTGGTGGTGGTTGTGTTGGTGGTGATGGTGGTGGTGGTGGTGGTGGTGGTGGTGTTTTTGTTGTTGTGTTGTTTGTTGTTTGGTGGTGGTGGTGGGGGTGGTGGTGGTGGTGGTGGTGTTGGTGGTGGTGTTGTTGTTGTTGTTAGTGGTGGTGGTGGTGTTGGTGTCGTTGGTGGTGGTGGTAGTGGTGGTGGTGGGAGTGGGGGTGGTGGGTGGTGGTGGTGGTGGTGGTTGGTGGTGGTGGTGGTGGTGGTGGTGGTGGTGGGTGGTGGTGGTGTTGTTGTTGTGTGTTGTTGGTGGTGGTGGTGTTGTGGTGGTGGTGGTGGTGGTGTTGGTGGTGGTGGTGTTGTGGTGGTGGTGGTGGTGGTGTTGTGGTGGTGGTGTGTTGTAGGTGGTGGTGGTGATGGTGGTGGTGGTGTTAGTGGTGGTGGTGGTTTTGTGTTGTTGTTGGTGGTGGTGTGTGTGGTGGTGGTAGTGGTGGTGGGGGTGTTGTAGGTGGTGGTGGTGTGGTGGTGGTGTGGTGGTGGTGGTGGTAGGTGTTAGTGGTGGTGGTGGTTTTGTTTGGTGGTGTGTGGTGTTAGTGGTGGTGGTTTGTTGTAGGTGGTGGTGGTGGTGGTGTTGGTGGTGGTGTTGGAGGTGGTGGTGGTGGTGGTGGTGGTGGTTTTGGTGGTGGTGGTGGTTTTGGTGGTGGTGGTGGTGGTGTTGGTGGTGGGTTGGAGGTGGTGGGTGGTGGTGGTGGTGTGGTGGTGGTGGTGGTGGTGGTGTGGTGGTGGTGGTGGTTGTGTTGGTGGTGGTGGTGGTGTTGTTGTGGTGGTGGTAGTGGTGGTGGTGGTGGTGTTCTTGTGATGGTGGTGGTGGTGGTGGTGTTGTCGTGGTGGTGGTGGTGGTGGTGGTGGTGGTGGTGGGGTGGTGGAGGTGGAGGTGGAGGTGGTGGGGGGTGGTGGAGGTGGTGGTG
>CM054148.1:50781110-50928610 GCA_028751875.1 Rapana venosa | reverse complement strand
TAAGAAAAGACCTAATCATTGAAATCAGGCATCTGGTACACTTTTGATTTTAAGAGGTAGTACTGTTACTTTCTGTTGGGTTCCCTCACACACTGGTATCTTTTTTAATGAAAAAGTTGACAGTCTTGCAAAATATGGCGCGAGAAATAAAAATAGTTCTTGTGAAATAAACGTTGCCTTATCTCTGCATGAGGGATACAGCTTGCTACAAAACGCTTGCTGGAAGCACTTCAGAAAGAAAATATATGATTCTGGCTATTGTCTCTATAATGGCTGTACAAGCAATGTGATAGATTTTCAAAATGCTTTCATTTCTAACAAAGTCTGTGGTTGGTATAATCGTAGAAATATGTTATCCCTTATGTACAGATTTAAACTAAATGCTTTCAGGACAAAGTACGTGAAAGATGTAAACTGTATTTGTGGGGAGAAGATTACCAATATCATGTTATTTTTGATTGTTGGGCATTTAAAAGCATTTTTACCTGCTATACCAGGTTTATCACTGGATCAAATTTTGTCTGAACCATCGTTACTGTTGGACATTGTGTTAGGATTGATAAAAAGTCCGATAATTCAGTTTTTGTAGTATGTTAAAGTTAGTTTTTAAGTACTGTTAATTGACACTTTTTGTTATTGTTTGCATTTTCTTGTTTATATTACTTTTTCCCGTCTAAAATCACTAAATGTGAATAGACGTTAAACTGAAGAACACACACACACACACACACACCACAGCTGAAGAAACAACACACAAAAAACATGCACTAACTTCACAGAACGGTGTGTGTTTTCAGAAAGGGGTAGGGGTGGAGGTGGACGGGGAGTTATCCACCCTGCTGTCTTCCTGCTACCTGTCAGACTGCTTCTCCTTCCTCCCTGCTTCTTGCCACCCCACTACCCTCAGGGTACGTCTTTCACTGGTTGGGGTGGATTGTAAACCACAGGATAAATCTAAGATTGGTTCAGGGGGGGGGGGGGGGGGTATATAAACCACAGAGTAAGTCTTTCATTGGGTGGGGTGGATGTTAAACCACAGGGTAAATATAAGATTGGTTCAGGTGGGTTTATATAAACCACAGGGTCTTTCATTGGTTCGGGTAGGTTGTAAACCTCAGGGTAAATCTTTCACTGGTTGGGGTGGATTGTAAACCACAGGGTAAGTCTTTCATTGGTTGGGGTGGATTGTAAACCTCAGGGTAAATCTCTTACTGGCTCGGGTGGATTGTAAACCTCAGGGTAAATCTCTCAATGGTTCAGGTGGATTGTAAACCTCAGGGTAAACCTCTCACTGGTTTGGGTGGATTGTAAACCTCAGGGTAAACCTCTCACTGGTTCGGGTGGATTGTAAACCTCAGGGTAAACCTCTCACTGGTTCGGGTGGATTGTAAACCTCAGGGTAAATCTCTCACTGGTTCAGGTGGATTGTAAACTACAGGGTAAGTCTTTCATTGGAAGGTCGCAGGTTCAATTCCAATAAGAGTCATAGGGATTTTTCAGACTCTGGCCAGCTCCTACCCAGAGTGAGTGTGCTGTGGGCTCAGTGGGAAGACTGAAACCACACAGTCGAGCTTCATCCACTTAACGGTTGCGAGTTTGAGAGTGTTGCTCAAATTACCTGACCAACACTGCAGGTGTCTGTATCTCTCAAGCCTGGTTGACGCCAGGATATATTATTATTGTAAGTGTAGAGTAAAACCCTGTCAAGTAGTCTCAAAGCACGTGCACTTCCATAGCAGCATCATTATGTCATCCTCATTACTTACGTTTCACACACAGGATGAGTATTCCACTGCTCTAGATAGTTGTCATACACAGTTCATTGTTTTCCATTGGTATAAGTGTGGTTTTGGGTGTGTGTGTGCGTGCGTGCGTGCATACGTGCACGCGCATGGATTTGAAATCTGTTGTTCATTATGTTTAAGGAGAGTTGCATGCCTGTAAATGATTGAGTGCAAGCGCTTCGATTTGTTTGTTTTTTACAAGATTCAGCGCTATATAAATTCCATATGTTATTATTATTATTGGGTAGAAGTGTGTTGTCACACCCACAGAGTAAGTCTTCCATTGGTTTAAGTGTTATCACTCACAGGGCAAGTCAGTCATTTATCTGGGTGTTATTATTCACACAGGTAAAATATCCACTGGCGTGGGTATGTTGTCACCCAAAGGGTAAGTCTTCCTCTGGTATGGATGTGATTCTATCAATCTGTAGCTGCACAATGGAAAAATCTGAAAATCTTATCTTAAAAACAAAAACAAAAAGTCTTCCTCTGATATCCAGAGTTGGAATGCGGCTACCTTAGTTGTGGGTAAACCAACCCCCCCCCCCCCCCCCCAAAAAAAAAACAAAAAAAACCCCAACAACAACAACACACACACACACAAAACCATGTGGCATATGCTAAAATCTCACCACTGGTAAATCTTGGAGCTCTATCCCAGTAACAAAACAAAAAAATAAAAAGAAGAAGAATGTGGCCGCTAACACTGTACTGAAGACATTGACTTGGATCTGTCTGCAGAACCAGAATCCTTTTCTACTGATGGACAAACTGAAAGCGGAAGGGAAACTTCCGAAAGAGATCTACACGATTGAGTAAAATACCCCGGATGACGACGTCACTTCCGTCTTATCCTTGGTTTCTGGATATGGGGGGGGGGGGGGAGGTTGTGCAAAGTTGTTGGTCTTTATTTTTCTGCATGGTTTCTTTGCTGGCAAATAGATCTAACATTGTTCAAGGGTTTTTTTTAAAAATTGCAATGGGTTGTTTACATTTTGAGTGTGTGTATTAAATTTACAGTTTGTTTTAATCCTGTGTACATTTTTCCTGTGTGCACAATATTTCTATAAGCATGTGGACCTAACTGTGTACCTGATGATTGTTGTAAATGGTTATATGCATTGGGATTGGATGTGTTGCAAGTTTAGTACAAGAGCTGTCACAAAAGAACAACAGTCCTTATCCAGAAACGGTCTTAATGTTAGAATTGATAGTAAGGATTGAACTTAGGACTGTTGACTTCTATAATTAATGCTTAATATAGAAAACATAAAAACTGTTATTGTACTTTTTATTTTTATTTTAAATCAGACTGGTATTGTATATGGTCAAAAGTTGATGATCAAGTTGCACGAATGGTTCATAGTGTTTCCAAATAATAATAATGATAATAATAAACAGTACAGTTTTATAGTAATAAACAGTACAGTTTTAGCGTTACTGATTCAGTTTTGTTTCATTTTAATGATGTTGTTTTAAGAACTGCACAAAGTGTTATCAGCATAAGAAATGAATCAGCCAGCATATTTTTTTTTAGGATGAATGGCTGTTTTATCTTGTCTTGCCTTGCCTTTTTGTATTGTATCTTATCATCGTGTGTTGTAATGCATTATATTGCATCAAATTTTATTGTTTTGTCTGGTATTTATACCAATGAACGATTTTTCTGCATGAAATTTGGACAGCTTCCCTTTTTCCTGTCAGCGTGTATTTTGCTGGACTAAAGTAGTGAGTGTTGTGGGTTTGTTTTTTAAAAAATCTGTTCCTGCAGAATCTTGCCAGGGGTGATTCTCTTTTCATGGATTCTTTTACACATGCTGTATGCATGTTAGGTAAAGGTGTTCCCATAACCTGTGCAGTCGTTGGGGAGTGCAGTATCGGACCTCAGCTTCTCCAGGGGCCAGCATATTGAGGGCGGTGCCCATCTCCTCTCCCTTGCTTCTTTACCTTCCCTGACCCTAAAGAGGGCAGGTACCCATTTACAGCTGGATGAACTGGGGGACTGTACTGAAGCCAAGGCGCGCAAACGGTCACCTATCCACTTGGAAACCACGCTCAATGCCGCTTAACCTTTGCTTGGGGAAAGTGAGTGTTCTGACCACTGAGCTATCCCGTCCCCTTTGTGCATATTACACATGTTTAAAACCTCTGTTTATTATCCCAACTGAAAAACTAGCACCTAGACCACCACACATGGGATACAGGATAGAGGAAAAAAAAGGTCCAAATTGGATGATACTTGAATCACGAATATCTCCATTTCAAATTGGATACATGACCTCTAGTCCTTCGGATGAGACTATAAACTGAGGCCCCGTGTGCAAACGCACAAAAAACATCTTGCGCACATGTTAAATCATGTTCCGCTTTTCGTAAGAGTAGGCCATTGTGTGCCAGTGGGAACAGATGACAGAATTTACAAAACCGCATACACACGGGGACTGGATGTAAAAAAGCACACGAGTGCTTATTCCATTATCCTCAATATCAAAAATAGAAATAAATAAATATTAAAAAATAGACAGCCAAACCCATGAAAAATAGTAACTGGTACTGCTTTTGGAACATTTTGATAAGAAACAGATATACCTGATTTCTGTTTAGTATGTTAACTTGACTTTTCAAATAAACAAACGCATAAATATACAAAACCTCACCATTGACGAACCTCAGAGCTCTAGCCGATGAACAACAACAAGAAAATATGTTGTGAAGTCTCTGGTAAACATTATTGTCAATTAAAAAAAAAAATTCAATAAAAAAAAATCTGAGCGCTTTGATTTGTTGCTTTACAAGATTCAGCGCTATATAAATTCCATACATTATTATTATTATTATTATTGTCATCTCTGGAAAGAGTCACAGTGTTGAAGCAGAAAACTCTACCTTCTCTATGAATGCTACAAATTCTACATTCCAGTTTAGATCAGTTGTGGGCTGCCAGCTGAGTGCTCAAAGGCTTAAGAAAAAACTGACATGGGAAGCCTAGTGGTTAAGACCATTCAACTTCAACCCAATGGGTCCATGAAGTCCTGGGTTCAAATCTTGGCGGCATCTAGTGAATTATGGGTGGGGATTTTTACAACCTCCCATATCAACTTCAAGGGGACGGGATAGCTCAGTGGTCGGAGCACTCGCTTTCCCCCAGCCAAGTTAAGCAGCGTCGAGCGTGGTTACCAGTTGGATGGGTGACCGTTTGCGCGCCTTGGCTTCAGTACAGTTCCCCCAGCTGTAAATGGGTACCTGCCCTCTTTAGGGTCAGGGAAGGTAAAGCAGCGAGGGAGAGGAGATGGGCGCTGCCCTCAATATGCTGGCCCTAGAGAGGTGAGGTCTCTGACGCCTCGCTCCCCTACGACCTTATAGGTTATGGGACTCTTTTACCGTTTACCTTTTTATATCAACTTCAAGTGGAGACCTGCCAGTGCTGTAATTCTCTTCGTGTATATACACATACAGAAGATTGAACATGCATGTTAAAGATCCCGTTGATGATGTCAGTGTTCTGTGGGTTTGGAAACACGAACACACCCAGCATACATACCCAAAGGCAGAATACGGCTACCTTCAAGGTGGATAAATCAAAGCGGTCGCATACGCAAAATTTCACCACTGGTGCACCTTGAAGCTCTAGTTGAACAGGGAACGAACAAGTAAAATTCCAGCAAAAGTGTAACGGTCACTGTCTCTGAATGAAAGAATTTGTCCACAGGCAGGGTAAAACATCTGTTTCCATTCGAATGGTTTGATCAACTAAACTTGCATCAAACCACCACACACCACCACCATAACAACAACAACCATAACAACAAAAACAACAACCATAACAACAACCACCATAACAACAAAAACAACAACAAGACCCATAACAACAACAAAAACAACTTGCAGAGTCACAGAGTCAAACGAATATTCTTTTTTTTTAATTATCCAAGTTTTGATCATTTTCTGTTATAAAAATTGTTACATGGTTCAGGTTACTTTATAACAAAAGCATGGATTACCCTATTACTGTTAATGGTTCAGGTTACTTTATAACAAAAGCATGGATTACCCTAATTCAGGTAATTCAGGTAAAAACAAGACATCAGACAGAGAGCAACATGGGTTGGTTATGTACACAGTGTTGTTTAATTTAACCATTCATTAACTCTCACTGACAACTCATATCTAGCTACATTTTACAACTCAGATCCACTCATTCTGAAAATCTTTACAGGCGATGCATGAACACTTCACAAAAGAATAAGTTAATTTAAACAGCCAAACAAAAGACGCCTTCCATACGTTTCTTAAGACTTCTATCACAACAAAACTGACGATCGAAACCACAAAACGCAGAAACAGTTAACATCATGCAAATCTTACACCAGGTAGATTAAAAACCGCTCTCCTCTCTAAAGGTAAAGGTAAAGGTGTTCCCATAACCTATAAGGTCATAGCAGAGCAAGGCGTCAGAGACCTCACTTCTCTGGGGGCCAGTATATTGAGGGCAGCGCCCATCTCCTCTCCCTCGCTGCTTTACCTTCCCTGACCCTTAAGAGGCAGGTACCCATTTACAGCTGGGTGAACTGGGGGACTGTACTGAAGCCAAGGCGTGCAAACGGTCACCCATCCAATTGGTAACCACGCTCAATGCTGCTTAATCTTGGCTGGGGGAAAGCGAGTGTTCTGACCACTGAGCTATCCCGTCCCCACAATGAGGTATCAAAGTAACCAAAGTATAATTGTGTTTTCTTTGCTTTAAAAACATGTATAAAAACACCCTACCCCTTATCCTAACCACCGATTACAATGCAAAATTTATCAATTTCCCATTTTGTCATTTCCTGGAGTCTCGCATTTCAATATGTAATAACTTCATAGAATTGACGAATTTTTTTTTATTGAATAACTTTTTCATTGCAGATGAAAGCCTGTCATTTTGTTCTTTTTAATAACCCTTAAGATTAAGTTATATAATTTATCCATCTTATTACTTATGCAAAGAACAGCACAAATCTGCTTAAGATTCACATGGCACAAAAAATAGGGGAAATAAACCCCGCCTCAATAATGATTAAAACAACAACAACATTAACATCAAAGCTGCATAGAAAGGTAGGCTTATCATACCTGATGTGACAACAACAAAAATGACATAAACTGAAACCAGTATGGCATCCTACAGTAGGGCAACGTGATAAACAGTCAGATCCCCGCAGTCGGAATAAGGCTACCTTAGTGGCGGGAGGAGGGGAGAAAAAAACGATTGCATATGCCAAAATCTCGCCATTGGTCAACCTCAAAGCTCATTTGCTGAGGAATGAAAATTTTTAAAAATTGTGAAATAAGAATAAACAACAAGAATACTTACACTTTTAGATTCTGTACAATTATGCTACGAGACTAGGACATTGTATATTGTATGGCGAGTGTTAACCTGAGAGTCAGTCTTGATATATATATATATATATATATATATATATATATATATATATATATATATATATATATATATGTATGTATCACTGATAGGAAGAAAAAATCGAAGCTATTTAACAAAGGAAACAACTTGTAGTAATTAATTAACTTATCCCCTAACTTTTGATTGTAGCATTAAGCGCACACGTTCATAACGCTATATGACCACATGTCAAGCATACGATAAAGGTCGAGCGTGCCTGATGAATCCCTCTTTATTATCACATACAGCATTACTGGTGCTTATACCGACGCAGACACACAGTAACACACCCACAACCTTGTCCGCACACAAAATGATAAAACATGCCTGATAGCGACACACTTTTTCTGTATGACCCAACAGAAACAAAAAACCCTTACAAGGCCTGTCCTACTCCTCACTGGCCAACTTCCCCCTGTCGGGATGCTTGGAGGTCTAATAATAATAATAATAATAATAATAATGTATGGAATTTATATAGGTCTGTCAGTATAAATAGCATCCCCACCTTCTGGACATTTCTGTACTAGGAATTCCTTCTTTTCTATCACTCTCTTTGTTTCTCCCTTGTTCCTTTTCTTCCTGTCACCTCCTCCTTGTCTATTTTCTGCCTTCTTGGTCCATTCTTGTGCCTTTATTTTCCAGAAAGACTTAAAAGATAACAGTTCTCTCCCACGCCAAAGTTAGATGTGCTGGGCCTGACTTGTCATGCCCTCAATGCCAGCACAACGCATTTTCGCTCATATGACAGAACAACAACAGTTGCTGTCTGAGCATTCAACAAAGAAGAAGAATTTCAAAGCCCCACCCTGACCCCAAATATTCAATCCGTTTTTGTCATTATAACCACAACTCAGCTGCATCCAAATCCCAATTTCTTAAATCAATTTATGTCATTAACATGATAGTTCAACTTATCTCACGTCTTTTTTTTTTCCATTTCTGTCATAACATAATTCTTCAACTTATTTCAAACTGAAAACGCTTTCAACTTCTGCCATTCAGCTACTCAACTCATGTAAAATTAAAATTAAATTAAATTAAATTATTATTTCAATCAGTTTCTAACATACACACAAATACTCAAATTTTTTCCAATTAAAGACATTTTTCAATCAATTCCTGTCATAAGTTAAAAACAACTATTCAACTTGTTTCAAATATCAGAAGAAACACACACACACACACACACACACACACACACACACACACACACACACACACAAACCCCACCTTGCTTCAAACCAAAAACGAAAAGTCAATTCATTTCTGTCAAAAACACGACTTCACAACTTTCTTCAAATAAAAATAATATTAAAAAAACAAAAAACAATCAATTCTTATCATAAACACGATGATTCCGCTTATTTCAAACTGCTAATAGTTGCCAATAAATTCCTGTTGTAAACACAAACATTCAAAGTTTTCAAATCTATAAAAAAAAAAATCATTCTATACATGCCATAAACACAACTATTCAACTCCTTTATATCCCCAAATGTTCACTCAATTTCTGTCACACACACAATTATCTAACTTATTTCAAAAACAACTTTCAATCAATTTCTGACATAAACACCAATATTCAACTTTTTCCAGATCCAAAACTTTTCAATCAATTTCTGTCACAAACATAATTATGACATATTTAAAAAAAAAAACAATTTTCAATCAACTTCTGTCATAAACACCAATATTCAACTTTTTCCAGATCCAACAAATTTTCAATCATTTCCTTTCATGATAAAAATAACTATTTGACTTATTTCATATCCAAAAACAATTTCTCAACTGCTGTTACAAACTTAATTATCCAGCTTACTTATTTCATAACCCAATCGGTGATGATCTATCACTTGAACTCAAGTAAAACAACAAGACAGTAGACAGATAATAAAAGTACATATTAGTAGGCTGTGAATACTTGACAAATAATACGTAACAAATGAGTACAAGTTTACTCATAATGCAAATCCATTCATATTTTACATACAATAACAAAAACAGTATTCACATGCACTAGCACAAACACTTTAATTTCTGGTCTAATATCTCTGAGAGTGAACAGTCAAAGAAAACAACAACAAAACTTTACATTTTCAAAAGGATGAGAGTCTTATGTAATTAAATAACAAGAGACACAGATAGACTCCTTCCCCAAAATCACCAAGCATCTTCAACTCACTCCACCAACACAGGGGCAGGGTAGCCTGGTGGTTAGAGCACTGCGCTCATGATCTGGCTGCCTGAGTTTAAGCCTGGGCTTGAGCCACTGCTGCAACGGCCATTCAAGGTGATGTTTTCACCCTGGAGTTAACATCAGTGCCGACTCCACTCTACTGAAAGTCCTTTAGATGAGACTACAAACCGACATCCCATGTATGAACGCATCTTGTACACATGTTAAAACCTGTTCCGCTTTTTGGTAGAGTAGGCCACTACATGCAGGTTGGAATGCATGACAAGATTTACAAATCTGCATGCACACAGGGACTGGATGTAAAAATAAAAAAGCACATGAGTGCTTATTCCATTATCTTAAAAATACAAGAATAAACAAATAAATTCATAGAATAAATAAGCAAATAACATGAATTTCTGATTAGAAACATGCATCACACAACCGTTTCATACTGACATTCCCGATCAGGAATTAAAGATTGGACATAAATGTTTACATCTAGTGAAGACATCCATAACGACTTTTTATGCTAATGACAGCTATGCTGCCCAATTTTTCTTGCGATAACAGCCACTCAGAAGAGATTTTATAGGGGCAGGTGGGATAGCACTAGTGGTTAGAGCACTGCGCTCGTGATTTAACGCCCAGGGGTAGAGCCCGGGTTCAAGCCACCACTGACACACCCGTTCAAGGGATTTCTTTTCCCTGGAGTCAACATCAGCACTGAATCTACTCCTCCAAAAGTCCGTCAGATTGGACAATAAACTGAGGCCCAGAGTGCTAGCACGCGCAGAACATTGTGTGCACACCTCAAGACCCATTCTGCCTTTCAGAAGAGCAGGCCACCGTGTGCCTATAAGGACAAGATGACAAAAATCCAAAACAAAACAAAACACACACACTCTGGTGTCATGTTTCCACATCATCCCTGAAGACCAGATGCGGCTACCTTAATGGTGGGCAAAAACGATCACATACCCAAAAATCTCACCATTCCTAAACCTAGGAATTCTCGCTGAGGAACAAAACAAAACAAAAAACAAACAACAAAAATTTGTTGCTGGTCTGTACACATTTCTTAGATGTGTTTGTGGCCTGATCGTCACTGCATCTCATCAACTTAAAAATTTTTTTTTAAAAGATTCATCGCAAACTCACTCTGGGTAAGAACCAGCCAGAGTTTTAAAAAAAACAACCTGTAAACTCTTAACAGATTTGAACGCGAGACCTTCCAGTCAGGAATCTTAAAGCACTGACCGCTGCGCCACGGTGGCTGGTGTTTAGAAGTCTTCAACTCTGTAGGCTTTAACACACGCATCATTCCGTCGAGTCCTCTTCCGTTTTCTCCTGGGAGTGACCCTTCTTGTGCCTTTTCAGAGACACGGCCCAGGAGAAAGTTTTATTGCAAACGTCGCACACAAACGGTTTATTATCAGTGTGAGTGAACTTATGGTTCTTCAACGCGCTCGACTGAGAAAAAGCCTTACTGCACACGTCACACACAAACGGTTTATGCCCTGTGTGAACCTTGGTGTGTTTCTTCAAGTCGTCCGCTCTGGTAAACGCCTTACTGCAGACGTCACACTCAAAAGGTTTGAGGCCCGAATGGATCAGCTTGTGCTGCTTCAGCCCGTCCGCCTGAATGAAAGCCTTGCCGCAGACGTCACACACGTAGGGCTTTTTCCCCAGATGGATCAGCTTGTGTTTCTTCAAGTTGGGGAACCGCGTGAAGCCTTTCTCGCACACGTCGCACACAAACGGCTTGTTACCTGTGTGAATGGAGCGGTGAATCTTCAGGTGGTAGGCTCTGGCGAAACCCTTGTCGCACACCTCGCACACAAACGGTTTCTGACTGGAGTGGCTGAACCGGTGTTTCTTCAAGTCGCCGGCGCGGGAGTAAGCCTTGCCGCACATGTCGCAGGCGAAGGGCTTGAGGTCCTCGTGCACCACCATGTGCTTCTTCAGCTGGCAGGCTTGCACAAACGCCTTGAAGCAGACGCCACAGACGTAGGGCTTGGGGAAGGTGTGGATCACCCGGTGCTTCTGCAGGTCGCTGGCCTGAAGGAAAGCCATGCCGCACACGTCGCACACGCTGTTCCGCGACGTCGTCACCGGCACCGTCCTGCTGACGTCGTCTTCCACCACGTCCGTCCCTCCTTCCGTTTTGTGGGTGTAGCTTCCGGCGCTGCTGCTGTCGTCATCGTTGCTGTTGTTGTCGTCACAGTGGTAGGCCATGCCGTACAAGTTTCGGGCAGAGTACACCGCGAACAGATCGTGCAGGGTCTCTCCGTGGGCGGTCACCATGTGCAGCTCCAGGCTGCTGAAGAGGACGAAGGAGGCGGAGCAGCACTGACACACGTGGCTTCTGTTCTGGGGCTGCAGGGACTGACCACCGGCAGCGCGGTCACACAGCGGCAGCTGTGGCGGCTGTTCTGCGCCGTAGACAGCCGGGGAATCGTCAGGGGGGTCGTCCTCCAGGGAGCATGGCGGCTCCAGCTTCTGTGGAGAGAAGAAATAAGTTGTGGGGTTTTTTTTTGGAGGGTGGTTTTGGTTTATTTTTGTTGTTATTTGTTCCTTGGCTAGAGCTCCCAGGTTCACCCATGGTGAGATTGTGTTTGTGAGCGCTTTGATTTGTAGCTTTACAAGATTCAGCGCTATATAAATTCCATACATTATTATTATTATTATTATTATTGTTATTATGCCACACTGTTTTCCCCACCATGAAGGTAGCTGCATTCCGACTTCTGGGATGGTGTCTAACCAAGACACCTGTGTATGCATTTTTAGATGTTTGGTTGGTGGTTTTTTTAATCTGTTCCTACCGGCACAAAATGACCTGCTCTTCTGAACGGTGGACCAGGTTGTTAATGTCTGAGCAAGACGTTCGGTGTGTATTTGCACACGGGGCCTTGGTTTACAATCTCATCCAAAGGACTTTCAGGGCAGTGGAGTCAGCATTGATGTTAACTCCAAGGTAAAATCCTCTAAAACAGGTGCCTCCGTGGTGGCTTGATCCTGGGCTGTCAGATCACGAGCACAATGCTCTAACCACTAGGCTATCCTCCACCCCACCCCCACACCCCCAAAATACTATTTCTCTTCTCTCTCCTCTGCGTTCCTTTACCAGGTGAGGAGCATAGTGTCTGGTCTTCTCCTTCTTCTTCCTTTTTTGTCATGTTTCTCCCAGGGGAGGTTTGACATTGATGAGCCTTCTCCATCTCTCTCTGTTTTGAGCTTCCTCCTTATTTATGTCCCTTTCTCTAAGATCATCTGCAAAACAGGCAGCCCAGGTCTTGCTAGGTCTTCCCTTTGGTCTCTTTCCATCCACTACGAAATTCATTGCTCTTTTTATGATGTGGTGGTCTGCTTTCCGTTGAACGTGCCCAAACCAGCACAGTCTATTGGTACTAGCTACAGGCTTCAGATCATCAGCTTTGCACATTCTCCATAGTTCTTCATTCATGATCCTGTCTGCCCATTTGATCATTATCATGTAGCGTAGCATTCAGTTTTCACAGCTCTTCAACAAACGTTCGACGGTTTTTGTGAAAACCCACATCTCCGAGCCATACAGGAGAACAGGTCTGATACAGGCCTTATATATCAGACAGCGTCTCTCCAGTGGGATTTTTTTATTTCCGAGCAGACTTGCCAATTCTTTCCATTTCTTCCAAGCACTCGCAATCCTGGTTCTGACAGCTAACTCAGATTTTGCTTTGCAGCTCATCATCTCTCCCAGGTAGCAGAATTCGTCTACCACTTCTATCTTCCCTTGTTCAAATTCTAGCTCCTCCTTTCCTGCATCAGTATTGTCTTCACCCTTCTTATTCATACAACTGGGACAGACAAATACTCCGTCCTCCTTCTTCAGACTTTTGAGCTTTGAGCATCTTTTGTGACACCAATATTGACATTTGGAGCATTTGATCGAATTGTTCCCTACACCTTTGTGGCAGACACCACACGGGTATCTGCCTTGCTTTCTATGTGTTCTGCAGTCTTTTCCAACTGTCATTGCTTTGGTCTTGTCAACATTTACCTTCATTCCTCTGCGTTCTAATCTCTGTTTCCAATTGCCAAATCTTTGAGTAGCGTCATCACTGTTCTCAGCTACCAGTACTAAGTCATCAGCATACAGCAGTTCCCAGATCTCTTCTGGCCTCTCCACTTCCTTGGATATTTCATTCATCACGAGGATAAAGAGCAGAGGGCCCAGTGCCGACCCCCGGTGCACTCCCACTTTCACCCCAAAGCCTTCCGATGTCCCAATTATAGTTTTCACACTTGATCTGGAGTTCTTGTACAAAGTCATAACCATTGAGATGGTGTGCTCCGGTACACCTTGTTTCCTCAAGGCCCATTGGATTGCCCTTCTGGGTACTCTATCAAAAGCTTTTCCCGGTCTTCTCCTGCGCTTGCAATTTTGCAGGAGGTCTGCCCACTGGTCTCAGCCAACTTCAGAGCAGTTCACTGCACAGGATGCATGCTGGGTATGCTTGTGTTTCTGTAACCCACCGAATGCTGACATGAATTCATCATCATCATCATCAGACCCGTGACCTTCGCGGTCGTGGGGGAGACACGAAAGACGATGCCGTGGTAAGCCTCCTCTATCCATCTCGGTCCTCGGCTCTGCGCAGTAGTGCCGAGTCATTCATCCTGGTCCATTCTCTGATGTTGTCCATCCATGACTTGTTCTGTCTTCCCCTCTTTCTGCCACCTTCGAGTGTTCCCTGCATTACTGTTTTTGGCAGAGTGTTGTGGCGGGTGACGTGGCCGAACCATGTCAGCTTTTTCTTTTTGACGATGGTGAGAAGGGGTTCCTGTGGACCTGCCAGCCGTGTTATTTGACTCTTGACAAATTCATTGGTCTTTCATTCTCTCCAGGATATGCCCAGCAGTTTTCTATGGCATTTTGTTTCAAATGACTGGATTCGCTTTGCTGTTTCAGCAGTCAATGTCCAGGTTTCACTTCTGTACAGCAGGATAGTCTGAATTAGGGCTTTGTAGAGCTTTAGTTTGATTGGGAAACTGATCTCTTTACTTTTCCATATGGTGGTGAGTTTTGTCATGGAAGATGACATGTTTTTGACATGAATTACGGGATCTTTAACACACATGCAACCCTGATAAATTGCCAGAAATTATGCAGATGGTGCTTTTACTCTCTAAACAAACGTATAACCACTATACCACTGATCCAAGTAAAACTCACACACAAACACACACACCACACCACACCACACCTCACCACACCAGAACATCTTGCACACACGTTAAAACCTGTTCCGCTTTTCAGAAGAGTAGGCCATTGTGTGCCAGTGAGAACAGATGACAAAATTTACAAAACTGCACACACAAGGGGACTGGATGTAAAAAAAACCCACAGGAATGCTTATTCCATTATCCTCGAAATAAAATAATAAAATAAATAAATAAACACCACACCAAACAACACAACCATAAACAAACATACACACCCCTCCCACCCCCCCACCCCCACACCACCCACACCACACAAACATACATACACACAAAACACACACACACACACAACACACACCACAAACACACACACCCACACACACAAACACAAAACACACGTTTACACAAGACATGTAAACCCTCTAGTCAGGCATGTGGCAGAAAACAATAAAACAAAAATATATGTGACCCTCCACTATGAATCAAACTGAATGTCAAAGTCCTTCGGATGAGACCATAAACCGACGCCCCGTGTGCAAACGCATGCAGAACATCTTGCGCACACGTCAAATCCTGTTCTACTTTTCGAAAGAGTAGGCCATTGTGTGCCGGTGGGAACAGATGACAAAATTTACAAAACCACAACACAGGGACTGGATGTAAAAAAGCACAAGAGTGCTTATTCCATTATCCCCGATATAAAGTAATAAATAAATAAATGAGTCGCTCTGCACCTAACCCACTTTTCCCCTAGGAGCCATTTTAGGCAGAAGGGGGGACAAGATGTTGACTTTGAGATTTTGACTGATTTTACAACTATAAGCTTTCTTCCATCTTGTACAGAAGAATCAAGGAGTAATTTTGTTTCCTTTTGCTTGAAAAATGCCTGTTAAAACAACCAACCTCTCATCCTTAAAGTCCTTCGGATGAGACTATAAACCGAGGCCCCGTGTGCGAACGCATGCAGAACATCTTGCGCACACGTTAAATCCTGTTCCGCTGTTCGAAAGAGTAGACCACCGTGTGCCGGTGGGAACAGATGACAAAAAAATTGGAAAACGCATACACACGCATAAAAAAAAAAAATCATCTGAGCGCTTTGATTTGTTGCTTTACAAGATTCAGCGCTATATAAATTCCATACATTATTATTATTATTATCCTGACTGTCTATTCTGATGCAAAATTCATCAATATCTCATTTTGTGACTTCCTGGAGTAGCTTTTCAATTTTTAATATCTCTTCACAGAATTTTTAAAAAAGAATTTTTTAAATATTTATTTTTTTTAAACTCTTCACAGATTTGTCAAATTCTCAATCTGTTGAGGGTTTGGTTTTTGGGGGGGTTTAAAAAAAAAATTAAAACGCAATTTTGTTGAAGATTAACAACAGTCAAGTCAACTAAAAATTGACCTCAGGTGCAGTGCGACTCATTTTGTGAAGGAGGGTCATATATCAAACTCACAACAACAAAATTATGGGATGGCATCACAGATCTTTCTCTGGAATCGTCAGTCACTGCTGCCGGAAATGTCCCCAGTCCACGTGGCATCTGTAAGAAAACATGAACGGATGATTCACCATCAGTGGCTACTGCAGTCAGGCATTCCCCAGCTGAACTCCTGAATTAACCCTCTTGTTGTTGGATTCTACAGAGCTAAGCTGCCTGTAGATTTTGAATTCTTTGCAGGTTTTCTACCTCCATCTGACTTACTTTACTCCTAAGGCAATTGTGTGTGTGCATGACAAGTTATCAAGCTGAAATTTTGTCACAAGCTAGGCATGTCTTTGTACTTGCATTTAGGCGCAAGTTTATGTGTCTGGTCACCAGATGTCTTGTCATTGTCACCTTATTCATCACCAATCACAGGTAAAAATATGGTATATATGATAAAACAGCAAATCCTGCATGGATTTGACAATAGTTCAAGCATATTAGTGTCGAATAAGGAAGTGTTACCCAGCTGATGTGTTTACCAATAGTTATGTGCAATAGTACTTCAAGGATGTGTCACACAATGTCCCCATAGCACCTGTTGTTTTATGGTATGTTTCGAGGAGACATAAGTTTTGTAAACTATTTTTTTTCTTTTGAAAACAAGTCATATTCAATCGACATGTGACCTTTATACTGCAGTTCATATCTGCGTGTGCTACCACATGTTTGTTAAGTGTACAGAAGTGTATTATTGTACATGACTGTCACACTGTCACCATTGTCACAGCACAGGTGTGACAAATTCGAAACAACACAGAACTTCTGTAACCCTACAAAATTTTAATGTTGGTAGTCTCTAAAGTAGTCATAGTGGTGGCACAGGGTCACACCACATCACAAAAAGCACAAATGATGGATGTGTGTGTGTGTGTGTGTGGGGGGGGGTGTACCCATTGCTCTCACCTGTCGAACCTTGGCAGACCGGAGACCTATTTTATTTTCCTTCTTGCTATTTTCATTATCAGCATATCTGTTCGTTTCTGCCATTGCAGTTTCAAAGCAAAAGTGTGGTAATAATGAGAAAACAGTCAAAAGGCATCACGCTTTCAGGCGTCTATAACGCGGACCGGCCGGGAGGTCAAATTTCTCCACAGTCAGTGTGTGTAACACAGGTCAGGAATGTGCTGTGTAGCACGTTATTTTCTGGCTCACTCTTCTCCCTAACTGCAGCATTTCCTTCCCCCTCTTCCTCGTAATCGTTTAATATCGGACTCACTTAACAATTCTCGTTCAAATGTTTCTACTTCCAAGACAATAACATTCAACTTATCGTCTCGCTAATCAGATGAATCGTCTGCTACTAAAGCAGACTACTACATTTTTTTTCGCCACGCTGCACCATTGAAAAGCGTTCTGGTCGCTGGCTGTTATTTCTTCCTTCCCTCCCCACTACACGCATGTTATGGTCTAAATTTATCACTGGCATCCTCTGACACCCTCCCTGCATCGCCCCACCAATTTTTAGACACATAGTGTGAAAACCACAAGATCTGTGTGTGATGGAAAAGTACTGCCCACGTGGGCAGCACCAACTGTCAGCTGCGGTCGTATTGGAATCTAGCGGCAGCCTCCATTACTGTCGGCTGCGGCCGGATCGGGGACAAAAGGGTTAAGGTCTTACCCAGAATATGCAGTCTGTATTCACCTTCAGTGAGTCCACATGCTGTGATGCTAAACGATATCACCTTTCTCAAGTTTACATCAGTACATGTCGTGACACTGATATATCATTATCTTGCACATTTTTTTTTTCATTCCTCAGCTAGAGCTCCGAGGTTCACTAAAGGTGAGATTTTGCGTATGCAACCGTTTTGGCTCACCATGAAGGTAGCCACATTCTGACTTCCTGGGATGTATGCTGGGTATGCTCGTGTCTCCACAACCCACCAAACACTGACATGAATTATGGGATCTTTAACGTGCATATTTGATCTTCTGCATGTGGAAAAGGAATCAAAGCACTGACAGGTCAACCTGGGAGATTATAAAAATCCCTACCTTGAATTCACTACACAACGCCAAGATTTGAACTTATAACTGCACAGACCCATGGGATTGAAGTCAAACAGTCTTACCAACTCATATAAATGTCTGTCAGCCAACATTATAATATAAGCCTTGACACTTGGCAATAATGGGTGATAATGCTCTTGTGGCGACACGTTCTCGCCAGGAAGAGCAGCCCGAATTTCACGCAGAGAAATCTGCCGTGACTTCAAGCGGTATGAAAATGATGAAAAAAAAGAAGAAAAATTAGCTTACATCTATTATAAAAATGGAAAAAAAAATGAACAATTAGCTTACAGCTATTATAAAAATGAAAAAAAAAATGAACAATTAGCTTACATCTATTATAAAAATGAAAAAGAATAAAAAATTAGCTTACATCTATTATAAAAATGGGAAAAAAATGAACAATTAGCTTACATCTATTATAAAAATAATGGAAAAAAAAAAGAGAAAAATTAGCTTATATCAATAACCAACAAAACCTTTCAGCCTTGGGCCAAAAACAGAAAAACAATAACGACTGACCTTATCCCCAACCTCAGAGGGAAAAGCATGAAGCCCTGAAGGCATGGGGTAGGGCGACAGCAGCGACGGCTGTTTATGGAACGTCTCCATGTGGCTGTCCAAGCTGCTAGAGAGCATGAAGACAGCCGAACAGCACTGACACACGTGGCTGGAGTTCATGGACAGCGATGACCCTGAAGGGCTGTACGACCTGGGCTGTTGCCTGCCACAGACAGCTGGGGGCTGGTCTACTGGTTCTCCCATCATAGACCATGCTAGTTTCGGCTTCTGAAGAGAAAAACAAAATTTTCAGACGTTTTAATGTCGTACGTTCTTCTAAATTTAGAGTATATATTTCATGTATCATCATATTTCTAAAAGTGTACACTTGTACTACATCTTCTTCTTCTTAACTTATTGTGACGTTGTGACATAACTCTAGCTACAACAATTACTACACCTCAAAAAGTCAAATCATAGCTATCTAAATGACATAAAGATTTTTTTTTTTTTAAAAGGTAAATAGTAAAAATACCTGATCACATTCAATCCAAGGAAAACTCCACTTGCTGCTAGCGGAATCAGTCTCCTTTTAAATGAGTTCCTTCCCTTTAACTGTCAGTCACTTTGACATGCCAGGCCCAGCACATCCAACTTTGGGACGGGAGAGAATTGTTATCGTTATCTGGAAAACGGCAGGAGAATGGACCAAGAAGGCACAAAACAGGCAAGAAGGAGGTGACAGGAAGGAAAGGAACAAGGCAGAAGCAAAGAAAAGGATATCAAAGGGGGAATTCCTAGCATAGAATTTCCAGAAGGGGGGGGGACGCTATTTATGCTGAAATGCCCCTGGCATCATCCCCACTGGGGATGTTCCTATATTACCCATGAAAATAATCGAAGAATGTCACTCGAGCAAGCTTACAACAGAGCTGCCTGTTGAACTTGAAAAAGGTGGAGCAGACTGTTTGTGTGTAGAACGGGCAGTCTCCAGGTCTGTGGTGTGCGCCCAAGGAGTGGCCCGTCCCCGTGTGGACTCTGCTGTCAGGTCCATGCCGTCTGTAGTACGTGCAGGCGAGCGATGCACCTCAGCACTACACTGTAGAGAAAAGAGGGATTCCTTCGGTCAACAATGATGACGAGGCAAAGTCATCAACTTACTTCATTCTGACAGAATATATATATATAATACAAGTTGTAAGGGGGAAACATTCTACTATGGGGAAAAAAAAGAGAGCATAATTAAAGAAATGAATATAAGTCGAGTGAAAAAAAAAAAATTACACATGCAGACAGCAAAAAAGCATTTTTAAACTAAAGGGAGGCAATGTTCAGTACTGTATGCATGTTTGTGTTCATATGAAAACAGAAGGAATGCAAAAGAGTGTGTTTGTATTGATATGAAAAACTGAAGGAATGCAATGATTAAGCATGTGTTAAAATGTGAAAAACATGAGGAATACCAAAAAAACTCTCTTTCTGTGGATTACATTTTCTTTCAAGTTACAATTTACACTATCAATATCATGTGAGTAATTGTAATTTGTATGGACGTGTCTGCATGCTTGTGTGCGCATGTGTGCCCATGAGTGTAATGTAGGGTGTGTGTATGCACATGTGTGTGTGTGCACGTGCATGCATGCATGTGTCATTGTGTGTGTTTGATATGTGTGTTTGATGTGTGTGTGATATTATCCGATATATATATATATATATATATATATATATATATATATATACACACACGTGTGTGCGTTTGATGTGTGTGTGAGTGTGGTGTGTGTGTGTGTGTGTAACTCAGCTGAATCCATCACCTCCAAATGGTGGGATTAGTTGGAAATTGAATCAATTACTGAATTAGTAAATGATACTTTGATAATCACACCTGTAAACACTGCATCTGTTCTCTATTTTAACTATAATGTGGTTGTTTCAGACCGATGTCAGCATTTCAATCCCTACCCCTTCTGGAGTTTACTTTTAGTTTTATGAAGTGCCCCATGTGTATGAATCTGAGAGACTAGAACCCTGATTACCTACAGCTCATGGTCTATAGGATGGTTGGAAAATTCGTGATTTCAGATGGGAATCAACTCGAAGCCTCTCGCTAGCTAGATGAATGCATTGGGCCTACCCCCAGTCCACATTAATGTATTGTTGACAACCTGGCAAAGTCTCATGCTGAATAAGAACAGTTCTAGTAGGCTTATCACCCAATTGAAGCAGACTATCTAGGTCAAAATTACAATCCAAAAGAAGGGTAACTACTCGCTGCTTCCACTTTCAAATCGGATCAGCAAGTGTGAGGGTTAAAAACAGCTAGGCCCTACGGGTTAGGTTGTGAATCGTGTGCGTGTATGGTTACCCAGGAATAGCCTAAACGGCAGCATCAGTGGTCACACCCAACAAAAAAGCCAGAAGACTGAGAAGTGGGCCTACAAAACAGTGCTTTTGTGCAGGAGTGTTGCGTGTTTCGTTAATTTTGAGAAGCATGGTGTGAGGCCTATTGAAACTGTTTGCTGAGCAAAGAGCTCTCGATTGCTATGCATTTCCTTTTAGCTGAAATCCCTTGTGAAAGTTAAAAGGAGCTATCATAACTCACCACCCGCAGGACGATTGACAGCCAAGGACGTCATCATGTGGTTGCACTCCAGCTGTAACTTTTCATGCCCATTTCTTTGGTTTTTGTTTTTTAAATAAACTAATCTACATGCATTATAACCATTGTATCCAAGCAAATAATAAGCGTTAGGGAGGGAAGAGTGAAAGACTAGCTCCCAGAACATGATTATATGACTTTGCACTCATTTAACAGGTTTGATGTTGTTTTTAAATCTCAAGCAGACACCAACCCACCTGGCATCTTTATCGTCTGCTACAATTATCGGAATACAATCATAATCCTCAGAGGACAATTGCTTTCAACTTTCTCAAGACTACCTGACGTCACTGTATTTCCTCAACCCCCAAAACGACCGCATAGGCCTAGTATGTTTTTTATGTTTAAAATGAGAAAAGATGTTTAGACAAAACTTAAGCCAGATGCTAAAGCTGGAGTGCGGCTTTTCTGGTTTTCATAAGGGAGATTATGCTTGGTGTCTCATGCTAGACTAACAATTCTACCACCTTCAAACTGGCCCCTGGACAGAAATTCTCCGGCCTACCCTCGCCTCGTTAGTTAAAATCATAATCAAATTGGCCTACTTTGATGTACTACCAAAGTTTACCAACTGTCTACCAAAATAACTACCAAAGTCGTTCTAGAATGTAGTCTGATATTAATCCAACACTATAGGAAAGATTTACCTCACACTGGAATCTGTGGACAATAGTTTCAGGAAGGAAGTCGTTTAAGATAACATAAGAATAAGAATAGATCTATCTTTAAAACTATTTCGAAAGGACTATTTCAGGCTCCCAATTGAAAACAAAACAACATGTTGAACTTACAGCAAATCACAAAACATTACACACAAAAACTAAACAAAACAAACAAAAGAACACGAACACACACAAAAAGAAGAAAACCTGTAGCCTAAAGGCCTTGTCTAGGGGTATGTTAAGTTTTACTTTTCTTTCTTAAAAGTTTTGGTTCTCCATGCCTTTTGAATGAGGGGTACCAGTTAAAACAGTGGAATCCTAAAAACTGAAGTTGAATTTTCCATCAAGGTATGTACCATGTGTTGTTTTGATGAGTTTGGTTTTTTTTTAATTAACTTACTTGTTTTGGCTGTAAAAAATAATCAAAGCCTTCAAATGAGACTTGAACAGCAGGTCCTGTAAGAAGTTACTTGTACATTTTGTGCACACATCAAAACTTTATCCGCCTTTGCTGATTTGGGGAAGTGGGCCCATGGCCATTTCTTCTTTCCTTGGCTAGAGCTCTGGAGTTCACAAACTGTTAGGCTTTTTTTGTGTTTACAACAGGTTTGGGGGTTGGTTTTTTTGTTGTTGGTTTGGGGGTTTTGTTTGTTTGTTGTTTTTTGTTTGTTGTTGTGGGTTGTTGGTTTTTTTTGGGGGGGGCTGTATTCTGATTCAGGGATGATGTCTAAACACACCAGTGTGCATGCATTAGGTATTTGTAAATATATATATATCTCTCTCTTTTTTAAAATTTATTTATTCTTTTATATCGATGATAATGGAATAAGCACTCATGTGCTTTTTTACATATAGTCCCCGTGTGTATGCGGTTTTGTAAATTTTGTCATCTGTTTCCACCGGCACACAATGGCCTACTCTTTTGAAAAGCAGAACAGGATTTAACTGTGGGCAAGATGTTCTGCATGTGTTGGAACACGGGGCCTCGGTTTATAGTCTCATCCAAAGGACTTTGACATTCATTTCAAAATTTTTTGTCAAACTGGGAAGAAAGGGCGAGGCTGGGAATCGAACCCAGAACTTCACAGTTAACTTGTTGGCAGGCGAACGTCTTAACCATCCTTCCATCTTCCTTCCTTCCTTCCAGAGAGAGAGAGAGAGAGTGTGTGTGTGTGCGAGTGAGTGAGTGATCCATTCTTACCGGCACAAATTAAATGGCCCTCTCTTTCAAAGGGCAGAACACTGTTAACGTGTAGGCTACCCAAAATGTTCTACATACTCACACAGGCACCACAGTTTAGAGTCTCATTAGAAGGACTTCCAGGGTAGAGGATCAGTGCTGGTGTTAACTCCTGGGAGAAGACCCAAGTGAATGGGTGTCTCCGTGGTGGTTCGAACCTGAGCCATCAAAATGCAAGCACAGGCTCTGACCACTAGGCTGTTCCCCCCAGGGCATGAATGATACTAAACAGCGTGAACCCTGCAACCTGAAGGGGGCTGGGTATCATGGCCTGGTTTAATTAACTTACCTGTACACACTCCCATTCAAAACAAAACGCCTTCATTTAGGGCAGTGTCCCAACTCGTGCTCAAGGAGTTCGGGAAGAAACCAGTTGGAGAGAGAGAGAGAGAGAGAGAGAGTATGAATGAATGTTATTCAAAGAGGGTTATGGCATAAGCAAACATGGTGGGTTTTTTTTTACAACTAGCCTTCTGGGCTAAAAGAACACACACACACACACACACGCGCGCGCGCGCACACACACACACACACAAACCCCTCTCAACCAAACAAAAATTTCGTTCAAAGGAAAAGGGGGAAAATCAAATCATCCAAAATGTAAGGTACATAATTAATGTAAGCATACAACTTAAAAAACCTGACGAGAGAGAGAGAGAGAGAGACCCCCCCCCCCCCCTCCTGTACAGTTTTTGTGTGTTTTGTTTTGTTTCTCTCTTTCTTTTGTGTCATTGCAACTGTGTGACTTCGTAACACAAGTGTGTTTTGGAATCTAAATGTGTGTGTGATCTTTCCCATATACCAATTATTTCGTTGTCAGTTGTTAAAATTTTTTTTAAAAACAACAGAAAAGAAAGAACTAAGAAAAAGATTTATCTACCAGTAATTTTATGCGTTAAATGTAGACATTTGAAATGTTCTTTTGTCTACTGTTATTTCATATGCTTGGGTGTAAGAATGTTTAGTTGTTCCAAACTAGACTAAATGTGAAAAGATTGTAGACAGCGGGTCCTCAGTATAGATCTAGATCTATGATTTTAACTGTACATTTGGAATCAATCCTTTCGAAAATGGCTGCCATATGGCCACAATGTTGGCCTGATCTTCTTTAACATAATATGCAAATTAGTCGCTAGTAATAGCCAATCCGAAACATTTTTGTTGTAGGCTAGGCCCCAATGGGCAAAATGGTGCTGAGAAATTATAAACAACAAAACAGAACAAGAAGAAGAAAAACCAGCCACTGTTGTTTTTCAGCGTGTTTATGCGTTTGATTTCTGCAAGAATAATGTACCTAACTTTGTGAATACTAGGGTTTACAATGTAATAATAGATGGAAATAGTATCTAGCTCTGCAAGGACTGTAGGCTAGTTAGGCTGGCAGTCAAGAGCTAGGCCTACTGCTGCAGATCTATATGAATTAGCCTAATCCCTTTATCTATCAACAACAGAACAACAGCAACCAAAGAGAGCCACCTGCTTTCGTTTCTGCAATGAACAGCAGATCTGCTAGACTCCATGTGGTTGTCACAGTTTTACACAACAGCAGCTTTTAAGAAAATGAGTAAAACCACCAAACAAAGCCTAGACCTAAAGTACACAGGAAGCCTCATTCACGTAAGAATTGCTTAGTTTTTAACATAGAACTGAATGGAAAGGTACAGATCCTGTAAGCTCATGTCATATTCATATTATTGTTTACTTCAATGTTTAGGTAATCATATCTTAGGCCTTTAGGTTATGGTAAGGTAGTGCTCATTAATTATGTTGTCACTTACACAGTATGTATGTTTGTCGTCATGTTCCACGATGAGGCAGCAGAGGAGGCAGCTGCTGTTTCGGAAATTGGGCAGAAATTTGATTATAGTGGAGATGCCTTTCCCACAGTACATCCCCACTCTCTTGGCCAAGTGGGCATAAGGACAGTCAGCGTTGGAGATGTTCTCCAAAGGCCAACTAGCCCCCAGGGCTGCAGCACATAAGGACTGTGCAAGTCAAGCCTCCTAATCAGAGAGTCATAGTCAATCACTAAAGACTAAGCTGTAAAGTGGAATTCCGTAAGTGGGAAAGCCACTGGTCATACAGCCTCTCACTTTGCTGTTGCCTCCAGCGTCAATGGTTTAATCAAGAACTGTGATAAAACCCAGGCCTGACGGCAACTTACACTACACTACACTACAGTGTCATCAAATCCATAGCATAATATAAAAATAAATGTGAATTATGTGCAGATCAGTTCAACCTTTGGGTTCGTTCTCATTGTAAACATGTCTCTAGACAAAGCACACTTTGTTGGTTTATAATTACAGACGCTATAGCCGAGTGGTTAAGACTTCGACTTCAATCCTATGGGTCCATGAAGTCATGGGTTTGAATCTCAGAGGTTTCTGGTGAATTAAGGGTGGGGGGTTTTACAATCTCCTAGGTCAGCTTCAAGAACAAACCTGCCAGTGTCTTAATTCCATTCGTATATACACACATGCAAAAGATCAGAAATGCAGTTAAAGATCCCATAATTCATGTTAAACATTTGCTGGGTCACAGAAACACCAACCTACCGCATACATTCCCACAGTTGGAATGCCAGGATCTTCATGGTGGACAAAAACAGTAACATACGCAAAATCTGTAGGGGAAAAAAAAGGGAGTAAGGAAGATAGGCGCAAGGAAGAAAAGAATATATGTGTAAAATTTAGGGGTGAGTTGGAGTGGGTGGGGGGGGGGGGGGGGGGGGGGGGGGGGCGAGGGAAAGGCGTCTTTTCACTTTGACAAAGTCATGTCATACTTGAAAAATCCCGTAAGTCCCATTCAGCTATCTTAATGGTGATTATGTGCGTTTTTCTTCTTTTTTTTGTTTGGGGGGGGCACGCTTGCATACCCAAAAATCTCACTATGGGTGAACCTTGGAACTCTAGCCAAGGAACCCCCCCCCAAAAAAAACAACCCAACTACAACAAACAAAAAAAACCCCTTCCCTCTTATCACCCACTACTGGGTTACACAAATGCGCACAGTGCACATGTACTGTGAAAGAGGGGTTCTCCCCCTTAACGTAGGGATAGTGTTAAATGTGTGCATAAGATGTTCTGCATGTGCTCGCACCTGGAATCTCAGATTATTGACTCACCTGAGGAATTTTCTAGGGAGTGGAGTTGGCATTGATGTTAACTCCAGGGGGGAGGGAGGGGGGTGTCGGAACCCTTGAATGGGCATCTTGGTGGTTAGGCCATCAGATCATACATAGGCAAAAATCTCATGATTGCCGTTTGATTGGTGAACACCAGAGCTCTTGCACAGGAGTGGGAAAAAATACTGGACAGTGTCAGTGTGCAATAAACTGATTTATCATGTATAGAAGAAATGGAAGAGGTGTAGTCTGTGTACACATAGAGAAAGAGAAAGAAAGAGCTTTTTAAAAAAAAGTCTTTTATTTATTTGTTCATGTTTTTTTTAGGATAATAGAATAAGCACTCATGTGCATTGTTACATCCAGTCTCCGTGTGCATGTGGCTTTGCAAATTTTGTCACACATTCCCACCAGCACACAATGGCCTACTCTTCCAAAAAGTGAAACAGATTTTAACATTATACCCACGATGCAGCATGCGTTCACATGCAGGGCCTCAGTTTATAGTCTCATGTGAAGGTCTTTCAGGGGTAGTGGAGTTGGCACTGATGTTAACTCCAGGGGGAAAAAATCCCCTTGGAACAGGATTTGAACCTGGGTGAACACAAGTGTGCATTGCTCTAACCACTAGACTATCCCATCCACCACCCCCCTAGCACACACACACAGTGTGTGTGTGCATGCAGGCAGGTGTGTGTGTGTGTGTTGTACTCTTTGAATCTGAGAGAGACAGAGACAAATTTGTTTCAGGTGATTCACTCTCTTAACAATCATATTTTGCTTCATACTTTAAAAAATACATACCAACAGACCAGACACACAAAGTAACTTAGGAAAAGTGTTTATTTATTCATCAAATCAATAATTATGTTCAAACACTTTGACAACAGAGGGGGGGGCTTTAAAAAATAAGACAATTTCCATGACATAAAGTTCTGTAACCCAGCAATCGAATTGTGGCCCGTGATCTTATCTCCTGTCAAGGCTCCCAGATCCCCCACTTTTCAATTTTCTCCTTCAAATATTACTCAGTCAAATGAGTGAAACTGCATGCACTGCCCTGCCATTAAGAGACTGCACTGCCATTAAGAGACTGCACTGCCATTAAGAGCCTGATAAGTCAGGCCCAATGCACTTCGATGAATTTGACACTTTGGCAATCTCATCTCTGACAGTCCATCACCTACATCTAGACGTGTGCTGTATGCTGGGACAATAGAATGTACATATGTATTTTTTCACGATATTTGTTTGTGTGTTGTTTTGGTTGTAGTTTTGATGGGTTTGTTTTGTTTTTTTGTTTGTTGTTGTTGTTGTTGGGTTGGTTTTTTGGGTTGTTGTTTTTTTTGTTTTTTTGGGGGGGAGGCTAGGCTGTTGGGATGGAAAGGTATTGAGTTATAATTTTTTGTGAAACTTTTACTTGTCAAGTTAGACATATGATGGAAACTAAGGAAATTAAAAAAAAGTGAAAAAGAAAGTGTAACACCTATCACAAAAGAGTGCTTTTGTGTTTGTTGTTACTAAGCGTAGTAAGGGAAAATAACTCCAATTTACCACAAGAGTAATTTTCTCTTGATTAATTATTTCCCTTGGTTTTAAACTGCCCGCCTTTTCAAACGATCATTTTCTCCCAGACGATAGAAGGGTAAAGACGAACTATCGAGACTCTCCAAGTCTGATGTTCCCTATTAAGGAACATTGTAACATCACTTTCATTGATACATCCCTTTCATTGTTTATGGTTTATCGTTAACATCATTTATCTTCTGTTGATCATTTATCTGGTTGGTTGTAAGTCTCACGGTCTCTGATCTGAGACGGATCCTTGATTGGTTGTGTAGTGAGGACTGGACACATATGTTTTGAGAATTGAATAAGAGTAGCAGAATAGTTTGTCTTTTAAATTGTACTTGTAGTACAATTGGTGATGTGTGTGATTGTAGTTTAGTGGTTGTCAGTAGTAGTAGTAGAATATATTTGTAAACCCAACTTTCTTGGCCTGAAGAATTACATTGAATGAATGTTGTTGTTCGTCACATTCACAGTGTTTCAGTGTGATTGCTGAGTGAGTTGAGGTGATACATTTTCACTACTACTTACTGTCTCCCTTTTATATTTTGTTTCTATTTTTCTTTTATCCTCTTCCTATCCCCCCATTATCACTCCCAGCCCATTAGTAGGCGAGCCCTAATCCTCTCTAGGGATACTAAAGACAACAGGAATAAGTTTAGGATTCCATTTCTGGTGCCGGATCAGATGGTGCTAGGAATTGGGGTGGCGACCTAAAGAATTCCTGCTGAGGACTCTCTACACTTTTGGCACCCAATGTGGGGCTAAGGAGTGAATTTCCAGTCAGTTGTAAAATTGAAACTGAGAGTGGAAGTTGGCCTAGTGAAACTTTAAATTTCACTGGAGGAATTTTGCAAGGGAATGAATTTTGAGAGAACATTAAATTTTCACTGGAAGTGAAATTTTGGAAAGTGGATTAGCGAATTGGAATTTTTCGGAGCAAAAATTTTGCTCTGGTATAGAATATTTTTGTTGATTGTTAGTCAAATTTATTTTTGCTAACTCAACTGACATAAAGTTTTGGTTTGTAGGATTTTTTTTAATTACAAGAAGAGAGAAAGAAAATAAAAATTTCTTTGTAAAAGAACTTTGAGTGTTTTAATTGTAAGTCCAGTACCTCACACAATTAAGATCATGGACAGTCAAAGTGAAGGATCGGAGATGAACAATGTTATGGAGCCCGGAACGAGCAGTCTGAGGGATGAAAACGACCCACTACTGGCAAGACTGACTGCTCTGGAGGACGAGAACAGACAGTTGCGGGAGAAGCTAACACAACTCCTGGTGTCACACGAGTAGAGGCTGACCACTCTTCAGCAGAAGCCAATACAAGTCACTGTTACGGCACCCGTCTCTGTACCGCGTCTCGGTACATTTACCAGCACCGCCCCAACAGGAGGCCAGGAAGTCGACTTCCCAGAGTGGAAGAAGAGAGTGGACGTCCTGACCAGGGAAGTCACCTCCCCAGCCGACGCCTTGGCCAGAGTACGTGGAAGTCTGCAGGACCTTGCGTGGGAACACGTGAAACACTGCGGATCTGTGGCAGAGATAGTCACTACGCTGACCAGCATATACGGAAGCGTAGAGGCACCTGTAGAGTCACTGATCAAATTCCTAGGACAACGGATGTCTAGGAAGGACACACCATCATCTTTCCTTGCCAGCATTTGGTCAAGGTTTAATAAGTTAAATGAGAACGGGCACTACTCCCAGGATGAGTGTGCCAATAATGTTTATTTTGTTTTCATGGACAATCTGAAGCACCAGCATCCATTGCTGACTTCAGACTTGAGGAACGAGTTCGGTTGCCCAGGCTGTGCTTCCCCAAATTTGACTGCCGTGACGAAGTCTGTCCGGCAGTTGGAAGCTTCTTCACCAGCTTCAACCACCTGAGATGCCACGAGCCACCCACACCAAGTGCAACCCAGCGTGGACATCGATTACCAGAAGTTGGCAGTGCTGGTGGCAGAACAGTTGAACTTGAAGGGTGACCGTCATAGCCAAGATGCTCCCAGACACACCAAGGGCCCCTGCTACAGGTACGGGAAGCCAGGCCATTTCACTCGGGAGTGTAGGTCCAAACCATTGGCGCTGACACAGACTCCGACTCCCAAGACCCCAGCACCAACTTCAAGGCCAGGGGAGATGGGAGGAAGACCTTTAAACTTCAGGATGTCACCGGCAGCGGGCAACCAGTGACAGTTCCTCCAAAGGCCCAACAATAGGTCACCACGGTGTTCTGGACAGTAAGGAGCCAACCATTCATAGTGTTAGGCTCCGTAGCCCTGCCCGTATCACACTTGAACCTGGAAAAACTCTGGAACTTCATGGTGTGATCTCGGGCACTGCAGACGACAATATCAAGCTACTGCCCAGGACAATGGACTGTTTACCACCAGGTTTAGAAATTAGCAGTGACGACCTGTGCAAGAGAGATAAGGATTTTTTCTTTAGTGTAACGTTGATGAATAAGCTGACAGATTCTGATGTAGTTGTAACAAGTAGTGATGTTTTAGTTAAGATGGAAGTAATGACTTGTTCTGTTTCAGGTACTTCTTCACCTTTAGATACCTTAATTGGTCATAGTTGTGAGTCCCCTATTAGAGTCGATGAAGTCCCCAGTAAATGCTTGATAGACAGTGGTTCACAGATAACCATTGTCAGCGAGTCATTTTTTAGGCAGCATCTTTCCCATATTCCTCTGGAGGAATTGGGAAGTCAGCTCAGAATCACAGGAGCGGGAGGGTGTTCTGTCCCATATTTGGGATATATTTCTGTAGACATGTCCCTTCCCCGTGAAGTGGTTGGTATTGATGATTCGGTAACAACAATGGCAGTTGTTTGTCCCGATACTGATTTTTCATCCAAAGTACCAGTCATTGTTGGTACAAACACATTCCAACTACTGGCACAAAAATGTTCGGAGAAGACTGGTGAGCACTTTGTATCGATACTTCCTATAAAGGATGAAGTCTCCTACATTTACAGAGATCTACCTCCAAATCAGAGTGGTAGACTTGGCTCTGTAACCATCCTTGGGAGTGAAGTAGTTGTACCTGCTGGGGAAACAATAGATGTAAAGTGTATTACTAAAGCAGAGGTTCCCAGTACTAGAGATGCAGTTTTGATTCAAGAGCCTACCATTGATGTATTGCCTGAAGGTTTGAAAGTGGTTAGTTGCAAAGCGCCAACTAATTTCCATCCTAAACTGAATATTTTTGTTTGTAATGAAACCAGTCATGACATAGTTTTAAGGAAGCACCAAGTGGTAGCTGATATTTTCATGATTTGTTGTGAGTATAATGTTGATCATGTTTTGTCTCCATTATCTCCTCAGAATGATGTTGATGTTTTGCATGTTAATTCATGTACAGTTGATGCTGGTAGGACCAGTACAGATGAGAAGGTTATGTCAGGGATCCAGTTTCAGTTCAATGACAGTGCCCCGCCACAGTGGCAGGAAAGGTTTAGCAAAAGGCTAAATGAGTATGCTGATGTTTTTATAACGTCGGAGTTTGATATCGGTAGGGCAAAGACTGAAAATCCTTTTGACATAGAATTACAACCTGGCCCAGAGATACGGGAGAGAGCTAGACCACTGCCTCCCAAGGATTTTGAAGGACTATAGGATGCCAAGATTATCCGGCCCTCAAACTCCCCTTTTGCTAGTCCTATTGTTCTTGTGAGGAAGAAGTTGGGTTCGTTGCGAATGTGCATTGATTACAGAAAAGTAAATGCTCGCACAATTAGGGACAGTTATTCTATTCCAAAAATAGAGGATCTTTTTCTAACTTTGAATGGTGCAAAGTTTTTCAGTGTGATGGACCTTTGTAAAGCCTATTATCAGGTCCCAATGACAGAGAGAGCAAGAAAGATATCAGCCTTTATCACTCCTTTTGGTTTGTTTCGAGTGGGATAGGTTGAGTCAGGGTTTGGTGAATGCTCCTGCATATTTTCAGAGGTTGATGGAAACCGTTTTTAGTGATATGAATCTTGTTGAGCTTATCATTTTTCTTGATGATATACTCATTCATGCCAAAACTCTGGAGGAACTAGAGGAGAGAACCATCAGGGTGCTAGAGAGGTTGCGCAAGTTTAACCTTAAACTAGACCCAGCAAAGTGTACTTTTGGTGCCACTGAGGTCAAGCACTTAGGTTACTTGATTTCAGAAGGCACAATTCGTCCTGACCCTGAGAAGATAAGTACTGTTACTACATGGCCGAAGCCTACAACAGTAAAAGAAGTGAAAAGTTTCATTGGTTTTGCAGGTTTTTACCGCAGGTTCATTTTAAATTTTTCCAGCATGGCAAAACCTATGAATGACCTCACTATTGGGTATGTCCCCAGTAGAGTTAAGACCCAGAAGAACAAGAAAAAGGCATCTCTGACCTTGTCTTCAGACATAACTCATATGTGGGGAGAAGAACAGGAAAAGTCTTTTGAGGACTTGAAAAAGGCTTTGACAACTTGTCCAGTTTTAGGGATAGCAGATCGAACAAAACCGTTTGTTCTCCACTGTGATGCTAGTGGTACAGGTTTAGGTGCAGTTCTCTACCAAGAACTGGAAGGCAAGTTGAAAGTCATTGCTTATGCCAGTCATGGTCTGAACAAATCAGAAAAAAACTATCCAGCCCATAAGCAAGAATTTTTGGCTCTGAAGTGGGCAATGAGTGACAAGTTTAGTGACTATTTGCTAGGAACTCCAGTGACAGTTGTGACTGACAACAACCCATTGTGTTACATCCTAAAGAACGCAAAACTGGATGCAACCAGTCATCGCTGGTTGACTGTGCTATAATTGTTCGACTTTCAGTTGAAATACAAGAAAGGTTCCTCACACATAGATGCTGATGTTCTGACTAGAAGAGCGCAAGATCCACCTAATGATGATGAAGAATATTGTCAACAGATAGATCAGATTCAGTTTTTGGTTGAAAAGGCAAGCGCTTTTGATAACTCAAAAGAGGAGGGAGATATTGTTGTTCTTGGGCAGGATTCTGTCAATGCTATTCTTTCTGTCCACAATGTCAGATGTGATGTTCACTGTATGCAACAGACAGTAACTAGAGAGGTTGATGATTTTGATGCCATGTTGAACCATAAGGATAATGATGTGATTCCTGGGGTAGATCAACTTGAGAAAGACCCACAAGAAGTCCCGGATGATGTTATGGAATGATGCCATAGCCCACAGACAGAGTGGTCTCTCTGTCAGACTGGGGAAAGTTGCAGAGAGCAGATGGGACAATAGCAATTGTCATAGACTGCTTAGAGCAAAAGAAGACTTTGCCCCCCAAAACAATATCAAGTGTTTCGCAAGATCTGAAGGTGTATGCACGTGAACAAAACAAATTAGTTTTGAGAGAGGGGGTATTGTACCGAAAGACTATGGGACTCGATGGGATGAATATCTTTCAGTTGGTTATCCCAGAATCACACCGCACAGATGCCTTGTGTAGGGTGCATGAAGGTCTGTACCACACAGGCTTTGACAATGCCATCAAACAGGCACGTCAAAGGTTTTTCTGGCCCTACATGGTGCGGGATCTTGAAAGAAGTTGGAGGGGTTTATAAGGTGTATACAAAGGGGAGCTCCATCCCAGAAAGCACCTATGAACAGTATAATATCTACATTTCCTCTGGAGCTCTTGTCAATTGATATTTTGACTATAGATGTAAAGGGAAAGAAGCAGGATGTTCTTGTTGTTCTTGACCATTTTACCAAGTTTGCAATTGCAGTTTGCACAAAGGATCAAACAGCTAGAACTGTGGCGAAGGCTTTGTGGCATAATGTTTTCATGATATATGGTTTTCCCAAGAGGATCCTAACGGATCAAGGTCGTGACTTTGAATCAAAGTTAATCAAGGAAGTTTGTCAAGTTGCAGGTATTAAGAAGTGTCGTACCACTCCTTACCACCCATCAGGTAATCCTGTTGAGAGGTGGAACCGTACCTTGATAAACATGTTGAGGAGTCTAGAGGATGCACAAAAGATGGACTGGAGGAAAAGCCTACCTTCTGTGGTTCATGCTTATAACTGCTGCATTCACCAGAGCACAGGTTTTAGCCCATACTATTTGTTTTTTGGACAACACCCTAGGTTGCCCATTGATTTAGCTTTTGGTATTGACTTGGAACGAGGTCGGAAAGCTTCTCCTAGGGAATATGTGAGGAATTTGAAGCAGCAACTTCAGAAGGCCTATGACATGGCAAAGGAAAACACGGTCAAGATGGGTCAGAGGAACAAAGTTCGTTATGACTCTACAGCTCATGCAGCAGAGCTGGAGTGTGGTGATCGTGTGTTAGTTTGAAGATTGGGACCGTTGACAAACACCCATTCTAAGGTGACAGACAAGTGGGAAACTGATGTTTATCTGGTTGTAGGTAAATCAGATGATATGCCTGTATACAGAGTGCAGCGGGAGTCAGGGGAAGGTTCAAAACGAACGCTTCATAGGAACTTGTTGTTACCTCTGGGGTCTTTGTGTGTTGAGGTTGCTCCTGTTGGAACAGGTAAGCCACCAAATAGAAAGGAAAAGGAACGGCGAGGAAGGTTATTACCAGAGGAAGAAGAGTCAGATGTTGTTTATGAAGCAACTCTGTCCATACCTTCTAAGTTGAGGGCAGATGCACCAGAGTTTTCCCTTACTGTCGTTGAAGGAGGCATTGGGGAGGACATTGAAGGCCTATGGTAGTTTGGGATCTGATGATCCCAGTCAGGAGGAATCAAAGTCTCAGCCTGAGCAGGTGCTAAGGAGGTCAATTAGACAGAGAAGACCGGTTGAACGACTTAACTTGACTCACAGGTGTAATCTAGTATCTGATCGGTAGGAACTACACACATAAGCTAAGAAGACCACATTAATTTTGCTTCTGGTAATGATGAAAGGTCTTTTGGAGGGTGTTGAATGGTTGTAATTGTCCAAGCTGGAATGTTTCTTTTGTTTTAGTGTGTGAACATATTATATGTTTTGATGTGAATTGGTTATTTGCAAGTTAGGATGTTTGGATTGTGTACTTATGCATTTCTTTTGAGTTTCATGTTTTTCTAATGTTTCAAAACATGGAGTATTTTGTGCTTTGAATTTTTGGTCCAGTGCAGGACTCAGGTTTTTCATGCATTTTGGATTTATGTGTTCTACATTTTTGAAGATGTGGAATGTTTGGGTTTACGTTTTTTTAGCGGGCAGTTTAAAACCAAGGGAAATAATTAATCAAGAGAAAATTGCTCTTGTGGTAAATTGGAGTTATTTTCCCTTACTACGCTTAGTAACAACAAACACAAAAGTACTCTTTTGTGATAGGTGTTACAAAAGTAAGGAAAACCAAAAGAAAAATAAATAAAAAGAAGTGGTAAAGAAGGTAAAAACTATGGATGGATATAAGAGACGATTGTGAAGGCGACCTTCAAGGAATGGACACTCATCGGAAATACTGGGTGAGTACGAAACTGGAATATAAAATTAATTTAATTCTTTTACATGGTCCTGTTGTCTTGTCACAGGATTACGGCCATTTCATTTCCAGATGAATACGTTAACGTGAAGAATCTTCCACCCAGAAGTAACCTGGAGAATCTTGAATCGTCTACAGTAGCAGAGGATGACCCATTCAGAGAGAATTGTGTAACTATGAACAGTTTTATTTGAGAATGAGTGTTGTGGTGGTCACACCCCGAAAGGACACAGGAGGCTGTTATAAACTTGAGACAGATTCCTTTATTATCTTCTGACTGGATTGTTGAACAATGGTGAAGTTATCCACCCATCCTTGAATACATGATATTGATATGTTGAACTGAATTGTGCTTTTACCTATAAAATTAATCGAACATAATTATAGTAAATAAACCCCTTTGTAGAGGGAGAGGGAACTTAACATCATGTGGCCTCTGGTTGAATGGAAAGATAGCACGAGAGTGCTGGAGGTTGCTGCGAGTATATTTGTGTAAAAATGCATATGACTGGTAGCATGACACTGTCACCTCACCAAATTTAAGTTTTTAATCTCCAATCCAATCTAATCTTGTTGTTTACATAGCCCCGCCAACCACAGAGGCCATATCAGGGCTATCACATCATCAAATTTTCAATCTCCAATCCAATCCTGTTGTTTATAGCCCTGCCGACCACAAGAGGCCATATCAGGGCTGTCACCTCATCATTTTTTTAAAATCTCGATTTAAAACTATGTAACTATATGCAGATTAAAACAGGGTTTAAAACTAACTCTACTGTAATTCTCTGCTTCAATGCCCTAGCCAACCATAAGGGTTCCAATCCAATCCAATCCAATAAGCCCCGCCGACCACAGAGTCCATATCAGGGCTGTCACCTCGCAAAATTTAAAATCTTAGACCAAACCAAACAAAAAATATTCATAAAAATAAAACAAAATTTAAAAAAAGCAAAATCAACAACAACAATATAATTATATAATATATATCTACAGCACATAAAGACACACACACAAATAGGTACAAGATCTTTGTAGAAAAATGACTGTCATTTGGGATTCTACAAAGCAGAATAGCTGGAGGTAAAAAAAGTTAATAACATTATAGCAACCAGCACAGCATGCAAGGTAACTCAGGACAGATTATTTGTCACTGTCAACCGTTCAAGCAGCTATTTTTATAATGAAGGGAGGAAAAATGCGAACTGAGGAAGACGTCCAGGTTTGATGAAACGTTCACTTTATCCCAGCATACTGTGGCTTGTGGTCCCCCTTACTACTACAACCCTAAGACCCACAACTGTCATTCAACTTCACTACTGGGAATCTCATCCCCGACTGATGTGTGTATTCCAGTCCAGTCGTAGTGTTTACAGCCCCGCCAACCACAGAGGCCATATCAGGGCTGTCACCAATTTAACGATTCAAATCTCGGATTAAATCCACGCAACCAACCAGCGTTGCAGATGTAACCCTCCAAATAAACACATGCTGATGCTCTGAGCAGGTTGCCCACGCCAACTACCAGTGCTGAACCTGAGACTCCAGAAGAATTCATCTTCCTGATGGACCATCTCTCCACAACACCAGTGACATCTGCTGACATCCAGACAGAGACTGATCGTGACCCTGTGCTGTCACATGTCAAGAAATACACATTGACAAGATGGCCATCAGATTCAGAATATCCAAGAAAGTGGCATTCACAACTGAAAATGTACAAGACTCGTGAAGCAGAACTGAGTGTTCAAAGTGGTTGCCTTCTTTTACGGAACAGAGTTGTTGTACCTCCAGCTTGTCGAAAAGCAATGCTGGAAGAGCTTCATTCCTGTCATCCTGGTGTCTGCAAGATGAAGAGCCTTGCTCGCTCATATGTGTGGTGGCCAGGACTTGATGGTGACATAGAAGCTACTGTGAAAAAGTGTGAAGCATGTCAGCAAGTTCGACACATGCCTCAGAAAGCTCCACTTCATCCTTGGGAGTGGCCTGAAAAACCGTGGTCTAGATTGCATGTGGACTTTGCTGGACCTTTCATGGGACACATGTTTCTTGTGGTAGTTGATTCTCATTCTAAATGGATGGAGATAAAGATGATGACCAAAATCACAGCAGAAAAGACAATTTGTTGTCTGAGAGAACTCTTTGCTACACATGGATTGCCAGATACCATTGTTTCTGACAATGGTCTTACATTCACCTGCACAGATTTCAAATCATTCACTCAGTTTCTAGGCATTCGCCATGTCCTTGTCTCACCGTATCATCCAGCTTCAAACGGCCTTGCTGTGTGTTACAATGTCTGGATGTTACATTGGCGACGAGGATTCAAAGACTCATGCAGGGAAGTTCATTAACTTTTTTTTGCATAAATTCAGCACATTAATATCAACTCTCACAAGATATGTAGTTCTTGGGGAAATTCGTTGTTGTTCGTTCAGTTAGCAGGAGCAAGTTTTAAACTCAGTCAGATCTGTGCACCAGTCTAACAATCAAATAAACACTAAAGAATAATATTGTTTACAATGGCAAACATACTTAAGTTTGACGAATTCAATCCAGCAGTGGAAAATTTTGACTGTTACATTCAACGTCTGACTATGTACTTTGAAGCAAATGATATAGCTGATTGTAAGAAGAAAAGTGTGTTCTTGTCAGTCATTGGTGCAAAATATTATTCACTACTTCGTTCTCTGTGTTCACCTGATACACCAGCTACAAAAACATATGCTCAGCTCGTTGACATTGTAAAGGCTCATGTATCACCCAAACCACTGGTCATAGGTGAACGGTTCAAATTTCACAGCAGAAAGCAGAGCGAGTTGGAGTTTGTGAATGACTTTGCAGCGGAACTCAGACGTTTAGCATCTACGTGCGAATTTGGACACTTTTTGCAGGAAGCCCTTAGAGACAGATTTGTGTGTGGCCTTTCTGATGCAGTAACTCAGAAGAAACTGCTATCTGAGAAAGATCTCACATTTTCCAAGGCAGTAGAAATCGCCCATGCTATGGAAACAGCCACAAGTCACTCTGCAGCTCTTCACCCAAAGTTCTCAGATGAGCCATCATCCACACCTGATGTGAACATGATACAAAGAAAGACATCAGCGACAAAAGCATTTGATAAAACTGCCAAGGTACAAGACCAGAGCAACAAGTGTTACCGATGTGGTAAAATGCATTCTGCTGCAGCTTGCCCTTTCAAGAACTACACATGTAATCACTGCAAGAAACTCGGACATTTGGCAGCAGTCTGTCGTTCAAAGAACAAAAGTGGAACATCTTCCACTTCCCAGAAGTTTGTATGTGAAAGCCATGAGGACATTGAAGTGGTGATGCACACTAAAGAAACAAATAATCAACCATACAAAGTCACATTACAGGTTGAGGGTAAACCCATGGTGTTTGAAGTTGACACTGGAGCTTCTGTTACTCTTGTCAGTGCCACAATGTTTGATGACATGTTTGACAACAGTACTTCACTGTCGGACTGTGACACAAAATTGAAAACGTACACTGGCCAGCCGATTCCAGTAAGAGGGAAAGCTTCAGTGCAAGTTTCCCATCAAGGCAAGTCTGCCATGCTACCTCTCATTGTAGTCAGCGGAAGTGGACCCAGTTTACTTGGTAGGAACTGGATCAAAAGTTTGGACATGGAAACAGCGCTTCTGGTGAACCAAATAACAAAGAAACCACTGAAGCAGGCTGACTCTCCCTCCACGGACTATCACCATGTGTAGAGACTAGAGCTCTCCAAACTGCCGGAGAGAACAAAGGAAGCAGAACAACACTGACACACATGACCTGCATTGAAGGACAGCAGGGACCCAGGAGTGCTGTCAGACAGAGGCTGATGCTGTTCTGGGCTGTAGACAGCTGAGGGCTGTTCTGGGCTGTAGACAGCTGAGGGCTGTTCCGGGCTGTAGACAGCTGAGGTCTGATCCGGGCTGTAGACAGCTGAGGGCTGATCCGGGCTGTAGACAGCTGAGGGCTGTTCTGGGCTGTAGACAACTGAGGGCTGTAGACAACTGAGGGCTGTAGACAGCTGAGGGCTGTTCTGGGCTGTAGACAGCTGAGGGCTGTAGACAGCTGAGGGCTGTACCAGGCTGTAGACAACTGAGGGCTGTAGACAGCTGAGGGCTGTTCTGGGCTGTAGGCAGCTGAGGGCTGTTCTGGGCTGTAGACAGCTGAGGGCTGTAGACAGCTGAGGGCTGTTCTGGGCTGTAGACAGCTGAGGATTCATCTGGGGGTTCTTCCTTCACGGACCATGGAGGTTCTTCCTTCATGGAGGTTCTTCCTTCATGGAGGTTCTTCCTTCATGGGGCTTCTTCCTTCAGACCATGGGGGTTCTTCCTTCAGACCATGGGGGTTCTTCCTTCAGACCATGGGGGTTCTTCCTTCACAGACCATGGGGTTCTTCCTTCAGACCATGGGGTCTCTTCCTTCATGGGGGTTCTTCCTTCATGGGGGTTCTCCCATCACAGACCATGGGGGTTCTTCCTTCATGGGGGTTCTCCCATCACAGACCATGGGGGCTCTTCCTTCACAGGGGGGTTCTTCCATCACAGACCATGGGGGTTCTTCCATCATGGGGGTTCTTCCATCACAGACCATGGGGGTTCTTCCTTCACAGACCATGGGGGTTCTTCCATCACAGACCATGGGGTTCTTCCATCACAGACCATGGGGGTTCTTCCATCACAGACCATGGCGGGTTCTTCCTTCACAGTCCTTAGAGGTTCCTGCATCTGTGGAGAGAAGAAAAAAGTACTAAGTGTTTGCCAGCATAATACTACAGTATAGTCCCCCCCCTCCCCCTGTGGGGATGCCGGGGGCCTGTCAGTATAAACAGCATCCCCACCTTCTGGAGATTCTTTGAGCTTGGACTTCCCTCATTTCTAGCTCTCTCATTTATTTCTGCCTTGTTCCTTTTTCTTTCCACCATCTCCTTTGAGGTTGTCTATTTTCTGTCTTCTTGGTCCATTCTTGTACTTTTTTCCCCTTCCCCCCAGAAAGACTTAAAAGATAATAATTCTCTCCAATACCCAAGTCAGATGCGCTGGGCCTGACTTGTCAGACGCTTAACAGCAGCGCCATGCATTTTTTGCTCTTATAACCGACAACAATAGTTGCCGTCTGAGTGTTCGACACAGAAGAAGAATACTATACTATAACAGGCTGGGGGTCACCCAGCTTGTATTTTCTCTCCCACTCTTCCCAGCAGATCTGGAACTCACTATGAGTCTGTTAAGTACATGCTGGATGAAAATATTTGAGGTTAACCTGCAACTGTAGAGGAGGAAAAACGTTTTTTGATCAGTAAATTCATATTGTACACACACACTTTCTAAACAAATGCTAGATAAACTTTCAGGCACATGTATCAACATCATAGTTTCATAAACAGTCAGAATACTATTCAGAGTATTCTGCTTCAAACTTTTAATTCTTCAAAACATATTTTTTTTAAAATAAAGGAACACAATGTGATGTCACATGTGAAATGCGCTGCCTGAGAAAAGCTGTCAACAAGACCAGACGCGACAAGATTAAGAATGAGGTGATCAGAGACATGGTCGGACTAACACCAATTCTCCACCATATCGAACAACAAAGGATCAGGTGGTTTGGTCACCTCACTAGAATGCCGCCCAACCAACCAGCCCTACGGGCATACACCATCAAATACAATGGCTGGAAAGCCAGAGGTAGACCAAGGAGACGATGGAGCGACTCCGTGGCTGACACCCTGCGAGCCCATGACCTGTCACTACATCAAGCCTCCCGCCTAGCTGCAGACAGACGTCTGTGTCTCCCCGCGACGCCGAAGGGCACCAGCAGCAGATGAAAGAAAGAAGAAGAAGAAGGAACACAATACTGTTACACTTAAGTAAAAGTCAACCTGAACAAATAAAAAGTAACTAGAAGAAACTCTTGTAAAAAAAAAACCACGATCCTGCTACAACAGATTGTGTGTGTGTGTGTGTGTGTGTGTGTGTGTGTGTGTGTGAGTGTGTGCGCGCGCATTTGGACTTGTTAGAACTATTACTCGCTATTGGTTGCATGACTGTGTAAGAATGAGTTGAGTGCAAGCGCTTTCATTTGTCTGTGCAAGATTCAGCGCTATATAAATTCCATTTATCATTATTATTATTATTTAATTTTTAAAGAAAACGTTTCTGTTTTTCAAGTCCAATTCATTCACACAAATTGAGTTCAATTAACTTTTTTTTTAGTTTCCCATTCATGTGTGTGTATATACATGTGCTTAACATGCATACGTGCGTGTGTGTGTGTGTGCGTGTGTGTGTGCATGTGTGGTGTGTGTGTGTCACAGAGTGTGCGTCACACTCACAGTGTGCGTCACTGTCACATGTGTGTGTGTGAGGGGTGGGTGGGGGTGGAAGGGTATGGTTTGACAGATAAATAATTAACATTACTAATGATATTAGTAATTTAACAACAAACAACAGAATGTTGTACTATAGTTACAACCCTGATACTTGGCAGAGGCTTAGAGCTTCTTCATACTAAGCACCGTCTCCTTCCCTGTCTCTCATGGCATTGTTTAACAACTCCCGTACTAACCTGCAGATCACATGGAAACATCAGTCTTACTCCCAGTGCTTTTGATTTGCTTGAGTCTGTTAAAAGAATGTTTGGTTCCTGAAGCTACTTTCATGACGGTATGAATAGTATGATACATGCGTTATGATGTTAATTGATACTTGTTTTTTTAAAAAATTTTATCTTTATTTAATTCTTTTATATCAAGGAAAATGGAATAAGCACTTATGTGCTTTTTTACATCCAGTCCCCATGTGTATGCAGTTTTGTAAATTCTGTCATCTGTTCCCACCGGCACACAACAGCCTTCTGTTACGAAAAGCAGAACAGGTTTTAACATAAGCGCAAAATGTTCTGCATGCATTCGCACACAAGACCTCGGTTTATAGTCTCATCCAAAGGACTTATGAGGAGAGTGGAGTCTGCACTGATGTTAACTCTGGGGAAAATATCCCCTTGAACGGGAATCAAACCCGGGTTGTCAGATTGCGAGCGCAATGTTCTAACCACTAGGCTATCCCGTCCCCTATTTCTTTGGGGGAAGGGGTTAGTTCTTCGCTAGAGCTCCCCGGTTCACCAGTGATCATCTATTAATCTATTAGATGTGACTATTTTTGCCCACTATGATTATGAAGGTAGCCAATTCCAACTTCAGGGATGTATGCTGATTGTGTTTCCATGACCCATCGAATGCTTACATGAATTACACTATTAAAATACAGAATCTTTCAGTTTCATTCTTTAACGTGCACATTTGATATTCTGCATGCATATAAGTTTATAACACAAAAGGAATTAAGGCACTGGCAGGCCTGGACTTGAAATTGACCTTGGAGATTGTAACAAATCCCCCACCCTAAATTCACCTGACATCACTGGGATTTGAACCCATGACTTCATCAGTTCATAGACTCATGGGATTGAAGTTGACCAGTCTTATTTTCAACTGATTGTTTTGATGCAAACATGGATGTTTATGAGGGCAGATTGTAACACTAACAGTGTAACTGTAAGATTTGGCTTCACCTAAAATTTCTAACCTTCATATAACACACACACACACATACACACACACAGGAGGAAAGAGAATGAGGCAAGTTTGAAGTTTCTCTGCCATGAGTTTGCAGCATGTATCATTTTAACTTTTAAAAAAACACCCACAAGTACCAATAACATCAAATTTATTTTCTGTTTTAAGTGTATAAAATTACTCCCTTACCTCATCCCCCCCCCCCCCCCCCCCCCCCCTCCAAACTCCCCCTTCCGGTATAACTTTGACACGCTCCAACCCCCCAACACATCAAACCAACCTCATGTCCCCCCCCCCACCACCACCCCCCACCCCCCAAACCCTGTCTTCATCACCCCCTACCACCCCCCCCCCAAACACCATACAGAGCTTTTGTGCACAGTGCACTCCCTCCCAATGATTTTGTCAGACATAAGCTAAGCACTGCCTAGGCCTAGTTTAAGCGCCCTTGGGAAGCACCTCGATTTGTTTCAATTGTGATCACAAGGGAATGAATGATAACCATACAGCTACGAGTGAACACATGTCATATGGGACCTCACTCGATAAAACTGCCTTAGGCCTAACAGACGTACAAGCCACCTTCATCAGTCATCACACAACAAGAGATAGCCTAAAACCTTTTTTTTCTTACTGTGCTTGCACCAGGTCTGGAAAAAAACCCAACTTTTTTCAACATGAAGCTAACGGCAGCACCTTGTCCGGCTTGTGATTGGCTGCTGCAATCACGTGTCCGGAATCCGCCATCTTGGTTTTTCGTCTGCTACGACAGAACGGCCCGACAGAACGGCCTGTCGTACTGTTTGATAGATGATAACTTTCCCCATCTCCAATGAAGAGATGCTGCACTGGCTAAGTAGGTAAGTGATGCTTACCGCGTGGTCTTTCCGCGCGTTTTTCCTCCATTGCGTTCGATACGACGGAAGCACCTCAAGTACAAGCAGTTTTCTGAACTTGTTTGTTTTCTACCACTCAGCACCATGAACTTCTCAAGTGAGTTTTTTCGTGTTTTGATCGAGAAGCGTTAAACTATTACAAAAAGTTAGATGACATGTGTAGTAAGATGTGTGGATACCATAAAAATTGTTATAATTGTCAGAATTGTGTGTGTGTATGGGAGGGCGGGCGGGTGTGCCCGCGCACAAGCATAGAAGTAGGCCTAGAGAGGTTCCATGAAATGGGAGGAGTTCGACAACAGAGTCACTGTTTATTCTATCTATCTATCTATCTGTCCCGTAGTCTGACGACCGTGGGGGCACCCTCAAAGACTCAGCAACCAGTTCCCTCCATTCTTCTCTCTGTTCTGCCTTTCTCAGGGTTTTGTTGAGTTCTAGGCCTGTCCATTCACTGATGTTATCCTCCCAGCTCTTCCTTGGTCTGCCTCTTCTTCTTCCTCCTTGGACAGTGCCTTGCAAAACTGTCTTTGTAATTCCTTGGGACCTTGTGACATGCCCATACCACTTAAGTTTACGCTTTTTCACGATCGTTAGAAAGTTCTCATAGGGTCCAATGGTTTGCTGGATTCTGTTATGCACGCTTTCGTTGCTTATGTGGTCTTTGTAGGAGATGCCAAGGAGTCTCCGAAAGCATCTCATCTCCACTGCCTGTACTCTTCTCTCCAAATCTGCAGTCAGGGTCCATGATTCACAGGCATACAGAAATATGGATATGACAAGGGAGCGCATTAGTCTGATCTTGGAGATAAGTGAGATATTCTTATCTCTCCAGATGGTGTTTAGTTTTGACAAAGCTGTTATTGTCTGTGCAGTCCTGCATACTACTTCTGGCTTGGATCCCTGGTCGGATACAATGGCTCCCAGGTACTTGAAGCTTTGAACTGTTTCCAGCTTCTGGTCATTAACCCTGATATCAGTGCTAATGCCGTTGGTGTTATTAGTCATCAGTTTGGTCTTCTCTGCACTGATTTCCATGCCGTATGTTTTGGAGGCCTTATCTAAGTGTTCTGTTAGGCTGGCAAGCTCTTTTTCTGATCCTGCTATTCCATCAATGTCATCTGCGAAGCGGAGGTTTGTGATCGTTCTGCCACCAATGCTGACTGATCCTTCATGATGTTCCAGTGCATCAGCCATGATTCTCTCAAGGAAGATGTTGAAAAGAGTGGGTGAGAGTAGACAGCCCTGCCTTACTCCAACTGTTGTTCGAAACCATTCTCCAATGTTGTTGTTGTAGTACACTGCACTGGTGGCCTTGCTGTACAGCTGTTTGATGACTCTGATCAGGTTTGCATTGATGCTGTACAAGTTCATGGTTGCCCACAAAGCTGCATGCCACACCCTGTCAAATGCCTTCTTAAAATCGATAAATACGTGGTATAGGTCTTGTTGATGTTGAAGGTACCGCTCACATAGTATTCTGAGGTTGAATATCTGTTCTGTTGTGCTGCGCCCTGCTCTGAAACCTGCTTGTTCCTCAGCAATGATGGTCTCTGCTTGTGGCTTCAGTCTATTCAATATTATCTGCAGCATGACCTTGCTTGGGTGACATATGAGGCTGATTGTGCGGTAATTATGGCATTGTTGTAGATTTCCTTTCTTGGGGAGGGTGATGATGAGTGACTGCGTCCATGGTGTTGGCCATTTTCCTGTCTGCCAGATCTTGTTGCAGATTCTTAGTAGGGCGCTGATCATGGCTTCCCTCCAGCTTGGACCAACTCAGCTGGAATGTTGTCAGCCCCTGCTGACTTCCCTTTTTCAACGATCTGACTGCTGTTTCCACTTCTTCTCGGAGGATAGGGTGACTGTCTGTGTCTTTGCTTTCGGGTACATTAAGGACTTCTGGATCTCCTGCGGTTCTATAGTTATACAGGTCGGAGCAGTATTCTGTCCATCTGTTCAGAATATCCTGGTCGTCAGTGAGACACTTCCCATTTTTGTCTTGGATTGTTAAACCTTTTCTCTGTTTCGTGCTAGTCAGGTCTTTCACCAGCTGATATGCTTTCTTGCTATTGTTTTTCTTGATGTTCTCTTCAATGTCTTGGCACTGTTCACCATCCATTTCTCTTTTGCCTCTGTCATGGACTTCCTGATTCTTTTGTTGACTGCCCTATATTGTTCTGCTCTTTCTTTTGTTTCTTTTTTCTTTTTCTTCAACTCTCTACGCTTGTCGCATAGTTGTAGGATGTTAGGTGTGACCCATGGTTTTTTGACTGATCGGCGTTTGCCAAGAAGCTCGTTTGCTGTTTCAGTCACTGCTGTATTGAAACTATTCGTCAGTGTGTCTATGTCTGAGTCTAACACAATGAGTGCTGCAAACTTTCCACCTATCCTTGCTTGAAAAATTTCTAATACCTCTGGGTCCTTCAGCTTCTCGAGGTCAAATTTGATCCTGATGTTGTTCCAGGATCAAGCGGAACAACATCACTGTTTATTAGCGGACGAAAAACCAAGATGGCGGATTCCGGACACGTGATTGCAGCAGCCAATCACAAGCCGGACAAGGTGCTCTCGTTAGCTTCATGTCTTTTTTTTTCAGATGCGATCTATGTTAAACTCATCATTCACAAGCCCCTGTTTAAAAGTCATTAGCAAAATTCTACTTTTACCTCTTTCGATCACTCTAAACATACCTTAAACACGAAGTTCCAATCCAACACCTGAAGATATCGAAATGTGTCCTAACTGAAATACCCGCCTTTATTTTCAGAGCCCACCCCAGAGGCGGAAGCGTCTCTAGGCCTAACACATTTTCTAATCGCAAGAGAAAAGTTGGATATGTACGGACTTTTGGATTCAGATGGTTTTGGTTTTGCTTACCCAGCTTTCTTTTTTCGAAGATGTATTAAACTTGTAAACACGCACACACACACACACACACACACACGCACACGCACATTACATTTAGTTGAATCCCGTTCAAGGGGATTTTCCCCCTGGAGTTAACATCAGTGCTAACTTCACTCCCCCCAGAAGTCCTTCGGATGAAGCTATAAACCGAGGTCCCATATGCGAACGAACACAGAACATCTTGCACACACGTTAAAACCTGTAATATTTTTTGGAAGAGTAGGCCATAATGAGCCGGTGGGAACTGATGACAACTTTTTTAAACCTCATACACTCGAGGACTGGACGTAGAAATTTTTTTTAAAACGCACGAGTGCTTATTCTATTACCCTCGAAATAAAAGAATAAAAATGGTATCAACCAGATTGAAAGGTATAGACACCTGCAGTGTTGGTTAGATATTGTAAGCAACACTATCAAAATAGCGTTCGCGAAGTGGTCGAGGCTCGGCTGTGTGGTCCCTGTCCTAATTACAATACGCTATCCATTGCACCATGGCAACTGGTAGTTTCGAGATTGGGCTCTTGAATTTTTGGGTCTTTGATGCTTGTCAGAAGCCAGACTTTGACCATCCACTCTGAAAAGAGTGTTGATCAAAATCCAGAACTGCAGGGGAAGGATTACCCAACCACAGCCCTTTGCACAGAAACAAATGTTTTCCCAGAATAGCACATGTATAGTAGATCAGTGGGTGGTCTAATGGCAATGCACTGTCAAAGAAGTGACTGTATAAAGTTTATGTCTCAACGGAAATTTCCAATTTAGGAACTGCCCTAAGGAAATAGTGGTCAATTATAATATTATTTTGGCCTATGGCCTATGTGATTCCGAAACAGATCCTATCCACCTTTCCTGTAGAAGGGGACTGCTCTTCGCTAGGCCTATCAGCCTAGCCTAGGCCTAGTACCCTACCTATTGTTGTTGACGTTGTGTGCATAAGAATAGGCTTAATGAATGATGGTTTACACTACAGAACTGCATTCATGAATAAAAGCGTTTTTGCTGGATCTGCTGTAAGAGAGCATGCAGGTATGTCGTGAATTGGCAAGTGGATAGTCAACAGCAGGTCCCTGAAGCCTTCGAGCTATGAATGCTTGAATCTGTGGAACAGTCCAGTCTTAGTTAGGCCTACCCAGAATTTCACGCTGTGTGTGTGTGTGTGTTCAGATTCATTTTAGCAAATCGAAGAGTGAGGACAGTGTCAATAGCAAATGCATGCCTTTACTTGATTTTGCCCAGAAGAGTCAACACATGCAGAGACCATAAGCTCTGCAGAAAATGAGAAAATACTTCCAGATTATAAACAACTTCGCACATATGAAAGGGACTTTTTGTGTTATCAACTTTATTTTTAAACTTACAAGTACCAAGTATGCAAAAGGAAAAAAAATCTTCATTTGCATGTTTCAGCATCCCACTGTGTCAAAAAACCATGGGTCACACCTAACATCCTACAACTATGCGACAAGCGTAGAGAGTTGAAGAAAAAGAAAAATGAAACAAAAGAAAGAGCAGAACAATATAGGGCAGTCAACAAAAGAATCAGGAAGTCCATGACGGAGGCAAAAGAGAAATGGATCGGTGAACAGTGCCAAGACATTGAAGAGAACATCAAGAAAAACAATAGCAAGAAAGCATATCAGCTGGTGAAAGACCTGACTAGCACGAAACAGAGAAAAGGTTTAACAATCCAAGACAAAAATGGGAAGTGTCTCACTGACGACCAGGATATTCTGAACAGATGGACAGAATACTGCTCCGACCTGTATAACTATAGAACCGCAGGAGATCCAGAAGTCCTTAATGTACCCGAAAGCAAAGACACAGACAGTCACCCTATCCTCCGAGAAGAAGTGGAAACAGCAGTCAGATCGCTGAAAAAGGGGAAGTCAGCAGGGGCTGACAACATTCCAGCTGAGTTGGTCCAAGCTGGAGGGGAAGCCATGATCAGCGCCCTACTAAGAATCTGCAACAAGATCTGGCAGACAGGAAAATGGCCAACACCATGGACGCAGTCACTCATCATCACCCTCCCCAAGAAAGGAAATCTACAACAATGCCATAATTACCGCACAATCAGCCTCGTATGTCACCCAAGCAAGGTCATGCTGCAGATAATATTGAATAGACTGAAGCCACAAGCAGAGACCATCATTGCTGAGGAACAAGCAGGTTTCAGAGCAGGGCGCAGCACAACAGAACAGATATTCAACCTCAGAATACTATGTGAGCGGTACCTTCAACATCAACAAGACCTATACCACGTATTTATCGATTTTAAGAAGGCATTTGACAGGGTGTGGCATGCAGCTTTGTGGGCAACCATGAACTTGTACAGCATCAATGCAAACCTGATCAGAGTCATCAAACAGCTGTACAGCGAGGCCACCAGTGCAGTGTACTACAACAACAACATTGGAGAATGGTTTCGAACAACAGTTGGAGTAAGGCAGGGCTGTCTACTCTCACCCACTCTTTTCAACATCTTCCTTGAGAGAATCATGGCTGATGCACTGGAACATCATGAAGGATCAGTCAGCATTGGTGGCAGAACGATCACAAACCTCCGCTTCGCAGATGACATTGATGGAATAGCAGGATCAGAAAAAGAGCTTGCCAGCCTAACAGAACACTTGGATAAGGCCTCCAAAACATACGGCATGGAAATCAGTGCAGAGAAGACCAAACTGATGACTAATAACACCAACGGCATTAGCACTGATATCAGGGTTAATGACCAGAAGCTGGAAACAGTTCAAAGCTTCAAGTACCTGGGAGCCATTGTATCCGACCAGGGATCCAAGCCAGAAGTAGTATGCAGGACTGCACAGACAATAACAGCTTTGTCAAAACTAAACACCATCTGGAGAGATAAGAATATCTCACTTATCTCCAAGATCAGACTAATGCGCTCCCTTGTCATATCTATATTTCTGTATGCCTGTGAATCATGGACCCTGACTGCAGATTTGGAGAGAAGAGTACAGGCAGTGGAGATGAGATGCTTTCGGAGACTCCTTGGCATCTCCTACAAAGACCACATAAGCAACGAAAGCGTGCATAACAGAATCCAGCAAACCATTGGACCCTATGAGAACCTTCTAACGATCGTGAAAAAGCGTAAACTTAAGTGGTATGGGCATGTCACAAGATCCCAAGGAATTACAAAGACAGTTTTGCAAGGCACTGTCCAAGGAGGAAGAAGAAGAGGCAGACCAAGGAAGAGCTGGGAGGATAACATCAGTGAATGGACAGGCCTAGAACTCAACAAAACCCTGAGAAAGGCAGAACAGAGAGAAGAATGGAGGGAACTGGTTGCTGAGTCTTTGAGGGTGCCCCCACGGTCGTCAGACTACGGGACAGATAGATAGATAGATAGATAGATAAAATTAAGAAAACATGTTCAGAAGTTAAGAAGCATTCTTGACAGGTTTAGTCAGGGTGCTTTACAGCAGCAGAACACATTTTTGCTCAAGTGGCAGACAACAATAGTTGCCATCTAAGAGTTCAAAGAAGAAGAAGAAGAATTTACCCCCCCTCCCCCCCCCCCCCCCCAAAAAAAAAAAAAAAACCCACTGAAACCTCCCTCCCTTGTAACAGCATCATGTTTCATGTGTGTGCATGAGTGTGTGTGTATACATTTGAATTTAATTGTAACTGGCTGCATGTGAATGAGTAATAATTATAATAATAATAATGTATGGAATTTGAGTCGGATGAATGAAAGCGCTTTGGTTTGTTTTTTTGCAAGATATAGTACTATATAAATTCCATTTATTATTATTATTATTATTATTCTTTTGAAAAATTCAAGCTAACATTAAGATGAAGCCTACTTAAAGTTAAACTAAGGTGTACAAACCAATAATGCATTTTTTTTTTTTTTACATTGTTGAACATTACAAGACAAAATTCACTTTAGAAAGATTTTTTAAAAAAATTATTCTTTATTTTGAGGATGATGAAACAAGCACTTGTGTGCTTTTTTACATCTAGTCCCCGAGTGTATGCAGTATGTGTAAATGTTGTCATCCATTCCTTTGATTTAGCATAGTTTATATGATTCTTTTTTCAGATTGATCATCATGTTTTAAGGTGGCATCCCAGGTTCAGCCAATGATGACAGGGGTGAAGGCTGAAGTTGACATGGCTGTTGGGGAGCCAGGACCTCAATGGATGCCACAAGGTGAGTCTCCAGATTAACCATTTTATAATTTAAATAATAAAATCACTGTCGCTGTGTAAGGTTTCCCAACACAACTTCATTCATGTATACACATACATGTATGTTTTGCTCTTTTTCTTTTTTTACCATTGACTTATATTTTAGGTTGATGGTACTCAAGGCCAGTCCACTCTCTGATGCTGTCTACAGGTAAAGGTAAAGGAGTCCCATAACCTATAAGGTCATAGGGGAGCGAGGCGTCAGAGACCTCACTTCTCTAGGGCCAGCATATTGAGGGCGGCACCCATCTCCTCTCCCTCGCTGCTTTACCTTCCCTGACCCTAAAGAGGGCAGGTACCCATTTACAGCTGGGTGAACTGGTGGAACTGTACTGAAGCCAAGGCGCGCAAACGGTCACCCATCCAACTGGTAACCATGCTTGACGCTGCTTAACTTGGCTGGGGGAAAGCAAGTGCTCCAACCACTGAGCTATCCCGTCATTTTTTATGTTTGCCTCTTCATTTCCCTCCTTGTACTGTTCTCTGTAGCCTGTGTAGAACAACAGTCTTGGCCAGTCCATATGTTCATGTGACGTGCCTGTACCACTGCAGTTTGTGCTTTTTCACTGAAGTCAGGAGCTGCCTTAACGGCTTAAGGAGGGTGAATTGTAAGCTAAAACTGAGGATCAAAGAAAAAGGGCCTTAAATAATTAAATTATGTGATTGATTTCAAGGGCAAATTTTTCAGTCGGTATCTGATTATGTCCAAACATCTGACTTATTTCACAGTAAGTACTTGATGTAAAATCATTTTTGTGGATTCTGGCCAATGTATGTTTGTCCGTCGTGTCCGACAATGACCTCCAAAACAGCAGAGGAGGCAGCTGCTGTTTCGGAAATTGGGCAGAAATTTGATTATAGTGGAGATGCCTTGCCCACAGTATATCCCCACTCTCTCGGCCAAGTAGGCATAAGGACAGTCAGCATTGGAGATGCTCTCCAAAGGCCAACCAGCCCCCAGGGCTGCAGCACATGAGGACTGTGTAAGTCAAGCCTCCTAGTCAGAGAGTCATAGTCGATCACTAAAGACTAAGCTGTAAAGTGGAATTCCATGGGTGGGAAAGCCACTGATCACACAGCCTCTCACTTTGCTGTTGCCCCCAGCATCAATGGTTTAATCAAGAACTGTGATAAACCCCAGGCTCTGACGGCCTCTATACTCACTTGTTACATGCAGGTAATATAGTTGACTGGCCTAATTTAGGAGATAAGATATATAATAATAATATATGGAATTTATATAGTGCTGAATCTTGTAAAACAAACACATTGAAGCTCTTAAGGTATATAATATATTGACACTTGTTCCAGGTAGCATAGTTGCCTTGTCTGATACTCATTCATTGCAAGTAACATAAGTGATTGGCCTGACTCCAAGATATATATATATAACTGATATACTCACTTGTTGGTCATCACTCTTTCTCTATTTCTGGTCTATCAGTCTGGAATGGCCTCACTATCTCTCTTCACCAAAGGCCTTCTTGTGACACTTTTAAATCCGGCCTCAAGACATATATTTGTTAAAAATCTGAGATTTTCCTCTCCTGTTTCATTTCATAGCTGTCTCTGCTTTCAACAGCCAAAATCCCATCACCCTGCCAAGGTGTATAACCTGTGTGTGTGTGTGTGTGTTTGTGTGTGTGTGCGCACGCGCGCATGTGTGCATTTGGACCTGTTAGAACTTTTAATTACTATTGGTTGCATGACTGTGTAAGAATGAGTTGAGTGCAAGTGCTTTGATTTGTCTGTGCCCGATACTATCTATCTGTCCCGTAGTCTGTTGACCGTGGGGGCACCCTCAAAGACTCAACAACCAGTTCCCTCCAGTGCCCGATACAGCGTGTATAAATTCCATTTGTTACTATTATTATTATTATTATTATTATTATTATTATTGTTGTTGTTGTTGTTGCAGGTAACATAGGTGACTGGCCTGAGAACAGTATGGGCATCAGCGTGCCGCCATGTGAGACTGAGAACATCGCGTGGTGTCCCTCCGCCACTACCAGCACCAGCATAAAGGCTGAACAGACGGACTGTGCTCATCTCGTCAAAATGGAACCAGCCGACCACTGCCTGACCACCACCAGCAGCGACCTATTCCATCCATGCCAACCACCGGACACAAGAGATACAGAAGGAGGAGGAGACAGTTTCAGCGAGAACCTGGGTCACTTCCGAGTCAAGCCCACGGCCGTGAACTTCGTCAGAAATGTCATCAAGAGCGAACCAGTCTCCAGCATTTCCGGCTGTGACAAGCAAACAGGGGTGATCACACCAAACGTGGGTGGTGACGCGCAGACTCTGCCACCACTCAAAGAAAGCAGCAGCGTGCACGCTGAAATGGTGGCTGTGGATGGTGATGGTGATGGTGATGGTGATGTAGGGAGTGAGGCAGAGACAAACATCACGACCGTGACAGCCGGAGCAGTGGGACTGAAGCCTGCTTTCAGTGACGATGACAATCAAGATAGAAGTTCTGCTGATGACGAACAGGTGAGTAGCTAAATGTAGTGTAGTGTAGTGTGGTGTAGTGTGGTGTGGTGTGGTGTGGTGTAGTGAAGTGTATTGTAGTGTAGTGTAGTGTAAACAATGTATTGTTTACTTCTTTATTTATTGATTGATTGATTTATTTATACCGCTTTAAGTCACAGCAGATTTCTCTGTGTGAAATACAGGCTGCTCTCCCTGGGGAGAGCACGTCGCCACAAGAGCAGTACCACACATTATTTGTTCTTTTTCCTGTCTGCAACTGTATTTGTTTCCCTATCAGAGTGGCTTTTTTCTACAGAATTTTGCCAGGGACAACTCTCTTGTTGCCATGGGTTCTTTTACGCGTGCTAAATAATCGTGTAACACAGAGGACCTCAGTTTATCATCTCATCTGAAAGAATAGCACCCAGACCACACTCAGGTCTAATGAATGGGGGAAAAGTTTGGGGTCCAAATGGGATTCAGACCACCACACACTTCCGACTTGGACATTTTGCTTTCTAGACAGGCGCGTTACCTCTAGACCACGATCCATTATACCACTTAAAGTCACGGCAGATTTCTCTGCTTGAAATTCAGGCTGCTCTCCCCAGGGAGAGTGCATCACCACAAGAGCAGCGCCACCCATTTTTTTTCTTTTCCTGTCTGCATGTGTATTTGCTTCCCTATCAGAGTGGCTTTTTTTCTACAGAATTTTCCTAGGGACAACAACTCTCTTGTTGCTATGGGTTCTTTAACATGCGCTAAGTGTGTGTTGGACTTGGGACCTCAGATTATCGTCTAATCCTAAAGACAAGCACCCAGACCACCACTCATGGTCTAGTAGATGAAGGAAAAGTTTTGGGGCACAAAAAACATGTTCTGCTTTTTTGGCAGAGTATGCCATGTGTGCCGGTGGGAACAGATGACAAAATTTACAAAGCTGCATACAAATAGGGACTGGATGTAGAAAAACTGCGAGAGCTTATTCCATCATCCTCAATATAAAAGAATAAAATCAATTTTATATAGAATAAAACACACACACACAGGAGGGATACCAAATATTTGAACAAACTTCATGGGGTAAGTTTAAAGAATCTGATCAATTCAAGGAACGATATTTTAAAAGTTGTCTGACCACTGCTCATATTTCTTGTTATATGGCTCCTTCTCAAATAGATTCGCGTTTTATATCCGTGAGAAGGGTTAGTTCACTAAATTTTAGAATGAAGTTAAATGCATTCCTTACAAAATTTTGTAAACATGTCAGATGTCTATGTGGGGATCATATTTCCAATACTCATATCATATTTGAGTGCCCTATTGTAAAACCTTTTTTACCTACATTTTCTGAACAGTCTCTGGAAAGTGTATTTGAAAATTCAAAGCTAGCCTTTGCCATTGCCAGATGTTTATTGCATAGTCCACTTGAATATTTATTGTAGTTACATTATTGTTATTTCATGTTTCCACATTGTTGTGTTTATATTTTGCTCCTGTTTAAAAGTATTATCCTTACTTTTCTAGGGTGGTTGTTGTTTTTTTTTCCTTCTTCTTTTTTTTCCCCCCCTTTCTCTCACACAAAAATACCAACACTGATACTATTTCTTAACCTTTTCTCCTTCCACTCCTTCCTCTCCCTTCTTTAACTTCCATTACACTTTCTATTTCCCTCATCTAATATCACTTAGAGTGAACAGACATTAAATTGAAGACAACAACAACAACAACACACACACACACACACACACACGCTTCCCTCTTCATCATCAGAGCAAGCTTTTCACTCACCAACCTCTCTCCTTTATGATAACGTTGCAGATGCCAGAACTACCGCAGTCTACACAAGAAGCTGTCCAAGACCGCTCCTCAGCCCTGCTGACAACAGCACTGCACCCTCTCTCCCACGCACTTCCATCACCCCCATCTATATCCTCCTTCATCTGTCAAGCCTGCTCTGCTGCCTTCACGCTCTTCAGCAGTTTCCATCTGCACATGGTTTCGTGTCACGGAGAGACACCGCACGATGTGTTCCCTACGTTTTCCGCATCAGAACGCTGCAGTGGTGTCACCCGCCACAGTGTGACCAAGAAGTTGGGGGATGCTGAGAACAGAGCTTCAGGGAGGAAGAGGAAAGTGGACGTCGTAAATGAAAACAAGATGTCTAAAGAGAACAGGGGTACGCGGGAGACGAGGGTTGTGGAGAAACCGTTAACTTGCGAAAGTTGTGGGAAGGGGTACACCAGTCCCGGATACTTTGAAAAGCACAAGCAGACCCACTCGGAGGAGAAATCGTTCGTCTGTGACATCTGCGGGGCGACGTTCACCAAAAAGTTTGGGTTGAGCAGACATCAGATCGTTCACACAGGTGAGAAACCCTACACCTGCGACATCTGCGCAGCAGCTTTCTCCTACAAGCACCTCCTGAAAACGCACCGGAGAACCCACACAGGCGAAAAACCTTACACCTGCGACATTTGCGGGGCGGCCTTCTGTCAGTCGAACGAATTGAAAACGCACAAGAGGTTCCACACTGGAGAAAAACCCTACATCTGTCACTTCTGTGGAGCCAGTTTTTGCCAGAGCAGCGCGTTGAAAAAGCATCAGAGGCAGCACACCGGTGAAAAACCGTACAAATGCGAAATCTGCGGAACGGCCTTTTCTCACAGCACCACCTTGAAAGTGCACAGAAGGACCCACACTGGAGAAAAACCGTACAAATGCGAAATATGCGGGGCAGCTTTTTCCGCGTGTAACGTCCTACAGATACACAAGAGGTACCACACGGGGGAAAAGCCTTACATCTGTGACACCTGCGGGATGGCTTTCTCCGAGAGCAATAAGTTGAAACGGCACAAGAGGACCCACACCGGAGAGAAACCGTACAGGTGTGCAGTCTGTGAGAAAGGGTTTGCCACCCCGGCCACCTTGAGAGACCACCGCCTGCTTCACTCGGGAGAGAAGCCTCACGCCTGTGCGCTCTGCCCTGCGGCTTTCCCCCGCGCACGCAGCTTGAAGAGACATGTAGCGAAATGTCATCAGCAACTTAGTGTGTGAGCAGTTCGTCTGGCGGGCGCGTTCCTCTGTCCTAGTTGAGTTCTGTGGTTTATGTGACATTTTGTTTGTTTGTTGGGGTTTTGTTTGGGGTTTTGTTTGGGGGGGTTTTGTGTGTGGTTTGTTTGTGCTTTTTGGGGGGTTGGGTTCTTTTGGTGTTGTTTTTTTTTCTTTTGGTTGTAGTTGTTCCTCGTCCAGATCTCAGGCGTTCACTAATGGTGAGATTTTGCATAATGCGATCGTTTTAACCCACCATTAAGGTAGCCACATTCTGACTTCAGGGATAGTGTGTAAACTATGAAATTTGTCTAGTGTCTACATGCAGTGGTTTTTTTTGGTTTTTTTCTTTTTTAAAAAGAAATTTGTCATGTTTCTACCGGCACACAATAGCCTTCTCTTCCCAAAGGCAGAATGGTTTTTTAACGTGTACGTAGGATGTTCTGCATGCATTCACACATGGGGCCCCATTTTACGATCTTATCCAAAGGACTTTTTGGCCCTGAAATCAGTACTGATGTTAACTCGGGGTATAATTTCCTAAAATGGGTGCCTCTGTACGTAGTAGGTCGATCCTGGTCCATCAGATCAACAGTGCAGTGCTCTAACCACTAGGCTATCCCAACCCTTATGCGAATGATTCGTTTGTTGTTGTTTTTTAATCTCTGTTGATTCTAGAGAAACGTAGGTCTGCAAAATCAATATGACAAAGAGGACAGTGATATAATTATATTGTAAAAAATATATATAATATAATGTGGTATATCTTAGGGAATATATATAATATACATATGTTATGTTATGCTGGGTAAAGGTATGTGATATAATTGCATTTTCAGGATTGTGAGTGCATGTCATGTGTGTGAGAGAGAGGGGGAACTCGAACTGGAACTCAAACTATGAGAGGGAGAGAGGGGGGGGGGTGGAGGTGTTTGTGTGTGTGAGAAAGAGAGGGGAGGGAGGAAGTGCTTTCAGTTATAATATCAAAGCGATATACACTTTTAAAAAAAAAAGGTTTTTTAATAGTTTTTAATGGTTTTTAAAACTTTTTAAATATGTTTTTTTCAAAACCATACACTTTTTTTTAAATGGACAGTAAATGATTTTAAGTCATGTTTGTTCAAACACACACAAAAACAAAATAATGCTCAATAATTTATCCTAGTGTAAATACTTCCTTTTTGTGTGTGTTTGTTTCATTCCCAGGTAGCTAGTAGATCATGTGCCATACATACATAATTATTATCAATGTATACATAATCTGAGATTGCAGGCAGGCAGCTGGGTGTGTGCATTGCGTCTTTAATGATCATGTTCGTGTTTCATGTTTTAAGTGTTGAAAGACTGTGTGCCATATTTGAATAAATAAAAAAACCATTTAGAATTATATTGCTTTGAAGTTTGCATTTTTTTCAGTTGAATTTTGATGCTCTGTAATTTGTCTTTGTTTATGATGATGATGATGATGATGATGGTGATGACACTATCTTAATTTATACAGTAATATACACCAGCATCAATGGTCTCTTAATGTGTAAAAAAACCAAAAAAACAACAACAGAATAACCATGACAAAAATGAATAAATGAAAAACCCTAGACTGGTCAAAGGCACCAAACCATACAACTTTTTGCTGTCATCCTCACAGTTGGTTTTTTTCCATTCCTTGCCTATAGCTCGGAGGTTTACCAGTGGTGAGATTTTTGCACTTGCGACCATTTCTGCCAACCATGAAGGTAGCCACATTCCAACTGTGGAGATGACACAAGAGTGTATACATGTGATTTAAAAAAAAAAACTTGTCATCTGATCTTACCAGCACACTCTGGCATGGCCTACTCTTCCTGAAGGCAGAATGGGTTTTGACGTGTGTACAAGATGTTCTGCGTGCGTTCGCGTGGTATACAGTACAATATAAATTACAACTCAATACAAGTTACAACCCAATACGATACAATGAAATACAAACTTTTTTTTCCGTTGTTCCACAGCTAGAGGTCTGAGGTTCACCAATGAGTCTCACCAAAGAGGTTCACCAAAGGTGAGTCTTTTGTGTATGCGACCCTTCCCCCCTCCCCCTTTTAGGCAGGTGCATTCCACCTTCAGCGATGGTGTCTAAACACGACACCTGTGGGCATGTGATTTTGAAATGTTGTCATCTGTTCCTACTGGCACAAAATGGCCTACTCTTCCAAAAGGTGGAACAGGATTTTAACATACCCACAAGATGTTCTTCATGCATTCGCACACAGTACTTTAGTTTATAGTCTTATCTGAAGGAATTTGACATTCAGTTCTTTGTTGTTGTTGTTGTTGTCAAACTGGAAAGAAAGGGCAAAGCTGGAATCGAACCCAGAATCTCACTGTTTACTTGTTTGGCAGGTGAACATTTTAACCATCCTGCCACCTTCCTTCTTGCAAAACAATGCAATACAATGCAATGCAATGCAATGCAATACAATACAATATAGTGCAATGCAGTACAATGCAATGACTGGCATCCAAACTGACGGGAGTCAAGTTTAGTGGTTAAAAGTGTTGAACTTTTAATCTGATGTTTGCTAAAGGACTGGGTTTGATTCTTCTTCTTCAAATGCTCATACAGAAACCATTGTCTGTCATATAAGCGAAAATGCATTATGCTGCCGTCCAGTGCATCCAACTTAAGCGTGAAGATAAAAATTGTTATCTGGACCAAGAAGGCAGAAAATAGATGAGAAAGAGATGACAGGAAGAAAAGGAACAAGGCAGAAACAAAGGGGGATAGAAAAGAGGGAATTTCCAGAAGGTGGGAATACTGTTTATATTGTCAGGCCCCCAGCATCCCCCTAGGGAAAGTTGAGATTTTTGTTCAAGGGGATTTTACCCTGGGAGTTAACAGTATTACCCACTGCTGAAGGGGATTTTACTCCCAGGAGTTGACAGTGTTACCACAAGGGGATTTTACCCCAGGAGTTAACATTGTTACCAACTGTTCAAGGGGATTTTACCCCCTGGAGCTAACAGTGTTACCAACTGTTCAAGGGGATTTTACTCCCAGGAGTTGACAGTTACCAACCATTCAAGGGGATTTTACTCCCAGGAGTTAACAGTGTTAACAACTGCTCAATGGGATTTCAACCCCCAGTAGGTAACAGTGTTACCAACTATTCAAGGGGATTTTACTCCCAGGAGTTGACAGTGTTAACAACTGTTAAATGGGATTTCACCCTCAGGAGTTAACAGTGTTACAATAAGTTTAAAGGGATTTTACCCCCAGGAGTTAACAGTGCTACCACAAGGGGATTTTACTCCCAAGGAGTTAAAGGTGTTACCACAAGGGGATTTTACCCCCAGGAGTTTACAGTGTTACCAACTGTTCAAGGAGAGTACACCCCCAGGAGCTAACATTGTTACCAACTATTCAAGGGGATTTTACCCCCAGGAGTTGACAGTGTTACTAACTGTTCAAGGGAATTTTACTCCCAGGGGTTAACAGTGTTACCAACTGTTCAAGGGGATTTTACCCCCGGGAGTTGGCAGTGATACCAACTCCCTAGGAGTTAACATTTTTTACCAACTGTAACCTTGCAGCTGTTCCATTAAGACCAATGTGAATGTCAAAAAACAACTATCGGGTTTGTTTGATTTACACTTCACACACAGAGAATCGTATGTTCGCGTGCATGCACACACACACACACACTTGTCAGAACTTTTCATAGAAATTAATACCCTATTTTCAATCTGCTTTTTTTTTCATTTCATAGTTTTGTTTTGTTTGTAAACTGCATATTATTACCATGGTAACATTTACAGAAACAAAAATAATTGAACACATGTGCAATGTGGCTCATTTTGTGATGGAGGGTTACACTGAGAAGAGAGAATATATGGGGGAGAAGCCTTTATTTATTTATTTATTCTTTTATATCGAGGATAATGGAATAAGCACTCAGGTGCTTTTTACATCCAGTCCCCGTGTGCGGTTTTGTAAATTTTATCATCTGTTCCTACTGGCCTACTTTTTTAAAAAGTGGAACAGGATTTAACGTGTTCCCAAGATGTTCTGCGTGCATTCGCACACGAGGCCTCGGTTTATAGTCTCATCTGAAGGACTTTTGGAGAGAGTGTAGTCTGCACTGAGGTTAACTTAAGGGAAAAAAGTCCCTAGAACAGGATTGGAACCGGGGTTGTCAGATTGCGAGGCAATGCTTTAACCACTAGGCTATATATATATATATATATATATATATATATATATATATATAGAGATAGAGAGAGAGAGAGAGATTAGATATAGATATATATATATATCTATCTAATCTCTCTCTCTCTCTCCTCTCTCTCTCTCTCTCTATATATATATATATATATATATATATATATATATATGTGTGTGTGTGTGTTGTTATCTGCAAACTAAAACCATTTGCAATTTAAAAGCAACACTGAAAAAAAAATATTGTGCATTAAGTTAATATGAACCCCCCCCCCCCAAAAAAAAAAACCCCAAAAAACCCCAACCCCCCAAAAACAACAACCAAAAACAACGAACAAACAAAACAACAACAACAAAAAACAAAACAACAACAAAAAACCCCAACCAAACAACAACAACAAATAAAAAACAAAACAAAAAAAACAATAGGTTTAGGCCCAACTCATAGACCTCCACTAAAATGTTAAATGCGGAGTGTGGTCATAATAGTAATGGCTGAAGCAGTAGACAATACGAGCTTGGGGTGAGTTGGCTCTATGTTTACGTTATCTTGCAGACGAAAGAGAAAGATCGTAGACGGATTTTGGCCTATCTCAGTAGCAGAGTATGACCAACAGTACGTTTATAGTCGCAAAAGGCTGGAAAAGTGAACCATTAAACAAGCAATGTTTAATAATTTGTGTGAAATTGATTCCGAACTGACCTGTGCTGCGACTATTTTCTCTCCTGTTATACTACTTTTGCTAGTTAGGCTATGCCCTCCCCCTAACACACACGAGCGCACACACACGCACACACACACACACACACACTTAATGTACAATGAGATATATAATCAGTATGGAACAGACGAAATGCAACACTATATAGGCCTAGTATATTTTTTTAAAACCCAGAAATAACATGGGATTGCCAGTCAGTGTCATATGATATAGAGTGGCACGCACACACACACACACACACACACACACACACACACACACACACAGTGACAGACTGACTTACAGTGCACACACACATAGTGCCAGATTGACTTAAATTTAAACGCACACACACACACTACACAGTCAGTCACTCACACACACACACATACACACACTACACAGTCAGTCACTCACACACACACATACACACACACACACACATGCAAATGCACACAGCATGTGCATGTGTGTGTATGTTTATGTTTCATTAAATATGTGTGTGGATATAAAAATTATTTTATTTTATCATTTATGTACAAGTATGCCTACTTATAACACACTTTCCACACACTTCAACTTTTCTTCTTGCAAATGTATTATCTGAAGATGCATAAATACACACTCACACACACACATGACACACACGCACATTGGTTCATTATTATGATTATTAATATTAATAATATTATGGATTTTAAAGACATTATCCTTCTGCAGTTTAGATTTTCTCTCTTTGGTTACGGTTACAAATAGTTTTATTGTGCATTGTTAGATTCGGTTAGAAATTGGGGTTTTTATTCTGTACTCAAGAATTATTTAGCATAATTTACATTTTTCTTACAGTTCTGTGTAGATTTAATATATTAATCCCCTACCTCTCTCCCAGAATTCCTCCCCCCTCCCCTTTTTTTTAATGTGTCTAAAATCACATTTTGTGAAGAGATGTGAATTGAAATCGAACACATACACATATATATTAATATATATATATATATATATATATATATATATATATATATATATATATATCCTTCGGATTAGACTATAAACCGAGGCCCCGTGTGCGAACGCATGCAGAACATCTTGCGCACACGTTAAATCCTGTTCCGCTTTTCGAAAGAGTAGGCCATTGTGTGCCGGTGGGAACAGATGACAAAATTTACAAAACCGCGTACACACGGGGACTGGATGTAAAAAAGCACATGAGTGCTTATTCCATTATCCTGGATATAAAATAATAAATAAATAAAAATAAATAAATAAAATAAATAAATAAATAAAAATCTGTGTGTAAAATGAAAATGGATGCTTGTGTAATCCAAAACTGGACGCTCATTGTTTGAAAATTATTCAGGAGTTGAAAGCAGCCCAGACCATCACCATGGATGGAGAAGCACCAGACCAGCCCTCAGCTGCCCACACTAACACGCAGCAGCCCGTGTCCAACAGAACCTCTGGGTCCCTGAACAGAAGCCATTCGTGTCAGCGTTGTTCTGCCGTTTTCATGCTGCCCAGAAGTTTGAAAGTGCACATGGAGACCGTTCATGCAGAAGGTCTGCATTCCGAGGCACTACCATTACCAGCTTCTTCAGGGCGTTGTGGTGATGTAAGTGGGACTGGGAGTACTTTAATACTGAATGAAAAGATGGATTTATTGTAGATCTATCATATCTAGTTTTCTTTCTTTGTTAATGTCTGTCCACAGTGTTCAGTTTAAGGTGATTTAGACATTTACTTTCAGACTGCTAATCTTAATGATAATGTAGGTTATGATGATTGATTGTCATGTTTATTGTCAATAATAATCGCAATAAAAGAAGATGGAGGGCATGGTGGCGATGATGGTTGTCATTGTTATCATTATTGTCGTCATCACCATTATCATCAAAGGATGTAAAGCAGACTAGAGATAGACTCATAGAGACATTTTTTTTGTGGTCTCTGTTCATTGATGCTAATAAAGTAGTATGTTCTTTCGAGCCAGAAGGCCCATAGAGCCGGAGCTTATCCCGGTTTCTGTAGCGTTAAGCGAACTGATGGTTTTTCACCACCCCTGTGACAGGACGCTAGTCTGTCGCCAGATACTTCCCCAGCAGAGCTGGTACCCACTTGTACACCTGGGTGGAGTGAGGAAAATAGGAGTAAAGTGTCTTTCCCAAGGACACAACACCGAGCCGAGCGGGGATCGAACCCGCGACCTCTGGATCACGAGTTGACCGCCTAAACCACTCGACCACGGTGCCTCCCATTGATGCTAATACTAATACAGTAATAGTGAAGCTGTTACCTGTTAAGAAAACAAAAATATAGACCCTGAAACAGTGCCAAAGAGAGTTTCCAAAACATGGATAATCATGGTTTCAATACCTGCTGTGCTTTAGGAAGAAAAATGACTTTTGATGTGAAAGCTGGGGGAAACAAGATATATATATATATATATATATATATATATATACATGTTCCTGATGCCTTCACTCATGCTTTTGTTGACAAGAATAAGTGCATGATAATAATAATAATAATAATGTATGGAATTTATATAGCGCTGAATCTTGTAAAGCAACAAATCAAAGCGCTCAGATTTTATTTCATAATGATAAATACATGTATACTATTCTAATTTTGTGTCAGTGAAACATAATTGTTGTTAAGTATTTTTGGTAAAAGTCATTGTGATTGAACTTGTTCCTGAAGATTAAAAAAAACACCCCCCCCCCCCCCCCCTTCCCAATCACTTATTTCATCATTCATATATAATTATGTTATGTTGTAAATATCGACTCGCCAGATGCCATAGCCGAGTAGTGAACACCATTTGACTTCAAACCCCTGGGTCCATGAAGTAGAGAGTTCAAATCTAGGTGGCGTCTCTGAAATCAGGGTGGGGGATTTTTACTAACTCCCAGATCAACTTCAAGTGCAGACTTGCCAGTGCCCTTATTTCTTTCATGTATATTTACACATGCAAAAGATCAGATATGCACATTTAAGATCCCGTCATTCATTGAGCTTGTGATCTGACAACCCGAGTTCAAGTCACCACCGAGGCACAAGGAGATTTTTTCCCCTGGAGTTAACATCAGTGCCGACTCCACTCCCCTGACAGTCCTTTAGATGACTATATAAATGGAGGTCCCGTGTGCGAACACTCACAGAACATCTTGCCCTCAGGTTGAAAAGCCTGTTCCGCTTTTCAAAAGAGTAGGGTATTGTATTCCAGTAGGAATGGATGAAAAATTTCACAAACGCATGCACATTGGCGGACGGGATAGCCTTGTGGTTAGAACATTGCACTCGCAATCTGGCGACCCAGGTTCGATTCCCGTTCAAGGGGATTTTTCCCCCCTTGGAGTTAACATCAGTGCAGACTCCACTCTTCCCAAAAGTCTTTCAGGTGAGACTATAGACCGAGGCCCCGTGTGCGAACGCACGCAGAACATCTTGCGCACATGTTAAATCCTGTTCCGCTTTTTGTAAGAGCAGGCCATTGTGTGCTGGTGGGAACACATGGTACAAAATTGCATGCACACGGGGACTGGATGTAAAAAAGCACATAAGTGCTTATTCCATTATCCTTGATATTAAAGAATAAAATAAATAAATAAATAAAACTATATGTAGAATGACCCCCAAAGCCAGAATGCAGCTGCCCTACTGGTGGGCAGAAACAACAGTGGTGAGTACGCAGAGTAACACTGGTGTAAAAGACGTTAAATGAATTTGAACTGCGGGTGAACCTCGGAGTTCTAGCCGGAGAATGAAAGAAAAAGAATGTCTGCTCCAAGAACAAAGCATTAACCTCTTTACTGCCGAGTGCAGGTGCACCCTATATGCTGGGGAATAAAATCCTATGTACCACTTGCTATGTTCATGTCCCTCTTACTCAGAAATTACTAAATGAATAATCCTGATAGTTTGCCCAATGACAGTATATATATCGCAGATTGCTTTGAGGTAAGCTCAAATTAGTTTGCATGATATTTCACTACGAAAACATTTTTAAAGTGTAAAATATTGACCAAAAATACACTTTCTTCATCACCACTGTCATTCTGAGTAACCCCCAACCCCCCCCCCCCCCCCCCCCCCCCATCTCAATAACGTTAAACATAAGTCCAGGCAAAATCCCAGTCATTTTTTTAAAAATGCACTAGCTCCTGAATCATACACAATCGTTTTCATCACTGTCAGGTATATTTTAAGTTTTATTTGCCATTTTTTCAGCTGTGTAATGTTATTGATACCTTCAACGAGAAGTATCTGCCATTTTGAACAAGAACTGCCCAATCAGTCATGCATAATAACACAAAATACAAGCTAAAAAATCGTTTTTGCCACGATTATTGCAGCTGGATGTTGCCAAGCAACAGGAGAGTGATCTTCGCTAGTTTTGGAGTTCTTTCCCTTTAACTGTAGTCAAGGAAGCTGGCTTGTTTACTTCGGTTCGAAACCCCGGAAATTTTCCGGGTTGTAGGCGTATAGATTGCACATTAGCCCCGGAAAATTTCCGGGTTGGGGCAGTCTAGTGGTTAAACTGATGTTTCTTCTTTCCAAAGACACGGAGTGAACGTGGGAAGCAGTCGCCGCCAGTGACAAATGACCTCAGAGAGGACACTACGCTGGCCGTGGATAGTTTCACCATTGTGAGTAGTTTCGCTAAAGTTGTTTTGATTTATATCTTTTTTATTATTATTTTTTTTAGTTTGTTGTGTTTTGCCTTTTGTTTTGTTTTGGTTTTTAGTCACCATATCTGAAAGAATGGAAAAAACAAATGTTGTGACAATGTCTTAACGATTTTTAAAAAACAACAACTTTTCCCCCCCTACATTCACACACATGCACTCAACCCAAGTATACACACACACACACTCTCACTCACACATACACACACTCTCCATCTCTCTTTATCTCTGTGTGTGCGGCATCTGGTGAATTAAGGGTGTGGATTTTTTTTTACTATCTTCCAGGTCAACTTCAGGTGCAGACCTGCAGTGGCTTTGTGTAAATGCAGAAGATCAACAATTTAAAAATTTTATTTCATTTTATTCTTTTATATCAAGGATAATGGAATAAGCACTTATGTGCTTTTTTTTACATCCAGTCCTCGTGTGTATGCGGTTTTGTAAATTCTGTCATCTGTTCCCACCGGCACACAATGGCCTACTCTTACGAAAAACGGAACAGCATTTAACATGTGCGCAAGATGCATGTTAAAGATCCCATAATTCATGTTAGCATCCCCGAAGTTCTAATATGGCTACCTTCATGGTGGGCAAAAACGGTCGCTTACGCAAAATCTTACCATTGGTGAACCTTGGAGCTCTAGCCAAGGAACAGAAGAAAAAAAAATTGTTTAACGTGTGTTTACGCTAAGTGATTAACAGCACTGTCTTGAAAATGTATTATAAAATATACTCTCCTGGTTACCAGTGCATCAGAGACACACACACACACTTGTGCGTTATAGCTATCATGGTTCTATGTCTCCACATGGCCTGCAACGACTGTTCACAGAAGCTGGAGCCCCCCTGGTCTGTGGGGAGGAGGAAGACGACAACAACAACGGCCAAGATCACCCCCCAGCTGTCTACAGCCCGCAACAGCAGCCCCTGTCTGACAGCACTTCTGGGTCACCGCTGCACTTCAACAGAAGTTACGCCTGTCAGCACTGTCGCCGTACTTTCGTCCTCCGCAGCAGTTTGGAGCTGCACGTGACGACCGTCCATGGAGAGACGCTGCATGGTTCGCTGCCGGTGTTCCCAACGTCCTGTTCCCGCGCTGTCAGGGACGGGAACGTTAACCTGGTCCGCAGCAGGGAGGGGGGTGGGGGTGACGATGTGAGGGTGCTCCCGCAGAGAAAGAACAAGCGGCACGTGTGCGACGTGTGCAGCAAAGCGTTCTCCCGATCCAACGACCTGAAGAAACACAAGAGGATCCATTCGGGCGATAGGCCTTACGTGTGCGACGTGTGCGGCAGAGCCTTTACTCAGCACACGGACATGAAGAGGCACAGATTGCTGCACGCGGATTACAAACCGTTCGCCTGCGAGGTGTGCGGGAAGGGTTTCATCCAGGGCTCGCACTTGCGACGGCACGTGCTGATCCATTCTGGCAAGAGACCGTTTCAGTGCGACATCTGCAGCAAGGCGTTCCCTACAAACAGCGAAATGGCCAAACACAGGCTGATTCACACCGGGGAGAAACCCTACGTGTGTGACCAGTGTGATCGCGCGTTCAGTCGAGTCAGTCACCTGAATTCGCACAAACTGATCCACCTTGGTGACAGACCCTTCGTGTGCGACGTGTGCAACAAGTCTTTCATTCGAGACGGCGACCTGAGAACACACAAGCTGATTCATACGGGTGATAAGGCCTTCGTCTGCGACATTTGCAATAAGGGTTTCGTCAGAATCGATTACATGAAAAAACACAGGATGACACACAGTGGTATCAGACGATTTGTGTGTGATGTTTGTACCAAGGCTTTTACTCGAAAGGCTGGCTTACTGGTTCACAAAGCGATTCATGAACGGCCGTTTGTGTGTGATCGGTGCGACAGGACTTTTTCTTTGGCTGCCGACCTAACGAAACACAAGCTGTCTCACAAGAAGGAGACGGAATGTTTGTGACGAGCAGTTAGGGTTTGCACTAGAGGTTGTTTTTTTTTTAACACCCTGATTAAAATTGTTTGTTTTATTATTTTGTTCTAAAATTTTAAGAATTTAGTTTGTTTTTTGTTGTAGTTTAAAATTTTTTTAACACCCTGATTGATTTGTACTGGTAATAATTGGCTCATAAGTGAAGTGTGCAATAAGATGTTTTTCTCCAGCTTATAGCTTGAAAAGACGTCATGTAATCCAGCTTTGCCAAAGAACATATTTGTGTTTAATGTCTTCTGTTTAAGTTTTTACTCTCGTCTGTGAGTTTGAGAGCTGTGAGATTTTGTTAAAAGAGATTATTGTTGTTGTTTTTGTTTTTGTACGTAACATGTAAATTCTTTAAATCAGGCTTAATAAATTGATGATGCAAAATCCATCGACTCTCACATAATTTGTTGCCCAAAGGTTTCGCTCCAAATCTGTTTTAATGACATATTGTTTGGCAGTGAAATGAAGATGGATTTGATCATCATTATATATTGAGATGAGAATCCATTCATTGTTATTTTTGCTATGATAAAAGTACATTTCTTGCTAATTATGTATCACCCCCCCCCTCTTCTCTTGGTCTTTCTCCTTTATTATCTCTTTTAAAAGAGAAATATTTGTTTACACTAATTAATTGAGGATGGGAATGGGATAGCTCAGTGGTCAGAGCACTTGCTTTCCCCCAGCTAAGGTTAAGCAGCATTGAGCGTGGTTACCACTTGGATGGGTGACCGTTTGCGTGCCTTGGCTTCAGCACAGTACCCCAGTTCACCCAGATGTAAATGGGTACCTGCCTCTTTAGGGTCAGGGAAGGTAAAGCAGCAAGGGAGAGGAGATGGGCACCACCCTCAATATGCTGGCCTCTTGAGAAGTTGAAGTCTCTGATGCCTCGCTCCCCTATGACCTTAAGGGTTATGGGACACCTTTACCTTTACTTAACCTGCTATAGGGTAACCAGCCATCTACAAACCCTTCCCTAAAGTACTGTTTTCCTCACACATTTGATATGGTGTTGATTGTTTGAAGGTGAGATTTGTTTATACTAGCTCAGTGGTCGGAGCACTCGCTTTCCCCAAGCCAAGTTAAGCAGCGTCGAGCGTGGTTACCAGTTGGATAGGTGACCGTTTGCGCACCTTGGCTTCAGTACAGTTCCCCCAGCTGTCAATGGGTACCTGCCCTCTTTAGGGTCAGGGAAGGTAAAGCAGCAAGGGAGAGGAGATGGGCACCACCCTCAATATGCTGGCCCTTGAGAAGTTGAGGTCTCTGATTCCTCACTCCCCTACGACCTTAAAGGTTATGGGACACCTTTACCTTTACTTAAGTTAACCTGCTATAGGGTAACCAGCCATCGACAAACCCTTCCCTAAAGGACTGTTTACCTCACACGTTTGATATGGTATTGATTGTTTGAAGGTGAGATTTGCTTATACTTACAGTTATAGAACAAGAGAGACCGTTTCTCAGTTGTGGCAGCTTGCATGTGTAGGAGTGTATAATGTATGATGACTGATGTGAAGGAGAAACTGCAGAGGGCAAAACAGGATCGTTGGTTGCGTTTGGTTCTGTTGCACGTCTCTGTCTTGTGAAGGGGCTAATAAAGTTATAATTATGAAGAGTGTGTGTGTGTGTGTGTGTATATATAAAGTGTGTGTGTATGTGTGTCTGTAAGCGAGTATGCATGTGCGAGTATGTGATGTGATGAGTGATGTGGTGGTCTGGGCGCTAGTCTTTCGGATGAGACAATAAACCAAGGTCCCGTGTGTTACACAAAATTATTCAGCGCACGTAAAAGAACCCACGGCAACAAGAGAGTTGTCCCTGGCAAAATTCTTAGAAAAAAGCCACTCTGATAGGGAAACAAATACAGTTGCAGACCAAAAAGAAAAAAAAAGGGTGGCGCTGCTCTTGTGGCGATGCGCTCTCTCCAGGGGAGAGCAGCCCAAATTTCACGCAGAGAAATCTCGTGACTTAAAGTGGTATAAATGAAATAAATGAAATGTCACTTCACCATGGACGTCACCCTGAGGGATGTGGGGGTTCCACTGCTGTACGCAGAGTCACACAGGTGTTTCGATTCTGAAGACAGATAACCAACGATATAACGAGTAAACAGTATTCATAGGCTGCTAAAACAGTATACGCATGCATGCATAATTTTTGTGTGTGTGTGTGTGAGAGAGGGAGAGAAAGAGAGAGAGAGAGAAAAGAGAGAGAGAGCAATTAATTTCTGAAGACATCAAATCCTTTGCTCTTTGAGAGAGATAGAGGGAATGAAGGGGGGGGGGGGGGGGGGGGGAGAGGAGAGAGGGGAGGGGGGGGTCTCTTTAGAGAGGAGGAGAGACTGAGAAAAGACCTTTGTGGGTGACTTTGGAGCAGACAACAGCCAGACCAAACAGATGACAGCTGAAGGGATGGGACAACAGTGAGAGGGAGTTAGGAGAACAAAAAGGGATAAGGGGGGGGGGGGGGGGGGGGGGGGGGGGGGGGGGGGGGGGGGGGGGGGGGGGGGGGTGGGGGGGGGGGGGGGGGGGGGGGGGGGGGGGGGGGGGGGGGGGAGGAAGGAGTAAGCATCAAGAAAGGGTGAGGGGGGGGAGGGATGGCTTCAGTTCAAGACCAATACAAAATTTACCGATTCCTGACAAGTCCTCCCTCCTACGCTTCCACACCGCCCCCCCCCCCCCCCCCCCCCCACTCCATCCCTCGACTTCTGTCTCCATTTCTATGGAGAAGGCTCAACCTCCCCTCTCTCCGACTCCCTTTGGCATAACAGGGGCAGTGTGGAAGTTACACCATGATTATGGATGAGATCAGAGTGAAATGATCATGAGCTAATAATTATGCTCACCTTTACATTTTTTTGATGATCTGTGTGATCCCCTATGGAGAATGTGCAAAGTTAATTATCTGAAGTCTGTAGCTATTAGTAATAGAGTGCGCTGGTTTGGGCACGTTCAATGGAAAGCAGACCACCACATCATAAAAAGAGCAATGAACTTCGTAGTGGATGGAAAGAGACCAAAGGGAAGACCTAGCAAGACCTGGGCTGCCTGTATTGCAGATGATCTTAGAGAAAGAGGCATACATAAGGAGGAAACTCAAAACAGAGAGAGATGGAGAAGGCTCATCAGTGTCAAACCTCCCCTGGAAGAAACATGACAAAAAAGGAAGAAGAAGATGTGTGATCAACGTAAGCTTTTTGCCGTTGTTTCCACAGTCAATTCGAATCCCCTTCTTGCAGGAATGGCATGACAAACCTTGACGTTGCCTAACTGGAAAACTTTTTCGCTTAAAGGCACCAGCAGCACAATGGCATGACGTAAGTGCTTCCTCATTTGACGGTTGTCTGCTACAGTGGAGCTTTGGTCATGATAGCGCCAATTCAATTTTTTCCCCAAGAAAACTGTTTTTAGAAGAACGAAACTGAAAAAACAGATTTTCTGTCTGGATCCTTGCTGTCAGATTTTTGTCACCCAGATGGAAGAGTGGCACCCATGCTATTGAGCTTGTTATTGCTGAAAAAATGACACAGGTTCTTCTCTCGTTCAGTATTTACACCATCAGACATGTTTGGGTAAAATAATGGCAAGTCCTTTCCAGCTCCTCTCGTGGGCTGTACAGCTTGGTCTGCAGGATTATCTCTGTTAGCCACACAATCTTCCTCAGGTCGCTGAATAGCATGCTGCACCTCTGAAGGATGTGCTTGCCAGTCTCAGTTTTATATTGGCTGGTAAAGTTAGGTTTATTAGTTACCTGTGAGAATGTTCGCTTGAGATTCTGCTAGAGGCTTGAGGGTTTTTGTGTGTGTTGTTATTCAACAATAACACACACAAAAAAAGATTCCTGACTAGCACCAGTTGAAAAAAGAAAAGGCAGTTTGGCAAGCTTTTTCGCGAAAATCATATTTTGCCACACTGTTATGAAAGTGGGGCCATCCAAGGTCATGGCACATGCCCATTGACTCATCAGTGTAGTAAGGGGAAACTGTATGTATGTTTGTCCGTCGTGTCCGACGATGACCTCCAAAACAGCAGAGGAGGCAGCTGCTGTTTTGGAAACTGGGCAGAAATTTGATTATAGTGGATATGCCTTGCCCACAGTACATCCCCACTCTCTCGGCCAAGTGGGCATAAGGACAGTCAGCGTTGGAGATGTTCTCCAAAGGCCAACTAGCCCCCAGGGCTGCAGCACATAAGGACTGTGCGAGTCAAGCCTCCTAGTCAGAGAGTCATAGTCGATCACTAAAGACTAAGCTGTAAAGTGGAATTCCATGAGAGGGAAAGAAAGCCACTGGTAATACAGCCTCTCAAGGGGAAACTCGTCTCTGAACAAAAGCAGATGAAGTTTTCAATTCTTGATTGCTTTTGTTTGTTTGTTTGGAGGTTTTTTTGTGGGTACAAAAATAATAATCTGATTTTGACACACAAAATCATATTTTCTCTTTTTTGCCCCAAACAAATACAGGAAAAATACAGTGTATGCACAGCTCTGCACACACACACTCCCAAATTACAATGCACACACACACCATTCCCAAAAATCACAAAAACCCAAAAAACCCCCCCACCCCCAAAATCACAAACAAAAAAACCTTTGCACATAAAATATCCAAAATTTATTCTGAAACGTATTCAATATTGTCCAGACAAAACGACCGAGACCAAAACAAAAAATATCCACATGAAATAATTTTGCTCCAACGAAGACAAACATGTTCCCAAAAAACAGCGTTTATTTTAAAAAGGGGATTTTTTTTTTGCATTCTTTTCTTCTATTTCCTCTGTATCTTCCTCGATTTCTCCACCCCACAATTTTATCCAGGAAAAGTGAATTGTAATAAAAAAAAAATGTTCTAAAGACAAATTCATGGACTAAAAACCAAAACTTTGTTTTTCTGACCAACTCGCTGTGAATTATCCGACAATGCTGCTCAGACATTGCTGAAAAAGAAATCAACATAACCTCAGTTCTTAAGAAAAGCTCACAGTTTTTTGTTATTTGTTCGTTTTGTTTGTTTTTGCTTTTTCTAAACCCATCAATGATTTACTTTTTTGAGAAAAAAAAAAAAGTAAGCCCAAGCAGAAACCCGCAATTGGTCCAAAATGGAACAGTAGTTTATTGGTTCTTTAAAATCATGTGACTACCCCCCCCCCCCCCCCAAAAAATGTTAACGATGTAACCTGATAAAAAATATGTGTGGTTCCTGAATGCCCCCCACCCCCCCCCCGATTTTTTCTTTTTTAAACTGAATAAAAAAGAAAAAAAAAAGGTACCCTTACAAAAAAGTAGTATTTTTAAAATCCATCAATTTCAATACAATTGCTTATTCCTTTTTTTGGTTTTTCCCCTTTGTATTTTCAAAATTTTTAAAAACGTTACAAGTTTTTTTATTTTTTTAAATCGTTTTTGATGCGATTTTGTTCAGCGGGGCCCCTTTTTTTCAAAAAAAATTTTGGAAAAAAACTCATGTTTAAGCATTGCTTGAAGTTATCATTTTTTTGCATTGGTGCTACATTGCTTGGTTTAACTAATTAATTTTGGTTTTTAAACCCATCAAGAAGGGTTTTTCTAGAAAAAAAACAAACCCCAAAAACTTTGGGGATGGGGTGTAAAAGAAATTTAAAAACCAAAATTTGGAAGTTTGTCACAGTTTTTTTGTCCGAAGTTTGTTTAAAGGGGAAAAAAAAGAGATTTACGGGAAACAGAATGGGGGAGAATGGGAAAGAAAACAAAAACACAAATGAAAAAAATTCAGGGAAAATGGAGGGAAAAAAAACCAACACCCAAAAAAAAAACAGAACAAAATTCAAAACAATTTTTTCTATGACACCGCCCCCCCAACCCCCTTTCCCCCCCTTTCCCCAAATTTTGGAAATTCCCCATCATTTTCAATAATGTTTAATAAACGATGGTTAAATTTTTCTGGCCACTAATGTTCCCTATCTAAAAGCAATCCCCATTTGTTATTCCTTTTAACCCGTGCTGCTCACTTGAAAAATTTTTTTCTTTTGGTTTTGTAACACTTTTACGCTCAAACCCCACATAAATTCACAAAACTTTTTTGAACAGGCATCACATAATAAAACCCCAGATAAAATTCAAAAACACAACCCTTTAAAAAGTACCCCAATGAAACAAAAAAACAAGACTTCAACCCACACTGAAAAAGTGTAAAGGTTAGATTCAAAAACGCTGTGAAAAGTTTTTCCCAAAAAAAAACATGTTAGCAACCCGAAAAAAAGCTACCATCCCCCCTTGAAAAATGGGAAACTGGATGAAATTTTAAAAAACAAAAGGGGAAAGTTTTTTTACAGCACCACTGAATTTTTTTCCTCTTGTTGTACCCAAGTTTTGTCGTTTTTCTCCCCAACCCCCCCCAAATTGAGGTCACCGATAAAAAGAAGAGCACATTTGGAAATCGCTGAAGGCCTTTGATATGTCCTGTAAATGAATGAATTTTTCTTGATTTCTCCGACGCTGAACACATTTTGGTCAATATTCCAAGACTACTATCAACATGGGGCAACATCTCTTTGCCTTCTCATTTTGTTTAGTCTGTACACTTCCAAATTTTGTAACTCCTCTTTTGAACAATATTTTTCATTATGTATACACACTGTTATCTCCATTCACAACATTACTAAAAAACAAAACAAAAAAAGAACACAAACAATAAGAATGAAAAAAACTATATAAAAAAACCAAACTTACTGAAACAACAAGTTTTGCCTCATCAAGATAAAACGAAACACTCTCAAACATCTGATAGTTTGTAAGGTCATGGGAGATAATCTAATATTCTTAAAACAACTAACAATGACAAAAATGCAGCCTGGAATTTTGGCAGCACGATTCTGTAAAGATTGTTTACAAATTTTAACATCAAAGCACCCTGTTAATTCACTTCTTAAGAGTAAGTATCTGTAGACCACCTACAACATCAAAGCATCTTGTTAATCCAATCCTTTATAGTATTTGTTGGGCATTCCCCAGCTTAACTGCCTGGGAAGGGGGGGGGAAAGGGGGTTTGTCAGTCACCCACCCGGAATATGCACCCTACCTATCTTAGGCACCACATACTGGGCAATGGCGGTGAGATTACACTCTGGACAAGAAATTTTCAGGTCCCGCTCGTTTTCTACTACCTTGTCATATTTTACCTTGTCATATGTTTTCTACTACCTTGTCATATGTTTTCTATTACACTTGTCACATATTTTCAACTAACTACTTTGTTAAATAGGCAGCCACACTCTGGCTTCAAAGTGACCAACCCTTTGAAATTTGGGGAAACCCCCGGCACACTTTTTTTCCAGGTCTGCCCCACCCCGGGTTTTTTCTCAGCCCTATCCGGGAGGGTTGACACTTCTACCGGCCAAAAAAACGCCCCAAAACCGCTGGGCTTGAGTTTCAGATCTGTTTCAAAAGTTTTGATTTCTCAAAAAGAAATTTTTTGGGAACTGTCGTTCTTTTTAAATATGCGTATAAAAAGATTACAGAAAGGTTTGTTTTTTCGGGCCCCCCCCCCCCCCCCCCCTTTTCCCTTTTATAGGTTTTCTGGGGTTCACCAATGGGAGTTTTTCCCCGAAATTGCCATTTTTTGCCCCCCATAAAGGGTACCCCTTTCCCAACTTCGGGGACAGAAAAAAGGACAGGTAAAGGGGGGGACATTTTTTTGCCCCACACCCCTTTTTAAAGTTTTCTCTAACCCCAATTTTTTTTCTCTCTCTTCCCCCCCTCCCCCCCCCCCATCCTTTTTTTTTGCCCTTCCCTTTCGGGTCTTTGTTTCAGTGAGTTTTGGGTTCCTCCTTCACTCAGTTTTTTATTTTTTTGGTAAAAATTTTTTGTTCTTTTTTTGCGGATTTTTTTTCCCCCCCCCTGTAAAATCAGTAAAATTTGTTTTCCTTTACAAAATAAAACCCCAAACCCCCCTCTCCCCCCCCCCCACAGCTTTAAAAACCAGTACTAACTCAGCCCCGGGGTCCGGGTCCCCAGTGCAAAAATTAGGGGGGCCCCTTTTCCTTTTCCCCCACACCCCAAGGGGGTCAGTTTCTGCTATAAATAGGGGAAATTTGGGAGGTTGATAAAAAAAAAGCAAATGCATTGTTATTCAATGTCCCAAACTGGAAATAAAATTTGATTTGGGAATTGACTATAATTAGCACCAGCTGACAACAGCGGGGTTCCCCCCCCCCCCCCCCCCCCCCCCCCCCCCCCCCTACTCCCTTTTTTAAAATTTTCTTCTTTCTTTACCACAGGAAAATTTGGTTTTTTCCCCCCCCCCCCCCCCTCCCCCCCCAACTAAATTCCCCTCTTCTCTCTTCTGACATTCACCCCCCCTTTTTTCCCCCGCATAAAAAAAAAAAAAGGGTTCCCCCAAATTTTCCCCTTGTACGGTTTCCCCCCCCTCCATGCTGTTGGGGGAGGCCCCCCCCCAAAAAAATCCCTTTGGGTTTAGAAAAAAAAAACCCAAATTGGGGAAAACAAACCTCCCACCCAAAAACCTTTTCTTTCCCTTACCTTACAAGGGGCCAAACAAACCCCCCTTTTCCTTTTAAACAAAAAATTCCAAATTCTTTTGATTTGCCAATTTTCCTCGACGGTTTAGAGTAGCAAAAATTCAAATTTTTTCCCAAACCTTTTTTTCCAACCCTTTTCTTTTTCCCTTTTCCCTTTAACCTTGTTTCCCCTCTGGTTTTCGTTGGGCGTCGTTGGCGGGGGTGGTGGCAGGGGGGTTCTCTTCGTTGGTGGGTTTGGGGGTGGTGGTTGTTTTTCGAGTTGTTGTTTTTTTGGGGTCCAAAAACCCCCTTGCTCTGGCTGGGGTCAGGGGTTTTTCATGTCGGGGGGTGGTTTGGGGGTGGTGGTGGTGGGGGGGACTTTCAGGGGGGTTTACTGGGGCTGGGGGGTTGATGGGTGGGGTTTGGGGGGACTCCGCTGCTGCTGAAAAAAAATCCCTGCGTCGTGTTGTTGTCATCAGGCTCGGGGTTTGATTCCTTTTTTTTAAAAATGAAGATCATGAAGAGGAAGGGGGAGAGGGAAAATTTTGCGGAAAAAGGGGAAGAAGAAAAAAAATGAAAAAAAAAAAAAACCCGAAAAAAGAAGAAAAAGAAGAAGAAAAAGAAGAAAAAAGAACAGAAAAGGGGGAAGAGATAGCCCAAAAAAACAAAGAAAAAATCAAAAAAAAAAAAAAAAACCATTTAAAGAAAAAAATTTAAAAGAAGAAAAAAAACCCAAACCCCCAAAAAAAGAAAGAAGAATATTTGAATTTAAAAAAGGGGATGATATGATGGAAAGATGAAAAGGGGAAAGAAAAAAAACAATAAAAAAAGAAGAAAAAAAAACCCTAAGGGAAAAAAAAAAAACAAAAAAAAAAAAAGGGAAAAAGGGAAAAAAGAACAGAAAGAAGACGATGACAAAAAAGGCGAAGAAAAAAACCCAAACAAAACTACAACAACAAAAAAAGAAGAAGGGGGGAGAAAGAAGAAAATGAAGACCAAAAAAACAAACAAAAATTAAAAAAAACAAAAAACAACAGAAATTTTCCCCCCCCCCAAAAAAAACCAAAAATAAAGAAAGACAACCCCCAAAAAAAAAAAAAAAAAAAAAAAAAAAAAAAAAAAAAAAAAAAAAAAAACAAAAAAAAAAAAAAAAAAAAAGAAAAAAAAAAAAACCCAAAAAAAAAAAAAAAAAAAAAAAAAAAAACAAAATTTTAAAAAAAAAAAAAAAAAAAAAAAAAAAAAAAAAATACAAAAAAACCTTTCTACACAAAAAACAAACAAACATCGCCATACCGCGCCTCAACAAAAGGCGGGCAACATCTTCCTTCGGGAGGAAAGGGGGTGGTGGGATACTGTCGGCGCGGGCTAGTATCGGTAGTGACAGCGGCTGATCGGTTTTACCGGGGGTTTTTTGTCACTGACAGTGGCGTGGCAGTAGCGGCGGCATGGTGGTGCTCGCTTGTGCGTCATCAGCAATGCTGCTGCTTTGGGGAAAGTGTCTGGAATTTTTGGGGGAATAAAAAAATTGAAATGACGTGTTGATAAGAAAAAATAAAAATGGAATTTATATAGTGCTAATTTTGTAAAAAAAAACAGATGTCTGAAGGAGCTGGTGTGTGGCTGGACTTTTGGGGGTGTTTTTACTCTGTGGGGGGGGGGGGTAGGGTAAGGGGTGTAGTTTTGGGTTGTTTGTGTGTGTAAGTGTGTGTTGTGGGATTTTTTTTGTTCAAGACAGAACGAGGGGGGAGGGAAGGAAGAAGGGGGGGAGGGCAGAGACAGACAGATGGGGGAGGGCAGAGAGGAGAGAGGGGAGAGAGAGAGGAGAGAACAAAAGATAGAGACAGAGAGAAAGAAAGAGGGAAAACGTAATATTTTTTTTTGTCAAACTCTCTCAATAAAGGAATCTACGCATCGGGGGAAAAAAAAAAAAGTTAAATTTTCACCCTTTATTATTTTTCCCGCGCATCTGTTTGTTAAAAAAAAAAAACATTTTTTTGGGTTCACTATTTTATTTATGTATATCAAAAAAACACACTGATCCGTTAAAAAAAAAAAATTTTCTTGGTTCACTATGTTTTTTTATATTATATCACAAACACGCCGTACAAAACAAGCCAAGGCCCCTTTTATGCAAACACAGAACATCTTGGGGACACATTAAAAACCCTTCCCCCCTTCTGAAAAGTATCCTTTTGCATGTTTGGGGAACACTTACAATTTCTTTTTTATAAAAAAGAGCCATACACAAGGCATTTAAAAAAAATCATTCCGAAGTCAAAAGTGGCTCCCTTAATGGTAATGTAGATTTGAAAATCTCACCATTAGTGAACCCTAAAGGGCTGTAGCCAAGCAAAAAAAAACAAACAACAAAACCCAAAAAACCAACAACAACAACAAACACCCCAAAAGGTAGCGGTTCGAACCCCAAAAGAGTCTTAACTCATCGGGAGGGCCAATTCCCCCTTTTGCTTTTCCCAAGGGGCCCCATTTGTAATGGTTGTAAAAAAATCATAAAAAATTCAAAACACTAGTAAAAAAATAAAATTTTCTGAACTTTTATAACATACGGGGTTAGTCAATATAAAAACGAAGCTCTCATTTTAGTAAAACCCGTCATGGAGCCTAATTTTGACCCCTTCATTTTGCTTCTGCACAATGCAAAGATGGGGCATGTCAGCTACTCTCTACAACTGCAAACAAAGACTGGGAACCACGGAATCCCCCCAAAAAAACGCACTGCTTCGATGTTGGCGGGGCCCCGAAGCTATGTTTAGCTGCTAAGTCATAGATCAGCGGCCGCCCAGGGAAAAATCGAAAAAAGCAAATCCGCAAAGGGCGAGTCGTCCAAAGGGGGCTTCCCACCGACCCGCATAGCGGACACTGCCCCTTGAGAGAAAAAGATTTTTTTCAATATTCGGGCCAGCTCCTCCCCGAGTGAGGTCTGTGGCTCAGGGGGAAGAGGCCACACAGTCGAGCTTCATCCAATTTTAAAGGAACGATTCTGAGAGTTTTTCCAAATTACGACCAACATGCAGGTTTCTGACCCCTCGGCCTGGTTGATGCCGGATATTTACGATGGGACACAGAGAGTAAGCCCTGCCACATAGTCTAAAAGCATGCGTTCCAACCAGCATTGCTAATCACCCTCGTTGTCATCAGAAAAAAGAAGTTGTCTCTGGTTCTTTGGTCATAGAACAGAGGCAAAAAAAACCCCAAAAAAAAAAAACCCCTAAACCCAAAACAAGGCCCAAGTCAAAATGCAGCCCCCATCATGGTAGGCAAAAACAGTTGCATATAAAAAAAGGGAACAAACCTCCCCCCCCCCCCCCCTCCCCCCCCCCCCAAAAAAACAAAAAACCCCAAATTTTTTCCAAAGAAAACAATCAAAAAAGCCATTCTGTTTAATAAAAAAAAAACCCCCTCCAAACCCGTAAATAAAACCCAGAAAATGTTTAAAAAAGAAAAAAAGAGGCGAGATAGCTGGTGCAGCATTAGTTAAAAGGACATGCTTTTTTCTAAGGAAAGCTCCCCCCCAATTTTTGGTGCAGCAGAGAAATCTCTATGACTGTATATAGCCAGAGAAATCTGCTATGACTATAGCCCGAGAAAACTGCAGAAGGGGATGACCCGAGAAGTTGCTATGACTATGAGTTGGCCAGAGAAGTCTGCTATGAATGAGCCAAGAAAATTTCTAGATTGACCGAGAAATCTGCTATGACTTTTAGCCAGAGAAATTTCTAGACTATGAGTATGAGCCAGAGAAATCGCTATGACTATTGAAGCCCGAGAAAAACTGCATGAGTATGAGTATGAGCCAGAAAAATTGCTTGACTATGGTTGACCCAAAAATCTGCTAATATGAGTATAGCCAAGAAATCTCTATGATATGATTTGAGCCAGAGAAATCCTATGACTATGAGTTTTGACCAGAGAAATCTGCTATGAAATATGAATTTAGCCAAGGGAAAACTGCTATGATATGATAGAGCCCGAGAAATTGCTATGATATGAGTAGAGCCAAGAATCGCTATGATATGAGCCAGAGAAGTCTGTAACATGAGTATGAGCAGGAAAAATCGCTATGGTAGAGCCAGAGAAGTTTTCTATGATTTTAGTATGAGCCAAAAAATCGCTATGACTATAGCCAGAGAAATTTTGCTATGATTTTAGTATGGCCAGAGAAATTGCTATGGTATGAGTATAGCCAGAAAATCTGCTACGACTAAGTATAGCGAGAAATTGCTATGAGTAAAAAGGGATGAGCCAGAGAAAAACGCACGACTTTGAGTAGACAAAATCTCTATGATATGAATGAGCCCAAAAAATCGTTTTCTATGATATGGCCAAGAAATTGTATGGTTAGGCAAGAGAAACTGCTACGCTATGAGTAAAGGGGCCCGAAATCTGCTATGAGAAAAAAGGAGATATGACAAGCCCTGTCTAAAACCACTGTGTGTTAGCACCATTTGCACAGCAACGGTTAGCAGACTACAAGTCCGCCGACAAGCGATACAAAAGAGCCAAAAGCCGAGTGGTAGTGTTAGAAAAATCATTACAAACGGGCAACCCCCCCCCTCTCTTTTTACCATAAGACACCCATTCCAAGGGGTTTTCCCCTAAGATTAACACCATACCCAATCCACTTCCCCGAGAGTCCTTCGATGAACTTAAACCAAGGTCCCGTGGAGAATGCAGCATTTTTCAATGAACAATAAACCAAGGTCCTAGGGAAATGCAAGCAAAATCTTGCACACACATTAAAACCTGTTCCACTTTTGGAAGCAAGGCAGTATGCAGCAAAGAATGGGGTACAAAAAAAAAAAACCCACACACACAAGCACACGATGTGTGTTAAGCCATTGGAAAGGGCTACCTTTAAAACTTCCAGGGGGGGGGAGCCCTTCAATCAAAGATCGTGACAACGAGCACTAGACGGTTTTCACTAAGGCAAGCTGAACATCTACTTTTGATCAAACTTAAGGTCGTTGTATCAACATCTTCAGTCCCGTAAGAAGGGTTTTGTTTACAAGTCTCATTTTTTCAAAAGTTTCACACTGCAGTACAAAATCAGACCAGCACAGTGATTTTCTATGACAGCTCCCAAACACGCAAGTTAACGGTAGGGTCGCTAGCTGTCATTTTCCCCCCCCCCCTTTTTGCTACTCTCAGCTGTTCTATTCCCTCCCCAACCCCTACAGAAATAACCTACTTTTTTGGGAAAAAAGGGGCGCGGGATGCTAAATTTACCCTTAACTCTTGACTGACTTATGCGGATTTTCATGCTGTGGGTCCAAGGGAAAAATTTTCCGTTGGGGAACCTTGGAAAACCCAGCTGAGGAAACAACCCCCCCCCCCCCCCCCCCCCCCCCCCGCCCCCCCCAAAAAAACCCAACCCAACGCAAAACTACAAAGCAGGGAGATCATCAGGCAATGTTAGGAGTGATATAAAGGGTACAGCTATGAGGGGAAGAAAGTTTCTACAAAACAAACAGGGTCATCAGGGGGTTGGCCAGGCAGGGAGAGAGGAAAAAACAAAACCACAAAAAACCCCCCCCACCTCCTCCTCCTCCTTTTGGGTTTTGCGTCTCTGTCGTTTCCCTGGGAACAGGTTCTGGAGGGGGGAATCTTTAAACTGGAGGCTGGTTCTTTCACTGCATCTAACACTGGAGGACTGCATCTTTTACTGGAGGTCTGCATCTTTCACTGGATCTTTCGATGGAACTTCAGCATCTTTCACTGGAGGTACTGCATCTTTCACTGCATCTTTCGGTGGAAGTTCAGCATCTTTCACTGGTGGCTGGGCATCTTTCACTGTAGGTTCAGCATCTTTCACTGCAGGTTCAGTATCTTTCACTGCAGGTTCAGCATCTTTCACCGGAGCTTCGGCATCTTTCACCGAAGCTTCAGCATCTTTCACAGGAACTTCAGCATCTTTCACCGGAGCTTCGGCATCTTTCACTGTCTGCTGGTTCTGATCGTCTGCCGTCTGTTCTTTTGGAGGGGGCTACACAAAATGCCATGTCACCTTCTGTATATGTGCGTTCTGTGAATAGTGTGTGTGTGTGTGAGGGGGTGGGGAGGAAGGGATGTGTGTGTTTGCAAGCGAGTTGTGAATGTGTGTGTTGTGTGTGAGTTGTGAATATGTGTGTGTGTGTGTTGAGCATGTGTGTGCGTGTGAGTCTGTATGTGTGCATGTGTGTGTTGAGCATGTGTGTGTGTGCGTGTGTGTGCATGTGAGTGCATATGTGTGAGTGTGTGTGTAAGCGTGGGTGTGTGTTGAGCATTGTGTGTGCATGTGTGTTGATCATGTATGTATGTGTAAGCATGTGTGTGAGTGTATGTGTGTGCTAGCATGTGAATTGTATATGTGTGTGTTTTGGTCAAATTTCATGTTATTCACATATCAACGTTTAATAAAGTGCGTAAAAACCATGTGTAGTGTCAATTTAGCCGATTCGTCTTGTTTCTCAGAGGCAACAAAATTATTTATCATCACAGAAAAAAAAAGAAAAGAAAAGAAAAGCCATACCTGGCTGTCGTCTTCTTTGTCAACCTCCATTGGTTCGTCGGCAGGAGGGGCTGAAGGGGCAGGAGGAGGGGGAGGGTCACTGGACTCGGCCGATTCCGATCTCTGCAAAGTTGCTGCCGCTTCTGCTGCTCCTGAGGCAAGAAGGATGGACAGTGAGTTGAATGTGAGGTGTTAGAGACTGTAGGAGTATGAGAGGTGTCGGATTTGGATTATTTATTCATGTTTAGGCCACCGCCCTTCATGAAGGGGTTGGTGAAAGAAAAGAAGTACAATAACACTCGATAAAAGAACATAACAAAAAAACAATGCATCATTCATAGTTAACAACATGTTGAACAGCAATCATCTATGACGTTGCAGTATCTCGAAGCTTAAATGCTTTATGCAGAAAAAGAGAAAAATTCCAAACATCAGTATGACTTGTAGATGCCATCAACAAACTTAGCTTGAACATGCATGGTTGTTGATAATATTTCACTGGGATGAACCGCTGTCTAAGTCTATTTAACCACTAGACTGCCTTACCCCGGAAATTCTCCGGGGCTAAACGTGCACCCTATACGCCAACAACCCGGAAAATTTCCGGGGTGTCGAACCGAAGTAAACAAGCCTGCTTCCTTGACTACAGTTAAAGGGAAACAACTCCAAAATTAATGGAGGTCACTCTCCTGTTGCTTGGCAACATCGAGCTGCAAAAACCGTGGCAAAAACGATCGTTTTTTCGCTCGTATTTTGTGTTTATATGCATGACTGCTTGGGAAGTTCTTGTTCAAAATTGCTGACACTTCTTGTTGAAGGCATAAATAACTTTACACAGCTGTAAAAGTGGCAAATAAAACTCTAGATTTACCTAACATTGATGAAAACGATCACATATGATTCAGGAGATCGTGTATTTAAAAAACAATGAATGAGATTTGGCCTAGACATATGTTTGACATTATTGAGATGGGGGGTACTCGAATGACAGTGGTGATGAAGAAATCGTATTTATGGTCGATTTTTTACATTTTAAATTTATTTTTGCAGTGAAATATCATGCTAACTAATTTGAGCTTGCCTCGAAGTAATCTACGATATATATATACTGTCATTGGGTAGACTATCAGGAATATTCATGTAGTAGTTTCTGAGTAAGAGGGATATGAACATAGCAGTGGTACATAAGAATTTTATTCCCCGGCATATAGGGTGCACTTGCACTGGGCAGTTAAGAGATTAAGGCAGGGCAACATAAAACAAAATGTACTTCATCGTCTTTCTCCCATCCACATAAACGACAAATTAACTTAGTGGGATCATATGGCTTATACCTATTGTAATGGGTTGCCAGATTTGACAGGCCCATTCTAAATCTTGTCACTATAATTTTCATATATCTCTCCATGCTAGAGGTTAAATGCGGCTTCATTTCATGATTACTACAAAAAGTCCTATACAGATTAAATCTTTCGCTATTCTGAATATGATCATTCCATTTCTGCCATCTACAGTCTACTTAGTGCTGACGAAAAGTTTTTATAAATACATCTGTATTTCCAACGCCCTGGTTTAACCATACATCACCAAAGCCATATTCACATAAACAAATGCACACATCAGTTACCCAGTTTATTTTACCCCTAACATCTAATTCAAACAACATTTTGTAGGCTTTAAAAGGTATTCGACTGTCTTCCATCTGCAGAATCTTAATCCAGTAACGTATGCATTGGACTGCAGAATTAATATATAAAGGAAATCTACCAGTTTCACCGTACACCAGATCATTTGGTGTGCGCCTTTCTACAGCTAAAAACTTTTTCAAGGCAAACAAATGCACAGATTCACAGCAGAGTGCTGCTTTATTTAACCCCCACAGCTCAGAGCCATACTGTACAACAGGCTGGACTCGTGAATCACAAATTTTAAGAAATAATTTTAAGGACGAATTGTTTAATATAGATAATCTTTTCATTATACATAACATCCTCATACATCTTCCAGAGAGACTTAAAAGTTAACAATTCTATCCCACACCAAAGCTGGATGCGCTGGGCCTGACTTGTCAGGCGCTGAACGGCAGCGCAACACATTTTTTTTTGCTCATACGACAGACAATGATGGTTGCTGTCTGAGCGTTTGACGACGAAGAAGAAAAGACAGACAAAAACACCTTCCTCTCCACCCACCCAATCCCTCCTGATAAAAGCAAAGCTGAGGGAAAGTGGTGTCGTGTCAAGGCAGCGACGCCTTACCAGCTTTCTCCACTTCCGCTTTCTTCTCCTCCTCGGCGGCCATTTGTCGGCGCCGCTCCTCCTCCTGCTGCTGCTGCAGGATCTGCAGGTGGCGCTGCTTCAGCTCCTCTCGGGCGCGCTGCACCATGCCGCTGAACATGTCTTCAGAGATCTGGGGCTTGCTTTCACACAGCTGTGCAACACACACACACACACATAGAGAGAGATGAGACTATAAACCGAGGTCCCGTGTTCGAACGCATGCAGAACATCTTGCGCCCACGTTAAATCCTGTTCCGCTTTTCGAAAGAGTAGGCCATTGTGTGCCGGTGGAAACAGATGACAGAATTAACAAAACCGCATACACACAGGGATTGGATGTAAAAAACACATGAGTGCTTATTCCACTATCCTCGATATAAAAGAATAAAATAAATAAAAGAGAGGATGAATGGTAAAATCAGTACAGGTGACAACGATGAGGATGATATGATTTGAGTAAGCTGCATCTTTCCCCCTCCCAGTTCCCTCGGTTAGAGCTCCAAGGTTCACCAATGGCGAGGTTTTACATGTGACCAAGTTTTTTTACCCACCATTAACACTATCCTTACGTAATGGGAAAGAACCCCTCTTTCCCAGTACATGTGCACTATGCACATTTGTATGCAGCTGTAACCCAGTAGTGGGTGATACAGAGGGAAGGGTTAGTAGATGGTTGGTTACCCTGTAGCGGGTTACCCGTAGGGAAAAGGTTAAGGTAGCCCTGTTCTGACTTTGGGAGCCGCGTCTAAACACAAAATCTGTGTACATACGTTTTAAAAACTGTTATCATCCGTTCCTACAGACACAAAATGGATTGCTCTTCTGAAAAGATATTCTGCATGCAAAAACCCCCCCCCAAAAAGTTCTGCATGTATTTGCACAAGAGGCCTTGGTGTATAGTCTTATCCGAAGGACTTTCATGGGAAGTGGAATCAGTACTGACGTTAACTCCAGGGGAAAATCCCCTAAAACAAGCGCCTCCGTGGTGGCTCGATCCCAGGCCTTCAGATCAGGAGCTTAATGCTCTAACCACTAGGCTATCCCGCCCCCAGTAAGCTGTATGAAAGGAAAGCATGTGAAATAATTATTGGACATGCCTGACACTACTGTCATATAATAATTATATATGGAATTTATGTAGCGCTTAATCTTGTGAAGCAAGCAGTTCAAAGCACTTACATATGTGTGCCACCAGCTATTCAATGTTCATTTTGAGAAATTCAAGCTGTTTGTAGTTTAACCCTTCGCAGAACGCAACATCTGAACATGGCTCAAAGCGTCTGCTAACTAACGGCCATCTGTGGTGTGTCGAAACATGGAGGTATCTGTACGTCTTTGAATCATACCTCACGAAATTAAAAGGAACGAGGCTTCCCACAATTCCATTCGTATGCTGGATGCAAACAGTGGAGAATAAACCACTTTGGGGGCAACTCAAAGAAGCAAAACATCACAGTTTTTCCAAGTTGAGTGTTCACTATATCACTATATCATGCTGAAAATAACTATCATGCTGTCAGATGTGAAGTCATTGTTGGTTGTGTGCACGTTTCTGACTTGGTGTGATCAAAGAAAGAAATACACAGGATGAGAATGCCAAAATCCAAGACGTAAAGCAACAGGCATGACTTTTAATGAACAGATTTGAACTTACTCACTTTTTTCTTGTTACTAAAACAAAAACAACAACAAAAAAAGACTTGTGTATCTCTTATACAAGACTAATAAAGCCACGGACATAAATGGACACCATTGTAGTATCTTCAGTGCAACGACACAGACTCCAACCTTGACAAGCTAGCTGTTGCAGAATGGCGATCACAATTACTGGTCATTAACACTGCATGTTTATAACAGCTCAAAGTGCAGCACACATGGAAAATATGTAATATGGCCATCATTTATTACACGTTAGCACACTGTCATACATATGGCCATCATTTATTACACGTTAGCACACTGTCATACAAATTCCTACCTTATTCCCTCGTGGGGATGCCGGGGACCTGTCAGTAGAAATAGCATCCCCACCTTCTGGAAATTCTGAGCCAGAAATTTCCTCTTTTCTATCCTTCTCTTTGTTTCTGCCTTGTTCCTTTTCTTCCTGTCACCTCCTTCTGGTCTATTTTTTCTGCCTTCTTGGTCCACTCTCCTGCCTTTTTACCCCCAGAAAGTCTTAAAAAATAACAGTTCTCTCCCTGTCATGCCACAGTGGGGTGTGCTGGGCCTGAATGGTAAGGCGCCTAACGGCAGCGCAACGCATTTTGGCACATATGACAGACAACAAAAGTTGCTGTCTGAGTGTTGAATGAAGAAGAAGAGAAGAAAGAAGAAGAAGAAAGAAGAAGAAGAAGAAGAAGAAGAAGAAAAAAGAAGAAGAAGAAAGGAAGAACGAGTAAAGGAAAAAAGGAAGGAAGGAAGGAAGCAAGGAAGGAAGAAAGAAAGAAAGAGAGAAGAAGAAGAGAAGGAAGAAGAAGAAGAAGAAGAGAAGGAGAAGAAGAAGGAGGAGAAGAAGAAGAAGACTGTATTCTACTCATCACACAGTCCTAAACAAGAAAAAAAAAATTGAGGAAAAAACTGTAACCCCCAAAACCCCCCCCGCCCCCCAAAACACACACACACACACAAACACACACACACAAACACACACACACATCACTCGAGCAGCGCTGACCTTTTTCAGGTCGAGGCAGAAGGTGTTGCTGGACTCCACAAACTTGCGTTTCTTGGCTTCGTGCCGCTCCTCTATCTGGTGCAGCTCCGCCTCCAGCTTTTTCTGCCATCACACACACACACAGAGTCTGTGGTCATCACACACACACACAGAGTCTGTGGTCATCACACACACACACAGAGTCTGTGGTCATCACACACACACACAGAGTCTGTGGTCATCACACACACACACAGAGTCTGTGGTCATCACACACACACACAGAGTCTGTGGTCATCACACACACACACAGAGTCTGTGGTCATCACACACACACACAGAGTCTGTGGTCATCACACACACACACACACACACAGTCACAATGTGGTCATCACACACACACAACACCAGTCCTGTGGTCATCACACACACCAACATCCAGTCACATTGGTCATCACACACACACACAGAGTCTGTGGTCATCACACACACCAACATCCAGTCACAATGGTCATCACACACACACACAGTCTGTGGTCATCACACACACCAACATCCAGTCACAATGGTCATCACACACACACACAGAGTCTGTGGTCATCACACACACAACACCAACACACAATGCTCAGTCACAATGGTCATCACACACACACCACACAGTCCTGTCATCCACACACACAACACCAACACCACACATGCACAGTCACAATGGTCATCACACACACACCCAACATCCAGTCACAATGGTCACACACACACACACCAACATCCAGTCACAATTGGTCATCACACACACACCAACATCCAGTCACAATGGTCATCACACACACACACACCCAACACTCCAGTCACAATGGTCATCACACACACACACCAACATCCAGTCACAATGGTCATCACACACACACACCAACATCCAGTCACAATGGTCATCACACACTACAACCAACATCCAGTCACAATGGTCAACACACACACACACACATCCAGTCACAATGGTCATCACACACACACACCAACATCCAGTCACAATGGTCATCACACACACACACCAACATCCAGTCACAATGGTCATCACACACACAACCAACATCCAGTCACAATGGTCACACACACACACAACACCAACATCCAGTCACAATGGTCATCACACACACACACACCAACATCCAGTCACAATTTGGTCATCACACACACACACCAACATCCAGTCACAATGGTCACACACACACACCAACATCCATCACAATGGTCATCACACACACACACCAACATCCAGTCACAATGGTCACACACACACACACACCAACATCCAGTCACATGGTCATCACACACAACATCTATGTCATCACAACACACCAACATCCAGTCACAATGGTCATCACACACACAGTCTGGTCACACACACAACCAACATCCAGTCACAATGGTCATCACACACAACAGTCACATGGTCCATCACACACACACCAACATCCAGTCACAATGGTCATCACACACACAACCAGTCACTATGGTCATCACACACAAACCAACATCCAGTCACAATGGTCATCACACACACACATCTGTCATCACAACACACACACATCCAGTCCAATGGTCATCACACACACAACATCCGAGTCACACATCACACACACCAACACCAGTCACAATGGTCATCACACACACAACAGTCTGTGGTCATCACACACACACACCATCACAACATCACACACACATGGTCATCACACACATACAGTCTGTGGTCATCACACACACACATCCAACATCCAGTCACACATTCAACAACACACATGCACAGTCTTGGTCATCACACACACACACCAACATCCAGTCACAATGGTCCATCACACACACTACAGTCTGTGGTCATCACACACACACCACCAATCCAGTCACAATGGTCATCCACACACACCTACAGTCCTTGGTCATCACACACACACACACCACACCAGTCACAATGGTCCCACACACACAAACAGTCTGGTCATCACACACACACACCAACATCCAGTCACAATGGTCCATCACACACAACAACACAATGCTCAGTCACAATGTCTCACAACACACACACACATGCCAGTCACAATGGTCACACACACACACACACACATGCTCAGTCACATGGTCATCACACACACACACAATCCAGTCACAATGGTCATCACACACACACACAACATGCATCCAATGGCCACACACACACAATGCCCAGTCACAACACACACCACACAACATCCAGTCACAATGTCACACACACACACCACACACAATCTCAGTCACAATGGTCATCACACACACCACACAATGCCAGTCACATGGTCATCACACCACACCAACATCCAGTCACATTGGTCATCACACACAACCACCAACAATCCAGTCACAATGGTCACACACAAACACAGCCACACACAATCACAGTCCATGGTCAACACACACAACCAACACCCCACATGAGTCACACACACACACCAACAAACACACCACACACCATCACAATGGTCCACACAAACAAATCGATCAAAGACACACAAAAACATCGATTGTACTTGTGAGCTCTACTAGACTCGAAATCCACACATGTTCACTGTCATCTACACGCCACATTCAGTCACTGATGGTCACCATCTACACCACATCCGTACACATGGGAGGAACACACACACCAACACCTCATGAGTCACCCACACCCAAACCCGAGTACATTGGTGATCTACGACAGCACGAAGTTGCAAATGTCACACACAAACCATCAAGCAACTGCTCCACAACACCCCAATCATCCCATTTGCATTGAGCAAACAAGAAAAACCAAGAACAAAAAGAAGTCTAATTCTCTCTACTAACAATACACTTTGACTATCTTGTCCTTTGGTTCACACACACAAACCCTCCCCATGGAAACTCTCAGCATCTAACGAAAACCACAAACCCCAACTAAACACACCTGAGTGCAAGGGAAGTACAGAAAACAAACACGAGGTGAGCGTTCTGCGGCGTTGTCATCCTGACCGCTACGTCTCGCCACTGTCGATAGACTCTTGAATCGCCGTGTTCAATGTACGGCACTTTTGGCTAGTGACTTCACTGCAGGAATCTCACTGGCGCTTGAGGGGAACGCATGGCAGTGGCACCACTGACGCCGTCCAGGAACACGAATACGGGGAAGAATCGCGAGAACGAAGTGGTGAAGTAACGGGCATGGAGTGCTTACGAAGATCAGCGCGTATGGTAATTGGAGGGAAGAAGTGAATATGAATGAGGAGTAGAGGAAGGGAGGAAGGAAGGAAGGAAGGGAGGAAGGAAGGAAAGAAGGGAGGAAGGAGGAGGAAGGAAAGGAAGGGCGGAAGGGAGGAGGAAGGAAGGAAGGAAGGGAGGAAGGAAGGAGAAGAAGGGAGAAGGGAGGGAGGAAGGAAAGAAGGAGGAAGGGAGGGAGAGGAAGGAAGGAAGGAAGGAAGGAGGGAGGAAGGAAGGAAGGAAGAGGGAGGAAAGAAAGGAACTGATGAATGAATGATGAAGAATGAATGAATGAAGGAAGAAAGGAAGGAAGGAAGAAAGGAGGAAGGAAGGAAGGGAAGGAAGGGAGGAAGGAAGGAAGGATGGAGGAAGGGATGAAGGAAGAAGGAAGGGAGAAGGAAGAAGGAAAGGAAGGAAAGGAAGGAAGGAGAAGGAAGAAAGAGCTGAAGGAATGGAAGGAAGAGGAGGACATGCTCGAGGAAGGAAGGAAGAAAGAAAGAGAAGGAAGGCAGAAGAGACAGTCAAGAAAGCCGGAGAAGGATATGAATTGGAGGGAGGGACTTGAAGGCAGGAACCGATACTGTAACTATCGGCAGCAGCAAGGTGGTGCAGAATGCACGTCCAGCATCTTCCGGAGTTCCCCATACATTGCGAGGATCAGGATAGAGCATCCAGGTAGCGGGGGTTGCCCGGGGGGAGGGGGGCCATCAAGGAAGAACACCTCCTGGCGAAAGGGGAGGAGAGTGGGAGGAGGAAGAGAGGAGGAAGGAAGGGGAATGGAGGGAGGAAGAAGAAGGGAGGAAGAAGGAAGAAGGAAGAAGGAAGGGGGAAGAAGGTAGAAGAAAAAAAGGAGGAAGAAGGGAGGAAAGGATGGGGTGAAGAAGGAATGGAGAAGAAGGAAGGGAGGAAGGAGGGAGGAAGAAGGAAGGGAGGAGGAAGGAAGGAAGGAAGGAACTGATGAATGAATGGATGAAAGAGTGAATGAATGCATAAATCCTGAAGTCGGTGTGTGGCTACCTGAATGGTAGTGGTGGTGGTGTGGTGTGGTGGGGGGATCTTGATTTATTCTTGACTATTTTTCCCTACAAAACTTTATCCACTTGAAAGGCACAGACTAAAAAAAATACAAACTTTGTAATATATGCACCAAAAAATTACCTTGTACAAAAGAGCTTAGACACAAGCTACAAACCTCGAAAACATACGTCATGAACCGCAACCGTACAATATACAGTATAACAAAATAACGTCATGTTATTTTACACACAGTCTACAGCCTGCCATAATATATCACGCAACACTACTGACAGTTACGATACTGTATAACATCACAACACAACAAATGTGCAATCCCCAGTCCACGTCATCTTTCCACCCTGAATTTCCCACACTCACCATCATCATCTTCGGCCGGCTGGATGCTGATACGAGGCATCTCCAGCTTCTGATTCTACAAAAAGCAGAGACAGAACACGCTTAGCAGCAAGTTTAGCAGCAATGTCAAGAAATTCAGTGAAGGTTACGGTCCACAAACCACTCCATGTTTGTTTCTTTCTGTAAAAAAGAAAATATGAAAATCAACAGCAAGTCCAATTCCAGTCCAGTATTTTTCTTTTTATATACAATGAACAGGACTGGCTTGATGGACGGATAGATGATGAGAGGACGGTTGGACAACCAATCCAACTTTTTTTTAAACCTGAAAAAGTCAAAACATTCATCTTCTATATTTCAGTACTTAAGACACCCCATAAATAACCTGAAAAGACAAGGAAAGATTCACGTTTTGGTTCATATGCCGCAACATTTTATTTTTTGAAATAAAGATGATTTTTTTCTTCCTCAGTACTATGATAAACACAAAAAGGAACAAACAAAAGACATGAGGGTTGATAAATACTACAGGGTAAAACGAATCTGGATGATCTCCCTCTTACAAAAGTTCTCTCCTCTTTCTACACAAGCATGCATCAACAGCGAACGGATAAACAACAACAACAACACACATGCCAACACCATATACTCACACACGCATGCCAAACACCACCACTCCTTTAAAAAGCATTTTCTTCCACAATACAATATCACATAACATGTTCTTCTCATCTACACAAATGAACCATGCACACACATACACGAAACAAAACACCAACAAAGAAAAAAAACCAACAACCCCAAACCCCCCAACAAAATTTAAACGAAAAAAATGTAAACGAACAAAAAGGATAACTCTTACTGATTGCCTTGACGAGCTGGGAGTTCTGTCCCCTTTGGATGCCGCTTCATCTTCCTCTATTCCCGATTCTTTCTCGCGCTCCGCTGCAAGGTTTTCGTCAACTTGACAGAACTCACAACAACATGTCTTAACACACGCTCTGCTGCACACAACGCTACTTCACATACTACAGGGGTCGGAAGGAAGGTGGCAGGGCGGTTTAAGACCTTCATCTGCCTAACAAGTAAACTGACAGGTTCTGGGTTCCATTCCCAGCCGTGAGCTTTCTTCCAACTTTGACAAGAAAATCCAATTGCAATGTCAAAGTCCTTTGGATGAGACTAGAAACCCGAGGTCCTGTGTGAGAATGTACGCAGAACAGCTGGCGCACCAAAAAAACACCCCATTCCACCTTTCCGAAGAGTAGGCCATCTTGTGCCAGTAGAAATGGATGACAAAATTAAAAAAAAACGCATGCACACACACAGGTGCTGTGTCTGGACACCATCCCTGAAATCAGACTGCAGCTACTTAAATGGTGGGGAAGAAAAAAACGGTGGCATACAACAACAACAACAAATCTCATCACTGGTGAACCTCAGAGCTTCCAGCCAAGGAGCAAAAAAAACCCAACAAAAAAACCCAGCCTACATGGCAACACAGCATGGATATTCATGGATGGATTCATGGTTATTCACCACTTTTTTTTTATAAAAACAATCTCTTAAGTATTTTCATGTCAAGTAAAATTCTGCAGTATTTTTTATGTTACTTTGCTTTTGATTAAAAACAAAAAACAAATATCAAGAAAACTTCAACAATTTCACACGAGTCTGTTTTATGTTTTCAAATTATCTGAGCTTGATCCACAGTTTTTGTTGTAAAGTTCACTTTAGTAGCAGGGAACCCCATAACGATAAACTTTCCCTGATTCAACAGCAGAGCAAAGAGCAAATCAATCTTGCATAAGCGTCTTGCTGATAATGGTCTTTGTCGATAACAGTTCGTCATGCACAGAATTATCTTTGTGTATAACGGTCTTGCAAGATAATGGTCTTTGTGGATAAAGTCTAGCAAAATAATTATCTCTGTGGATAAGGTCTTGTACATGTAACTGTCCTTTTGAATAACAGTCTTGTGGAAAAATAGCTGTGCAGATAACACTTCTCATGAATATATCTTCTAGAAAAAAATGAAACCTTGCTGGATAACAGTCTTAGTGAAAAAAACACGTCTTGTAGACAAATATCTTGCTGGACAACAGTCTTAGTGGAAAAAAACTGTCTTGTAAACAAATATCTTGTCGGATAAGTCTTAGTGAAAAAACTGCCTTGTAAACAAATATCTTGCTGGATTAAGTCTTAGTGAAAAAACTGGCTTGTAAACAAATATCTTGTCGGATAAGTCTTAGTGAAAAAACTGCCTTGTAAACAAATATCTTGCTGGATTAACAGTCTTAGTGAAAAAACTGTCTTGTAAACAAATATCTCACTGGACAAGTCTTAGTGAAAAACCCCAACTGTCTTGTAGACAAAAATCTTGTTGGACAACAGGCTTGTAGAAAAGCCCTCGCAGATACTGGTCTTGCAAACAACCGTCTTAGTGGATAAGAATCTTGCACATAACACTTCTCACGAAAAACAAGACTTCAAGACCACTTTCAGATTACGGGGGTCTAGTCTCGCAGCAAACACCCCCTTGTCAATCGTTAACAAGTCACAAAGTTGAACATCTCTGTGGAGGATTACCATGGTGGCAATGACATACCCCTGTCTCACAGATGGACAGACAGAGGGGTGGGTACCCTACCTCCTACCTGTCTCGGGTAGTTTCTCACCTTTGCTCTTGGCGGCTACCCAGGCCTGGTAGGCTGGGGAACTGTGGTAGGCTTTCATGGCTTCGTTGTACGCCGTCTGATACATAACAATCACACATATTCACTTCAGGTGGGTGTGTGTGGAAGCATGGGTAAGATGTGACAGAGGTTTTGTGTATTATTTGTGGGTAGGTGGGTAGGGGTGGGGGCGTAAGTGGATGAAAGGGGGAGGGGTGTAAAGGTGTGTGTGTGTGTGTGTGTATGTGTGTGTGTGTAAGTGCATCAAACTGAACAAAAACTACTGGAGGTGTATGAAGATTTGACCGATACATACCCCCCCCCCCCCCCCCCCCCCAAACATTTAAAAAACAAAACAAAAATGAACTCAGGTCATTTTGCAATCCCCCCCCCCCCCCCCCCCCCCCCCCCCCCCCGGCCATTCTCTGAGTCTGACATTCTTTGTACATGTTTCCTAAACCTTATCTGGACCTGGTCCTTTTCCGAGACTTTTTTTCTCTTTTTTTGTCAATGTTCTTTGGGTCTGGTGATCTTCTTTTCTTCATTTTCTTCTGACCTTCTCTGGGTCTGGTCCTTTTTCCTATAGGTGTGGTTCTTTTTCCCATAGGTGTGGTTCTTTTTTCCATAGGTGTGGTTCTTTTTTCCATAGGTGTGGTCCTTTTTCCCATAGGTGTGGTCCTTTTTCCCCCATAGGTGTGGTCCTTTTTCCCATAGGTGTGGTCCTTTTTCCCATAGGTGTGGTTCTTTTCCCCCAGAGGTGTGGTTCTTTTCCACATAGGTGTGGTTCTTTTTCCCATAGGTGTGGTTCTTTCCCCCCAGAGGTGTGGTTCTTTCCCCAGAGGTGTGGTTCTTTTCCCAGAGGTGTGGTTCTTTTCCCCCAGAGGTGTGGTTCTTTTCCCAGAGGTGTGGTTCTTTTTCCCATAGGTGTGGTTCTTTTCCCCCATAGGTGTGGTCCTTTTTCCCATAGGTCTGGTTCTTTTTCCCATAGGTCTGGTTCTTTTCCCCCAGAGGTGTGGTTCTTTTCCCCCCAGAGGTGTGGTTCTTTTCCCCCCAGAGGTGTGGTTCTTTTCCCAGAGGTGTGGTTCTTTTCCCAGAGGTGTGGTTCTTTTCCCCCATAGATGTGGTCCTTTTCCCCATAGGTCTGGTTCTTTTTCCCATAGGTGTGGTTCTTTTCCCCCAGAGGTGTGGTTCTTTTCCCAGAGGTGTGGTTCTTTTCCCCCAGAGGTGTGGTTCTTTTTCCCATAGGTGTGGTCCTTTTTCCCATAGGTCTGGTTCTTTTTCCCATAGGTGTGGTTCTTTTCCCCCAGAGGTGTGGTTCTTTTTCCCATAGGTGTGATCCTTTTTCCCATAGGTCTGGTTCTTTTTCCCATAGGTGTGGTTCTTTTCCCCCAGAGGTGTGGTTCTTTTCCCAGAGGTGTGGTTCTTTTCCCCCAGAGGTGTGGTTCTTTTTCCCATAGGTGTGGTTCTTTCCCCCCAGAGGTGTGGTTCTTTTTCCCATAGGTGTGGTTCTTTTCCCCCAGAAGTGTGGTTCTTTTCCCAGAGGTGTGGTTCTTTTCCCCCAGAGGTGTGGTTCTTTTCCTTCATAGGTGTGGTTCTTTTTCCCCATAGGTGTGGTCCTTTTCCCCATAGGTGTGGTTCTTTTTCCCATAGGAGTGGTTCTGGTTCTTTTTCCTATAGGTGTGGTTCTTTTTTTCCTATAGGTGTGGTTCTTTTTCCTATAGGTGTGGGTTTTTTTCCATCCCATACTGTGGTTCTTTTTCCCATAGGTCTGGTTCTTTTTTTTCCATGGGTCTAAGTCCTTTTCCACAGGTCTGGTCTTTTTTCCATGGATCTGAGTCCTTTTCCACAGGTGTGGTTCTTTTCTTCCATGGGTCTGGTTCTTTATTTTCCATGGGTCTGGGTCCTTTTCTCAAGATTTTCCAGACCTTGTCTAGTTCTGGTTATTTGTCCATATTTTTTATAAACTTTCTCTGAGTGTGTGTGTTGGTTTTTTTCCAGACCCGAATACCTGCAGGTTAGTCTTACAGACTGCACGCTCAGGCTGGACACGTTTGCGTCAATCATCTGTATCACCCTCCACAGCCTGGCTACTCTTCTACACACCATGCACAGGCTTTTTTTTTAATCAAGTGTGAAAGCTTAGCTGTTACGTGTGAGCCTGCACTCATGATCTCTCTCAGTTTATGGTTTTATCCTTCCCCAGGACTAGCACTGGAATAAAGTCAGGATCACTGTTAACGCCATGGGGAAAATCTCCTCAGGCAGACGGCCCAGAAGAGACTTCAAGCCTTCACTATTGGTTTACTTCAGGCTATGAATCCTATATTCTAACCACAACACCCTTCCATGCCTCACAGCACAGCACAATACAGTTCTCTTCTCTACGTTTCTATACTGGGCAGAGTGTGTAGTGCCTGGTCTTCTCCTGTGCTTGTCACTCTGCAGGAGGTCTGCCCGCTGGCCTAAGCCGACACATTCAGACTTCAGAGCAGCTTTTTTTTTTTTTTACAGGATGCATGCTGGGTATGTTTGCGTTTCCGCAACTCACCAAATGCTGACATGAATTAACACTGAATCTTTAACCTTTTCCCTACGGGTAACCCGCTACAGGGTAACCAACCCTCTACTAACCCTTCCATCTGTATGATCACCCACTACTGGGTTATGCAGCACACAAATGTGCACAGTGCACGTGTACTTGGGAAAGAGGGGTTCTCTCCCTTACCGTAGGGATAGCGTTAACATGTACATCTCATATTCTGCATGCATGTATGCACAATACAGTTTTTTCTTCTCTTTTCTTTAAAAAAAATTTGGGGGGGGGAGGGGGGGGCAACGACAGAGTTCATATCCAACCGATCGATGGCTCTGACCTTTTCCGACTCGTACTCATCCGTGTACTCCTGCTTTTCGGCGTCAGGCAGGTCCCGCCACATCTGCCCGATGATCTTGCCGATCTCCCACAGCTTCAGGTCGGGGTTCTGGGCCTTGATCTGCTCCCACACCTAGAGGGAAAGGGTTCAAGCCCCATCAACCGCTAATAGGGGCACGCGGGGAGTGGGGAGAGGGGGGGAGGGAGAGAGAGGGGGCAGTTCTGCCATGTGTGCTATTTCAGTTAATTAACGATGTCTATGCCTATGGGTATGGAAATTTCTTTGCTTTCTATAAATCATGCACCCATTCATTCATTAGGAATTTGAGAATCATGGATGTAAAGGTATGAGGGTACTGAGGACAGACACATGGTTCACCAGGTTAACTCATGAACCGGTCAGGTAAAAACTACAGGTTGTTACTATATCTATAAGCATTTTTTCTAAAAGACTTTATATTTCCAGGTTTTCATTTTTGCTCTGATAAATGATTTTCTGAATAGGCAGGTTAAATTATCACTTTCCCATCACCATAGTTCACTTCAGGCTTGAAAATCAGATACGACTTCTTATCACAACTACAATCAAGTTCGAATCTGAAGATTTAGATATCCGCAAGACCTGACATCAATGTTTATGACATTACAATTAACTTTGAATCTGAAGATTTAGATACATGCAAGACCTAACATCAACGTTTCTCACATTACAATTAACTTTGAATCTGAAGGTTCAGACATACCCACTTTTGTTATCATTTTACGATTTGATGAACTAAGTACAAAATTCATTTTTCAGGAAAACACCGTATAAAACTTCTTTCACGAAAATTACATCTTCCAAGTTTAATTCCAACAAGTGTTCTTAGAGGTTTGGGGGGCAAGAAACCTGAACACTTACATCATCCACAACTGTTCATCAATTTCTGTCCAAAAGACTTTATCCATCATACATCCTCGATACAATAATTATCATAGAGCACAGAAAAATGATGCAATACAACCTTCTAACATTTGAACCATTTGATCTAAAACATGACACTCCACCACAAAATAAGTCGCATTGCACAATACCCATTTTTCCGCTAGGAGCCATTTTAGGCAGGTGGGGGTGAGATTTTGATTGATCATTTATCTATTTATTATTTTGAGGATAATGAAATAAGCACTTCTGTGCTTTTTTCCCATCATGTCCCCATATGTATGCAGGTTCCTAAATTTTGTCATCAGTTCCCACCATTGTCACCACAATGGCCTACTCTTCCGAAAAGCGGAACGGGTTTTAACGTGTATTATAAAACTATAGCCATTCTTCTACCTTGTACTGAAATATCAAAGTATAATTTTGTTTAAAAATGCATTAATTAAAAAACTCCCCAGCCCTCATTCTGACCACGTATTACGATGCAAAACTTGTCAGTTTCTCATTTTGTCACTATCTGAAGTCCACCATTTTCAATTTGTCCTAACTTTTCATAGATCTGTCCAATTTTTATTCTTTTTTTTCTATTGTACTGAACAGCCAGTTTTTATTGCAAATTAACAATGTTAACCCCTAAAACTTGTCCTCTGGTGTAATCCAACTCATTATGTGGTGGAGTCTCCCAAACATGACATTTGCAAATGCTGGAATAGTTCAGTGTAACATAATTAAATTAAACCACTGAGATCATGAAACAACAAAAGCTTTTAAAAAAACCCAACACATTTCTGACCATGAAAACAGGAGCAATGCCAACAACAAACGGGTCTGGTCACCTTCCTTCTCTCCCTTTACTCCTTCAGGAGTCGATGGAGCATTGCAACGACATTTTCAGCATGTTGTGTATTTGTATACCACTTTAAGTCACCGCAGATTTCTCTGCTTGAAATTAGGGCTGCTCTCCCCGGGGAGAGCGTGTCACCACAAGAGCAGCGCATCCCACTATTTTTGTTCCTTTTCCTGTTTGCATGTGTATTTGTTACCCTACCAGAGTGGTTTTTTTCCCCTACAGAATTTTACCAAGGTAAACTCTCTTGTTGCCGCAGGTTCTTTTATGTGTGCACATGTGTGTTGTACACTGGGCCTTGGTTTATCATCTCATCCGAAAGACCAGCACCCAGACCACCACTCACGATCTTGTGGACTGGTGGAAAGTTTGGGGCACAAACGGGGATTGAACTTGGACCTTTTGCTTTTCCTCTAGACCATCCATCCACTTTATCTTGGGCAAGTTCAACCAGGCGGAGTTCATGCCTCTCCAAATACAGGATGCATGCAGGGTATGCTCATGGTTCCATGGCTGACCAAACTATGTAATCTTTTTTCTTTTCTTTGTTCTTCAGCTTGAGCTCTTGAGGGTGAAATTTTGCGCATGGGACACTTACTCACAATATCAAAACATCACACAGATTTCAAATCATGTAGATCACTGGCTTTAAATTCATGTGAAACTTAACGACAAAGCCAACAAAACACATCAAACTTGGCTAAGACTAAAAATTCCTTTAAGTTTTTGTGCTGACATTTTTTCCCCACTAGGGTGACTTAACTTCTTTTGCTTTAATGGCATCTTTTCCCAATAACAACATCAGCAGCAACAAATTATTCATTAAAAAAATAAAAGCAAAAAAACCCCCAACCAAACACCAACAAAAAAAGAAGCAGAAAGTGGAGGGAAAAAGGACAAAGAATACCACATGACGAGCCAAGAGATACATAATGGAGAGGAAGGGAATTTCTCTGTTTCAGTGTTTGTGAGACGACAAAGTATTTGAACTGAACTGAACTGAACTGAAATGATGAATAACATTACAAAGGAGAAAGAAAGAAGAAATAAAATCAAGAAAGAGAGGACAGTGAGGAAGAACAGAACTAAGAACAAAAAACCCAAAAAACCAAAAAAAAAAAACCCCCCAAAAAAGGAAGAAAGAAAAACAAAAGAAAGAGAACGTAATTATAGAAGAAAAAAATAACAGAATGAAAGAAGGAAGGACACAGAAAAAAATACTAATATTAAATAAAAACACAAAACCTGTAAAACAAAACCCAACAGATAATTAAAGACAGATCAAACAAAAAGAACAAGGACTCACAGAGTTGTTAATTGATATTAATCTAAAATAAGGAAATTGCAAATTATTGTGCATTTCATATTCAGACCAAAGCAAACCGAAAAAAAGACGCCCCCCCCCCCCCCCCCCCCCCCCCCTCATAAAAAGACAAGGTCCTTATAAAGTGTTATGTATACATCATAACAGACAAGCAAATTGCAGAAGAAATTTTGTATGACACAAGCTAACTCTCAAGACATCAGAAATGTTCTTTCAACAAGACTTTGCCGCATCTAGATCATGAGCTCCACATACCCAAATATGGGAATTATGCAGATACCCGAGTATGTGAAGTAACCAAAGGTACATTAAAAAGAAAGAATTTAATGAAAACGTGTTTATGCTCAAATAAAGATACTTTCTTTTTATCATAAAATGCACCTGTATTTTGACCAAAAAATATATATATGTGTCCAAATATCAAGATGCTTTAAGAAATAAACAGCAAAACGATTACATCAAAACAATTATACACGACATACATATAAACTTCAGAATACTCCTAACTGACAAGATATATCCCGCGATATGGAATTCACAGTGATGACAACTCCCCTCGTTCTTACCTTGTCCCTTTCTGCATGCCAAATTCTCTTGTAACTAGAAATGATAACAGACACTCCAGAACTATCGTAGCAGCATACAACACCTACAGGGAACACCAGCTTTTCCCCTATTACATTTTAAATTCCTCGGCTAGAGCTCCGAGGTTCACCAATGGTAAGATTTTTGGGACGGGATAGCTCAGTGGTCGGAGCACTCGCTTTCCCCTAGCCAAGTTAAGCAGCGTCGAGCGTGGTTACCATTTGGATGGGTGACCGTTTGCGCGCCTTGGCTTCAGTACAGTTCCCCCAGCTGTAAATGGGTACCTGCCCTCTTTAGGGTCAGGGAAGGTAAAGCAGCGAGGGAGAGGAGATGGGCGCCGCCCTCAATATGCTGGCCCTAGAGAAGTGAGGTCTCTGACGCCTCGCTCCCCTACGACCTTATAGGTTATGATAGGACTCCTTTACCTTACCTTATCTACCACCACCACCATTTAGGTAGCCGCAATCTGACTTCGGGGATTTTCCCAATCAAAATCGTAAACATATATTTTCCACAGTCACATGAACTGACACAAAACAGCAGCACAACTCACAGCTTTTCTCATGCACACGTAGATCTGCAAACAGCTTACATATCTATATATCTCAATATCTATCTTTCTCTCTCTCTCTCTCTCTCTCTCTCTATATATATATATATATATATCTCTCTCTCTCTCTATATATATATATATATGCATGCTAGTAGATCTTTAGCACCCAGGTGTGGCACATTCACATCGTTTATCGAGGATTTCTTTTGAAAACCCTACACACTGTTTGATCAAGTATGGTATTTTTTTTTAAAAAAAGAAATAAAAGGATTCTTTCTCTTCCATCAATGTGGAATATATAATTCTTCACAACTAGGAGAAATCTAAAAATTCTTGTTTCTAAGAAATTATGTAAATAACGGATTAATGTTAATTACCATAATATTCATGAATGTAAGTTTTATAACTAAATAAAATGGCTAGCTATTCTTGCATTTAGCTTACAAAATGAAATGAAATACTTCAACTCAATTGAAAAAAACAATGCCCAGAAATGGATTCAAACCCAATGATTCACTTTGTCTTTCCAATACGAAATAATCTCCCCCCCCCCCCCCCCCCCCCCGAAAAACAAACAACACTGTATTTTGTTCTTGTTGTTTATCATAAACTTAACAAATAAATAAAGTATAGTTTGTTATGATTTTCCATACTGTTAAAAATCTAGACACAAATGACCAAATTACAAATATCATTAGTCATTCTCTTATTTTTATGATGATAAAATTTGGAAAACAATATTGCATCAAAAATGTACAGATGATACTCAAGACTGTGAACTTAGGGAAAGCTATATAGCATCCAAGCCAATGCTACTTTTGTTTTACACACAAGCACACACAAGTGTGTGCATAGATATAATTATTATCTATTCAAATGGCAGTTAAACACTAACAAAAAAAAAGAACTCCACATAACTGTTGCCCATTTACGGATAATCATTTTTTTTCTCTATCTAAAAAAAAAAAAAAAAAAAAAAAAAAAGAGAGAGAGAGAGAGAGAAAAATTATATGTCAATCCATGAAGTGACACATGTATTCATGAACAAGCACACAATGTCTTTTTCACACACACACATGCGCACGCATACGTACACACACACACGTGTGCGTGCACACACACACAACACAAATACAAACACACACGCAGGCACACGCGCACACACACTTACTTTCCAACACCCCCACCCCCCAAAAAAACCAACCAACATTTCTTTACAGTCAATTAGACATAGCTGTACGAGTAAATGCAACCATATCACAACACAACATTAACAACAATAATACCATCAACAGTACTTCCCCCAAAAAAACCAAGAAATCCACCACTTTCACATTTGACTGGCAATCCGATACTGAACAACATCCACAATTTCTTCACACACCTCTACACCAAACCTGACACAGGGGCTTACAAGAAAAGCGAATAATAACCATAAGAAAGAGAGGAGGGAGGATGGATGGGAACATGGCAAAAGAAATAACCATAAGAAAGAGAAGAGGATGGATGGGAATATGGCAAAAGAACAGCAGCAGCCAGTGTGGAGAGAAACAGGGCCGTTCTATCAAAGTCAACGACTAATGAATCAGTTATTGGCGATGCTTCAGGATTTCTTCCTTTTATGGTTTATATACAGTGTCAATGTCATGAATGAGCTTCTTTCTCTCTTGGCTTCTTCGCTTGCTTGCTCACACACACTCACTCAATCCCTCACACACACTCATTCACACATACACACAACATACATCACTCACACACACACTCACTCAATCCCTCACAACACACACACCACACACACACTCAATCCCTCACACACACTCATTCACAAATACATACATACACACAAACTCACTCACTCACACAATCCCTCACACACACTCATTCACACATACATACACACACACTCATTCATACATACACACACAAACACATATATGGGAATATTCAAACATTCGAATCATATAATACATATATGCATGCAAATGTAAGCATGCACACACACACACACTCACTCACTCACCAACACACACATACTCACACACAATGTGCTCAAGCACACACACATATATGTGAATACTCAAACATTCAAATCGTATAATACACATGCATGCAAATGTAAGCATGTGCACACACACACGCACTACACACACACACACACACACACACTACACACACAACCACACACACATTCTAACAGCAAAATCATCCCCAACCCCCAAAACTTCAACAAAGAACACAATCAAATTACACAGGCACCATGCTATACCCATGTTCAACGTACAACAAAAGAAGCCATACTGCAATCACCAGCGATTAGTTTAAAAAAAATTTTTTTTTTTTTAAAAAAGGCCAGCATTAACGCAAACATGAAAGTCAACACAAATGAGCAATATCTTTCTTTTTTTTTTCCTTGTTTTTTTTTAAATAGTATAAATGCTATGGAAGCAGCTTTGTATTTGAACACAGCGTGAATCATAACAAAAAAACTGCAAGCATTACACAAAAACAGTCATCCCCAAAAATAAGAAAAAAAATAATAAAAAAATCCCCGATATAAAAGAAATGTTGACCAAACAAAACGGCAAACAGCCATTATAACAAAAACATAATCCTCCTCCTCATCAAAACAGAAACGAAACTGAGGTCTCAAGTGTTTCAGGAAAGAACAGCTTCTTCATAACAAAACAGTTCTTTTTGAAGAAACAGAAAAACAATTTCGTTATGGAAAACAAAGCAAACATTTTTTTTTTTTCAGAACTCTCCAACAAACCTGTCTATAAGACATCACCATCATTTGGAACTGAACATACAAGTAGACCACAAGAACCATTAGTGTTTATCACACACACACATATATAATATACATATACAGACACACATGTATATATATAATACATATATACATACATACACACACACATACATATATATATACACACACATATATACATATACACACACAAATACACACACACATATACACACACAAATGTTATTAAATACTGTCTGCCTACAGAGAAAGAAACAGATCAAACATAATCATATACGCACCTGCAAGCACAGAAAACAAGTGAGCAAGCAAGCGAGAACAAGAATGAGAGAGAGAGAGGGAGTGAGGGAGGGAGTGAGGGAGGGAAAGAGGGAGAGAGAGAGAGAGGGAGAGAGAGAGAGAGAGAGAGAGAGAGAGAGAGGGAGGAGAGAGAGAGAGAGAGAGAGAGGGAGGGAGGGAGATGGAGAGAGAGAGAGAGAGGGAGGGAAGGAGGGAGGGAGGAGAGAGAGAGAGAGAGAGAGAGAGAGAGAGAGAGGGGAGAGAGAGGAGAGAGAGAGGGGAGAGAGAGAGAGAGAGAGAGAGAGAGGAGGAGAGGGAGGGAGGGGAGGGAGAGAGAGAGAGAGAGGGAGGGAAGGGAGGGAGAGAGACAGAGAGAGAGAGAGAGAGGGAGAGAGAGAGAGAGAGAGAGAGAGAAGAGACAGAGAGAGAGAGAGAGAGAAGAGAGAGAGGAGAGAATCTCACAATGTCAAATTGTCATGTAAGTTCATAGTCATGCAGACAATAAGACCGATATAATGACTGTGCAGGCAAATCTGACGTACAAAAAAAAAAAATCCTATGAAAAAACCAATAAAATCAGATAATGAGATACACTGAAGAATAAAGAATGCATACCGATAATTATGTGCATTGCAGAGAGAGAGAGAGAGAGAGAAGAGAGAGAGAGAGAGAGAGAGAGAGAGAGAGAGAGGAGAGAGAGAGAGAGAGAGAAGGGATAAAAAAAAAAAGATTTAAAAAAAAAGGGGGGGGGGGGATGAAGAGGGATTACAAAAGAACATCGACAGGAGACTGAGAAACAACCCTAACTCTGTCAGTCAGCTCTGGTTTACAAAGAAGTACAGAAACAATCCTAACTCTGTCAGTCAGCTCTGGTTTACAAAGAAGTACAGAAACAACCCTAACTCTGTCAGTCAGTCTGGTTTACAAAGAGAGACAGAAACAACCCTAACTCTGTCAGTAGACTGGTTTACAAAGAAGTACAGAAAAACTAACTCTGTCAGTCAGCTGGTTACAAAGAAGTACAGAAAAATCTAACTCTGTCAGTCAGTGGTTACAAAGAAGTACAGAAACAACCCTAACTCTGTCAGTCAGCTCTGGTTTACAAAGAAGTACAGAAACAACCCTAACTCTGTCAGTCAGCTCTGGTTTACAAAGAAGTACAGAAACAACCCTAACTCTGTCAGTCAGCTCTGGTTTACAAAGAAGTACAGAAACAACCTTAAACTCTGTCAGTCAGCTCTGTTTACAAAAGAAATACAGAAAAAACCATAATCTGTCAGTCAGTCTGTTACAAAGAAGTAAAGAAACAATCCTAACTCTGTCAGTCAGCCTGTAAAAGAAGTACAGAAACAACCCAACTGTCAGTCAGCTAGGGTTACAAAGAAGAGAAGAAACAATCCTAATCTGCAGTCAAGCCCGGTTACAAAGAAGTACAGAAACAATCCAAATCTGTCAGTCAGCTGGTTAAAAAGAAGTACAGAAACAACCCAATGTCATCACTCTGGTTTACAAAGAAGTACAGAAACAACCCTAACTCTGTCAGTCAGCTCTGGTTTACAAAGAAGTACAGAAACAACCCTAACTCTGTCAGTCAGCTCTGGTTTACAAAGAAGTACAGAAACAACCCTAACTCTGTCAGTCAGCTCTTGTTTACAAAGAAGTACAGAAACAACCCTAACTCTGTCAGTCAGCTCTGGTTTACAAAGAAGCGAACTAACAGATTGTTGTTCCCGACTTTCAATACCATAATATTTCAAACATAGAATTTAAAATGAGACACTGAAAAAAAGAATATGTTCACGAGATATAGGTTGCAAGCAAAGCACATGCCCGTTCTGGAAGTATTTGTTTTTTTGAAGAATTCAAACGAAATTTGTAGATAAGAGATGAAATGTTCGCCAATAAATACACAGTACAGAAGAACATATCTGTCTTGAAATCGTTCTCATAGTTGTCAGTTTAGGGTTTGTTGTTTTTTTAAATTGTTGGTCCAAGTATTCAATGATGAGTTTTCCTAAGGCATTTTACAAAACGAGTTGCACAAGGAACAAATGCTAGTGGTTACTTCTACAGTAGTAACAGTACAAATGGTTACACAAAAAGTAAATAAATACTGTCAATGACTAAGCCAGCATTAGAAGTGTATTCCATTTATTATTATTATTATTCATGTGAAGGTAACTGCCGTTAGTTACTGTGTCAACTGAAGAGTTACACAAAGGGAGTGAACTCTGGCTGGTATTGCTTGGTAGTACTGGAATGTGTACAGGACCACACAAGTGACACCAGTACTGGTTACTTCACTAACATCAGAGCAGAGGTTACATCACACACACACACACACTCACACACATACACACACTCCACCCAAACAACCACCATAATTCTCAAGAAACAGAAAAGAAATTGACATTAGATGAGAGACAAAGAACACTACTGGTTATTTCTTCAGAACTAAATGTTACATACGTGACACTAAACACCAGCCATTATTTCACAATAACAAAACAAATGTTTGTAGAAGTGGTGACAAATGTTGGTCAATATGTTACCAATAAGATGCCTAGGGTATTTCACTAATAAAAGAAGAAAGATTAGATATATCAAAAATAGAATAGAATAAAAAAGAATGCTGTCATTTATTTCTCAATAACGAAACACAAGCACAGACAAGTGAGTTGATCATAACGTTGGATAAAGAAATCAGAATTAACAACATCAATGTTTCATTAAAGCAACACAGGCTGTACTTGCACTTAAAGTGAATCAAATACCATCTCTTTATCTATTTCATCAAAAAACAGAAAGAAAAAAAATGTGATTTTTTGGTGTTTTTTTTTAAGGGTTCCTGTCAATTAAAAGAAACAAAACAACAAACGATAGCAAAAGTTAATACCACCATTTTCTCAAATCAATAATTTTTTTTTTAATGCAAAGAATCGTACCTGTAAACATGCAATTCTCAAATCTATGAAGAAAAAAAAAAGGAAGTGTTTATGAGTTTCATACTAAGATATTACAAAAGGAAGATAATCATTTTGCTTTAAAAAAAAAAAAGTAAGCCTTTTGAATAGTTTGTTAATTATTGTAGTTTTTCCATTAATCATTACTTTGTTATTGTTGTCTACAAACAAAAATGTGCAAAACATATGATTGTGAAATTTGCCTGTGCTTTTTATATTTCTCATTTATGTTTAACCAAATGTTGATACACCATGGAATCTACAGATCTACATCCTACTGACAAGGAGTCTTATTTTGCATGCAATGCAATGTGCACATTGTGTCTATCTATACCTCCATTTGAATAATGATGAGGTCTCTCATGCCTGTCTGTCTGTCTGCCTGTCTAATAATAGGTATCAGTGTCCTATTTCAATATCAGTGTCCTATTTCAATGTCACTCATTACTATCTTGCATGACAGGACATTAAAACTCAACTTTAATAATAATAATAATATATGGAATTTATATAGCGCTGAATCTTGACTTTACACATTCATGTTCCCTGTGAAAACTACATAGTGACACAGGCAAATAAAATATACCCAGGAGACAATGTCTTGTTCAGTGTTAGGAAAGGAGACTATGTACAGACACAAAACAATACACATTCAGAGATTACAGATCATTCCAGTTCTATGAAAATAATCACTCACCAAAAAAAGAAAAAAAAAAACCCAGTCAGAAACAAAACAAAAAAAAGGAAAAGAAGGATGCGCATTCCAAGAACGATGTCCAATCGAAAGTATGACCGGTCATAAGAGTCAAAACAGAGAAAAGGGAGGTAAACACATCGAATCCTGCAAGCAGGTCAACAACAAATGGCTAAGTCTTCTCTGAATAGCATGCAGAGCTACATACACAACTTCGATTATTTTGTCGTGAAATACAAAGCAAACCTAAATCACAGAAATACAGAGGAAAATAATGTCATAAAAAAATCTCAAACGTATGAGACACAAGATAACAAGACAGGAGACGACCTATACCGTATCTCCATAACAAAAGAGTGATATATCTAATAATACATACATATATATATCTAAGAAACATTACCACCACTAACCTACAATACAGTCACATTTTCCCAGAAACACAGTTCTGGATCAAAGGCATTCAAAAGATTGTATCAAACAACGGGAAAAAAAAAGAAAAAAAAAGAACACAGGAGTAGATTACAGCAAGTCATACACGCACAAAAACACAGCACTCACACACACACACGCACACACACACAATGCACACTTGTGCAGTCATTAAAAACTCTGATTATATATACACAATAGCAAACTGAAATTTGTGCAAACCATAAAAAAAAAAGGAAAAAAAAGCATCAGCTCAACTTCAGAAGGAAGAGACTGTGGAAGGAAGGAAAAAGGAAAGAAAACGAGGGGGAGAAAGGGAAGGGGGAAGAAAATGTATGTATACATAAAGAAAATGTTATGGCAATCCCGCATTGTCAAAAACGGACAACTTACCTAGAAGGCAGTCGATGCAGGAGCAAACATCGAAGAAAAAAAGAAAAAGAAAAAAAAAAAACATGAAAAAAAAAAGGTGTTTAGTCAAACCACATACATACTGACCATACCAGACGTTAACACGGAACAGGTCATACATGCAAAGCCAGCCACAACACGGATCATAGCCATAGTGGTCACACTTCAGGAATGACAGCAGCCAGAGAGAGAGAGAGAGAGAGAGAGAGACAGACGCAGAAAGAGAGAGGATTCATGACAGCAAAGGAGAGAGAGAGAGAGGAGAGAGAGAGAGAGAGAGAAGAGAGAGAGAGAGAGAGAGAAGACAGACAGACAGACAGAAAGAGAGAGGATTCATGACGCAAAGGAGAGAGAGAGAGGAGGAGAGAAGAGAGAAGAGAGAGAGAGAGAGAGAAGAGAAGCAGAAAAAGAGAGAGGATCATGACAGCAAAGAGAAGAGAGAAGAGAGAGAATGAGACGAGCAGAAGAGGAGAGAGAGAGGAGAGAGAAGAAGAGAGAGATCATGAAGCAAGAGAGAGAGAGAGAGAGAGAGAGACAGAGAGAGAGAGAGACAGACAGACAGAAAGAGAGAGGATTCATGACAGCAAAAGAGAGAGAGAGGAGAGAGAGAGAAGAGAGAGAGAGAGAGAGAGAGAGAGAGAGAGAGAGACAGACAGACAGAAAGAGAGAGGATTCATGACAGCAAAGAGAGAGAGAGAGAGAGAGAGAGAGAGAGAGGAGAGAGAGAGAGAGAGAAGAGAGAGAGAGAGAGAGAGAGAAAGACAGAAGAAGAGAAGGATTCATGACAGCAAAGAGAGAGAGAGAGAGAGAGAGAGAGAGAGAGAGAGAGAGAGAGGAGGAGAGAGAGAGAGAGAGAGAGAGAGAGAGAGAGAGAGAAAGAAAGAGAGAGAGAGAGAGATTTGAACCAACTTAAGTCAATTTCTTTAAAAAAGACTATCCGTCAGAACCTAAGCCTATCTAATTTTCAGTTCTCTATATAAGCAGGGTTGTTTTCTCTCTGTCTCTCTCTCTCTCTGTCTCATTCATATAGATCATTATCTAAAGAAAAAAAAAAAAAAACCAACCATCCCACCCTGTCTCTTCTTTTTTTTGTTTTGTTTTGCATTCATGAAAAAAAAAAAGGGTTTAATTTTTGCAAATGTCCAGTAACCTAAACATAAGGATCAGCAACATACCTTCCAAACCTTGAGAGGCCAAGTTTTTGCAGGCTATATTCCACTTTTTTTTTAACCCTCAACAAAGGCACCCATACTACGTCTTAAGAAACCCCAAACAATATTTTAAAACAAGAAAAACAGAAAAAAAACCTGAATACTAAAGATAGGACCTTTAAAGGAAAAGTGAGACAATAAAAAAATATAAAAAAGAAGAAAGAATAACAGCACCAGTAAGATGCACCCTAAGTACCTTTAAAAAAAAAAATCGTCAAACAAAATGACTTAGGTAGCTATCTTCTTCTATGTCAAATGCTCAGCCAGCAACTACTGATGTCTGTCATAGGAGCAACCATGCGTGGCATTGCCATTAATCAAACACTTGACAAGTCAGGCCCAGGGCATCCAACTTTGGCGTAAGAGAGAATTGTTATCTTTTAAACCTTTCTGGGGAGAAAAAAAGGCACAAGAATGGACCAAGAAGGCAGAAAATAGACAGAAGGAAGTGACGGGAAGAAAAGGAACAAGGCAGAAACAAAGAGAGAGATAGAAAAGAGGGAATTCCTAGCACAGAATTTCCAGAAGGTGGGGATGCTATTTACACTGACAGGCCCCCGGCATCCCCACAGGGGGAGGTAGGTGATAAAGGATAAGGGGAGGAAAAATGCCAATGTATCTCAGTGTGGCTCAAATAAATTCACTTTTTTTTTGGCTAGATAGAAAAACAAATACTAGTCCTAAGCACTGTTGAACGAGTTCACGACTGAAGCTGAGAAGCGTGTAACTTTTTCATGTTCAGGTATTTTCGTTTTTAGAAGCTGCTGCAAAATACATTCCCTTATACTCATTACATATTGCTGTTTATAAATCTCTCTCTCTCACATGGAGCAAACATCTCATAACACACACACATTTTAGAACGAAAAAAAAAAATCAACATTTCTTTGTGGAGCAGGCTGTTATTACAATACTGAGAAAAAAAAAAAAGAAACTAAACAGAAAGCCCACTCACAGAGCGTTACAAAATCACTGTATGCATTAATTGAAAAAACTCAAACAAAACAAAAAGGACATGATCAATTGGCTAGAGACATCAGAATTGTCCAAAGGGACCTCCCCCAAACCCCCAGTTTTAACACGACTTACGACATAAACCTTTATTTCTGTCTTTTTCTTGTGATTTTGCTCAAATCTGCATGATCTTTTTTAACACAATAAAAAGCCCACAAGTGTTCTTCATCCCAAAAGAGCCTAACTTGTTTCTTTTTCGCTGCCACCTGCTAAACCAAAAGATCAAAACTTCTTCTTTACCCGTAGAACTCATCTTCCCTACACAACACAGGCAGGCAGGCAGGCAGGCAGGCAGGTATCGCAGCCTGTTACACAATCCTAAGAACCCAAACCCCTAACAGCCAGCATTTCTGAACAGCGGCGTTTTCGCTGGAGGGAGGATTCTGATCTGGACTTACCCAACCCTGTCCATAGCTAATGCCAAAAGGGCCATTTCATAATGCCAAAAAGGGCCATTACATAGTACCAAAAGGGCCATTTCATAATGCCAAAAGGGCCATTACATCGTACCAAAAGGACCATTTCATAATGGAAGAAAAGGTCCATTACTAATGCCGAAAGGTCTGTTACATAAAGCTAAATGGATCATTGCATTACGCCCCCAAAGACGTTACACAATGCCAAAAGGCCTGTTACATAATTCCAAAAATCCTGTTTTATATAATGCCAAAAAGGCCCGTCACATAACGTCTAAAGGCCCGTTACATAATGCCAAAAGGGCCTGCCACAAAAAAACGCCACACCTCGCAGCCCAAGGCCATCCACGCCCCCAGATGCCTCCCCCCTCCCCCGCCACCCCCATCCCCCCTTCATCTGCACCCACCCCAATGCCACCCCCTAACCCCCCCCCCCCCCCCCCCCCCCCCCCCCCCCCCCCCCCCCCCCCCCCCCCCCCCCCCACCCAAACAAAACAAAAAAAATTAAAGACCTACTGACTCTACTACACCCCCTCAATGCTGATGCCTCTTCGTCAAGCACACAACAAAGACAGACCGCACGCACAATCCAGACAAAACGAAGAAGGAGCGAGCGAGCGAGCGCGCAAGTGAAGAAAGAGCAAGACAGGACAAAGAGACAGAAGAAAACGAGGAAACAAAGGGACTGAAGAGCGAGGAGAAAGCGATGACGATGAGCACACAGCTACCAACCATTCCACTACACAGAAAAATGAAATGATAACGTTCATCGTGAGCTGAACGACTGGACAAACCTTTCCTATTACCTTTCGGCTGTATCGCATGTACGGCATCAGGGGTTTGTCTGGAGGCTTCGGAGGTTTCCCCACTCGCTCTGACTGAAAAAACACACACAGAGAGACAGAAATAATAATAAATAATAATAATAAATAATAATAATTATAATAATAATAACATCGACAGCAATAATAATAGTGTCAGTGATAAGAGCAACAGTGATAATGAAACCCAAAAAACCCCAACTAGAAACACAAATTTTTTAAACAATAAATTGCCATTCTACCTCTGAGGAGTTTTAAACAAAACCTCACAAATAATAATAATAATAATAATAATAATGTATGGAATTTATATAGCGCAGAATCTTGTAAAGCAACAAATCAAAGTGCTCAGATGACACTTTTTTTTTGTTTTCAATATCGAGGATAATGGAATAAGCACTCATGTACTTTTTTACATCCAGTCCCTGTGTGTATGCGGTTTTGTAAATTTTGTCATCTGTTCACACCGGCACACAATGGCCTACTCTTTCGAAAAGCGGAACAGGATTTAATGTGTGCGCAAGATGTTCTGCATGCGTTCACACATGGGGCCTCAGTTTATAGTCTTATCCGAAGGACACAAGCAACGGAGACTTGAAAAACAAATCAACAACAACAACAAAAAAGAAGTACTGATTCTACTACACCATCTCAATGCTGATGCCTCTTCATCAAGCACACAACAAAGACAGACTACACGCACAATCCACAGAAAAAGAAGGAGAAGGAGCAGGCGAGGAAGAGCGAGACAGGACAAGACACAGGGGGCAGGAGAGCCAAGTGGGTAGAGCATAGCAGTCGTGATCTGCCAGCCCAGGATCAAGCCACTACTGAGGTGCCTGTTTAAGGGGATTATCCCCTTGAAGTTTACTGTTATCCCCTTGAAGTTTACCGTTATCCCCTTGAAGTTTACCGTTATCCCCTTGAAGTTTACCGTTATCCCCTTGAAGTTTACCGTTATCCCCTTGAAGTTTACCGTTATCCCCTTGAAGTTTACCGTTATCCCCTTGAAGTTTACCGTTATCCCCTTGAAGTTTACTGTTATCCCCTTGAAGTTTACTGTTATCCCCTTGAAGTTTACAACAGTACTGACTCCACTTCCCCGAAAGTCCTTCAGATGAGACTACAAACTGAGGTCCCGTATGCCAGCACACACAGAACATCTCACACATGCATTAAAAACCTGTTCCACCTTTCAGAAGAATAGGCCACTGTGTGCATGTAGGAACGGGTGACAAAAATGTTAAAAACACATGCACACTGGTGTTGTGTTTAGACATCATCCCTGAAGTCAGAATGCAGCCGCCTAAATGGTGGGTAAAAATGGCCGCAATTGAAAAAAGTCTTTCCATCGGCGAACTTTGGAATTCTAGCCGAGGAACAAACCAAAACAACCCCCCCCCTCCCCCCACCCCCCCAACCAAAAACAACAGCCCACACACAACTATGTCAAAATACTGTATCATCCGCTTCATGAAGTCATATGCTTTATCCACATATAGCGAAGTGAATCTCATTATTAACATCAACCTTTGCTATTTGGTCTTGTACATGTTGACTTGTGTGCACTGGAATAACATTCAAACATTTGTCACAGATAAGAAAATTCATAAATAAGGAACACACACACACAAATGCACACCCCCCTTCCCCACATAATCACACACAAACACTCACTCACACGCACACAAGGGAGGAGGTGCGTGTGTACATACCTCCCCCACCCCCCGACACACACACACACACAAAAGAAACGAGGTGCAGAAAAATCCAACCCATCCCAGTCCCACAAAAGTAAAGACTTAATTCTCTGTCTGTCTGTTCTGTTCCGTTATTTGTTGTTTGTTTGTTTGTTTGCTCTATTGCGTTATTTGATGTTTGTTTATTTGTTTGTCTGTTCTGTTGAGCGAGCAAGGGACTAGATAGCCTAGTGGTCAGAACATTGCGCTTGACCTGGGTTTGATTCCCGTTCAAGGGGATATTTTCCCCTGGAGTTAACATCAGTGCCGACTCCACTTTCCCCAAAAGTCCTTCGGATGAGACTATAAACCGAGGCCCCGTGTGCGAACACATGCAGAACATCTTGCGCACACGTTAAAACACGTTCCGCTTTTCGGAAGAGTAGGCCATTGTGTGCCGGTGGGAACGGATGACAAAATTGACAAAACTGCATACACACGGGGACTGGATGTAAAAAAGCACACAAGTGCTTATTCCATTAACCCTCGATATAAAAGAATAAAATTTTTAAAAGTTCTGTTCAGTTTGTGTCTGTTTGTCTGTCTGTTCTGCTCTGGTTATTTGTATGGTGTTGTTTGTGTTTCTCACCTGGCCACCCGACTTTCCCAGCTGGTCAGCAAGACGATCATAGAAACAAACAAAACATCAGGTTATACAACAACAATAATAATGATAATAAATGGAATTTATATTGCGCTATATCTTGCAATAAACAAATCAAAGCGTTTTCATTCATCCTACATTCACATGCAGCCGTATAAATTCAAATGTATACACACACGCTTGCACGCACACACATAAAGGTTGTACATTCGGCAGGGTGATGGGGTTTTGGCTGTTGAGGGCAAAAGAGACACAACAATCAACAGGGAGACAAAATGGGGATGAGCGAGACGTGTGTGTGTATTGGTTTTATATATGTGTGTGTGTGTATGTATACTATATATATATATATATTTTTTTTTTAAACAAAATATTATACCCCCCAAAAAAGTCTGACTATAAAAACAAAAAGAAAACCTACTAAATAGTCTTTTCATAAAAAAAAATTCAATGGCTAGTTTCACAAAAGGAGTCCCTTTTGAAAGGTTTGCGTATATTATTTTGTGACAGCTTTACTAATCAAACGTGAAATGTCAAAGTTAATAGTTTTTGTTTGTTTGGTTGGGTTTTTTTAAAAGGAACTCAGAGCAAAAAAACAATTAAAAAAAAACACCCAAAAAAAGATTTATTCAGACAACTCTTGAAATTTAGATTAATTAAATCAAAGATGTCTACATACATTTCATTTATATGCACACACACTTTAACTTAGAACTATACACACTCAAGCTCATGCATGCATGTCAGTGTGTAAGTGACCTCACACACACACACGTCTTTCGGATGAGACGTTAAATGGAGGTCCAGTGGGCAGCATGTATTTAGTGCACATTAAAGAACCCAAGGTAACAAGAGAATTGTCCCTGGCAAAATTCTGTAGAAAAAAGCCACTCTGATAGGGAAACAAAAGCACATGCAGGAAGGAAGACAAAAAAAAAAAGGGTGGCACTGCTTTTGTGGCAACGTGCTCTCCCCTGGGAGAGCAGCCCTAATTTCACACAGAAATCTGCTGTGACAAAGTGGTATACATCTATGTACAAATACACATGTATACACACCCACAATATCCTCACCAAACAGTTTTACATTCTCTGATATACCTTCCTGATTGTCAGAGTGTGTGTGCGTGCACTCATGAAAATAAGTACTCTTGTATCTTATTTTTGGTTTAGATGATTTTTGAAAAGTGTGTGTGTGTGTGTGTGTGTGTGTGGCGCGCGGTAAGTCTATGTCATTACCAGTCAATGGTCATTATTGTGTGTGTGTGTGAGTTTATGTCTTTACTAGTCAATGGTCTTTATAAAATTGTATTCATATATTGGTGTGCGTGTGGGTGGGTGTGTGCACGTGTGTGAGTGCACGCTTAATTAATAAGTTTATATGTCTTTTCCAATCAATGGTTTTCACAGCATTGTATTCCTACATTGGTGTGTGTGGGTATGTGTGTGAGTGAGTGTGTGTGTACGCCGTGCGTGTGTATGTGCGTCCACATGTGTGTTTGTGTGTGTGATATATCTTTTTAAAAAAATTATCTTGGAATGTTCATGAATACCAATTTGAAATGTAGTTTTCTTGTGTCTTTCGAGATAATGATACGTATCAATATGCCTGTCAGTATTGTAATTGCCCTCCATGGGATGATTTAAGTGTTTTTGACTTGACTTGACTTGAATATCCATCAATGTATCACTGTAAGTAAACACTAAAATAAGCAAACAAAACAAGTAATAATAACAAACCTACTTGCTTGAAACACGCACACAACACAGACACACACACACTCACTCACTCTCTCACACACACTCCTCCATCCTACACACACACACACACCAAAGACTACAGCGACGTGCCTGTACCATACACACTGACTTAGCTTGTATAACAAGTGGGAAGAGGAAAGGCCTCACTGAGCCCACACACACGCACGCACACACATACACACACACGCATGCACGCACGCACACACACTACACTGACTTGAGCTTGTACAGCAAGCGGGGAGAGGAAAGGCCTCACTTACTAAGCCCACACACACACACACCACACACACAGACACACACACAAGCGGGGAGAGGAAGGAGAGGCCTCACTTACTGAGCCCACACACATACACATACACAGACACACACACACACAGACACACACACAAGCGGGGAGAGGAAGGAGAGGCCTCACTTACTGAGCCCTCACACACACACACACACACGCACACACACACACACACACACACACACACGCACGCACACACACAAGTGGGGAGAGGAGAGGCCTCACTTACTGAGCCCTCACACACACACACACACACACACACACACACACACACACATACACACACACACACACACACACACACACACACAAGCGGGGAGAGGAGAGGCCTCACTTACAGAGCCCAATACCTTGGCACTGGACTTGGTGGGCTGGAATCCCGGGTGGCCATGGGGCGACTGCAAAAAGGGGCCGCTGCCCTTCTCCCCTGCCACACACACACACACACGCACACACACACACACACACACACACAGACATACACACACACACACAAAACACGCACACAGACATACACACACACACACACAAACATGCACACACACACACACAAACACACACACGCACACACACACAAACACACAGAAATTTGTTCTTAGATAGATCGCTTGATGAAAAAAAGCAAATGCATTGCTTATTCAATGTACCCTCTGGAAATAAAATTTTTACTTGACTTGACTTGACAGGCACCCATATTTACACCAATATTCTGTAAAGTTCGTTTACGTTATCGTCGTTGTTGTCATTTTCACCGTCACTTATCTTCATCATGATTATCATCGACAGCATGATTAACTTTGTCATAAATGTTAACGAAGAAACAATAACAACAGTAAACATACTACTACTAGTTGAAAACAACAACCATCATCATCATCATCATCATCATCATCATCATCATCATCAAAATACTATAATCTTTAAACAGAACCTATACGTTTCAACATAGCCATTTTTTTTCATTCCTCAGCTAAAGCTCTGAGGTTCATCAATCGTGAGATTTTGCATATGTGACTGTTTTGGCCCACCATGAAGGTAGCCGCATTCTAATTCAGGGATGCACACTGGGTATGTTCATGTTTCTGTAATCCACTCAACACTGACAATGATATGAGTTATGGGATTTTTAACAAGCATATTTTATCTTCTACATGTGTATACAAGAAGGGAATTGCGGCACTGGCAGATCTGCACTTGAAGTTGACCTGGGAGAGATCATAGAAATCCCCACCCTTAATTCATCAGATGCCACCAAGATTCGAACCCACGACTTCATGATCCCATGGGATTGAAGTCGAACAGTCTTTACCACTCGGCTACAGCGTCCATCAACAGACCCACATATATTAAAGTCAGAATGGGGCTACCTTCATGGTGAGCAAGAATGGTCATGTATGCAAAATCTCCCCACTGGTGAACCTCAGAACTCTTGCCGAGCAACAACAACAACAAAAACCCCAACAACATCAACAAAGTTATTCTGATAAAACTGCAAACTGAGGTCCTGAGTGCAAACACATACATAACACCTAGCACACAAGTTTACAACCCCCACCCCCCAAAAAACCCCCAAATCTACCTTTTGAAGAGCGACAGATAGATAGGTCAGCTATGGTTTATTTATTAAGTCACTGCAGATTTCTCTGCATGAAATTCGGGCTTCTCTGCCCGGGGAGAGCGCATCGCCACAAGAGCAGCGCCACCCTTTTTTTTTTCTTTTTCCTGTCTGCAACTGTATTTGTTTCCCTGTCACTAGTATCAGAATGTTTTTTTCTAAGAATTTTGCCAGGGATAACTCTCTTGTTGCCGGGGGTTCTTTTATGTGCGCTGAATAATTTTGTGTAACACATGGGACCTTGGTTTATCATCTCACTTGAAAGACTAGCGTCCAGACCACCACTCATGGTTTAATGGATGGGGGAAAAGTTTTGGGCCCAAACAGGATTCAAACCACTGCACACTTCCGACCCGGACTTTTCGCTTTCTAGACAGGCGCGTTACCTCTAGACCACCGATCCACTACAGTTAGTACCAAGGATGACACACACATACCCAGCATGCCACATGAACCCCGGCAGAGGGAATCTGACACAGCGCACGACAAATTCAGCACAGAGCTCCAATGACTGACTCCTCAAGGGAGTTTGGGAAGAAGTCAAGACATAAAAAAAGGGAGCCCCAGGCATTTCCACAAAGCAGAAGCTGACAATGAAGAAACGCACACCCAGCTGCTTCTGAAGCTGCCTACACTAGAGTATTCTTCTTCTTTTCCTCCTCTGTCGAATGCTATGCCAGCTCCTATTGTTGTCCGTCATATTCATGAGCAAAAAAATGCATTGCACAGCTATTAAACACCTGACACATTAGGCCCAGCGTATCCAACTTCGGCATGGAAAAGAATTCATATCTTTTTATGACTTTCTGAAAAAAAGAACAATGGACCAAGAAGGCAAAAAAAATAGACAAGGAGAAGGGGTGATAGAAAGAAAATGAGCATAGCAGAAACAAAGAGAGGGATAAAAAAAAGGGAATTCCTAGCACAGAATTTGAGGATGCTATTTATTATACTGACAGCCCCAAGCATTCCACAGGGGAAATAGGCAGGAATTATAAACCTTATAGATATGCGTATCTTCACTAAGAAAAAAACTACTATTCTGTCAACACAATTTAAAACACAAACAGAATATGCCATGGTTTAAGAAGAAGAAGAAGAACAACAACAACAACAACAAAGAAGCAAAAATACCAACATCAAACCCAACTCACTTTCTCAGCTGTTTGGGGGGTGCCTGGTGTATTTCGAGACCGTGCTGCAAATAAATTGTGCACACACACACCATTTTGAGTGAAATGTCCTTAACATATAATAATGTTCAGTTAATATTGATTTCAACAGGCAATGCCAATGGTATTATAACACTAACAGTGTCTCTCTCTCTCACACACACAGTGACACACACACAAACAAACACACACACACTCTCTCTCACACACACGATATGCCTACACAAACACACACATCACTAATTAAAACTTTTAATGGAAGGATGTGAAACTGAAGAAATCATAGTCACACACACACACTGACACAGCCACACACACACACACACCACACACACACACACACACACACACCACATATGAAGCGCAGTACAACAAAGAGGATGATTCATTATACCAGAAAGATCTATCAAAAAGAGTTAGATAATTTATATAAATATATTTTTGAAAATGGTCTGACATTTTCCACAGAAAAAACGCAAATTATGCTTTTTAACAATGGCAGTGATCCAGATACACTACCACAGTTTAGGATTGGGGGGGAGCTAATTCAGTACACAAATACTGTCAAATTTTTAGGCATCTTACTTACATCAAAATTGACTTCGAATGCTCATATTGGATACATTTTAACAAAAGCGAGAAAATGTATTAATTTTCTTAAAATGGTTACCAGACAGTCTTGGGGACAAGATATGGTCACTCTGAAATGCTTAGCTACGTCACTTGTACGGTCCAAGCTGTCTTATGGACATGAAGTCTTCTTTAGTGCTCCTAATTATTTATTGAAAAAACTCCAAAGTGTAGACTGTAAAGCATATAAACTTGCACTTGGTGTACCATTCCACACCTCCACCGTAGCAACTTATAATGAAATTGGGGAACTTCCCCTAGCTGAATACCGACAACTTTCATGTGCCAGATATGTTTTACGCAGCACAACAAATGAAAACTTTGTTTCTAGTGAAATAGAAGTCGAAGCAAAAACAAATTATCCTAAAAGGGCTAGACATATTTCGTGTTTTAACGCTATTGGTACTTATGTATCAGACCTTTTTCAAAAGTCTGAACTTAATCATTATGAATTAGAAATGCAGAAAGAAGTTGTTGCCATGCCCTTCGTGGGAAATAAATAAAGCAAATTTTGATATAGAATGTACTAATGAAAGAAAGAACGAAAACCAAAATATCATGGTTGCAGATATCCAATCACATATTGAAAATACGTATTCTGACAACTTAAAAGTATATACAGATGGGTCAGTTTTAGAAAAATAATGAAGCTGGTTCAGCATTCGTCATACCAGCTCTAAAAAACAGAGAAATCTACTATCTTGGTAAACATCATTCAATATTTACAGCTGAACTTGTTGCAATTCTTATGGCTCTTAACTATATTCTTGATTTTGTATTTCCCATCATTCCTATCTTACTTTGTGTAGACTCTAAGTCGGTACTGTATGCTATCAAATCCCCAAATTCCAAGAAAGTATCTAGAATAATTTTTGAAATTAAATATGTCATACACCTTATAAGTTTAAGAGGTATTTCTGTCTCCTTTTGTTGGGTACCTTCGCACGTTGGAGTTTTTTCAAATGAGTGGGCTGACAGAGCTGCAAAAAGGGGGGCAAGACATCATTTGGAATCGACAGAACTGCATGTTCCATTATCTCTACAGGAGGGATACCGTTTGTTAGAACAAACATCGTGGGAGTAAGTGGAGAGAATCAGATCAACTCAAGGAACGATCTTTAAAGAGTTGCCAGACTAATGGCCTTATTTCATGTTATCCTTCTCAAACACATTTAAGTATCGCAACTACGAGAAGAGTTAATACACTATATTTTAGAATAAAATTAAATGCATTTATAATAAAATTTTGTAAAAATGTCAGGTGTCTCTGTGGGGAACATATTTCCAACACTCACATCATATTTGAGTGTCCAATTGTAAAACCTTTTTTACCCATGTTTTGTGAGCAGTCTGTGGAAACAGTATTTAAAATCCAAAATTAGCCTTTGCCAATTGTTAAATGTCTATTGCACAGCCCATTAGAGTATTTGTTGTAGTTACTTCATAGTTATTTCATGTTAACAATTGTTGAATTTAAATTTTTACTCATGTTTAAGATCCCCCCCCCCCCTTTTTTTTTTTAGTTGCATGAAAATACCAACACACATGTTACCTAATCATTCTTTTCTCTTTCCATTCCCTTCTCTGTTTTAACTTCCTCTTCATTTTCCACATCCCTCGTCTAATATCACTAAGAGTGAACAGACGTTAAATTGAAGACAACAACAACAACACACACACACACACACACACAGTTATAGCCAGAATACAGACTTACATGGCACAGGGGACGACTGTGTTCTGTTGCTAGGTGTCGACATTTCAGACTTCCAGGTAGGTCTGCTTTTACTGTTTTAGTTGTTCCGAATATGCCTGTCAAAATAATAACACTATATAAGTAGCTACATGAGCACACAAACACTGACATAAGTTACTGATAATTACAACCCCCCCCCAAAAAGAAACAACAAAAAACAAATGAACAAAACAAAAGAAAAGAAAGAAATCATTAAAGTGGAAACCAACAGACGCTATAGCATAGTTGAGTGGTCAAAAATGCCTTCAATCCCTTGGGTCTATGAAGCTGTGGGTTCAAATCTTGGTGGTATCTGGTGAATTAAGGGTGGGGATTTTAATTATTTAAGGGTGGGGATTTTAATTATGGTCTTCCAGGTCAACTTTATTAAGTGCAGCCCTGCCAGTCAGCGCTTTAACTGTACACAATAACACATGCAGAAGATCAAATATGCACATCAAAAATAAAATGTAAAGATCTTGTAATTCATGTCTGCATTCAGTGGGTTACGGAAACACTTGTAAACATACTCAGCATACATCCCGTATATAGTGTCACACACACACTCAGTGTCACACACACACACACTTACTTCATGTGCATGTTTCACACAGTGACCTTCCTGGAAATCTAGACATTTCTTTGAAAATGAAAGAAAAATCAGTTTTTACCTGAGAGGTTTGAAGAAAAGATAAAGCGTAACCCATGCGTTTCAAAATCATAAAAACAGAAGACCAGAAAGAGATGACTGTGCAATCAGAGAAACAGTCTGGCTTGACTTATTCATATATGCATTCAATCACAATGCCAGGTCATTTATATGCAATCAAAGTTTGAGAACTAAAAGTTAATATTATTTGATATTTTGATACACTAGCTTCCTGTGCCCTCTGCCATAGAGACTGTCATTCCTGTGTCAGACTGGCCAGCCACAACTGACACTATAATAATAATAATAATAATAATAATAATGTATGGAACTTATATAGCGCTATACCAGAATTAACACCTAGAGCTCAACTCCTGTCTAGAAAGCGAAAAGTCCGGGTCGGAAGTGTGCGGTGGTTTGTATCCCGTCTGGGCCCGAAACTTTTCCCCCATCCATTAGACCATGAGTGGTGGTCTGGGCGCTAGTCTTTCGGATGAGACGATAAACCGAGGTCCCGTGTGTTACAGAAAATTATGCAGCGCACGTAAAAGAACCCACGGCAACAAGAGAGTTGTCCCTGGCAAAATTCTTAGAAAAAAGCCACTCTGATAGGGAAACAAATACAGTTGCAGACCAAAAAAAAAAAAAAGAAGGGTGGCGCTGCTCTTGTGGCGACGTGCTCTCCCTGGGGAGAGCAGCCCGAATTTCACGCAGAGAAATCTCGTGACTTAAAGTGGTATACATAAATAAATAAATATTAAACATTTTGCAAAATCACACCACTGTGGCATTGGTGACCAACCAAGCCCTAGCTGAGAAAGGAAAACAACAAAAAACAAGTAGAAAACATTCTTACAAGTGTAGGTCTGGCTGTAGTGAAAAGAGAGAACGAAAAACAAAACACAAACCCCAAACCACCACCAACAGTGTTACTGTTAGTATTAAAGTGACATATTTTCCCTACCAGCTATGAATACCTTGCAGTAAGTACAAAGAAAATCTGGACTATTATTAAAATCCAAACATTCATTGAAACAGAAATGTAACTTTTGTACCCAAAATGTAACTGACCTGTGGTTTTTCTAGAGGCATCTTAATTAGTTAATATTGTTATAATGTTAAATACACATAATAAGGAACATCAGAAAGTTTTCAACTGATTTTATAATGAATTTAGTGTCAGCTTTTGAATATGGAACAATCTCTCAATGAAAACTTTGTAATTATCAAGTATGTAGGTAGAAAATCGCAAAGTTAGGTCAAATTTACCATGCAGAGAAAGCATGTGCTCTTCAAACAACAATAGCTGCCAACCAGGAAAAGTCATTTTGGTGAAAAATTCCATTGATTTCTGAAAATGTTATCTCCCTTGAAAAAGTTTAATACAAGAAAAAAGCCCCTGTTACATTTTGAATTTTCACTCAAAGTGAGCTTTTTTTTTTTGGAATTGCCCGTCTATCAAGTTTTAAAAAAAAAGAAAAAAGAAAAAAGTGGTTTAATGATTTGGAGAATTATAGGGCAACTTTGCACTAGGTATAACTATTAGTAGCCGCTACGGCGCTGGTCCATGATGTATCAGTAATTTCCACTTCGACATTCATTGCAATCACAACAACTACAACGGCGCAAGCATGGCATATAATTATATACATATATAAAATGATTCGATATCCTAGAGTACACATGTATGCCCACTCCATGAACTAATTTCCTTTTAAAAAAAATTAGTATGACTACCACAGTACAAAACTTAAAAATGCTGATCCTGAAAAAAGCCCAGCGCAATCAGTAACTTCACTTCCTACTTCTAAAATGAATACTACATTAGTCGGTAAACACGCCTGAATAAGATTTTCCTAAAACTCTGAATGGTCCACACTCACCGACAGGTGATGGTCGATATAGACGCCGCCAGCCAGCTTCCTTTGAGCAGTGGACTTCTCAAGGCCGTTAATAAATCTGACTCTACTTCCGCGATAAAAGAAAAAAAATATAGAAACTTTTGAAAGGACCTATGATCAAAACTATTCGTCAATCGTCGCCCCCAAAACATACGAATACGTCTCCTTTTCTTTGTTGATGCACCACTTCTTCACGCAGCCATCTTGACGCTTCGTTGTTGATTATACAATCAGCAGCTTACCTAAAACTTTGTCGTAAGTTTATGTGCACAATAGCTATCAAACGCGGGGACTTATTTAAACGATAACACGAAATATAAAACAAAATGGAAAAAAAGAGAGATGAAATAAAATGAACTGCAATAAGAAATAAAATAAAATGTATATATCAATTCTTCAGCCCACTCCCCCAACAATGTACAGTTATGAAGTGTTGACTTTTTCTGAGATATTAACCATTGGATTCTTGTTTGTTTGTTTGTTTCCTTGTTTGCAATAGTACAGTTATGAAATGATGATTTTTCTGAGATATTAAGCATTGCATTTTTGTTTGTTTCCTTGTTTGCAATAGTGCAGTTATTCTTGGTTTTTAAAATTTTATTTACTCAGTATTTTTTCCAATTTTATTTTATTTGTTTGTTTCTTTGATTGTTTGCATTTTTCATCAATAGTGCAATTATGAAATGTTGATTCCCCTAAGATATTAAGCATTGGATTCTTGTATTTTTCATCAATAGTACAGTTATGAAATGTTGATTTCTATGAGATAAAATCATTAAGTGTTAGATTCTTGTTTGTTGTTTCTTTGTTTGTTCACTTGATTGTATGTCAAGTCAAGTCAAGTCAAGTCAAAAACACTTTAATCATCCCATGAAGGGCAATGTATGTTTGGCTTTTTAACTTTTAATTTCCGATGATTAAATGTATGAGGAAACAAAATATGACTACGCAGCAGATCAGCTGTATCCCAAAAATGTGTTTCAACTGATTACCTGTATATTATAAAATAGGAAGCCATGCTGAAATTGTATGTGCTGGGCCCGACTTGTCAGGCGCTTAATGGCAGCACAATCCATTTTCGCTCATATGACAGACAACAAAATTTGCTGGCTGTCTGAGCATTTGACGAAGAAGAACAGGAAGCTACAGTTGGCATCCTCAGTCTCAGAAGACTATGGAGTTGAGCTCTAGGTGTTAATTCTGGTATAGCGCTATATAAGTTCCATACATTATTATTATTATTATTATTATTATTATAGTGTCAGTTGTGGCTAGCCAGTCTGACACAGGAATGACAGTCTCTATGGCAGAGGGCACAGGAAGCTAGTGTATCAAAATATCAAATAATAACTTTTAGTTCTCAAACTTTGATTGCATATAAATGACCTGGCATTGTGATTGAATGCATATATGAATAAGTCAAGCCAGACTGTTTCTCTGATTGCACAGTCATCTCTTTCTGGTCTTCTGTTTTTATGATTTTGAAACGCATGGGTTACGCTTTATCTTTTCTTCAAACCTCTCAGGTAAAAACTGATTTTTCTTTCATTTTCAAAGTGTCTAGATTTCCAGGAAGGTCACTGTGTGAAACATGCACATGAAGTGTGTGTGTGTGGCACTGTTGTGTGTGTGACTGACACTCTGTGTGTGTGTGTGTGACACTGTGTGTGTGTGTGTGTGACACTCTGTGTGTGTGTGTGTGTGAGAGTGTGACACTGTGTGGTGGAGACCTGTGTGTGTGTTTGTGTGACACTGTGTGTGTGAGTGACACTGTGTGTGTGTGTGAGAACTGTGTGTGTGTGACACTGCGTGTGTGTGACAGTGTGTGTGTGTGACAGTGTGTGTGTGTGACAGTGTGTGTGTGAGTGTGACACTGTGTGTGCGTAAGGTGTGTGTGTGACACTGTGTGTGACGTGTGCGTGTGTTATGTGCGTAAGGTGTGTGTGTGAGTGTGTCAGTTGTGTGATGTGTGTTTGTGTGGGGTGTGTATGTATGTGTGTGTGTGTGTAAGGTGTGTGTGTGTGTGTGTGATGTGTACACACGTGTGTGTGATGTGCCTGTGTTTCTTAACGTGTACTTGCCTTCTGGGTGAGTGTATGTATAATCACCATCATCAACTAACATAATTTTTTTATGATTAACTTTTAAGTTGTACTCTAACTGACAAAGACATATATTAGCACAAGTAAATTAGCGCCCACACACACACGCACGCACACGTGCCCACACACACACACAACTATCCATTCTAGCAGATGTTCAACCAAACATACAAAAGATAAATAGTCATATCCACCATGATCTGGATATTTTTTCCTCTTTATTCAGTGATCAGTGGAATGAAAGGACAAAAAAAAAAGAAAAAATGAAGGTTCACGCTCCCCCCCCCCCCACTTAACCCCCCCCCCCACCCCCTCAATGACAACAATAAAACATATCCTGACCCACTGATGCATACTATCTTTACTGGATTGTCTTCCCAATGAGGATCAAACCAGTGCTTAGGAAGAAAACTTGGAAAGGGAAATTTCTTCTCTGTCATTGAACGCTCAGACAGCAACTATTGTTGTCTGTCATATGAGCGAAAATGTGTTGCGCTGCCATAAAGCACCTGACAAGTCAGGCCTAGCGCATCCGACTTCAGCATGGGAGAGAATTGTTATCTTTAAAGTCTTTCTGGAGAAAAAAAAAAGGCATGAGAATGGACCAAGAAGGCAGAAAACAGACAAGAAGGAGGTGACAGGAAGTAAAGGAACAAGACAGAAACAGAGAGGGATAGAAAAGAGGGAATTCCTAGCACTGAATTTCCGGAAGGTGAGGATGCTATTTATACTGACAGGCCCCCTGCATCCCCAGAGAGGAAAAAAGGAAAATTTAGTTAAAGCAGCATTCGTGCGTTCAAGTGCATGTGTGTGTGTGAGTGAGTGTGCATGTGTGTGTGTGCATGTGTGTGTGTGAGTGTGCATGTGTGTGTGTGTGTGCATGTGTGTGTGTGTGTGAGTGTGCATGCATGTGTGTGTAATGATTTCTGCAAAACAGGGGTAGAATGCCTAACAATCACACACACAAACACACACTTACACACACTTACACATACACACACCCAAAAAACACAAAACAAAACCGCCAACTGATTAATAAAACGTAACAGATACAAAGAATAGATCATTACAGAAATTGAATCAACAGATTTCCTTACAGATTAGGAATTGAAAAAAAGGGGAGAGAGGGGGAGGGAGGGAGGGGCTTACACAGATCATTAAGGTGGGAAATCAACAGTACAAAGATGGCAAAAAAGATCATTAAACAACAACAACAACAGTTCTAAGCAACAGAACAATATAGAGAAGAGAACAGTTTTTAACACAATATTTCCTGACATTGGCAGTATTTACTGTTTATGCCTAGTCTCTGAAATCTGTCAGTACCAACAGTAGTTAATTAAACACAACACAGGAGAGAGAAGAGAGAGAGAGAGAGAGAGAGAGAGAGAGAGAGAGAGAGAGAGAGAGAGAGAGAGAGACTCATTTACAAAGAATACTAAGCTTCTAAACAAAAATGTACAATTTATTTGAGTGCATAACAAGGATTCATATTGCTAACAAACCGCCTCACAATGTTTGTCTATAAATTCGACATGTTTCAACATCTGTTTACATCACATGAAATATCATATTTCCTCCTGTTAACAATCAGCTCTGAATACCCAAGAAGAAGAAGAAATAGAAGACAAAGGAGAAAAAGAACAGGAGTAATAATTCTGGTAGTGATACTTGCCTCTGTACACTGCAATATCCCAGTAATATAGGCTCAAAGGTCACACACACACACACATACACACACACACACTCACACACACACACATATTATGCAATGTTTTAAACACATATTTCCAAAGTCGGATTGCGGCTACCTTCACGGTGGGCAAAAACGGTCGCTTACGCAAAATCTCACCGTTGGTGAACCTTCAAGCTCTAGCCAAGGAAACGAAATAAAAGAAAAAAAAAGAAGAAAAAATCCCACATATGTGAAACAATCCAGCACATTGTGTTTAATCAAACATGGATAAAATTCAGTTGTAACTTTCGCAAAAACAAAACAAAAATCTGGTATCTGTTTACAATAAATGCACCAACAGTACATCTTTCTTCAAGGAATAATTATTTCATAAGAGCGCAACCCCTTACTCGCAGTCTTTCTCAGTCATTCAAGCTCTCAAACACTGTCAGTCACACTAGGAAATAATTATGTACATATCACACAATAAAACCCGATGAATTTCTACATGGTACATGAAGCTGAGGTCTCTGACCCCTCCTCACTCCCCAACGACTGCACAAGTTATAGGAACAACACCGTTACCATTAACCTTTTTTACATGTGTTCAAAATGCTCTTGGAGAGGCCCTACGATCAGACATTGGTAGCTCTTGAAAGAGTTTACACCAAGTCTTCATTTGAATGTGTGAGGCAGACTGAAAAACAACCAGCTTCTACACTACAACACCTATCTATCTATCTATCTATCTATCTATCTATCTATCTATCTATCTATCTATCTATCTATCTATCTATATCCACACACACACAATCATGCATACATACATATATATATGTATGTATATGTATGTATATATATATATATATATATACATATATACATACACACACACATGCATATTTGTTACTGTATGCTACATGTACATCTCGAGTCAGAACACTTATAGCTGATAATATGAAATTTTACAACTATACAACAGGCACACACTTACAATGTGTACATTTACAAATTGTAAATACATAATTCACATCTGTCAATACGCACATTCAGAAATGTCCATATCAACATTCACACGTGTAAACGTGCACATTCGCAATTAAAAATATGCACACAACTGTATGCACATTTTCTACTGTAAATTCAGAGAGATTCTGGTGCATGCACACCCCTCCCCCCTCCTTCCCTCTACACACACACACACACACACATACCCTCCTTCCCCCTCCCCCCAAAACACACACACACCCTTCACTATGAAACGAAACTACCAACACACTAACAAGCGCCTGCCTCACCACCTAAACTACTACCACCACCTAATACCATCGAAGCTAGATGTGATTCAGTCCACCTCACCACATAGAGGGCTCTCTCCAAGAGCTGATAGAAATTCACTCACCAGGCAACCACCCACACCACCAGTTAACTGCTCCATGCAACACCAACAGAGCACAGGGGAAAGTATGTACATCATTTGATCGAAACACAATTCATGAACAACCGTCTGTATGGTACTGGTCAGCAGACAGAGTTTACATAAACGTATGCGGTCAAAAATTTCAAAACGTCTTTTTCAAGTCACACACAGAATTCCATGGTTTATTCACTGTCTTTCAGTTTGTCGCTCATTCATTCATTTCTGAGGATCTTGAAAGAGAGACAGAAAGTCAGACACACAAGAAGGCACAAACACAGGCAGACACATTCACAGGCACACACACACACTCACTCACAAACAAACCACACAGACAACACACACACACACACCACACACACACACTCACTCACAGACACACACACACTCACACACACTCTCTCTCTCTCTCACACACACTTCACATCATCTTTTGATTGTAGAGGGTTTTCTTTTTGTGTGGATTTTTTGGGTTTTGTTTCAAAGACGAAACACTTGATGAAAAAAGAAGCAAATGCATCACTTTTTCAAGGTACCATCTGGAAATAAAAGTTTGACTTTGACACACACACACACACACAAATTATCTCAGACACGCAGCAAGACAGGCGACTCAGCGGTGAGCAGACTGGTGGCAGGGCGGTGACACTGGTGAGAATTACGAAGATCAGGTGACACGGAGATCCATGGACCATGCCGGAGGTTTGTTGTCATAGGAGACAACTCTCTCAGTGTGGGATGTTCCAGCCACGCTCTGCTTTCCCTTGGTGCAGGAGGCAGATGCTGAAATGTATAAGTTTCTATTTTTAGGTTAGGTTTTGTTTCTTATTTTTAATGTTCATTTTGGGGGGGAGGGGGTGGGTAGGTGGGGGATAGCAAGTTATTTCATTGATGACGCTTTTTTCCAATGCTTTTATCTATAGAAATGAATCTTCACTTTTTCATCTATAAATCTTACAAGAAAAGAAACAATAGCCTCTCAAAACAGTATTTTTGCTATTATCGCTTAACGCTAACTCCATCTTTTAGGAGAATTTTTCATTTGTTTGTACCTTGGGGTTAGGGTTTCTTTTTTAAGGTGGGGGAAGGGCGGGTGCAACTTGAAGCAGGAGCAAAACTCCAACTACCTTTTCTTTCTTTCTTTAAAAAACCAACCCCCCCCCCTCTCATACCGTAGCAATCTTATGGGGTTCTTTGCTTCATCTTCAGCCTTCTATGACTGAAAAGGAACTGAAACAAATGTAGTAGATGAAAAAGAAGAAGAAAAACAAACAAACCCACACAAGACTACACTTGAGAACATCACTGAAGTATTTATTTGATCTAGGGGAGTGGAGCATCGCGGTTAGAGCGTTGCTCATGTGATCTGACGGCCTGGGATCGAGCCACCTCAGAGGTAATAATAATAATAATAATAATGTATGGAATTTATATAGCGCTGAATCTTGTAAAGCAACAAATCAAAGCGCTCAGATTTTATTTCATACCACTTTAAGTCACGGCAGATTTCTCTCCGTGAAATTCGGGCTGCTCTCCCCGGGGAGAGCGGGAGAACGCGTTGCCACTTAGCGCTGTGCCACCCTTTCACCCTTTTTTTTTTTTTTTTTTTTCTGCAGCTGTATTTGTTTCCCTATCAGAGTGGCTTTTTTCTAAGAATTTTGCCAGGGACAACTCTCTTGTTGCCGTGGGTTTTTTTACGTGCGCTAAATAATTATGTGTAACACACGGGACCTTGGTTTATCGTCTCATCCGAAAGACTAGCGCCCAGACCACCACTCATGGTCTAATGGATGGGGAAAAAATTTCCGGTCCAAACGGGGTACGAACCGCCGCACACTTCAGACCCGGACTTTTCGCTTTCTAGACAGGCGCGTTACCTCTAGACCACCGATCCACCAGGTGCCTGTTTTAGGGGATTTTCCCCCTGGAGTTAACATCAGTACTGACTCCACTCCCCCAAAAGTACTTCTGATGAGGCTACAAATAATAATAATAATAATATATGGAATTTATACAGCGCTGAATCTTGTAAAACAAACAAATCAAAGCGCTTAGTATGAAACTGAGGCCCTGTGTGCAAACGCATGCAGAACATTTTATGCGCACGTGTTAAAAACCTGTTCCGCTTTTTGGAAGAGTAGGCCATTTCATGCTGGTAGGCTACAAATAATAATAATGATAATAATAATAATAAAATATGGAATTTATATAGCGCTGAATCTTGTAAAACAAACAAATCAAAGCGCTTAGTGTGAAACTGAGGCCCTGTGTGCAAATGCATGCAGAAAATTTTATGCGCACGTGTTAAAAACCTGTTCCGCTTTTCGGAAGAGTAGGCCATTTCATGCTGGTAGGAACGGATGACAAAATTTAAAAAACACGCATGCACACAAGTGTCGTGTTTAGACACCATCCCCTAAGATGGAATGCAGCTACTTTAATGGCAGGCAAAAATGGTGGCTAGTGCAAAAATCTCACCACTGGTGAACCTTGGAGCTCCAGCCAAGGAGTAAGGTAAAGGTAAAGGAGTCCCATAACCTATAAGGTCGTAGGGGAGCGAGGCGTCAGAGACCTCACTACTCTAGGGCCAGCATATTGAGGGCGGCGCCCATCTCCTCTCCCTCGCTGCTTTACCTTCCCTGACCCTAAAGAGGGCAGGTACCCATTTACAGCTGGGTGAACTGTACTGAAGCCAAGGCGCGCAAACAGCCAAGGAGCAACAGAAATAAAAAGATTTTTTGACTGTCCCCCATCACATTTCTCATTCTATAGCTATGCGATGCTGCATTACCTAAGATTTTCAAGCCACCACCCATTTCAGGGCAGTTTTCACCCTGGAGTTAACATCAGTGCTGGCTCCACTCCCCCAAAAGTCCTTCAGATGAGACTATAAACAGAGAGACCCCGTGTGCGGATGCACACAACAATCATCTCGCACCGTTAAAACCTGTTCTGTCTTTTAGAAGAGTAGGCCACTGTGTGCCAGTAGAAACAGATGACAAAATAAAGGGGGGAAAAATGCATGCACATTAGCGGTGTGTCAAGACATCATCTCTGAAGTTGGAAGGTGGCTACCTTAACGGTGGTAAAGGTAAAGGTAAAGGTGTCCCATAACCTATAAGGTCGTAGGGGAGCGAGGCGTCAGAGACCTCACTTCTCTAGGGCCAGCATATTGAGGGCGGCGCCCATCTCCTCTCCCTCGCTGCTTTACCTTCCCTGACCCTAAAGAGGGCAGGTACCCATTTACAGCTGGGTGAACTGGGGGAACTGTACTGAAGCCAAGGCGCGCAAACGGTCACCCATCCAACTGGTAACCACGCTCGACGCTGCTTAACTTGGCTGGGGGAAAGCGAGTGCTCCGACCACTGAGCTATCCCGTCCCCAGTGGTGGACACAAAAAAAAAAAAAGGTCGCATGTGCAAAATCTCACCATGGGTGAACCTTAGAATGAAGATAACCCTAAGCTGTACGGCCCACGAGAGGAGCTGGAAAGGACTTGCCACTATTTCTCCCAAACACATCAGACGGTGTAAAACAAGCAAACGACAGAAGAAGAAGAACCTTAGAGCTCTAGCCAAGGAATGAAAGAGGAAAAAAAGAAACTTAAAAAAACAAACAAACCAACAACCCCGATCGGTGGTCTAGAGGTAACGCGCCTGTCTAGAAAGCGAAAAGTCCAGGTCGGAAGTGTGCGGTGGTTCGTACCCCGTTTGGACCCGAAACTTTTCCCCCGTCCATTAGACCACGAGTGGTGGTCTGGGCGCTAGTCTTTCGGATGAGACGATAAACCGAGGTCCCGTGTGTTACACATAATTATTTAGCGCACGTAAAAGAACCCACGGCAACAAGAGAGTTGTACCTGGCAAAATTGTGTAGAAAAAAGCCACTCTGATTGGGAAACAAATACAGTTGCAGACAGGGAAAAGAAAAAAAAAAAAAAGGGTGGCACTGCTCTTGTGGCGACGCGCTCTCTCCCAGGGAGAGCAGCCCGAATTTCACAGAGAGAAATCTGCTGTGACTTAAAGTGGTATGAAATGAAATGAAATGAAATGAACCCCCTCCCCCCCCCAAAAAAGCAACACCCCCTCCCCCCCCCTCAAAGCAAAATCCATCCGTAAATTCGTTCTCTCACCTTCGTCGCTGACAGGCTCGTTCGTCTTCCCGGACTTGTCCTCCACTTCCTCCACCGACGTGACGTCATCGAAGGGACGCTCCAGGATCTTCAGCACTCTCCTCACTTCCGAGAAATCCCCCTTCTCCGCCGCCTCGATGGCAGTCTGGGCGATGTAGTTTCGCAGCACCACTCTGGAGGTGAAAGATGGCGACGTGTATCGATAACATCGTCACACACGGGGGGAAAAATAACAGGGGACGGGATAGCCTGGTGTATCGATAACATCGTCACACTGGGGAAAAATAACAGGGGACGGGATAGCCTGGTGTATCGATAACATCGTCACACTGGGGGGAAAATGTCAGGGTACGGGATAGCCTGGTATATCAATAACATCATCACACTGGGGGGAAAAATATCAGGGTACGGGACAGCCTGGTGTATCGGTAACATCGTCACACTGGGGAAAAATAACAGGGGACGGGATAGCCTGGTGCATCGATAACATCGTCACACGGGGGAAAAATATCAGGGTACGGGATAGCCTGGTGGTTAAGAGTGATGCGCACTGCGCTCGTGATCTGCTGACATGGGTTCGAATCTCGTTCAAGAGATTTTTTTTTCTTCTGGAGATAACGTCAGTGCTGAGTCCACTCTTTCCCTTAAAAGTCCTTTGGATGAGACTATAAGCCGAGGTCCTGTGTGTGACTGCATGCAGAACATCTTGCACGCATGTTAAAACCTGTTCTGCTTTTCAGAAGTGTAGGCCATTGTGTGCTGGTGGGATCGGATAACATTTACAAACTGCATACATATGGGGATTGGATGTAAAAAGCATAAGAGTGCTTATTCCATTATCCTTGAAATAAAATAATAAATAAGAAAAAAATAATAACATCACACAGGAAAAAGTAACAGTGACAATGATGTGACCTGAAAAAGTAAACAATCAAAACAATGCAACCCCCCCCCCCCCCCCCCCACCTAAAATATAATCTTGAAACAAAAAACATGGAACCCTTCCCCCCCTAAAAAAAACCCAACCTCTGAAACAAAAAGACAACAATGTGAAATCATAAAGTCAGACAGATAAGAAAAGCTCTGTAACCTGGTGAAATTTACAGACAAAGACACCCCTCCCCCCACAAATGTGCACACACACAACACACACACACACTGACACAGTCACACACACACACAAATGGCCTTGAGGACAAAAATTTAATACCCCCAAACCTGTTAGATAGGAAAGTTTGTTGTGAACTTATGGGCCAGACTGGGGTTTTTGGGGGTTTTTTAAAAATAGTTTTTTGTTCTTCCTGCACTGCACAGTTACTCAGGCTGAGTCTTTTGAGCAAGCTGAACCTGGTGGAGCCCATACCTCTCCAGGCACACTGTGCATGCTGGGTATATTTGTGTTTCCTTAACTCATTGAATGCTGACATAAACAGTAGGAGCTTTAACATGCTTTTTTGTTGTTGTTGAAATCTTCTGCTGCAAAGGGAATTGGCCATGGCAGCTCTGCGTTTCTTCAAGTTTAACCCGAGAGATTGTAAAATCCTTAATTCATCAGACGCCTTTTGCCAAGATTTGAACCTACAACTCGGTGGATGCATGGGATCGAAGTCAAATGCTCTAATCCCCTCAGTCCTCCGGATGAGACTATAAACCGAGGCCCCGTGTTCGAACGCATGCAGAACATCTTGCGTACATGTTAAATCCTGTTCCGCTTTTTGGAAGAGTAGGCCATTGTGTGCCGGTGGAAACAGATGACAAAATTTACAAAACCGCATACACACGGGGACTGGATGTAAAAAAGCACATGAGTGCTTCTTCCACTATCCTCGATATAAAAGAATAAATAAATTTAAAAAAAATAAATAAATAAAAGCAACATCAGCTATACACATGACCACACAATCTACTCCAGAAAGTAGATTATGTCCAACACACAAACCTGGGATTGCAGCTGTTCATGGCCGCTACTCTCTCCTGATTGGCTGACGGCAAAGTGGCTTCCTTCTGATTGGCTGCTTCGGCCTCCAGCTTCAGCCTATCAGTGTACTTCATGAGCCACTGGCTCCACTTCTCCTTGTCTCGGCCGGCTTTGGCTGCCTGGGTCTCTCCCTGAGAGAAAAGAGGAATTCATCATTGCTTTTTCGTCTTCGTTGTCAAACCCTCATTCCCCGTGGGGTTGCTGGGAGGCCTGTCAGTATAAATAACATCCCCACCTTCTAGAAATTTCCTCTTTTCTATCCCTCTCTTTGTTTCTGTCTTGTTCATTTTCTTCCTGTCCTTTTTGGTCTATTTTCTGCCTTCTTGGTCCATTCTCCTGATTTTTTCCCCCAGAAAGACTTAAAATATTATAACAATTATTAATAATAATATATGGAATTTATATAGCGCTGAATCTTGTAAAACAAACAAATCAAATTTCCCTCTTATGCCAAAGTCGGAGCATTCGATGAAGAAGAAGAAACCCTCAGACAGCAACTATTGTTGTTTATCATAAAAGCGAAAATGTGTTGCGCTGCTGTTAACCGGCTGACAAGTCAGGCCCAGCGTATCCGACTTTGGCATGGGAGACCATTGTTGTTATCTTTTAAGTCTTTCTGGAAAAAAGGCAGGAAAATGGACCAAGAAGGCAGAAACATAGACGAAGAGGAGGTGACAGGAAGAAAAGGCACGAGGCAGAAACAAAGTGAGGGATAGAAAAGAGGAAATCTCTAGCACAGAGTTTCCAGAAGGTGGGGATGCTGTTTATGCTGACAGGACTCCCACATCCTCACAGGGGAGACCAGAACATATGAATGTGGTTACTTCTAGAAACTTTGAGAAATTTAGGTTGGGCACAACACAACATGGTGAGAGTGCACACACACACAAATCAGTGTCCTCTCCTAAAAAAAAAAAAAAAATCAAAAGGAGAGAAAGGGAATAGACAGAGAGAGAGAGAGAGAGAGAGAGAGAGAGAGAGAGAGAGAGAGAGAGAGAGAGAGAGAGAGAGAGAGAGAGAGAGAGAGTGAGACAGAGAGACAGAGAGAAACAAACACATGGAGAGAGAAGAGGAGGAGGAAGAGGAAGAGGAGAGGAGAGAGAGAGAGAGAGAGAGAGAAGAGAGAGAGAGAGAGAGAGAGAGAGAGAGAGAGAGAGAGAGAGAGAGAGAGAGAGAGAGGTTGGAACACAGACAAACAGACAGATAGAGACAGAGAATCTCACACACACACACATCCCAACTTCAAACTTTACACTAAAACCATGGACTTCGATCACACACACACACCTCCCCCCTCCCCAACACTCCCCCCACCACACACACACTCACACAGACACCCCCCCCTCCCTCTGACACACACCCACATATACACCCCACCCCCTCACAAGCACAAACTCTCCCCCCACCCCCGCCATGACACGCACGCACACACACACACACACAGACACAGAAACACATCACTCAACTTCCCAAACTTCAAACAACAACCACACACTTCTCTACCCCCACACCTCCAGTTCTTTGAGTTTTTCCATCCGTTCCAATTCGGCGCTGAGGGCGGCAAAACTGCGACCCAGAGCAGGCAGCAAGCCTGGGTTAGTCTGGACCAGCATCATCATCATCTGCAGCTGTCTGCACAACACCAGGCGACACAGTTACAGTTCAAGCTGTCATCTGTCTGCAAAACATCAGGTGACAAGAGTTACACTTCAAGCTGTCGTCTGTAAAATCAGGTGACAGAGTTACAGTTTAAACTGTCATCTGTCTTTAAAACCAGGTGACAGTTACAGTTCAAGCTGTCATCTGTCTTTAACACCTCAGGTGACAGAGTTACAGTTCAAGCTGTCATCTGTCTTTAACACCTCAGGTGACAGAGTTACAGTTCAAGCTGTCATCTGTCTTTAAAACCAGGCAACAGTTACAGTTCAAGCTGTCATCTGTCTTTAAAACCAGGTGACAGTTACAGTTTAAACTGTCATCTGTCTATAAAACCAGGTGACAGTTACAGTTCAAGCTGTCATCTGTCTTTAAAACATCAGGCGACAGAGTTACAGTTTAAGCTGTCATCTGTAAAATCAGGTGACAGTTACAGTTTAAGCTGTCATCTGTCTGTAAAATCAGGTGACAGTTACAGTTCAAGCTGTCATCTGCATATGTCTGCAAAACACCAGGTGACAGTTACAGTTCAAGCTGTCATCTGTCTGCAAAAACCAGGTGACAGTTACAGTTCAAGCTGCCATCTGTCTTTAAAACCAGGTGACAGTTATAGTTCAAGCTGTCATCTGTCTGTAAAATCAGGTGACAGTTACAGTTCAAGCTGTCATCTGCAAAACACCAGGTGACAGTTACAGTTCAAGCTGTCATCTGTCTGCAAAACATCAGGTGACAGTTACAGTTCAAGCTGTCATCTGTCTTTAAAACCAGGAGACAGTTACAGTTCAAGCTGTCATCTGTCTTTAAAACCAGGTGACAGTTACAGTTCAAGCTGTCATCTGTCTTTAAAACCAGGTGACAGTTACAGTTCAAGCTGTCATCTGTCTTTAAAACCAGGTGACAGTTACAGTTCAAGCTGTCATCTGTCTTTAAAACCAGGTGACAGTTACAGTTCAAGCTGTCATCTGTCTGCAAAACATCAGGTGACAGTTACATTTCAAGCTGTCATCTGTCTGCAAAAACCAGGTGACAGTTACAGTTCAAGCTGTCATCTGTCTGCAAATACCAGGTGACAGTTAAACTTCAAGCTGTCATCTGTCTGTAAAACCAGGTGACAGAACTTACAGTTTAAACTGTCAAAATGCACACACACACACCTACCTCCTATCACACACACACCACCACACACCTCTCTCTCTCTTCTCACACACACACTCTCTCTCTCTCTCGCTCTCACACACACACACACTGTCTCTCTTCTCTCACACACACACACACTCTGTCTCTCTCTCACACAACACACACTCTTCTCTCTCACACACACAACACTGACCCCCCCCCCTCTTCCCCCCCCACCCCCCTCCCTCTCCCCCCCCCCCCCCCCCCCCCCCCCCCCCCCCAGCCAGTTACCTAGGATCCATACGCGGGCTGCATGCTTTCTTCATCTCCTCCACGGTGGAACACTGGCCCAACAGATGTTCCAGCACCTCTTCGCGCTTGGAGTCGAACTCCGCCATCCCGGCAAAGGGAGGCGACTCAGGCAGCGGAAAGAGTTGGTGAAATCTGCCCCTGTTTCCTCCATCACCTTCAGCAGGCTCTCCACCAGATCCCTACAACCGCAGGTTATTTTTATATATATATATATTTTTTTTTAGCGCACGTGAGAGGAGATGGGCGCCACCCTCAATATGCTGGCCCCTAGAGAAGTGAGGTCTCTGACGCCTCGCTCCCCTACGACCTTATAGGTTATGGGACTCCTTTACCTTTTTACCTTAAAGAACACAGTCATTATTGGCAAGATAGTCAACATTACAGGCACGGCTCATATCATCCAATTACAGATGCCGTAGCCGATTGGTTAACACTATCCCTACGTTAAGGGAGAGAACCCCTCTTTCCCAGTACACGTGCACTGTGCACATTTGTATGCTGCCGTAACCCAGTAGTGGGTGATACGGAGGGAAGGGTTAGTAGAGGGTTGGTTACCCTGTAGCGGGTTACCTGTAGGGAAAAGGTTAAAGACTGTTCGACTCCAATCCCCTGGCTCCATGAAGTCGTGGGTTCGAATCTCGGCGGCAGCGTCAGGTGAATGAAGGGTGGGGATTTTTTTACCATCTCCCAGATCAACTTCAAAAAGTGCAGACCTGCCAGTGCCTTGATTCTCTTTGTCACAGCTGTCAGTTTCCCCCACTGTCAGCTGCTCTCAGCTGCTATCCATTCCATCCCAGCTGGTGCTAACTACAGCAGGAACTGACCACACTTGGACTTGGTAAAAGAAAGGGGTGCGCTACATTTAGCACTCTTGACTGAGTCATGTTGGATTTGCATGCTGTGCTGTGTATATATACACATACAAAAGATAAAACATGCATGTTAAAAAAATCCTGTAATTCATGTCATCAGCGTTTGATGAGTTATGGAAACATGAACATACCCAGTATACATTCCTCAAGTCGGAAGGCGGCTACCTTCATGGTGGGCAAAAACAGTCGCATATGCAAAAATCTCACCACTGGGGTACCTTGGAGCTCCAGCCAAGGAATGAAAAAACCTCAAACTGTTCTGTAAGGAGGTGCTGAGGGAGGGAGGGAGGGAGACAAGAAGGTGCACCTCCCCCCCCCAAAAAAAAAAGAAAAGAAAAAAAAGAAAACCGGATGGACATTGCTGTCCCTAAATCTGCAGCCCACACCTAACCTTGAAAAGAAAAAAAAATCAGAAAAAACCCCACTTTTTGTGGTCTCCCTTACTTGGCATCAGGAAACTCACTGACCCTTATTCTGCACCCTCCCCCACCTCCTGAGGGCGGGATAGCTCAGTGGTCGGAGCACTCGCTTTCCCCCAGCCAATGTTAAGCAGCATTGAGCGTGGTTACCACTTGGATGGGTAACCGTTTGCACACCTTGGCTTCAGTACAGTTCCCCCAGCTGTAAATGGGTACCTGCCCTCTTTAGGGACAGGGAAGGTAAAGCAGCGAGGGAGAGGAGATGGGCGCCACCCCTGGCCCCTACAGAAGGTGAGGTCTCTGATGTCTTGCTCCTCTATGACCACATGGGTTATGGGACACCTTTACCTCCCCTTGAAAGAAAAAGAAAAGAAAAGAAAAAGAAAAACGAACTTTTTGCAGTTTCACTCACTTGTCTTCAGGAAACTCTGTCTTCAGCAGTCCTAGCTGGAGGGATGACAAACAAACAACAAACAGGGAACGATGTTGTTAGCAAAGTAGATGAAAAAATGAATACAGAGATCATAAATGAACAGATAGATAAAAAACACACAAATGTACATATACACCCACCCACACATTTCTTTCTTTCTTTCTTTATTTATTCTTTTATATCGAGGATAATGGAATAAGCACTCATGTGCTTTTTTACACCCAGTCCCCATGTGTATGCGGTTTTGTAAATTTTGTCATCTGTTTCCACCGGCACACACTGGCCTACTCTTCCCAAAAGCGGAACAGGATTTAACGTGTGCGCAAGATGTTCTGCATGCGTTCAAACATGGGGCCTTGGTTTATAGTCTCATCCGAAGGATGCATGCACACACACGCACGCACACACATGCACGCACACACTCTTTTGGTGTTTTTTTTATCATGTACACACACACACGCACGCACGCACACACACTTTTCTTTCTTTTTTTAATTTTTTATCCCATCTAATATCACAATTTGTGAAGAGACGTAAAATGAATCGAACACACACACACACACACACAGGGGCTTGGGATATCCTGGTGGTTAGAGTGATGCATTCGTGATCTGCTGACCGGGTTCAAATCTTGTTCAAGAGGATTTTTTCCTCTGGAGTTGACATCAGTGCCAACTCCACTTTCACCAAAAGTCCAGATGCGACTATAAACCGAGGTCCTGTGTGCGAACACACGCAGAACATCTTGCGCACATGTTAAAGCCTGTTCTCCTTTTTGGCAGAGTAGGCCAATGTGTGCTGGTGTGAACAGTGGGCAAAATTCACAAAACTACATGCACACGGAGACTAGATGTAAAAAAAGCCCAGAGGAGCTTATTCCATAATCCTTGAAATAAAAGAATAAATAAATAAATAGACACACACACATTTTTCAGCTAAAAATGTATCTAAGGCAAGATTTCACAAAGTCAAACTGACAACCGAGTATAAAAGCAAGAGCCAGCATCAAATCGAACCACAGTCCAAGGAAGTTCAAAGTCCACATGAGACTATAAGCTGAGCCTCCCCCTCCCACTGCAAATGCATGCAGATCACCTTGCACACACATTAAAAACCCATTCTGCCTTTTGAGATGAGTGGCGTGGGAACAGCAGGACGGGGGACGTCACAGAAGTGAGGCAGCAAACAACAAACCCACCCCACCCACCCCCCAAAAAAAAGAAGAAAAAAAAAAAAGAGGTGGGCGCCAATTTTAGCACTGGGCCCTGGACCTTTGACTAAGTTATGCTGGATGTGAGTGCTGTGGATTGAACTCATTCTACTTCAAAGCATTCTACTGCAACAACAACAGCAACAACAACAACATCAACAGCAACGCTCTACCTTCCTCCTCATTTTCGAAGTGTATCGCTTGCTGAATTCCTCGTCGAAGATTTCGAGCAGCGGTTTGGTCTTGTCCAAAGGGACAGCACCTTGGATTGGCTCCCCCAAAATTTCACCCCCTTCCCCTTGAATTTTCCCGGGTTTTTGTTGTAGGAGTAGCGTTTCCCCCCTCGTCTGGGGAAAAAAAGATTGTAAAAGTTTTTTTGTGTTGTGTTTTTATTTATTAAATTTTTTTTTTTTTATTTCGAGGAACTGGAAAAAAGCACTGGGGAGTCCCCTCCCTGGTATGCGTTTTGTATTTTTTGCCATCCCTTCCCACTGGGACACGATGGGCCCATTTTGAAAAGCTTTTTTTGGGCCCCTTTTAAAAGTGTGGGACTTTGTGCGCAAGATGTTCTGTGTGGGTTCACCCCAAATGGGGCCCCGGTTTTTTTGTCTCTTTTAAAAGGGCTTTAGGTGGGGGGGGGGGGGGGGGGGGGGGGGGGGGAGTGGGAAATATTGTATTGTGGGGGTGGTGTTGAGGGGTTTGGTGGGTTGTGGTTTTGGTGTGGTTTTGGTTTTGGGTTTGGGGGGGTGTGGTGTGGGTGATGTGGGGTGGTTTTTGGTGTGGCATGGTTTGGTGTGGTTTTAGTGTAGTGTGGTTTTTTGAGGGGTGTGGGTGGGCCCGTTTGGTGGTGTGGTGTGGGGGGGGGTGATGTGGTGTGGTATGGGGGGGGGTTTGTGATGTGGGTGTGGAGTGGTTTTGGGAAATAGAGTCGAGTGGGTGATGTGGTGTGGGTGGGATGGGGGGGGTGTTTATGTGGTTTTGGAGTGGTGTGGTTTTGGAGTAGGTTGAGTGGGAGTGATGTGGTGTGGAGTGGTATGGAGGGGGGTGATTTTGGTGTGGGGTGGAAGGGGGAGTGGGGGTTTGTAGTGTAGGGGTGTGTTTGAACAGGGGTACTTAAGTGCTGTGCGTGTAAATAAGAGGGTAGTTTTAGGGTGATGTAGGTATTCAAATGGGATGTTGCATTGGGGTCCCGGTAGTGTACTCTATTTAATATGTGTATTGGGGTACACTCCCTTTTTTATCGATTGTATCTTTGAAAGTTACGGTTTTGGGTAAATACTTAAAAATCTGAAGTTTTTTGCATAAATTTTTTTTTACACTGCATGGTACTTTTACTAATTTAATTGAAAAACAAAGTCAAAAACACTTTAATCATCCCCAATGGGCAATTTTCATTTCTAACGGGGGGGGAAATTTATTTGGGATATTTTCTCGAAAAAACACAAGAAAGCAATTTTCATATTGGTTCCAAACATCCTTAAAATTTTTCAGAAAACAGGAAGGAAGAGTAAAGAACGAAAAAAGAAACCAAACCAAACCAAAAAAACCCCACCAAACTAAAACCTACCTGAAGCGTTGCGACAAACTGCGGGGGCATACTTTTTCCCTTTAAGCCCAAAGGGGCCCTAGTCAAAGTTTAAAACCAAATATGTCAATTTTTGTCTGTGTTGAGCACATGGAAAAATACAAACACATGTAACAACATGGAGTTAAAATTTGGTGGTCTAGAGGTAATGCACCTGCTTAGTAAGTATGGGATAGCCTGGTGGGTAGAGCATTGCACATACTATCTCCTGACCGGTGTTCAAATCCCATTCAAGGTGATTCCTCCCCCCTTCCCCTCCCCCTGCTGTTAACATCAGTGTGGAATTAAATCGGTGGTCTAGAGGTAATGCACCTGCCTAGAAAAGGTCAGGGTAGCCTGGTGGGTAGAGTGTTGCGCATTGTACTTGCTATCTGCTGATCCGGGTTCGAATCACATTCATGGGCATTTTTCCCCCTGGAGTTAGCATCAGTGCCAACTCCACTCCTGCCAGAAGTCCTTTGGATGAGACCATAAACCGAGGTTCTGTGTGTGAATGCACGCAGGACATCTTGCGCGCATGTTAACACCTGTTCTGCTTTTTGGAAGAGTAGGCCATTGTGTGCTGGTTCGGTGGGAATGGATGACAAAATTTACAAAACTGCATGTACATCGGGATTAGATGTAAACGAAAAAAAGCACACAAGTGCTTATTCCACTATCCTCAAAATAAAATAAATAGATAAAAGAAGCAGCGAGCATCTGCTAGACCCCTGAGAGGTGGTCTGGGTGCAAGTCGTTTCTAAAGATGAGACAATTAACCAATGCCCCATGTCCAACAGGAACTCAGTGCATGTAAAAGAACCTGCAGCAACAACAACAGGGTTGTCCCTGGGCCACGTTCGACAGCAAGAAGCCACTCTGACAGGGACACAAGTACACACATGGACAGGGACATGAAAAAAAAGAACCCCAAACCGGTGGCACTGGTCCTGTGGCAACACGCTCTACACAGACCCAGCGGCCTGAAATTCATGCACCTGTTCCTACAGGCACACAGGGCCTACTCTTCTGAAAGGTGGAACAGGTTGTTAACATACACACAAGATGCTCCGCATGCATTCACACACCGGACCTCGGTTTATAATTTCATAAAAAAACACTTGTACGGGAGTGGAGTCAGTAAAGGGAACAAAACTGCCTCAAACAGGTGCCTCCCCAGTGGTGGTTTGAACTCAGGCCAGCAGATCACGAGTCCAAAACTCTAACCGCTAGGCTATCCCTTCCCTTCCCGGGTTATATCTGAAAGCTTATTTTCTTTCTTTCTCTTTCTCTGCTGTGTACTCTTGATGGATTCTGTGTGAGATTTTAGGCTTGACTTCTCCCTTAACTCATTCAGGAGCCATCGGGACACTGCACTGAATTTATTTTTTATAACGTGGGCAAGTTGAACCTGGCGGAGCCCATCCCCGTCCAGGTAACAACAATAATGATGATGATGATAATAATAATAGTAATAGTAATAATAATCATAATAATAAATGGAATGTATATAGCGCTATATCTTGTGAAAACATATCAAAGAAGGCAGGGACAGATTTGATAAAAAACAGGAGGGGGACAATCTTAGGTTTGAAATAAATATGTCTTGAGACTGGATTTAAAAGTGTCATAAGTAGGCTTTTGGCAAAGAGAGAGAGAGGGTGGTCATTCCAGATGATGGACCAGAAACAAAGAGTGATGGCTAACAGTGGATTGGCTGAATCTCGGTACAGGCTATCTGCAGCAGAGCAGAGGGAACGAGAAGGAGTGTACAGGTGAAGACATTCACAGAGGTAGGAGGGAGCTGTTTTGTGGAGACACTTGTAAGTAGTAAGGTGCATGCTGGGCGTGTTCATGTCACCCTCGTCACTGGCCATACACGGCCTGCGACTTCTCCACAAGAGGAATGAGATTGTTTTAAAGAGTGCACAAGATTATCTCTACATGTGTTTGCATAATCATTATGGGACCTTAGTTTGTGGTCTCTTGCAAATGACTTTTTGTTAGCTCCGGGGAGAAATTTACCCTACACTAATACCCCAGCAAAGATGCACACTCACGCCTCTAGTTATGCTCAGATTTTACGCATTCAGTGCTAGGCTGTCATGCCCTTAAGGCAACAGCAACATCAATCTTGTCTGTGCTTTCACAATTTGCTTAGAATTTCTTCTTCTTCTTTTTTTCTGCTTTCCCTTAGCGAGTGGGTTGAGTAGTTCCTGGTCTTCTCCTGTGCCTGTCACTCTGCAGGAGGTCTGCCTGCTGGCCTCAGCCGACACTTTCCAACTTCAGAGCGGCTCATTTCATTGTACAGGTTGCATGCTGGGTATGTTCATGTTTCTGTACCACTGTACACTGACTTTGATTACAGGATCTTTACTGTGCATATTTGATCCTCTGCATATAATAATAATAATTATAATAATAATAATAATAATGTATGGAATTTATATAGTGCTGAATCCTGTAAAGCAACAAATCAAAGCGCTCGATTTCTCTGCGTGAAATTCGGGCTGCTCTCCCCGGGGAGAGCGCGTCGCCATAGAGCAGCGCCACCCTTTTTTTTTCTTTTTTTCTGTCTTCAACTGCATTTGTTTCCCTATCAGAGTGGCTTTTTTCTACAGAATTTTGCCAGGGACAACTCTCTTGTTGCCGTGAGTTCTTTAACGTGCGCTAAATAATTTTTGTGTAGCACACGGGACCTCGGTTTATCGTCTCATCCGGAAGACTAGCGCCCAGACCACCACTCATGGTCTAGTGGATGGGGAAAAAGTTTGGGGTCCAAACGGGATTCGAACCACCGTACACTTCCGACCGGGACTTTTCGCTTTCTAGACAGGCGCATTACCTCTAGACCACCGATACACACCAAGGCAATTAAGGTCATGACTTCTTGAAGTTGACCTGGGGGGATCATTAAACTCTCCAACCTTAATTCACCAGATGCTGCCACAGAGATTCAAACCCATGACTTCATGGACCTACAGGTCTTAACCCCTCAGCTATAAAAGTAAAGGTTAAGGTGTCCCATAACCTATAAGGTCGTACGGGAGCGAGGCTTCAGAGTCCTCACATCTCTAGGGGCCAGCATATTGAGGGCGGCGCCCATCTCCCCTCCCTCCGCT